>OX031315.1:38777180-40027180 GCA_943737955.2 Myopa tessellatipennis | reverse complement strand
TTGTGCAAATTAATGTGTACAAGACATTTTTTATTTAAAAATGTATTTTTTCATAAAATACTCAAACCTAATTACAAAATTGAAAATGTTAATATTTAACATGCCCACCCTTGGCTTTCAGCACCATCTTAACGCGTTTTGGAATACTTTCAATGAGGTATTCACAGTTATTTTGAATTTTTTCTCCTCCTCCCAAACTTTAAAAACAAACTCGGTCAGCTCTGTTTTGTTTGTGCAATCCACATTTCTGAGCCTCATCTTGCAGTTAGACCATAAATTCTCTATAGGATTGATGTCAGGTGAATTTCCAGGCCAATCTAAAACTGCTAAATCGTTTTCAGTGAAGAATTTTTTCACAATTTTTGATGTGTGGCAAGGTGCTAAATCATGTTGAAAAATCGGTGTTTCAACATTCATCATTGATAGATAACGGACCATGTTCTCTTGAAGAACCGCTAAATATTTTTGGCTATTCCCGGGCCAGAAAAAGAGAAGCAGCTGCTTTTCGGGGTGTTTAAAGGATTGCTGAATGTGAGCTTGTGAAATTGGCTGACCATCAGAGCAGCGAACGAATTGGTAACGCATTCCCTGAATGAAAAAATGACTCGTATGAAAATAACACTTTCTTCCAATCATCCTGTGTCCATTCCTTGTATTTCTTTGTCGAAACAAATCTCCTTTTCTTCATTTGGGCTTCGTGCAGACAGAAAGCGGAGCTGAGCTGAGCTGAGCTGATCAGCACTGATCATACAAACATTGCACGTAATAGATATGCGCACAATGATAAGCGGAGCGGAGTATATCAGCGTTTAGCTGAGCTGAGCTGATTTGTTCGTGCACTTTTGTTTGTTTAAATCAGCGCTGATAAGCTGCTGAAAATAAAAACAATATTCGATTTTTGTATTCTTTCGTATTTGGTTGCGTGGTGCCAACGAGTTGATGCAATGGATTGCGAAATTTTAATAAGTGAAATTGCTTTGCATTCTGCACTATGGAATAAGAGAAATAAATATTATTCTAATAGGATAATAACGGAAATAAGCTCACCTCAGCTCCGCTTTCTGTTTGCGTACTGCTAAAAATGTCAAGTAACTGATGGCCGCCGATAAGCTCAACTCAATTCAGCTCAGCTCAGTGTTGTAACCTACACGTTGTACCTTAATATAGGGTGGTCCTCTGGTATTTTAGTCGTCCTTTTGACAACTAAGTAAAACTCCTTGTTTAGGCTTCTTTGTTACTTTATTTATTCACTTTTCTGTATATGCTTTATTTTGACACTTTTGTCCTTTTTTCTGCGTTGAGTTACACTACTTTATAACCTTATAATTATATTTATTATTAACCGCGTACACAGATTATTATCTACACTTATTACTAACTCGTTGAGTTACACTAAGTTTTATTTACACTTATTAATAAAACTAATGCGCGACTTTATACGCGGCTTAACGACCTCGTCGTTTTGATAATATTTTCAAGACTCTCATTGGAATCTTTTCTAGATTCCAAGTTAGCTCGGTCGACACAGACGTCGACCGAACTGAAGTGGGTCGCTGTTGGCGCGTGTCGCAATTTCCATTATTTCGCAATATAAAAATTGTAATATTCGCAGAATCAATACGCGGAAGAAAATCGTTCTCAATTTAATTCTTCCGCGTGTGGATTCTGATCGTTGGTTATTTCAAACCAAGCGATTTAATGGTTTGGAAGCTTGCTAATGAAAGCTAGCTTCCACAATCCATTTAAATACGACGTGTTCTGGTTGCTACCTTGGCTTTTGAATTTACTTTAAACGAAGCTTGACTAAAGCTTTTGGCTTACCAAGCAAAGTGCTGTGGTTGCATTAACGTGAACTTGGCCTTGACTCACTCGCGGAGTAGTATTATAAAAACAATAATACTGGCCTTGAAAGTTCTTGTCAAACAAAAGAGGAAATTGCGATCGCGACATACAACATCAGCTTTCTGTCTGCATGGGGCCTTGGCGAGTTAAGAGCTGCTTCTTGGCAGGTTTTCGAGCTTTTCCCCCAACTTCTCGCAAAAGACGACGAACTATTGACGCATGCACACTTGTACACGCAGTTGCTAGGTTTTTTTGTAGATCGTCGCACAGTGGACTAGAATTGCAGTTTTCGACTTAGTGGCGGTCAAAATTCTGTAACTTTTGATCAGATTAAGGTATTTAAATGCGGTTTTTTGCAAATGAAAGAATAAACATGTATCTTTACGCTAATCTAAGTACGAAATATCTAGATATTTTTTTATATTTTTAAACAATTTCGACACGTCAGTCGCGTTCAATCAAAGTCGCGTCAAAAAAATAACATTTTTATCTTATTTGTTTTTTTTATTATTAAGTATTATTCATGCAATATTAAAAGCTTATTGTTTCAGTATAACAATTTAAATGTTTGGGATACTCAATTTCGACAAAAAAAATGTCACAATACTTAAAATTGCGTGCCTTTAGTATGAAAAAGAAACATAGTCGTATGTAAACATTGCTAAAATAAGTACACTGTACTTGCAATTTAAAAATACATGGGGAAATATAAACCAAAATAATTATCAGTCTGGAATGGATGATAATGATGTCAAAAAATATTTAACAGCAGATAAAGATAAAATAATTGAATTTGTGAACGATGCGATCAAAACTAAACTGCCAAGAGATGATTACAGGGAGTTTCTTGAGCTAACACTCATATTTCTTGGCAGAAGTCCACCTATTCGCAATGTAGCTTTTCGCGCCCCTGCGGCTGTCCACCACGCGAGATGGATGGCAAAAGCTATATACTGCTTCAAAATATTTTTATTTCGACGTGAATTTGATTTGGCAGTAAAAGATAGGAAAGCTTTACGTAATATATGTATTTTTATTGTTTCAATATATGTTGAGATGTGGTTCTCTGCCTCTTCTGCTGCTCAAGCACCATACAAAGATTTCCAGCTTTTGAAAAAACTGTATTCTTTTAAAAAAATTGATGCTGATATATCGCAAGTTGCATTACACAAATTTAAAAACCACTTATGGTACTTGAGTCCTGAATGTGGGGCTTTAGCATTTTTTGATAACAGTGTTTCTGTTGAGTCAACAAAAGAGATGGTGAAGGCATTGAGTCGTGAGACTTTAGATGAATACGTAAAACGCGCCTCAATTCAAAATTTAAATGATATGCAGGTTATCGAAGGCGGAATGGATCAGTCCATTTCTTCTGAGACAAACAATTTTTTTCTTCGCTTTAAAATCAATACAGCATTTTTGAAAAATGATCCAAGTTTATGGCCTGCGGATAATAATTTTAAAACTGCTCTTCAAACTGTTAATGACATTAACGTGGTAAACGATACCGCTGAACGAGCGGTGAAATTGATGCAAGACTACAACCCAATGCTCACAAAAGACGAGGAACAAAAACAATATATATTGCAAGTAGTCAAAAACTATCAAAAACAATTTCCTATGAGCACGAAGGAGATTTTATTACAAAAATTTTATAATTACACCATTTAATAAAACATAATCACCAAGCAAAGAATGAGAAGATATGTGAAAATTTCGCTGTTATTTATTAATTTGGTTTTTCCTGGATTAAATATTAATGTTAAAGAAAACTAATATAGAGCAACATTGTTCATTAGATATAGCCCTAGAATATTTGTGAATAAAGTTTTTCTCTAAAATAAATATTACTGCAGTTATGAACAATTAAAGCGAGCCATAGTGAGAAAAATAGCATTTTTACCAAACTTTGCGAGCTTAAGGCACGCCCAATAATTATGCAAACGATCTAAAATTTTTTATATATAATTTTTTTCTAATTTCGAATTAATCTAAGGGGTTTCCCAAGTGAAAATACGAAAAAAAAAATTGTCCATATAACTTGCGGTCACACTAAAGTACAGGCATTTTTTCATTTTTATGATCATTTATTTATTTTAAAAATTTTAATATAGGAACATTTTTACATAAATTTTTAAATACTCTAAAACACAAATACAATTTACAATAGCACATACTTATTTATTTTCAAAAAAATATTCGTCTGTAGGTTTCATTAGAAGTTCTCCAGCTTCTCTATCTAGAGGTATTGTTGTCTTAATAAACTTTTTTCTCAAAGACGAAATGTAAGGATCAGAAGAAATGAAGAGCATTCTAAATAAAACCTCATTGGTACCCTGACGTGAACACTTTCTTGTGTTGTGCTCTCTATAGTATCTATAGTCTTTGTTTCGTTTTTCTTGTGCTTCTTCTGAAATCTCCAATGGGTAATATCTGATGGTTAATGATGTCCTCCCCATGCATTAAAACCTTATGAAATGTTGGTGACATAGTTCTCCATGGATACAACTGTCAAGTGGAGATCAGCAAGAAAAGAGTATAACAGATATAATTTTCATATTTTTTTTTTGCTTATGACTTCTCTATCAGGAATTGTTTTCAACAATGATTCATGCAGACAGAAAACATACCTTTTATAGAACTTTGAGTCGATAAGATGATATTAAGGCTACCGGAATTTTATTCGTCCTCATACTTGAATGATGAATTCCTTGAAGTGATGATTTATTTAATAAGTAAATAATAAACCGGAAAGAGTGCTAACTTCGGCCTGGCCGAAATTCATAAACACAACAAACGTTTAATTAAAAATTGGCCGTTGCGATGGTCTAATTTTTTCCCTTTTCAATCTTAAATAGCGTGTGATGACAGAGAATATTCGTGCCAATTTGTTGAAAATTCGTTCTCCTGTAATCGAGTTTTATTTAATTAGGGGGCGAACCACGCCCTTTTGTGGTAGTCTGTTATGGTCAGAGACAGTGAACTTTTGGACAAAATTTCAACCGCAAATTCGTTCTACAAGCTGAGAAATTTATCTATAAGCATGGATGAATTTATATACACTATAAAAAGTAGGCGTGGTAATGGTCCGATTTTACCCATTTTCAATACCAATGAGTTTCTAATGATAGACATTATTTTTACCAAGTTTGATGAAGATATCTCTATTCGTTCTCCTATACCTGTCACGCCTCCTTTAATGCGTTACAAACGGAAGCACAAAGTGAATATATCCTCATCACTTGTGTAGGGTATAGAAACTTCACTATAATAAAATTAAAGTAATATTCGCAGAATCAATACGCGGAAGAAAATCGTTCTCAATTTAATTCTTCCGCGTGTGGATTCTGATCGTTGGTTATTTCAAACCAAGCGATTTAATGGTTTGGAAGCTTGCTAATGAAAGCTAGCTTCCACAATCCATTTAAATACGACGTGTTCTGGTTGCTACCTTGGCTTTTGAATTTACTTTAAACGAAGCTTGACTAAAGCTTTTGGCTTACCAAGCAAAGTGCTGTGGTTGCATTAACGTGAACTTGGCCTTGACTCACTCGCGGAGTAGTATTATAAAAACAATAATACTGGCCTTGAAAGTTCTTGTCAAACAAAAGAGGAAATTGCGATCGCGACATACAACATCAGCTTTCTGTCTGCATGGGGCCTTGGCGAGTTAAGAGCTGCTTCTTGGCAGGTTTTCGAGCTTTTCCCCCAACTTCTCGCAAAAGACGACGAACTATTGACGCATGCACACTTGTACACGCAGTTGCTAGGTTTTTTTGTAGATCGTCGCACAGTGGACTAGAATTGCAGTTTTCGACTTAGTGGCGGTCAAAATTCTGTAACTTTTGATCAGATTAAGGTATTTAAATGCGGTTTTTTGCAAATGAAAGAATAAACATGTATCTTTACGCTAATCTAAGTACGAAATATCTAGATATTTTTTTATATTTTTAAACAATTTCGACACGTCAGTCGCGTTCAATCAAAGTCGCGTCAAAAAAATAACATTTTTATCTTATTTGTTTTTTTTATTATTAAGTATTATTCATGCAATATTAAAAGCTTATTGTTTCAGTATAACAATTTAAATGTTTGGGATACTCAATTTCGACAAAAAAAATGTCACAATACTTAAAATTGCGTGCCTTTAGTATGAAAAAGAAACATAGTCGTATGTAAACATTGCTAAAATAAGTACACTGTACTTGCAATTTAAAAATACATGGGGAAATATAAACCAAAATAATTATCAGTCTGGAATGGATGATAATGATGTCAAAAAATATTTAACAGCAGATAAAGATAAAATAATTGAATTTGTGAACGATGCGATCAAAACTAAACTGCCAAGAGATGATTACAGGGAGTTTCTTGAGCTAACACTCATATTTCTTGGCAGAAGTCCACCTATTCGCAATGTAGCTTTTCGCGCCCCTGCGGCTGTCCACCACGCGAGATGGATGGCAAAAGCTATATACTGCTTCAAAATATTTTTATTTCGACGTGAATTTGATTTGGCAGTAAAAGATAGGAAAGCTTTACGTAATATATGTATTTTTATTGTTTCAATATATGTTGAGATGTGGTTCTCTGCCTCTTCTGCTGCTCAAGCACCATACAAAGATTTCCAGCTTTTGAAAAAACTGTATTCTTTTAAAAAAATTGATGCTGATATATCGCAAGTTGCATTACACAAATTTAAAAACCACTTATGGTACTTGAGTCCTGAATGTGGGGCTTTAGCATTTTTTGATAACAGTGTTTCTGTTGAGTCAACAAAAGAGATGGTGAAGGCATTGAGTCGTGAGACTTTAGATGAATACGTAAAACGCGCCTCAATTCAAAATTTAAATGATATGCAGGTTATCGAAGGCGGAATGGATCAGTCCATTTCTTCTGAGACAAACAATTTTTTTCTTCGCTTTAAAATCAATACAGCATTTTTGAAAAATGATCCAAGTTTATGGCCTGCGGATAATAATTTTAAAACTGCTCTTCAAACTGTTAATGACATTAACGTGGTAAACGATACCGCTGAACGAGCGGTGAAATTGATGCAAGACTACAACCCAATGCTCACAAAAGACGAGGAACAAAAACAATATATATTGCAAGTAGTCAAAAACTATCAAAAACAATTTCCTATGAGCACGAAGGAGATTTTATTACAAAAATTTTATAATTACACCATTTAATAAAACATAATCACCAAGCAAAGAATGAGAAGATATGTGAAAATTTCGCTGTTATTTATTAATTTGGTTTTTCCTGGATTAAATATTAATGTTAAAGAAAACTAATATAGAGCAACATTGTTCATTAGATATAGCCCTAGAATATTTGTGAATAAAGTTTTTCTCTAAAATAAATATTACTGCAGTTATGAACAATTAAAGCGAGCCATAGTGAGAAAAATAGCATTTTTACCAAACTTTGCGAGCTTAAGGCACGCCCAATAATTATGCAAACGATCTAAAATTTTTTATATATAATTTTTTTCTAATTTCGAATTAATCTAAGGGGTTTCCCAAGTGAAAATACGAAAAAAAAAATTGTCCATATAACTTGCGGTCACACTAAAGTACAGGCATTTTTTCATTTTTATGATCATTTATTTATTTTAAAAATTTTAATATAGGAACATTTTTACATAAATTTTTAAATACTCTAAAACACAAATACAATTTACAATAGCACATACTTATTTATTTTCAAAAAAATATTCGTCTGTAGGTTTCATTAGAAGTTCTCCAGCTTCTCTATCTAGAGGTATTGTTGTCTTAATAAACTTTTTTCTCAAAGACGAAATGTAAGGATCAGAAGAAATGAAGAGCATTCTAAATAAAACCTCATTGGTACCCTGACGTGAACACTTTCTTGTGTTGTGCTCTCTATAGTATCTATAGTCTTTGTTTCGTTTTTCTTGTGCTTCTTCTGAAATCTCCAATGGGTAATATCTGATGGTTAATGATGTCCTCCCCATGCATTAAAACCTTATGAAATGTTGGTGACATAGTTCTCCATGGATACAACTGTCAAGTGGAGATCAGCAAGAAAAGAGTATAACAGATATAATTTTCATATTTTTTTTTTGCTTATGACTTCTCTATCAGGAATTGTTTTCAACAATGATTCATGCAGACAGAAAACATACCTTTTATAGAACTTTGAGTCGATAAGATGATATTAAGGCTACCGGAATTTTATTCGTCCTCATACTTGAATGATGAATTCCTTGAAGTGATGATTTATTTAATAAGTAAATAATAAACCGGAAAGAGTGCTAACTTCGGCCTGGCCGAAATTCATAAACACAACAAACGTTTAATTAAAAATTGGCCGTTGCGATGGTCTAATTTTTTCCCTTTTCAATCTTAAATAGCGTGTGATGACAGAGAATATTCGTGCCAATTTGTTGAAAATTCGTTCTCCTGTAATCGAGTTTTATTTAATTAGGGGGCGAACCACGCCCTTTTGTGGTAGTCTGTTATGGTCAGAGACAGTGAACTTTTGGACAAAATTTCAACCGCAAATTCGTTCTACAAGCTGAGAAATTTATCTATAAGCATGGATGAATTTATATACACTATAAAAAGTAGGCGTGGTAATGGTCCGATTTTACCCATTTTCAATACCAATGAGTTTCTAATGATAGACATTATTTTTACCAAGTTTGATGAAGATATCTCTATTCGTTCTCCTATACCTGTCACGCCTCCTTTAATGCGTTACAAACGGAAGCACAAAGTGAATATATCCTCATCACTTGTGTAGGGTATAGAAACTTCACTATAATAAAATTAAATAATTAAGATAAGGAAAGAAACCCTATTCCGCGAAAAAATCGATCAAACAGGTACGAAAATACACCCCTTCCTAAAATCACAGGTACTCAGGAATATACACAAAACAGGTAGGTAAAATTTTCAAACGAAAAAAAAACGGCGGGTCCGGGCGGGTCATGTATGTTTGGGGCATTTGTTTATAACACTTCATAGTTTCAAAAACAATAAACTCCAGGAAAAGCATTTATAAGCGTTGAGACTTATAATCTCCCAAAGTTAAAATATATATAAAAATTAACGTTTTTTTCAAAAATTACCGAAAAATACATAGATTCAAGGCACAAAGTTGTTGTTATATTTTTCCTGTAGATAATTAAATGACCTTTCAGAAACTACTTAATTCATTGAGTTAGGTTGACTACTTTTTGAGATATAGTCATTTGAATTTTGGCAAAAAACTGAAATAATACAACTTTTTACAGAATGGAAAAAAGGTTCATATTTGATCGCCCACCAAAAGTATTCACGAAGGTTTCCGACCAAGATATTTTGGCTCATTAGGTATTGAACTATTATAAACAAAATTGCATACCAAATTTTTCAAAGCTCAGAGCGACTTTTTGGACTTTTGGCCGCGGTTCCGAAGCGATAGTCCACTGTGCGTCGTAGGATGGATTTTATTGTTCCGCAGTAAGAAGGGAACTTATATTTTTTTAGTTTTTCTTTTTCGACCACATTTTCCTACCCTTTGCAGTATAATTCTTCTAGTTTCTTATTGAAGCTTAAGAATTTTATTAACTGCGCTTTTGAAAAAGCCACACTCTTCTGCAATCTGTCTTTGCGTCAATGTGGTGTGGTTAGATAGAAAAATAATCTTAGAACGTAATCAAATTTATCTAAACACAGTCAAATTTTTTACCGGCCACAACCATTAACCACAACACAAGACACGTTTTTACAATACTACACAAATGACAGGCCTACGTGCTGTTTTTGAAGCTAGAATATTTATAACGCCACTTTCGCAATTCTTGTTTGCAGCTTTATAACTGTAATTGTAAATAAAATGGAAAACATACTTTGTCCACATTAATTTGCACAAGGGTGTAGTTGAAAATTCTTTAATACAATGCATAAATACTTCCAATCTGGCAATAATTTTGAGCTGAGTTGGTAGACAGAGAAAGAATAATAGGTACAGCAAAGTAGAGAAGAAGCTTACGTACCCGAGTCGTACGAGTCTCTCTGTGAGAAATATGGAACGGATCCATTATACAATGACGCTGCTAATTTTGGAATCAATTCATGATCTTACCGTTGCGATGTGTATTATTAAAAATTTTGTTGTTCTGTACTTTTTTAAGGACATACAATTTTTTATTTGAAACTTTTTATACAATATATATCTTAACGTCAAAAAATACGAGTAAACAGAAAAATGCGAGTGCACTACATCATCCACAGAAATTGTGCGAGCTGGTTTGAGCATGGATTCTAGAGAGATTTGTAGATTTTTAGTTTAATTTTTTGGTTGATTTTTATACCCTATAACTTAAGGTAAGGGTATATTCACTTTGTCACGAAATGTGTAACGCATAGAAATAGAAACGATAGGTATAGAAAACTATATATATTCTTGATCAGCGTGACCTCCTGAGTCGATTTAGCCATGTCCGTCCGTTTGTCTGTCCGTCTGTCTGTCTGTCTGTTGAAATCACGATCACAGGAGAACCGGTGAAGATATTGTGGTGAAATTTTGCATAAACATTGTTTCTTGTGGTGTGCAGGTTGGTATTGAAAATCGGTCCACGACCACGCCTATTTTTTATTAGAAATGTGATATCAGCGTTCGTTTCCTGAGTATAGAGCAGCATTATCCGTTAATATGCCAAATATGGGCGTGATCCGCCCACTTTTAAGTTACACAGGCAAAAGAGGGTTATATTGTTGAATATATAAACTTCCTGAATAAAACTTTAGATAACAACTTGTTTTACAAAAAAACATTATTACATCAAAACTGGGTGCGTTCCGCCCGCTTTTACACTACATATACAGTATAGCAGTATGAAAACAAGTTTATTACCACGGAAATAAAGTTTAAATGAACACAATTATAAAACAACTTAGCTACATAGTTATTTTGTTTTGAAAAAGGTAATGACCACGCCTACTATTTATACAGAGGCGTGGCTAGGTCTCATGGAGCCCGGGACGGTTAATCAACTTGTAGCCCTAAAAATGCCTAGAATTCAATAAGTCCCTACTTGATTTCCACAACTGCCGCCCCCGATATTGTGCCGCCCAGGGTGGACCGCCACCCCCGCCACACCCTAGATTCGGCACTTCTTTCAAAAGTTTTAGGTGTAGGGTATCTAAGATTCGGCCAGGCCGAATATAGCTTTATTACTGGTTTCTGTTGTTATCCTTCTAATTCTAAAAAACAACAAACTAGAGAAACAAGAAAAACTTATATAAAATATAAAACCTTTAAATATGTAAATATTAATTATTACATTAGTATTATAATATGTATGTATGAGTAATCTTTCACTAATATTTACCAAATAAATGAAAATATTGTACTAAGGGATAGAAACTATAATCGAAATTCGTATACCTTTTAGTTTTCAATGCCTGTACCACCTATACACAAAGGGTTGTTACAAAAGAAAACAGAACAAAAAGTCAAAAGTGTGTTTTTACCCCAGCAGTGAACAAAAAAAGACTGTTAAAAAAATCAGAAAGAGTGCTATATTTGGCCTGTCCGAATATTAATTCCGTACACCTTGAAGTGAGTGGACCCCGCACAGTTTTAGAACAATAGCAACCATAATGCTATGTACAGTTTTGTTCAAACAGTTAGGTTAGGCCGTTCATGAGGTCATCTTCTGTACACCGCCCTAGAGAAGCGCAGCAGGTCACCTCCGCCGCTTGATACAGGCTGTGGCACAAGCGGCCCAACCACCTGGACCGACTGTCATCTACGCTGGACACTCGCAGAGCAAATGCCCTGCCGTCTCCTTCACCCGCTGTCCTTGTAGCTAGTCCAAGCTTATGAGCGTGGTTGGCAGTGAGGGCATGTCCTCTAATCGTACCCAAAAGTTCATTGTTCGTTGGTCATTGTAGTGCTTTCACATGACCTTTGACCACGTCAATATATTTGTCAAAGATAGTGACATCGAGCACATTCTCGGAGAGTGGGACCTTGTAAGTAGGTTCCTCCCGGTGTCGATAGTTTATAATTAAGTATAAATTATAGGAAGGACTCACATATGTCGTTCAAATTTTCACATCCCCAAATTGGTTATGCGCGCTTCCGTCAGCGCCTAGCATCAGTCGTTGCCTCCTGACCCTTGTTTCGTCCACAAGAACCTTTAGCTCGTCAGGGGGACATTTCTGTTGTGAGCTATGTAGGAAGATGCGAGGAGTAAAGGTATTCTTCCGTCCTCTATCTCCACAACAGATAGATCATTACAGATCGTCAGTGCTGTATTGAGGGAGGAAGTTAGATCTAAATCCGCGTTTAATGAGTTTGGCGGACCTGTTTTTACTTACCGTAGCTGATGTGAAAAGCGTGTAGGTCTGTGACTTTAGACCCGATACCCTGTTTCCTGAGGACATCCTCTAGTATGAGGAGCTCGGCTGAGGCAGTTGTACTTTGCTGCAGGTTGACCTGTAGAACCCTCAGATCTAAACTTGTTGGTGTTTTTAGTGGGTCCGACTACTTTGTCCGGTTCCTCCACCACCTTTCTCCCCAGCTGTAGGTTGGAAACAGCTTCTGCTAGGTCCTCCACCTCGTCGCTTGCTAACCTATTCGTGTTTCGGTCGTGACGCTTCCTATCCCCCAGGCTATATTCCCAAACCGCGGATAAAGGATCTTCGCCTGCTTCATGATGTGCAGGATGTAGTCCTGCCCCCCATCTAGTGTGGAAGGTTTCGCCACATGCAGAACCTGCCACTCACTGGTTGGCACGTCAGAGTTCCGCCTCTGCAGAATGTTGTCTGTCGCGATCGCAATTTCCAGTTCCGGGTGATATGAACTTTCAAGGCCAGTATTATTATTGTTTTCATAATACTACTCCTAGTGAGTCAAGGCCAAGTTCATATTATTAATGCAACCACAGCACTTTGCTTGGTAAGCCAGAAGCTTTTGTTGAATTTTCTTCAAAAGCCAAGTCAGCAACCAGAGCAATTCGCATGGAATGGATTGTGGGAGCTAGCGTTCAATAGCAAGCTTCCAAACCATAAAAATAATAGCGCTTTGCAATTGAAGTGGATTGTGGGAGTTAGCGTTCAGTACCAAGCTTCCAAACCATAAAAACGTTTGGCTTGGAAGAACACACGATCGGAATCCACACGCGGAAGAATTAAATTGGGAACGATTTTCTTCCGCGTATTGATATTGCTAATATCACAAATTAAATATTGCGAAATAATGGAAATCACGAAACATGGCATACTGACTCACTTTGGTTCGGTCGACGGATATGTCAAGCGAGCCAACGTGGAAACGAAAAGATTCCAACGGGAGTCTGGTAAAAATCTCAGAACGACGAGGTCGTGGTTAAGTCGCGGTAAAGTTAGTGTTAGATTAAGATAGTTAATTGTGGAAGGAACAAATAGTGTCGCTAAAAGTAATTGTAATATAATTGATAAAAAGAAGTGTTAAGAGGGAAGTGTTGAATAAAACAATAAAAATCGAACTACAAAGTGTTTAATGTTAAAAGGACGATAGGCTTAAATATAAAAGGACCACCCCGAGAATACCACAACATTTTGGCGCAGCTGGATTTTTCGAGCCAAGGATCGCTCGATTGAGGAAAAAGTGAGTAAAAATAATATACGAAAATAAATAATAAGGGTAGCAGTTCAGGGAAATGCAAATGTTAGTAAGGTGAAAGGCAAGTCAGTTTCAGTTCATGACTTGCGAAGAATAGACGTGTCTCTAAGTTGACGGCTATATTTTGTCCTCTTTCTTCGTTGTGCGTGCGAGTTTTTCAATATAGTCCGTGTACTTTTGTTTTTTGTTTAACGATATTCGGTGTGACGAAATTTTAATTTAACTTTATTCCATTTATTTGACGTTAATTAGAAAACATGTCAAGCAATGACGAAAAAAAGTCGCTGTTGAAAGGCGTCTAACTCGCAAAAACAACAACAACATTATTACCTCTTGTGCTGGTGCTTGGGCTAGCCCCGTTACTCCTGCAAGTACTCAACCATCTGAATCTAAGCATGCCTCTCAGCGCTCTTCTGTTATGGCATTGATCGATAAGCGGTTTGATGAATTGAGAGCGAATATCATTGAGCAGGTGTCTGCATCGATTGCTAGTGCTGAGGACCGCATTATGAACCGGTTTGGAGAGCTGAATGCCATTGTCAGCAACTTTAAGACACAATTAGACTCTATTTCAACACGAGTTATAGCAGCTGAATCATGTGCAAATTCTCATAGAAGTGAATTAGCTAAGATTAACAAAAGGCTTGCTAATGTGGAAAATGATTCCATCTCCATGGACGTAATAGTGTCGGGCATTCCCTTTTCTAAAGGCGAAGATCTTAAGGTTGTCTATTCCAGTATCTGCAACGTAGCTACCTGTAATCCTGCGCCAGTCTTAATGGATGTCTTTCGAATAAAAACCAATAACACCTCTGGACCAGTAATTATGAAGCTACCTTCAAGCCATGACCGCTCTTTCTTTTTACGTGCGATATCCGGATTCTGCCGTCAAAAACGTCGGGCTCTCACTGTAAATGAGCTAGGCTTTATTGGAGACGGCAAAGTGCGCATACATGAGAGCGTAATAAAGCAAAGGCGTGAGATTCTAAGGCACGCTCTGCTTTTGAAGCGGCAAAAGAAACTGCACTCTGCATTTACGTCGGGTGGTAAAGTTTTTATCAAAGCGAGCGTTGATGGGGAACCTGTGCTGGCAGAGGATATTGGGTTTGTCGACAGTCTGGCTGTGAACTCATGATGTTTTCCGTTTTTAATTGTATACATTCTCCTGCATTAGACTGATTGTCTTTTTATAAGTATTATGTATCACTGCTCTTTTCCCTTATTTCCACTATCTTCTTTTACATTCTTCAAAAAACACTACTTGCTATTTATCTTTTTTTTATTCTCTCTTCTGTTGGTTTTCCGAAAAAACCAAGTGCGTTAGTTGTTGTTGTTCTAAGAATAGTAACAGTTTTTCACTGTATTTGCAAAACATCTGTAATTGTTCCTTTTTTGGCTCTCCCACTCTTGATATATCCATTTGATTTTCAGTAGCTCTGCTGATGGTGGAAGTCACCGTACACTCGTGAACATTTTATGCAGTCAGCATGACGGTTTGAATATTGTGCATTTCAATGCCAGAAGTTTATGTAACACTAAGTTGGATTATATTAGACATATCTTGGAAAGATCTGACATTGATGTCATCTGTATCTCTGAGACATGGTTCCACCCGATGCTGACTGATTTGGTAGTTGTGATACGTGTTTACGTTGTCTTTCGTAATGACAGGAAGAATAGACGCGGAGGTGGGGTTGCAATCTACATTAAGTCAGTATTTAAAAGTAAGTTAGTGTACAGCTCTGATAGTTCTGAGGTTGAATACATATGTGCTTCTATTTCAGACTCGGCGCATACTGTCTTGATCTCGTGTGCCTACAGTCCGAATAAGCTGTGTGTCCTTGATCCTTATTTCATGTTTTTGTCAACAGTGTCATTGAATTATGAGTTTACCGCAGTGTGCGGCGATTTCAATGTTGACTTGCTGTCAGCGATGCTAAATCTAGCCACTTTCGTGACTTATGCTACGTTTACACCGACCCCAAATGCGCATTTGAGCTCTATTTCCCAAATGCGAAGCGAAATTTTAAAAATTTTCATACGATTTGACAAATCAAATTTAATAAATTTGATCGCATTTGAAAGAAATGCGAATGAAATGCGAAGAAAAATAATATTTTGAATCAGTATGTGGTTGGGAAAAAATAAAATCCCAAAACAAAACAGAGGAAATGGAAGGAAATAATGTCAATCAGCTGTCAAAACACAATTGTAAAAAAATCAGGAAAACAAAAAATATAAATTTGGTCTGATCAATGTCAAACCAAATGCAAACAAGGCGGTGTAAACACTTTTCAAATGCGTGATTACAAATGCGCATTTGGGGTCGGTGTAAACATAGCATTAGTAGTACTATCAGGACTTTCTATTGTAAACAATCGTGACCCTACTCGATTTGGAAATAATGTTAACCCAAGCTTACTTGATTTATTAATTGTATCTGACTACTCTCTATCTATTACAAATGTTTTCGCAAATCTCATTTATTTCTGACCATGATCTGTTGTTTTGCTCTATTGGCATCAAATTATCCATACGAGAAGTACCGACCAAATTTTCTTTTCGGAATTTTAACGCTATTGATGGTCCTCTCTTGAATGCCACTGCTTCTGCCATTGACTGGACTACTTTTTGGCACCTCTCTAATATTGACGATAAAGTTAATTACTTAACCAGAATTTTAAATTCTTTATTTAACACTCTTGTGCCTTTGAGGGAAATTACTGTCCTCAATCCCTCTTGTCCTTGGTTCAATCGGCAAGTTAAAAGAGCTGTCTGCCTTAAGAATGTTTTGCGCTCTAAGTGAAAAAGAAATCCCTCACCGGTTAATTGGAATAATTATAAAACTGCACGAAATCAAGCTGCTTCGACAATCAGAATGTCAAAGAAAAGATATTTTTTCTCTAGGTTCAAGTCCTGTAATTCCTCTAAGTGTCTTTGGAGGCAGATAAAAGCGTTAGGTATCGGCTCACAAAAGGGCAAGACTTGTGATTTTTGTCCTAATGCTTTAAACGAGTACTTCATTTCAACGAGTAGTGCCGGCAGTCATTGCCCTCCTCAAGATATCCTAGAACAAGGTTCTTTCGAATTTAGAGGTGTATCTGAGTACGAAGTTTACAGACACATTACCTCTGTTAAATCAAGTGCAATTGGCGAAGATGGTGTGTCGATTAGGTTTTTAAAACTTCTTTTGCCGCTTTTTTTGGCTCAACTTACTTACATCTATAATTCCATCTTCACCACATCTGTTTTTCCATCTCTGTGGAAATTAGCAACTATTATTCCTATTAATAAAAAAACATGCCCTACAGCTCTGTCAGATTTCCGGTCAATTAGTATTCTTTCATCATTATCTAAAATATGTGAATCTCTTATGTATGAGCAAATCAACGATCACATATCTTCCTGTAACCTTCATCCAATGCAATCTGGTTTTTGGCGCAAGCATAGTTGCACAACCGCATTACTTAAGGTAACAGATGACATCCGAACTGCTTTTGATAAAAGATACATCACTCTTCTGTGCCTTCTGGACTTTTCAAAGGCCTTCGATAGCGTTGATTATAGTCTACTGATTTGGAAATTGCAGAATTCATTTACCTTCTCTGCGCGTGCTTCCGAACTTCTTCAGAGCTATTTATCTGATCGCTAGCAAAGGGTGAAAACAGAGGGTGGTGCTTCTAATTTTTTGGCACTCAGAACTGGGGTCCCGCAGGGCTCCATCTTAGGACCACTGCTGTTCTCCCTATTTAGTAATGACATCTTCTCCGTTGTTCAGTTTGCTTCCATTCATGCTTATGCGGATGATATACAGCTGTACCTATCGCATCCATTAGATTCTCTTGATAACTTAACATACAAGATGAATACTGATCTGAATAGCATTGTCTGCTGGTCTAGCGAGAATCTGTTGCATCTTAATGCATCGAAATCTTTTGTCCTGCCCATTAGTAAGTATTAGTAAGTACCTCTGAACTTGGCAAGCTCTAGGCTTAAGTTAGTTGATAAGGTATTAAACCTTGGTATATACATTAATTCCACGCTGACTTGTACGGATCATGTGAATCACATGGTGCAAAAGGCTTATTACATACTGCGTAATCTTAGGTACGCAGCTGCATCCGTCCCTTTAACTACTCGCCGAACTTTAGTACTCCAACTTGTCATGCCTATTTTAAACTACCCTGCATTAATTTATTATAAGCCCGACTCTGTTTCGCTACACAAGCTGAATGTGTTGATTAATAATCTCACCCGATTTGTCTGTGGTTTAAGACGTTTTGATCACCTTGCAGAGTCAAGATTTTCGTTGCTTGGTTGTGACATTAGTAATTATTATAACTACAGGAATATTATATTCTTGCACCGTTTAATACATAGCGGTACCCCTGGATATCTATTCCAGAAACTAACGTTTGGACGGTCCAGCCGTAACCGAATCTTTATCGTGCCAAGTTTTGTCTATTTGAACAGTGGACGGTTTTTTTTTCATCAATAGCATACAACTCTGGAATAGTTTACCAACTGACATTAGAGATATAAGAGAGGAGAGCCACTTTAAAAAAAAAGTTTTGAGCTATTACATCAATTGAAGTTTAGTTATATTATAAATTCTTTACTGACGCACCTCAGAATCACCTGTGCTATTCCCTTTTCCTGTTTCTATCTTCTCTCCTCTAACTTCCTGTCTTATTAGTCATAAGCTCATTTTAACTTGATTTAATTAATTAAGCTTTGTCTTATTGTACCTTTCTCTAATATGCTAAAAAAGGGCACTGTGCTCTTAGTGCATTGTGTTAAAAGATAAATAAATAAATAAAAATAAATAAATAAATAAAAAATAAAAAAGTGAAATAGGAAAGATTGGCATAAAATTTTAATACATTATAGTATATGAAATTTCCTTAAAATAATTTTCATGTAAAATTTCATCGGTATTATCAAAATGATGCCAGCGTAAAGCACGGCAACCTTGTCTGTCCAATGGCATTAGCCGGTCAAAATCTTTGCTGAGGTCGACCCATTTCACTCGGGAACCTATTTTATAGGGTTAATTTTTATTTATTATTTATATTTATTTAGTAGAGTTAAAGAGGACTAATTTTTTAAATATAATGAAAAACAATTTTAAACAAACACAAATTGTTTAAATTTTAAATTCACCTCAAATTATATTTAAGTGGAATAAAACAAGAAAAAATTTATGGATGGATTTAGTGAAAATTAAAGTACGTTGTAAAATATCTTTTTAAAGTGCTTTGAGACTTCTATTGGAGAATCAAAGCGACTTTAGTGTCATTTTTGGGGGATTGCTCCTTTCAATTACACAGTGATTGTGGAAGAAAATTGAGAACAGAATGATAACTTTGAAAGTTATTAACAATGAGAGATGTTTAGTTAATCAATTAAAGGAATAAAAATACGGAAAGCATAGTGAACTGAGCAGACATGCGGACAAACTCCCAACAGTTAAGGAATAACTATTAATAGCTAAAGAAACTTTTAAATAATAACTAAAAGCTATTGACAGAAGTAATTAACGCCAACAGGCAACCAGGGAAGCAGACAAAGTAACTGCAAGAAACAATTAAGTAAAAATTTGCTTAATTGCAAAATATTTGCTACATTAAATAACAAAAACAAACGTAGGTCAGCAACAGTTAGCCACAACAATGCTGACAAGTATAAAAAATTAAACGTTTAATAAAACAATGGACCGTTAATTGGCGACGCTAAGTAGTCGCTTTACAACATTTTAAATCCAACACTTTAAAATAAATTGAACTTTACAAATGAAGAACAAATTTATATATACACGTACATATGTTAATTGTAAACATTAGGAAAAATAAAAACCCATTAAATTATATGTCGTTCTTTTAATTAATGGCCGAGTCGTTGCGAGAACAAGCGTATATAGAATTATAGAGAACCCATAAGGATCTGAATCGCTAGTTGGGGGAGTTTATATCTAAAATTTGCGCAATTTTAAAAGAGGCAGTAGGCAACAAAGAAAACTTAGAAGTGATAAAGTCTAGAGTAGGGGACCTAAGAGACCTTACAAGCGTAGAAAGAGCAAACGCGATAGTAGAGGAATTGCTTAAATTCCTACACCAGATAATAGAGAATAAGACAGAAAATTCAAAGGCATGGGAATTCAACGCATTAAAAAATAAGTACGAAACTTATTTAAAAGTAAAACGGTTTCAAGAAGATATACTAAAAAGTTTAGAGGACGAGAACTAACAACTAAGGAAATTACTGAATGACAAGGGATTAACCGAAGAAACTTTAAATAGAATATTAGAACAAGGATTTGCACAGAAATCAAGGTAAGACTGTAGTTCTTTAGAAAAGGCAAAAAGACGAATACAAGAGCTAAAAGAGCAGAAAAAGCAAAAAAAAGGATACAAAATACTCCACAAGGAGCGCCAGATAGAATAATTTGCTCATTTGGAACAAGCGAGGTCATACCAGAGACGATTGCTTGACTCGCAAGAACACGCCATATTGCAAAAGTGTTTAAAATATGGACACGAGGCAAACTGGAGGTGCGATCAAAAGGGAGGCCAGAAAAATGTGGCAAGAAACACATATCAAGGGCCCAATTATCGCACTCAAGGAATTCAGCAATGGAATCCACCCCAGCAGAATTGGCAGCCGAACCAAGTCCAATCAAACTGGCAACCCCAACAACCACAGCAGAATCGATCTCAAAACCAATTCCAGCAGAACGGGAACCAGAAACGGGCAATAAACCCTAACCCAACTACACTTAACGGATTGCAGAGGAATCAGCCGAACAGAGCAAACCAAACGTTATGTCATTGGTGTAATAGACCGGGACATATGATAAAGAATTGCGAGGCAAAAAGGAATTGGGAATCATTGCAAAGTAATAGTCCGGGACACTGGCAAGGGCCCAGAATAGGCCAATAATCTGGGGACCCAAAAATATTAGTAACTTAAGGCCAAACGAAGGAGTAGCAGTAATTCATACACCCGAACCGATTGTGGATACGTTACCAACTTTAACAAATAAAGTGGTAACCGTAAGTCCGATATCGGGAGCGATTGTTAAAACGTTAGCAACTTCAATAGGCTTAAATATTAATATCAAGTTAAAGAAGACTGATAATAACAAAAACAACGTAAGAGAGAGGAATCATACATACGTAACAGAGTAACAGTTGATTCAGAGATGCCAATAAAATTGAAAGAGAAAAACATAAGAAAAGAAAAAAAGAAATTTAAACATAAAGGTACCTTGCTCAATGAATAAGTTTGCAAATAAAAGAAATACAGAAACAGGATCATCTAACTGCAATCAAACCCAGCTAAATGACATGTTCATCGAACTACCTTCCGCAGAGGCTATAAATGGAAAACTCATTTTACTGGTAGATACAGGAGCAGATACAAGCCTGATAAAGAAAAGTGCGATAAAAGATAGCACGGTAATAGACAAGTGGAATAGGAAAAACTTAAGTGGAGCCTTTGGAGGTTGTGTGATCACAGAAGGATCAACTACTATATGTCATAATGAGGTACAGTCCTTACGTTTAACGCTACACGTTGTGTCACTGAAACAAGGAGTACCGGCAGACGGCATATTAGGAAGAGATAATTTGTGGAACAACTCCATTATAAATACAATAGAAAAAATTTTAACAGTCTTCAATGAAAGGAAAGAGCTTATTTTGGAATTACCAATAAAAAATATTGAGCAGATAGAAGAGGAAAATAAACAACATTACATACCAGTTGATGCAAGAACAATTACGATAGTACTATTAAAACTTCGTACAAATTTAAGAATGTTGTAATTCATGAAGAAGAAATAGATCCAGGAATCTACATAGGAGACACATTGGAAAATGTAAAAGATAACACAATTTACGCTCCCATATTAAATACAACAGAATATGATTACGAAATAAATAGCGAATTTAAACCGAAATTCACAAAGTTCGACGAGTACACAATACAAAGTACTAAGTCAATTAATAGCATAGGCAAAATAGATGCCAAAAGAAGAATAAACGAATTGTGTAACAACCACCCTGTATTTCATAGTTATACATTTCTAACTGTAACAAGAGCTCTGAATATTTTTGAGCATTTTACAAGGTTAAGTCGTGTTCTAGTTTTTGCTCCTGTTCAGTTCAACTCAGACCTTCATCATAGTACAACGCACGCATCAAAATTATCATAGTCAATAACTCTAAAAATTGATATAATAAAGTAAAACAAAAACTAATAGACATTTCTTCATTTAAACTATAATGCAAAAAAAGTAACTTGAATCTCAAACATTAATGGTCCTTCGAGCCGGATGTTGTTTTTTTTGAAGTAATTTTCTAAAAACTGATTTTGAAAAAAAAAAATTTTAAAAAATTTATATTTTTCATCAAAAGTTAAAAAGTTATAAAATACATGAAAGTGACTAATACTTTAGTTACAGTTACAGTTAGAGTTATCGTGAAGAAAACTTCTCTATACCAAAATTATTCAAGAAAAAACCGTACGCAAAACAGGTTCTTTAAAGAGAAAAAATGTATTTAGCTCAAGAGGCTCTTATACTGAAGCAACATGATATTTTGGATCTCATTAAAAATTCAATTGCAAATCTCAAAAATCTTGGCGACAACGCTAACACTAGGGCACACATACAAACGCGGTTGACTCTCTTGGATGCTAATTGGGGGAGATTTCAATTTGGTCATGACAAAATTTGTGGTGTTCGCTCTTCAGATAATGTACGTGAGCTGCCTTACTTCAAAACTAATACTTACGCACAGTGTGAAGAAGCTTACGCAAATGCGCGTGCAACAATGCTTGTTGTGTTAGAGTCTACCAATGAAACTCTCTCTGAAAATTTTACACCGGCATGGGATTTACTGTGTGAACGTTACGACAATAAAAGAATCATAATTGATCAGCATATCGAGACAATTTTCTAACTAAAGGTGATGCAAAAAAAGTCAGCGAGTGAATTAAAATATTTACTTGCAATGGTGAAACAATCTCTTGGAAGTCTCTTGGAGCACCAATTGAACATTGGGATTATATGATTGTACATATTGTTGTACAGAGGCTCGATCGCTCTTCACACGAAGCTTAGGAGGTACACTGTGGAGCCTCAAAGATGCCAGCTTCGTTCTTAGAACTAGAAAAGTTTCTGTGTGGACGAATTCAAGCTCAGGAAAATATCGAATCTAGAATGACTTAAATTTCTTCGACACAACCTCGCTCTCAGGATGCAATTCATAAATCAAAGTATCAACAAGGAGTCAAAACTCATCTCTCAGCAATACAATCCAAGCCTGTTCAGGTTTCACATAATTTAACTAATCAATCGTTTAATAATATTTGCTCTCTTTGCAGTAATGGGCATTATATAGCCAGTTGTCCGATATATCAAAGCAAGACTCCAGCGCAGCGACATTCTTTCGTGATCGAAAAAAAACTTTGTTTTAATTGCTTAGGACCGCATCGAATAGCGATGTGCAGAAGCTCCAAAAGATGTCAGTACTGTGGAGCAAACCATCACTCTTCAATTCATTACGCTCAGCAGGTTCCAGTTGCAATAACTGACGCTTGCAGTAAGACTTCTTCGAATTCATCACCATCTACAAATCAACAGCCCAATATCAATTTACGTCAGGATCCATGCTCATCAAATGCAGTCGTAAGCAATCATGTTCTACCTAATCGCGAATTTAGTTCTTCCAAAGTACTCCTTGCAACAGCAAGCGTCAGACTCCGTTCTCACAACGGAAAAGAGCTGAGGGCACGAGCTCTTCTTGATCAGGGTTCAGAAATCTCTTTTATAAGTGAATCTCTAGTACATCAACTACACCTTAAACGTCAGAATGCAACGTTTCCTCTTATTGGGATTAGCGCCCAACGTGCGGGCTCTACGAAGGGAGTGGTAACGTTCAAACTACTTCCACATTTTTCCTCACAATTCGAATGTGACGTAACCACATATATTTTATCAAAACTTACTGCTCAGTTACCTTCAACAGAATCGTCTCCAGGAGAATATCCACATTTACGAGGAATCACACTGGCTCACCCAAGTTATATGAAACACGGACATATTGGTTTAGTCTTGGGTGCAGATATTTGTGACTCCAATTGACGCCAATTTTTGATAAACTTAATACGCTAACTAACGGTTACTATTTACCTCATCATGAAGTCGTACGGGACTCGAGTTCTACAACTAAGTTACGAGTTGTTTTTAACGGCTCTTGTAAAACAAGCAGCTGAAAATCTCTCAACGATTTTTTAGTCGTTGGTCCAAAACTCCAATTAGAGATATCAAATGTTATCACATGGTGGCGACAGTTTAACTTCGCATTCTCAATTTTAGTTCATCCAAATGAATGGACGTATCAACGTATTTTATGGAGTACACCTCCATCTCAAGAAATACGAGTTTTTGCATTGAAAACTGTCACTTATGGACTCGGTCCAGCGCCATATTTAGCAAACCGCGTCTTAACTCAATTAACATTAGACGAAGGTCATCAGTTTCCCGCTGCTGTAGACATAAATAAGAAGGATACATACGTTGACAACACCTTTGGTGGAGCTGATACTGTCGAAGAAGCCCAGAAAGTTGTAAAACAGCTAGTGCATGGCGGGCGGTTTTTAACTTCAAAAATGGTCAACAAATGAACCAAACATATTAACTAGTATCAAAAAAGATCGTTTAACATCAAGAGATTCATTAATTTTTGATGACTCATTATCAGTTAGAATAGTAGTAATCAGTTGGCAACCAGACTCTGATACATTCACTTTCGTTTCTCCATATTTGTCAGTTAAATCTCCATATACAAAAAGAAAATTATTATCTTGCATTGCAAAACTTTTCGAATCACTTGGATGGATTAGTCCAATCACTATTCGAGCAAAAATATTCATGCAGGTCCTTTGGATGTTAAAAATTCAATGGGATGATGCTATTCCAGATATTCTATCTCAACGTTGGGTTTCCTTTATGCAAGAACTACTAACTGTATCTCAGCTTTCAATTCTAAGATGGTTCGGTAAATCAATGCCGGCACTGGGAGTAGAGATTCATGGATTTTCAGATGCCTCTGAACACGCAATGACAGCCGTTATCTACGTCAGAGTTATAGAAGATTTCGACGTAGTTCGCATAAATATCGTTGAGGCAAAAACAAAAGTAGCGCCTCTAAAAAAGTTGTCAATTCTTTTAGAAGTAATAGCTGCACTTATGTTGTCGAAAAGAGCAAGTCACCTACAAAAGATTCTCAATCTGTTTGAAGCACCAATACACCTCTGGACCGATTCTTCTGTCGCGCTAACATGGATAAATGGAGATCCATCCAGATGGCGAGACTACGTAAGGAACCGCGTTACTCAAATACAAGAATCAACTCCTTCAGCAATATGGCATCATATCTCAGGTAAACACAATCCAACAGATAGCGCTTCCCGTGGTATATCATACCAACAATTACTTAATAATTTTCTATGGTTGAATGGGCCTTGTATTGTATACTCTTATCTCATTCATTCTCTTGGCCAAAATCCAAAATAGAACTAGGTCGTGATATCAATCTTGAAGAAAAACCGAAGACAATCACGCATACATACAAAGAGGTTTTATCAGTCTGGGGACTTGTTGAAAGGTATTCAAATACAACGCGTCTGTTGAGAATAACTGCAATATGTAGAAGAGTAATTTTAAAAAAAGGTCATCTTAATTCATTCATCACTCCTCAGGAACTAAAATTTGAAAAAGTCTTTTGGGTTAAAGTTACTCAAAGAGCTTACTTTAATTCAGAAATAAAATTACTATCAAAAGTTCAAACATTGTCTAACTCTAATCCACTCAGCAAGATGATACCATTCGTGGACGACAAAGGAATGCTACGTTTGGGTGGCAGACTTCGTAATGCACTCCTAGATCCAGTCACTAAACATCCTCTAATATTGCCACGCGAATCGACGCTAACTAAGCTGATAATCGCCACACGCTGACATTCGACAAACGTACTGGATCCTAGGTGTCCGTGCACCAGTAAAAATTGCGTTCGATGTGCTCGTCAACGTGGAATAACTGCAAAGCAATTGATGGGTCAACTCCCACCTTCTAGAACTACTCCATCAAGACCTTTTCTTCATGCAGGAGTGGATTATGCTGGTCCGCTTATGATCAAAACATGGAAAGGCAGAGGAGCGAAGAAACAAAAAGGCTATATAGTCCTCTTCGTTTGTTTTTCAACATCTGCGCTACATGTCGAGGCTGCATCTGATTACACCGTTGAAGAATTTCTCGCTGCATACAAACGATTTACGTCAAGACGCGGGATTTGTGCTACACTGACAAGCGATTGCGGTACCAATTTGGTAGGCGCTGATGTAGAGCTCAGAAAATTGTTTTCCACATCATCTGAGCAGCTTGGAAAACTCTCTACTCTTTTATCGAACGATGGAACTGAATGGAAATTCAATCCCCCTCCAGCTCCACACTTCGGAGGAAAATGGGAGGCTGGCGTTAAGTCCGTGAAGTTTCACTTAAGGCATGTAATTGGAGATACTTCACTAATATTTGAAGAGCCTACTACGTTGCTCACACAAATCGAGGCGGTTCTCAACTCACGGCCATTATGCCGTCTCTCAGACGATCCTACTGACTTGAATTCACTAACTCCAGGTCATTTTCAGGTTTTTTCTAGATACAACAACAACATTGGTTACTTCGAGAAGCGCCCAATATTTCCCCCTTTTTTTTAATTGTTTCTGAACTTTTTGTGACTTCATATTAAAATAAGGCAAATGGGACAAATAAACGAAATTTCTCCGAAAAGGAGAATAATTTCAACTTAATTTGCAACCGTTCGAATTCATTATGGCCACTTTGCTTGTTGTTGACAACTGCTTACTTGTGTGCGTAAATGATACCGAGAGGGTCTATTTTGGTATCAAAAATTCTATACACTTGATACTTGAGTGTAGACTTTTCCCTTCGAACTGAGTGATACCGTATCAAATGATACTGCGTCTAGCCAAGCCGATTGGGTATTAAAAAATTACATATAACCCCATACCATCCACAAGCCAATGGCTCATTAGAGAGAAGCCACAGACCTTTAGCAGAATATGTGCGTAGTTTTGCTAAAGAAGACGGGTCGAATTGGGATCAATGGTTAACTGCAGCTATGCATGTCCATAACCACACACCCCACGTTCCAACTAAGCAAGCACCGTTTCGCACTCTATTCGGATTTGGTATAGAGGTGCCGACTAACTTAAAAATAAAGTGTGGTCCGGTGTATAATGCCGAATACCCGAATATAGGTTTGAAATTTAAAATACAAAGAGCTCATGAAATCGTGAGAAAGAATCAGTGATTTAGCGAAACGGGTATCTAAGATGCAGATTGATAATAAATTAAATTTAGTAGAATTTAAAATAGGAGATAGTGTATTAATTAAGAACCAAACTAGGAAAAATATGTTTTCTCCAATTTGGATAGGGCCGTAAAGATTAGGGGTATAGGGGTAAAGTAAGATAGGGGTAAAGATTAAAAGTCCAATTACTACAGTTTTAAATATTAAGGGAGGGGAGAAATCTTTCAACAATAACATAAAGTATATAATAGCAAATAAGAAAATAGGTTTAGGAGAACATTAAATGAAGATATTTACATTAGTCACCTTATTAGGAGTAGGACAAAATAAATTAATATATAATAGGTTAGAATAAATATATATGAATGAGTTATAAACTATAAATAAGATAAAGATAAAATATGACAGTAACAACAAAATGCATAAAAACTAATATATCATTTTCCCAAAAATAGAATAAATACCTCGCAATTTGGGCAAAGGAATGAACAGAAAAATGAAAGGACTCCTGACATTACTGGTCGTGAACTGGGTCACTGCAGCACTAGTAGTCTTTGAGGATATACCTCCAACCCCCATATTCTTCGAGTCGATAGGAGAGGCGCTATTCTATAATAGCGACTGGACTCTATTCACACGTTTCGAACCGTTTGACTACGCGTTATTGGTGGACCAGTTAGAAGCGCATGCACCGGAACTCAAAGTAACATGCAATAAAATAAATAAGGACCTATTACTGGCCAACTTCAAAAACCTTCCACCGTGGAAGAACAGAATAAGGTTAACGACATGGCGAGAAAGGAACTGGGAAATATCGAGTTAGGACTAAGAATGGTGTAGGTGTAGTCAACGGTAGAGGCGAGCCTCATCGAAATACAGGGGCAACAACTCTTACAAATGGCAATCATAGACGACCTATATAGCGGAAAGCTGCATCCAGCTGTGATAAGCGATGAAAACCTAAAAGAGGCAGATAAAATGTTGGACTTTGCGAACAAAGCAGCGTGGATCCTATAAGATAATCTCGACATCCGTAAAATGGCTACGGTCAAAGCCTTTCGAGGCGCATAGTAGCCGTAAGAATTCCGTTACTTGAAGATGAGCGGTTTAACGTACTAAAAGCACACCCCATTCCCATATTCCTAAATGATAAGTGGGATATAACGACACAGGTGACTTATGACTACTTAGCGGAATCAAAAATGCAGTGGAAATTTATCGGAATATCACAGAGTAATATCAATGAATGCCATTCAATACCGAACACTGAAAGAAAAATCAACCAAGAACTAATCAGGGTATGCAAGACACAGGGAAAGTCTTTAGCAGGAAACAGCGAAGTATGTGAAATTACGCTACTGCATCACAATAACTTAAACAAAGAGGTCTGTAAGCAAGTAGCCATACCAGCGAGTGAGGGCTTAATCGCAAAATTGAACGCCTCAAATGAATGGTTGTATAGTCTCCAGAGCGAGCAAAGTTTTGACATTAAGTGTAAGAATAGCACCACCACAGTCACGGTATCAGGTTTTGGTAGCATTGAGGTCTACAAAAACTGCGAATTCCATGGGAGGGAAATAGTTTTACAATACGAGGACAAAGCCAAGTCTACAATAGTCGGGGTGCACAAAACCCAGAATCACACGATACTGATCAGATACCATTAAAACAGATTTTTCGGAATACAAGCTCAAAACTGTCAGATTAACAAAGAATATGGATATAAATGATACAATAGCAGCAGGAGGAAAAATGATCGAAGAGTTGAAGAGGGAAATTACGCAAGAACAGAATATCAACCACTTAAGTAACAAACAGACAGTGTTAGAAACTACGGGTGTCATTGGGACGGGAACAATTCTGGCTTTAATAGGTATAGCAGTAATACTAACGAGGTATAGAAGCGGGAGGAACCACGTAGAAAACAACCACAGTAAACCCCATCGAAGATTGGCAACACCAATAACGTCAATATCATTGCCAATGCAACAACTGAGCATACCGCCGTTTAATTCTCCAAAACCACCAAATCAAATAGCAAAACACATACAACATTTCGGCTTTTACGAACAACCGATCGAAGACCATACCTTCAAGGCACGCATGTGAAAAATGCCAAAACCTAAAAGAGACAAAAATATTAGCTACACTAATAACAAAAGAAAAATTAACTAAAGAAAAAAACGATAAAGTGAATAAAACAGTGAATAAATTAACCAATAAAGCAAAGGGGACAATAGAAATGGGAGCAGAGTTTTACTAATTACTTTGCTAATTACACAGTTAGCATGCACTTCGATTATAAAAACAATGTGTCTCAATTTTCCACGATACGAAACAGGGAGCATTAGTCTTTATATAACAGGATATATTACAGATATAAAAGCACTTGCAAGTAACGTAAAATCAAAAGTATTATCGAAATTTAAAATTTTAATTTCAAATTTAGGACAGGAAAACAATATATATATAAGAATAATAATTATAAAAATACAATAAGGGAAGTATTCCAACAATAATCATTAAACAAGTGGCGTCAGTGAAGAGCAGTGAACAGGCACTAAAAACAATAAATACCAACAAATTAATTGTTCTTAAATTTTTACAAAATTATATATTTTTAAAATTAAATATATTCAAAATTACATACTTCAAATTGCAGATTTAGAAAATAGTTGAAATAATTAAAACATACAAATGAAATTTAAAAGTAAAGTCGTAATATGTCGAAGTAAAGTTGTAATACAAAATTTGTGTCACAGTGCTTTATGTTTAGTATTCTCATTATTACCATTAAGCGACCCTCGGTCAATTCATATTAGTAAACACCTCATCACCACAAACAAAGTCATTACAACAAAGAAACTATAGTTTTTAAGCATGCGGGTTACATTATCCCTAATAATAATACTTAGTTTCTAAGAAATTACGATAGTGAACAACCCTGACCCACCGAACACATAGTGGCAGCCCTGATTAATTTTGAGTGACAAATTAGCTTTGGCACGATCATGCCACACACGAATATAATTCGTGCGGACTTTGCAATCACCGGTCCACATAAGGGACGGTGATTGCAAAACACAGTGACTCATAAAGCGTTGATACTAAGTAGTGGGTGCGTTAAGACACCTACTCAACCGAACTTTTGGCTCCTTTGGCACTTGTGGCAATCTTTCTCTATTTTCCTTTTCTTTTCTTTCTCCCTCCTTCCTTCCGACTACGGTCATCACGCTTCGGCTTTTCCGACTACGGACACCACGCTTCGGCTTTCCCTCGGCACCGGCCGAACCAACCACTGGTGGTTTACTTGCAGAAGTGTAAGCAGGTATGCCCTTAGTAGCTGCGCGCATACCGAACCGAATTGGTCGCATGCTTGTAAGCAACCAACTCCCTGCCTTCGGCCATACCAGTGTATACCATTGCAAGTCAACTGCGACTTGAACCGAATACGCAACCCGTAGCGTAACCGACCTCATTAGTCAACCGCGACGCAGTGACGTCATTACGCAAACCGTAGCGAAATTCAGCCACCGCGGCGTTAACCGAATACGCAAACCGTAGCGTAACTCAGCCACCGCGGCTTTAACCGAATACGCCAACCTTAGCGTGTTTCCGCCACCGCGGCTTTAATCGATTACGCAAACCGTAGCGTAACTCAACTTGAACCGAATACGCAACCCGTAGCGTAACACCAGCAGCTTCGCTAGTAAAACGTGTACACTAGCAACGCGGGTGCGCGATTATTGTAGGAACAATTATTGTAACGTATCTATAAGTAAATAAATAATAAATGATTTTCCGTCCGAGCCAAATCCTTCGTGATTGGTGAATTTTGCTGGCGCTACTACGTCAGCAGTGAGTAGTTCGGCAGTAAAATCAACTGAGGGTTACGAGACCCCTTAGTGAACCCTGGGACCTATGAGTTTTATCCCAGCTGACGAACAAAACTCGTTACAAATGGCGCCCGAATCGAAACGTCCAGAAAATGGAAGTACCACACCAAACGAAGCACTATTACCAGACAATACTACCTGGATATACGCACTAAAGAAGGAGGAGCTAGAAGCCGAACTCGGAAAGCATGGTCTGTCAACAGAAGGAACTGTAGCAGAAATGAGACACCGAATGAGTGCCTTGATTAAAGCAACCCGAACGCGAAGATCAACCGAGCAGCTCGACAAGTGCGGCAACATCCTCACACCACCCACAAGCACGAATACGCGAAGCCCGAGCCCACGACAAGACAATCGCCAGCTTGCAGCCAGCACATCAGTAGCAGCGGCAACGACCATCAAAAGCACGAGCCCGAGCCCACGGCAAGACAACCACCATCATGCAGCCAGCACATCAGCAGCAGCGGTAACGACCATCATAAGCACGAGCCCGAGCCCACGGCAAGACAACCACCATTATGTAGCCAGCATACCAACAACAACGGCAAAACGTGCCGGGTCATTACAAATCAAAAACACCAGCACACGAAGCCCGAGCCCACGGCGAGACAACGACCATCATGTAGCCCGCACGTCAGCAGCAGCAGCAACGACAAGAGGGGCCATGCCGCGACAAATTAACCCCCCATATGACATCGACGTAATGAATACGGTACCGAAATGGGGCCTTAATTACAATGGCACGCGGCCACTGCACGAATTTCTCGAGAACATCGAAGAACTGGCCGACTGTTTGTAGCGAGTTTAGTTTTCAGCCATGGATGAAGCTCAGTCTGTCCAGGGTTCGCTCGAAGGGGTCTTGTAACCCTCCAAGTTATTCAACCGCCACACGAATTTCGAACGACTGTTTTCACAGTCTAGCACTGACTCTTTGCAGAGTTCAGCTCGGTGGATTGGTTGTATTGGTTTTTATCTTAATCTACTTAACAATTCTTATAACTTATTATACTCATATTATAATATCATTATATTACGTACAATTAGTGTGGTTTGCCTACTCGAATCTAAGGGCAGAGTGCCACGCAGCAGATGGCTGTACAGTTTTCCTATGTAAAATCACCTAAGCAGGAGTTCTTAGCCAGCGTGTTTCTCAGCGGAAGGCCTAAAGTACGGGCTTGGAAGCTGCGGGTGCTTCCCAGCGGAAGGCCTTAATTATATGAGGGAAAGCGAAAGTGCTTCCCTTCGGAAGGCCAAGGTAAGGGTTTGGAAGCGTAAGTGCTTCCCGGCGGAAGGCCTTAAAAAGAATGCTGGTTAGGTTAATCTCCTGTTTACGGGATTTTCCTACTTGTGGCGCGCAAATATTGTAGCACGCCGATGGTCTGAGCCGATTAGTAAATGATAGGGCATTTACCGATGACCGAAGTGGATTAGTAATATGTAAGAATATTACCAATGGCCGAAGCCGATTAGTAAATGTTAGGGCATTTACCGATGACCGATTTCGATTAGTAATATATAAGAATATTACTGATGGCCGAAGCCGATTGGTAAATGATAGGGCATTTACCGATGACCGAGGTCGATGAGTAATATATAAGAATATTACCAATGGCCGAAGCCGATTAGTAAATGATAGGGCATTTACCGATGACCGAAGTGGATTAGTAATATATAAGAATATTACCAATGGCCGAAGCCGATTAGTAAATGTTAGGGCATTTACCGATGACCGATTTCGATTAGTAATATATAAGAATATTACTGATGGCCGAAGCCGATTGGTAAATGATAGGGCATTTACCGATGATCGAAGTCGATGAGTAATATATAAGAATATTACCAATGAGCGAAGCCGATGAGTGAATGATAGTGCATTCACCGATGACCGAAGTCGATTAGTAATATATAAGAATATTACCAATGGCCGAAGCCGATTAGTAAACGATAGGGCATTTACCGATGACCGATTTCGATTAGTAATATATAAGAATATTACTGATGGCCGAAGCCGATTAGTAAATGATAGGGCATTTACCGATGACCGAAGTGGATTAGTAATATATAAAAATATTATCGATGGTCAAAGCCGATTAGTAAATGATAGGGCATTTACCGATGACCGAAGTGGATTAGTAATATATAAAAATATTATCGATGGTCAAAGCCGATTAGTAAATGATAGGGCATTTACCGATGACCGAAGTGGATTAGTAATATATAAGAATATTACCAATGGCCGAAGCCGATTAGTAAATGTTAGGGCATTTACCAATGACCGATTTCGATTAGTAATATATAAGAATATTACCAATGGCCGAAGCCGATTAGTAAATGATAGGGCATTTACCGATGACCGAAGTCGATTAGTAATATATAAAAAATATTACAGATGGCCGAAGCCGATTAGTAAATGTTAGGGCATTTACCGATGACCGATTTCGATTAGTAATATATAAGAATATTACTGATGGCCGAAGCCGATTAGTAAATGATAGGGCATTTACCGATGACCGAAGTGGATTAGTAATATATAAAAATATTATCGATGGTCAAAGCCGATTAGTAAATGATAGGGCATTTACCGATGACCGAAGTCGATTAGTAATATATAAAAAATATTACAGATGGCCGAAGCCGATTAGTAAATGTTAGGGCATTTACCGATGACCGATTTCGATTAGTAATATATAAGAATATTACTGATGGCCGAAGCCGATTAGTAAATGATAGGGCATTTACCGATGACCGAAGTGGATTAGTAATATATAAAAATATTATCGATGGTCAAAGCCGATTAGTAAATGATAGGGCATTTACCGATGACCGAAGTGGATTAGTAATATATAAGAATATTACCAATGGCCGAAGCCGATTAGTAAATGTTAGGGCATTTACCAATGACCGATTTCGATTAGTAATATATAAGAATATTACTGATGGCCGAAGCCGATTGGTAAATGATAGGGCATTTACCGATGACCGAAGTCGATTAGTAATATATAAAAAATATTACAGATGGCCGAAGCCGATTAGTAAATGTTAAGGCATTTACCGATGACCGATTTCGAATAGTAATATATAAGAATATTACTGATGGCCGAAGCCGATTAGTAAATGATAGGGCATTTACCGATGACCGAAGTGGATTAGTAATATATAAAAATATTATCGATGGTCAAAGCCGATTAGTAAATGATAGTAAATGATAGGGCATTTACCGATGACCGAAGTGGATTAGTAATATATAAAAATATTATCGATGGTCAAAGCCGATTAGTAAATGATAGGGCATTTACCGATGACCGAAGTGGATTAGTAATATATAAGAATATTACTGATGGCCGAAGCCGATTAGTAAATGATAGGGCATTTACCGATGACCGAAGTGGATTAGCAATATATAAGAATATTACTGATGGCCGAAGCCGATTGGTAAATGATAGGGCATTTACCGATGACCGAAGTCGATTAGTAATATATAAAAAATATTACAGATGGCCGAAGCCGATTAGTAAATGTTAGGGCATTTACCGATGACCGATTTCGATTAGTAATATATAAGAATATTACTGATGGCCGAAGCCGATTAGTAAATGATAGGGCATTTACCGATGACCGAAGTGGATTAGTAATATATAAAAATATTATCGATGGTCAAAGCCGATTAGTAAATGATAGGGCATTTACCGATGACCGTAGTCGATTAGTAATATATAAAAAATATTACCGATGGCCGAAGCCGATTAGTAAATGTTAGGGCATTTACCGATGACCGATTTCGATTAGTAATATATAAGAATATTACTGATGGCCGAAGCCGATTAGTAAATAATAGGGCATTTACCGATGACCGAAGTGGATTAGTAATATATAAAAATATTATCGATGGCCAAAGCCGATTGGTAAAGGATAGGGCATTTACCGATGACCGAAGTCGATGAGTAATATATAAGAATATTATCGATGGCCAAAGCCGATTAGTAAATGATAGGGCATTTACCGATGACCGAAGTGGATTAGTAATATATAAGAATATTACCAATGGCCGACGCCGATTAGTAAATGTTAGGGCATTTACCGATGACCGATTTCGATTAGTAATATATAAGAATATTACTGATGGCCGAAGCCGATTAGTAAATGATAGGGCATTTACCGATGACCGAAGTGGATTAGTAATATATTAAAATATTATCGATGGCCAAAGCCGATTGGTAAATGATAGGGCATTTACCGATGACCGAAGTCGATGAGTAATATATAAAAATATTATCGATGGCCAAAGCCGATTAGTAAATGATAGGGCATTTACCGATGACCGAAGTGGATTAGTAATATTTAAGAATATTACCAATGGCCGAAGCCGATTAGTAAATGTTAGGGCATTTACCGATGACCGATTTCGATTAGTAATATATAAGAATATTACTGATGGCCGAAGCCGATTGGTAAATGATAGGGCATTTACCGATGACCGAAGTCGATTAGTAATATATAAAAAATATTACCGATGGCCGAAGCCGATTAGTAAATGTTAGGGCATTTACCGATGACCGATTTCGATTAGTAATATATAAGAATATTACTGATGGCGGAAGCCGATTAGTAAATGATAGGGCATTTACCGATGACCGAAGTGGATTAGTAATATATAAAAATATTATCGATGGTCAAAGCCGATTAGTAAATGATAGGGCATTTACCGATGACCGAAGTGGATTAGTAATATATAAGAATATTACCAATGGCCGAAGCCGATTAGTAAATGTTAGGGCATTTACCGATGACCGATTTCGATTAGTAATATATAAGAATATTACTGATGGCCGAAGCCGATTGGTAAATGATAGGGCATTTACCGATGACCGAAGTCGATTAGTAATATATAAAAAATATTACAAATGGCCGAAGCCGATTAGTAAATGTTAGGGCATTTACCGATGACCGATTTCGATTAGTAATATATAAGAATATTACTGATGGCCGAAGCCGATTAGTAAATGATAGGGCATTTACCGATGACCGAAGTGGATTAGTAATATATAAAAATATTATCGATGGTCAAAGCCGATTAGTAAATGATAGTAAATGATAGGGCATTTACCGCTGACCGAAGTGGATTAGTAATATATAAAAATATTATCAATGGTCAAAGCCGATTAGTAAATGATAGGGCATTTACCGATGACCGTAGTCGATTAGTAATATATAAAAAATATTACCGATGGCCGAAGCCGATTAGTAAATGTTAGGGCATTTACCGATGACCGATTTCGATTAGTAATATATAAGAATATTACTGATGGCCGAAGCCGATTAGTAAATGATAGGGCATTTACCGATGACCGAAGTGGATTAGCAATATATAAGAATATTACTGATGGCCGAAGCCGATTGGTAAATGATAGGGCATTTACCGATGACCGAAGTCGATTAGTAATATATAAAAAATATTACAGATGGCCGAAGCCGATTAGTAAATGCTAGGGCATTTACCGATGACCGATTTCGATTAGTAATATATAAGAATATTACTGATGGCCGAAGCCGATTAGTAAATGATAGGGCATTTACCGATGACCGAAGTGGATTAGTAATATATAAAAATATTATCGATGGTCAAAGCCGATTAGTAAATGATAGGGCATTTACCGATGACCGAAGTGGATTAGTAATATATAAAAATATTATCGATGGTCAAAGCCGATTAGTAAATGATAGGGCATTTACCGATGACCGAAGTGGATTAGTAATATATAAGAATATTACTGATGGCCGAAGCCGATTAGTAAATGATAGGGCATTTACCGATGACCGAAGTGGATTAGCAATATATAAGAATATTACTGATGGCCGAAGCCGATTGGTAAATGATAGGGCATTTACCGATGACCGAAGTCGATTAGTAATATATAAAAAATATTACAGATGGCCGAAGCCGATTAGTAAATGTTAGGGCATTTACCGATGACCGATTTCGATTAGTAATATATAAGAATATTACTGATGGCCGAAGCCGATTAGTAAATGATAGGGCATTTACCGATGACCGAAGTGGATTAGTAATATATAAAAATATTATCGATGGTCAAAGCCGATTAGTAAATGATAGGGCATTTACCGATGACCGTAGTCGATTAGTAATATATAAAAAATATTACCGATGGCCGAAGCCGATTAGTAAATGTTAGGGCATTTACCGATGATCGATTTCGATTAGTAATATATAAGAATATTACTGATGACCGAAGCCGATTAGTAAATAATAGGGCATTTACCGATGACCGAAGTGGATTAGTAATATATAAAAATATTATCGATGGCCAAAGCCGATTGGTAAATGATAGGGCATTTACCGATGACCGAAGTCGATGAGTAATATATAAGAATATTATCGATGGCCAAAGCCGATTAGTAAATGATAGGGCATTTACCGATGACCGAAGTGGATTAGTAATATATAAGAATATTACCAATGGCCGAAGCCGATTAGTAAATGTTAGGGCATTTACCGATGACCGATTTCGATTAGTAATATATAAGAATATTACTGATGGCCGAAGCCGATTAGTAAATGATAGGGCATTTACCGATGACCGAAGTGGATTAGTAATATATTAAAATATTATCGATGGCCAAAGCCGATTGGTAAATGATAGGGCATTTACCGATGACCGAAGTCGATGAGTAATATATAAAAATATTATCGATGGCCAAAGCCGATTAGTAAATGATAGGGCATTTACCGATGACCGAAGTGGATTAGTAATATTTAAGAATATTACCAATGGCCGAAGCCGATTAGTAAATGTTAGGGCATTTACCGATGACCGATTTCGATTAGTAATATATAAGAATATTACTGATGGCCGAAGCCGATTAGTAAATGATAGGGCATTTACCGATGACCGAAGTGGATTAGTAATATATTAAAATATTATCGATGGCCAAAGCCGATTGGTAAATGATAGGGCATTTACCGATGACCGAAGTCGATGAGTAATATATAAAAATATTATCGATGGCCAAAGCCGATTAGTAAATGATAGGGCATTTACCGATGACCGAAGTGGATTAGTAATATTTAAGAATATTACCAATGGCCGAAGCCGATTAGTAAATGTTAGGGCATTTACCGATGACCGATTTCGATTAGTAATATATAAGAATATTACTGATGGCCGAAGCCGATTGGTAAATGATAGGGCATTTACCGATGACCGAAGTCGATTAGTAATATATAAAAAATATTACCGATGGCCGAAGCCGATTAGTAAATGTTAGGGCATTTACCGATGACCGATTTCGATTAGTAATATATAAGAATATTACTGATGGCGGAAGCCGATTAGTAAATGATAGGGCATTTACCGATGACCGAAGTGGATTAGTAATATATAAAAATATTATCGATGGTCAAAGCCGATTAGTAAATGATAGGGCATTTACCGATGACCGAAGTGGATTAGTAATATATAAGAATATTACCAATGGCCGAAGCCGATTAGTAAATGTTAGGGCATTTACCGATGACCGATTTCGATTAGTAATATATAAGAATATTACTGATGGCCGAAGCCGATTGGTAAATGATAGGGCATTTACCGATGACCGAAGTCGATTAGTAATATATAAAAAATATTACAAATGGCCGAAGCCGATTAGTAAATGTTAGGGCATTTACCGATGACCGATTTCGATTAGTAATATATAAGAATATTACTGATGGCCGAAGCCGATTAGTAAATGATAGGGCATTTACCGATGACCGAAGTGGATTAGTAATATATAAAAATATTATCGATGGTCAAAGCCGATTAGTAAATGATAGTAAATGATAGGGCATTTACCGCTGACCGAAGTGGATTAGTAATATATAAAAATATTATCAATGGTCAAAGCCGATTAGTAAATGATAGGGCATTTACCGATGACCGTAGTCGATTAGTAATATATAAAAAATATTACCGATGGCCGAAGCCGATTAGTAAATGTTAGGGCATTTACCGATGACCGATTTCGATTAGTAATATATAAGAATATTACTGATGGCCGAAGCCGATTAGTAAATGATAGGGCATTTACCGATGACCGAAGTGGATTAGCAATATATAAGAATATTACTGATGGCCGAAGCCGATTGGTAAATGATAGGGCATTTACCGATGACCGAAGTCGATTAGTAATATATAAAAAATATTACAGATGGCCGAAGCCGATTAGTAAATGCTAGGGCATTTACCGATGACCGATTTCGATTAGTAATATATAAGAATATTACTGATGGCCGAAGCCGATTAGTAAATGATAGGGCATTTACCGATGACCGAAGTGGATTAGTAATATATAAAAATATTATCGATGGTCAAAGCCGATTAGTAAATGATAGGGCATTTACCGATGACCGAAGTGGATTAGTAATATATAAAAATATTATCGATGGTCAAAGCCGATTAGTAAATGATAGGGCATTTACCGATGACCGAAGTGGATTAGTAATATATAAGAATATTACTGATGGCCGAAGCCGATTAGTAAATGATAGGGCATTTACCGATGACCGAAGTGGATTAGCAATATATAAGAATATTACTGATGGCCGAAGCCGATTGGTAAATGATAGGGCATTTACCGATGACCGAAGTCGATTAGTAATATATAAAAAATATTACAGATGGCCGAAGCCGATTAGTAAATGTTAGGGCATTTACCGATGACCGATTTCGATTAGTAATATATAAGAATATTACTGATGGCCGAAGCCGATTAGTAAATGATAGGGCATTTACCGATGACCGAAGTGGATTAGTAATATATAAAAATATTATCGATGGTCAAAGCCGATTAGTAAATGATAGGGCATTTACCGATGACCGTAGTCGATTAGTAATATATAAAAAATATTACCGATGGCCGAAGCCGATTAGTAAATGTTAGGGCATTTACCGATGATCGATTTCGATTAGTAATATATAAGAATATTACTGATGACCGAAGCCGATTAGTAAATAATAGGGCATTTACCGATGACCGAAGTGGATTAGTAATATATAAAAATATTATCGATGGCCAAAGCCGATTGGTAAATGATAGGGCATTTACCGATGACCGAAGTCGATGAGTAATATATAAGAATATTATCGATGGCCAAAGCCGATTAGTAAATGATAGGGCATTTACCGATGACCGAAGTGGATTAGTAATATATAAGAATATTACCAATGGCCGAAGCCGATTAGTAAATGTTAGGGCATTTACCGATGACCGATTTCGATTAGTAATATATAAGAATATTACTGATGGCCGAAGCCGATTAGTAAATGATAGGGCATTTACCGATGACCGAAGTGGATTAGTAATATATTAAAATATTATCGATGGCCAAAGCCGATTGGTAAATGATAGGGCATTTACCGATGACCGAAGTCGATGAGTAATATATAAAAATATTATCGATGGCCAAAGCCGATTAGTAAATGATAGGGCATTTACCGATGACCGAAGTGGATTAGTAATATATAAGAATATTACCAATGGCCGAAGCCGATTAGTAAATGTTAGGGCATTTACCGATGACCGATTTCGATTAGTAATATATAAGAATATTACTGATGGCCGAAGCCGATTGGTAAATGATAGGGCATTTACCGATGACCGAAGTCGATTAGTAATATATAAAAAATATTACCGATGGCCGAAGCCGATTAGTAAATGTTAGGGCATTTACCGATGACCGATTTCGATTAGTAATATATAAGAATATTACTGATGGCGGAAGCCGATTAGTAAATGATAGGGCATTTACCGATGACCGAAGTGGATTAGTAATATATAAAAATATTATCGATGGTCAAAGCCGATTAGTAAATGATAGGGCATTTACCGATGACCGAAGTGGATTAGTAATATATAAGAATATTACCAATGGCCGAAGCCGATTAGTAAATGTTAGGGCATTTACCGATGACCGATTTCGATTAGTAATATATAAGAATATTACTGATGGCCGAAGCCGATTGGTAAATGATAGGGCATTTACCGATGACCGAAGTCGATTAGTAATATATAAAAAATATTACAGATGGCCGAAGCCGATTAGTAAATGTTAGGGCATTTACCGATGACCGATTTCGATTAGTAATATATAAGAATATTACTGATGGCCGAAGCCGATTAGGAAATGATAGGGCATTTACCGATGACCGAAGTGGATTAGTAATATATAAAAATATTATCGATGGTCAAAGCCGATTAGTAAATGATAGTAAATGATGGGGCATTTACCGATGACCGAAGTGGATTAGTAATATATAAAAATATTATCGATGGTCAAAGCCGATTAGTAAATTATAGGGCATTTACCGATGACCGTAGTCGATTAGTAATATATAAAAAATATTACCGATGGCCGAAGCCGATTAGTAAATGTTAGGGCATTTACCGATGACCGATTTCGATTAGTAATATATAAGAATATTACTGATGGCCGAAGCCGATTAGTAAATGATAGGGCATTTACCGATGACCGAAGTGGATTAGCAATATATAAGAATATTACTGATGGCCGAAGCCGATTGGTAAATGATAGGGCATTTACCGATGACCGAAGTCGATTAGTAATATATAAAAAATATTACAGATGGCCGAAGCCGATTAGTAAATGTTAGGGCATTTACCGATGACCGATTTCGATTAGTAATATATAAGAATATTACTGATGGCCGAAGCCGATTAGTAAATGATAGGGCATTTACCGATGACCGAAGTGGATTAGTAATATATAAAAATATTATCGATGGTCAAAGCCGATTAGTAAATGATAGGGCATTTACCGATGACCGTAGTCGATTAGTAATATATAAAAAATATTACCGATGGCCGAAGCCGATTAGTAAATGTTAGGGCATTTACCGATGACCGATTTCGATTAGTAATATATAAGAATATTACTGATGGCCGAAGCCGATTAGTAAATAATAGGGCATTTACCGATGACCGAAGTGGATTAGTAATATATAAAAATATTATCGATGGCCAAAGCCGATTGGTAAATGATAGGGCATTTACCGATGACCGAAGTCGATGAGTAATATATAAGAATATTATCGATGGCCAAAGCCGATTAGTAAATGATAGGGCATTTACCGATGACCGAAGTGGATTAGTAATATATAAGAATATTACCAATGGCCGAAGCCGATTAGTAAATGTTAGGGCATTTACCGATGACCGATTTCGATTAGTAATATATAAGAATATTACTGATGGCCGAAGCCGATTGGTAAATGATAGGGCATTTACCGATGACCGAAGTCGATTAGTAATATATAAAAAATATTACCGATGGCCGAAGCCGATTAGTAAATGTTAGGGCATTTACCGATGACCGATTTCGATTAGTAATATATAAGAATATTACTGATGGCCGAAGGCGATTAGTAAATGATAGGGCATTTACCGATGACCGAAGTGGATTAGTAATATATAAAAATATTATCGATGGTCAAAGCCGATTAGTAAATGATAGGGCATTTACCGATGACCGAAGTGGATTAGTAATATATAAGAATATTACCAATGGCCGAAGCCGATTAGTAAATGTTAGGGCATTTACCGATGACCGATTTCGATTAGTAATATATAAGAATATTACTGATGGCCGAAGCCGATTAGTAAATGATAGGGCATTTACCGATGACCGAAGTGGATTAGTAATATATAAAAATATTATCGATGGCCAAAGCCGATTAGTAAATGATAGGGCATTTACCGATGACCGAAGTGTATTAGTAATATATAAAAATATTATCGATGGCCAAAGCCGATTAGTAAATGATAGGGCATTTACCGATGACCGAAGTGGATTAGTAATATATAAGAATATTAGCAATGGCCGAAGCCGATTAGTAAATGTTAGGGCATTTACCGATGACCAATTTCGATTAGTAATATATAAGAATATTACTGATGGCCGAAGCCGATTGGTAAATGATAGGGCATTTACCGATGACCGAAGTCGATTAGTAATATATAAAAAATATTATTTTTTTTTTATTTAGTTTATTATTCGGTTTCATCTACTGACATAACTAGCGAAGCTACACATGGAAGCTTGTCTGCTAGTAAAGTTTACAATTGTACAGTTTATTAAGTTACGATCTTCTAAAAACTACTTTTCGATCAGAATTTATTTTTAATTATTATAGAGTTTGAATTATATATTTTTTTAATTTCCCATTTCGACCACCGGATTTAGGTAAGTGTATTAAAGTTTCTGGAAGTCTGTTCAAAAGAGTTGGCACTAGTACTGCGAGCCTACTTTTCGCATAGTTGTTTAAGTATTTCGGGATTTCAAATTTTCCTGCTACACGCCGCCTGGTTGCGTGCTCGTGTTCGATACGGTTCCTGTACTTTCGTTCATCATAGAACACGCTAAGTACACTTAGTTCAAATAACGATTTTATATTTAGGACACCTAACTCTTTATACATGGAGCATTGATGATAATCGAGACCCCTTTTTCTCGCTAAAACTTTCAGAATATAGTTCTGGGTTTGCTGAAGTTTTCTGTAGGTGTTCGCTGCACCCCAAGCTGTTATGCCATGTAGTAGATTTGATTCCACAAGACCGAAGTAGGCTAGTCGCACAACCGAATAATTGCTGCAGAAGCTGAGGTGTCGTATCATATACGAGGATTTGCGGAGTTTTTTTTGTAGTTCTTCAATATGATGATTCCATCTGAAGTGGTCATCAACAGTAACACCTAAATACTTGTACGTACTAACCACCTCAATGACTTCTTTGCACGAGCATGGCACATTATTAAGGTTGTGATTATTGTGCAAACAGTCAAATCCATGAAATGTTAACATTATGTTAGATCTAGGTATATGGGTCGGTCTTATGTGCAATAGTTTAGTTTTTGTTGCGTTAAGTAGCAATCCATTATCATGGGACCATTTTACAACCACATCTAATCTTCTTTGCATAATTTGTACAGCGGAATTAAGGTGTTTGTGTGATACCACTATCGCTGTGTCATCAGCATAGGCGTACACATCACACGACTTTAAATATCTAAACATAGTGTTAGAGTATAATATATATAATATCGGACCAAGCTTGGAGCCCTGAGGGACCCCGTGAATGATATCTGTTTCCGCACTATAACGGCTTCCTATTCGTACGCGATATTTCCTTACTGATAAATAACTTTTAAACCACTTTAAGATTTCTCCGCGTATTCCTACTCTCTCCAATACATTTAATTAACTGCTATGCGATAGAGTGTCGAACGCCTTGCTAAAATCAAGAAACAATGCCAGGCTTGTGATGATTTTTACTCAATTGTTCATTAATTTTATCTGCAAAATTCCCAAGTAGTTGATTGATGTTTTTTCCTTTTTGGAATCCATATTGATTGCATGATATTATGTTATATTTTTTAATAAATTCCTCTAACCTTTTTACAATAACTTCCTCCAAAACTTTTTCTATTACAGGTAATATTGCTATTGGCCTGTAATTTCTGGGATCACTTTTTACGCCCTTCTTGTAGATTGGCCTTATAACAGAAATTTTCAAGTTATCTGGCACTCTTGATTCCATCAGACTTAAATTAATAATCTTTGTTACTGCGGGAGTTATTACAGAAGCGTTTCTTTTAATGTCCTTAGGTCTTATGCCATCAAATCCTGGTCCTTTTTTGTCACTGAGGTTTGTTAAAATATGATATATTTCATCTTTATAAATTTCAGCCACATAAATAGAATTTTGAAGGGTGCTTCCTATTACGTTTAATGTAATTTTATTACAGTCATGTATTAAATTCTGGACTTCCTCTTTGAATGTTTGTGCAAATTTTCCACACAGTTCGCCTATATCATGATCCTTAAAGTTTTTTAATATAGTTTCATCTAAGTTGTTAGATTTCCTACCAATAACTTCATTGATTGTTTGCCAGGTTTTTTTCAAATTGTTTTTATATTCTGAAAATTTTTGTCTGTAGTAATTATTCCGCGTTTTTCAATTTTTTTACTGACTGTATGCTTTTCTGTATTTTTTGTATTCTTTTTCTCTTTCATTTTTTCTTGGATTCGTTCGCCATTTTCTGTATAGCCTGTCTCTCCTTTCACAGTCCAATTGTAATTCAGCGTTCATCCATTCATTTGATTTTCGTTTCCTTATTTTCTTAGTAATATAAGAGCTTTCGTAAATACTGTGGAAAATACCCTGTATCCTGGAGCACAACTCATCCACGCTACTGATCGAGAGTATTTCATCCCAATTTACTGCACTCAGATTCGTATCGATTTTTGTATTGCTCAGTGTTACGATCGTATTTTTCTCTTCCGGATTTCTCGGCAATGTACTTTCTGAGAGACCAAAAGCAATAGAGAAGTGATCTGTTATATTAGTTTCGACTATTGCAGCTGTTATATCAATGTTGTTTGCTCTTATAAATAAATGGTCAATACTTGTGCTTACACCTCTTCTCAAATCTACTCTGGTACTCTCTTCGATCATGCTTTGCATTCCATGCGACGCCATCATATTCACGTATTGGCAAACCTCGTCTTTCCCTACATCGAGTATATTAATATTAATATCGCCTATTACCACTAAGTGTTTACTTTTAGGAGACATACTGAGAATGGAATCTAATTCTGTGATAAAAGAGCGGACTCGAAGATTTGGTGGTCTATATATGGCGAAGAGCGTGGTTTCAAAGTTGTGATTAGTTATGTTAATCTCTAGCGCCTCAAATGAAGAGATTTCAGGTGCTTTACAATTAAACTGCAGGTCTTCTCTCACGTACACAGCTATTCCTCCGCCTCTTCTACTATCTCTGTTTAAGAATTCCGCATTAAAATTTTGTATGTTAAACAGGCCAGTCTCATAATCTTGTATGTTGCTTTCCACCAGAATTATTACATGAATATTATCAATAAGTTTGTTAATCTCTGCTCGAAAACTGCTAAAATTTGATCTTAAAGATCGGATATTTAGATAAATGCATGTTAAATTATGGTTCTTAAAATTCTGTACATCTATATCTCTGTAACTTATGTAACTATTTGTCGTAATACAATTCATATATGTGAAAAAAGAAAAGTTGTTATATATAATTGAATACTTAAAAAAGACTTATTTAGTTTATAATTTCTAAATCTTTTTCAGATAGAATGTAGCTAAATTTGCTGCCCTCCGATTGCTTGACAAGTATTTGTCCACTCTTCACCCACACGTATTTCCAGTTGGCTACCTTTGCTTTATTTTTGGCGAGCCAGAGAAGATGCTTATTTGTTGGAGTAAGCTGATCGTATACAAATAGCCTTTTGGAGTCTGTATTCCTCTGTTTCTCGCGTAGTTTGAGTATGAATTTATGCTTAATACAAAGTGAAGAGAAATTTACAATAACCTGATTGCTCTTTTTCACGCGGTATGCATCACACACATCAAGTTCAGTTAGGTTTAGATCTATTTCTCTTGCTATGTCATTTATTATTTCTCTCACGTTTTCATTGTTTTTCTTCTCTACGTTTGTAATTACCACATTATTTTGAAGACATCGTTGTTCTAATGCGTTGATTTTTTGCTCTAGCGCTGCTGCATGATGTTCTCTCTCTTTGTACTTTTCGTCTAAATCGTCAACCTTTTTGTTTAACTCTGTGATAGTTTCACTTAATTTTGCTGAAATTTCTTGAAACATTTTTGTTTGAGATTCCATAAGACGCACAGACAGGTTTTCAATCATATTTTTAATCTCTTTTGTATCCTGTTTCAATTCGGTTACATCACCCTGTACAGTGGAAATTTCGGATTTTAATTTTGCATAGGAAAGCGTTTCATGAGGACTCTGGAGCTTGCTTGGCATTTCACCGTCTGCAATTCTATCAGGTTCTCTCTGCCTCTTTTGTTGTTGCTGCATTTGGCGTATGCTTGTTGTTGTGTTTTCCGATAATGGCTCAGCTCCTTGACGACATCGATGACATCTCCAGTTTTTACGCCGCTCCGCGCTCATCGCTGCATATGTATTTTCGGAGATCGTTGTGCAAGATGAGAAGTGGTAGTTGTTTTTGCAATGTTTACATCTGACATGATCCCCCGTAATAGGGAGAGGATCACTGCACTGATCGCACAATTTAGTTGTTGCATTAGAGTCTTCGTTTGACATACCGTTTTGTGAGTTAAAGTAGTTTCCACTCAAATTTTAAAGACAGCAAAAAATTCTACTTAGAAAGATTTTTGCATATTATTTCAATTATTTTTTAATTCTTTCGAAATTTTGCGGTTTTATAGTTCGTAAATTGCGTATTGGGAAAAAGTGTCACAAATAATTTATAGTTCAACTTTTATTATCATTAGTTCATAGATATTTTACGACTTCAATATAGAGCACCCAAAAACACGACCGCACTTAACCACTTACTTCGTTTGACAATTACAGATGGCCGAAGCCGATTAGTAAATGTTAGGGCATTTACCGATGACCGATTTCGATTAGTAATATATAAGAATATTACTGATGGCCGAAGCCGATTAGTAAATGATAGGGCATTTACCGATGACCGATTTCGATTAGTAATATATAAGAATATTACCAATGGCCGAAGCCGATTAGTAAATGATAGGGCATTTACCGATGACCGTAGTCGATTAGAAATATATAAAAAATATTACCGATGGCCGAAGCCGATTAGTAAATGTTAGGGCATTTACCGATGACCGATTTCGATTAGTAATATATAAGAATATTACTGATGGCCGAAGCCGATTAGTAAATGATAGGGCATTTACCGATGACCGAAGTGGATTAGTAATATATAAAAATATTATCGATGGCCAAAGCCGATTAGTAAATGATAGGGCATTTACCGATGACCGAAGTGGATTAGTAATATATAAGAATATTACCAATGGCCGAAGCCGATTAGTAAATGTTAGGGCATTTACCGATGACCGATTTCGATTAGTAATATATAAGAATATTACTGATGGCCGAAGCCGATTAGTAAATGATAGGGCATTTACCGATGACCGAAGTGGATTAGTAATATATAAAAATATTATCGATGGCCAAAGCCGATTAGTAAATGATAGGGCATTTACCGATGACCGAAGTGGATTAGTAATATATAAGAATATTAGCAATGGCCGAAGCCGATTAGTAAATGTTAGGGCATTTACCGATGACCGATTTCGATTAGTAATATATAAGAATATTACTGATGGCCGAAGCCGATTGGTAAATGATAGGGCATTTACCGATGACCGAAGTGGATTAGTAATATATAAGAATATTACCAATGGCCGAAGCCGATTAGTAAATGTTAGGGCATTTACCGATGACCGATTTCGATTAGTAATATATAAGAATATTACTGATGGCCGAAGCCGATTAGTAAATGATAGGGCATTTACCGATGACCGATTTCGATTAGTAATATATAAGAATATTACCAATGGCCGAAGCCGATTAGTAAATGATAGGGCATTTACCGATGACCGTAGTCGATTAGAAATATATAAAAAATATTACCGATGGCCGAAGCCGATTAGTAAATGTTAGGGCATTTACCGATGACCGATTTCGATTAGTAATATATAAGAATATTACTGATGGCCGAAGCCGATTAGTAAATGATAGGGCATTTACCGATGACCGAAGTGGATTAGTAATATATAAAAATATTATCGATGGCCAAAGCCGATTAGTAAATGATAGGGCATTTACCGATGACCGAAGTGGATTAGTAATATATAAGAATATTACCAATGGCCGAAGCCGATTAGTAAATGTTAGGGCATTTACCGATGACCGATTTCGATTAGTAATATATAAGAATATTACTGATGGCCGAAGCCGATTAGTAAATGATAGGGCATTTACCGATGACCGAAGTGGATTAGTAATATATAAAAATATTATCGATGGCCAAAGCCGATTAGTAAATGATAGGGCATTTACCGATGACCGAAGTGGATTAGTAATATATAAGAATATTACCAATGGCCGAAGCCGATTAGTAAATGTTAGGGCATTTACCGATGACCGATTTCGATTAGTAATATATAAGAATATTACTGATGGCCGAAGCCGATTGGTAAATGATAGGGCATTTACCGATGACCGAAGTGGATTAGTAATATATAAGAATATTACCAATGGCCGAAGCCGATTAGTAAATGTTAGGGCATTTACCGATGACCGATTTCGATTAGTAATATATAAGAATATTACTGATGGCCGACGCCGATTAGTAAATGATAGGGCATTTACCGATGACCGAAGTGGATTAGTAATATATAAAAATATTATCGATGGCCAAAGCCGATTAGTAAATGATAGGGCCTTTACCGATGACCGAAGTGTATTAGTAATATATAAAAATATTATCGATGGCCAAAGCCGATTAGTAAATGATAGGGCATTTACCGATGACCGAAGTGGATTAGTAATATATAAGAATATTAGCAATGGCCGAAGCCGATTAGTAAATGTTAGGGCATTTACCGATGACCGATTTCGATTAGTAATATATAAGAATATTACTGATGGCCGAAGCCGATTGGTAAATGATAGGGCATTTACCGATGACCGAAGTCGATTAGTAATATATAAAAAATATTACAGATGGCCGAAGCCGATTAGTAAATGTTAGGGCATTTACCGATGACCGATTTCGATTAGTAATATATAAGAATATTACTGATGGCCGAAGGCGATTAGTAAAAGATAGGGCATTTACCGATGACCGATTTCGATTAGTAATATATAAGAATATTACCAATGGCCGAAGCCGATTAGTAAATGATAGGGCATTTACCGATGACCGAAGTGGATTAGTAATATATAAAAATATTATCGATGGTCAAAGTCGATTAGTAAATGATAGGGCATTTACCGATGACCGAAGTGGATTAGTAATATATAAGAATATTACCAATGGCCGAAGCCGATTAGTAAATGTTAGGGCATTTACCAATGACCGATTTCGATTAGTAATATATAAGAATATTACTGATGGCCGAAGCCGATTGGTAAATGATAGGGCATTTACCGATGACCGAAGTCGATTAGTAATATATAAAAAATATTACAGATGGCCGAAGCCGATTAGTAAATGTTAGGGCATTTACCGATGACCGATTTCGATTAGTAATATATAAGAATATTACTGATGGCCGAAGGCGATTAGTAAATGATAGGGCATTTACCGATGACCGAAGTGGATTAGTAATATATAAAAATATTATCGATGGTCAAAGCCGATTAGTAAATGATAGGGCATTTACCGATGACCGTAGTCGATTAGTAATATATAAAAAATATTACCGATGGCCGAAGCCGATTAATAAATGTTAGGGCATTTACCGATGACCGATTTCGATTAGTAATATATAAGAATATTACTGATGGCCGAAGCCGATTAGTAAATGATAGGGCATTTACCGATGACCGAAGTGGATTAGTAATATATAAGAATATTACCGATGGCCGAAGCCGATTAGTAAATGTTAGGGCATTTACCGATGACCGATTTCGATTAGTAATATATAAGAATATTACTGATGGCCGAAGCCGATTAGTAAATGATAGGGCATTTACCGATGCCCGAAGTCGATTAGTAATATATAAAAATATTATCGATGGCCAAAGCCGATTAGTAAATGATAGGGCATTTACCGATGACCGAAGTGGATTAGTAATATATAAAAATATTATCGATGGCCAAAGCCGATTAGTAAATGATAGGGCATTTACCGATGACCGAAGTAGATTAGTAATATATAAGAATATTAGCAATGGCCGAAGCCGATTAGTAAATGTTAGGGCATTTACCGATGACTGATTTCGATTAGTAATATATAAGAATATTACTAATGGCCGAAGCCGATTGGTAAATGATAGGGCATTTACCGATGACCGAAGTCGATTAGTAATATATAAAAAATATTACAGATGGCCGAAGCCGATTAGTAAATGTTAGGGCATTTACCGATGACCGATTTCGATTAGTAATATATAAGAATATTACCAATGGCCGAAGCCGATTAGTAAATGATAGGGCATTTACCGATGACCGAAGTGGATTAGTAATATATAAAAATATTATCGATGGTCAAAGCCGATTAGTAAATGATAGGGCATTTACCGATGACCGAAGTGGATTAGTAATATATAAGAATATTACCAATGGCCGAAGCCGATTAGTAAATGTTAGGGCATTTACCAATGACCGATTTCGATTAGTAATATATAAGAATATTACTGATGGCCGAAGCCGATTGGTAAATGATAGGGCATTTACCGATGACCGAAGTCGATTAGTAATATATAAAAAATATTACAGATGGCCGAAGCCGATTAGTAAATGTTAGGGCATTTACCGATGACCGATTTCGATTAGTAATATATAAGAATATTACTGATGGCCGAAGCCGATTAGTAAATGATAGGGCATTTACCGATGACCGAAGTAGATTAGTAATATATAAAAATATTATCGATGGTCAAAGCCGATTAGTAAATGATAGGGCATTTACCGATGACCGTAGTCGATTAGTAATATATAAAAAATATTACCGATGGCCGAAGCCGATTAGTAAATGTTAGAGCATTTACCGATGACCGATTTCGATTAGTAATATATAAGAATATTACTGATGGCCGAAGCCGATTAGTAAATGATAGGGCATTTACCGATGACCGAAGTGGATTAGTAATATATAAAAATATTATCGATGGCCAAAGCCGATTGGTAAATGTTAGGGCATTTACCCATGACCGAAGTCGATGAGTAATATATAAAAATATTATCGATGGCCAAAGCCGATTAGTAAATGATAGGGCATTTACCGATGACCGAAGTGGATTAGTAATATATAAGAATATTACCAATGGCCGAAGCCGATTAGTAAATGTTAGGGCATTTACCGATGACCGATTTCGATTAGTAATATATAAGAATATTACTGATGGCCGAAGCCGATTGGTAAATGATAGGGCATTTACCGATGACCGAAGTCGATTAGTAATATATAAAAAATATTACCGATGGCCGAAGCCGATTAGTAAATGTTAGGGCATTTACCGATGACCGATTTCGATTAGTAATATATAAGAATATTACTGATGGCCGAAGCCGATTAGTAAATGATAGGGCATTTACCGATGACCGAAGTGGATTAGTAATATATAAAAATATTATCGATGGCCAAAGCCGATTGGTAAATGTTAGGGCATTTACCGATGACCGAAGTCGATGAGTAATATATAAAAATATTATCGATGGCCAAAGCCGATTAGTAAATGATAGGGCATTTACCGATGACCGAAGTGGATTAGTAATATATAAGAATATTACCAATGGCCGAAGCCGATTAGTAAATGTTAGGGCATTTACCGATGACCGATTTCGATTAGTAATATATAAGAATATTACTGATGGCCGAAGCCGATTGGTAAATGATAGGGCATTTACCGATGACCGAAGTCGATTAGTAATATATAAAAAATATTACCGATGGCCGAAGCCGATTAGTAAATGTTAGGGCATTTACCGATGACCGATTTCGATTAGTAATATATAAGAATATTACTGATGGCCGAAGCCGATTAGTAAATGATAGGGCATTTACCGATGACCGAAGTGGATTAGTAATATATCAAAATATTATCGATGGTCAAAGCCGATTAGTAAATGATAGGGCATTTACCGATGACCGAAGTGGATTAGTAATATATAAGAATATTACCAATGGCCGAAGCCGATTAGTAAATGTTAGGGCATTTACCGATGACCGATTTCGATTAGTAATATATAAGAATATTACTGATGGCCGAAGCCGATTGGTAAATGATAGGGCATTTACCGATGACCGAAGTCGATTAGTAATATATAAAAAATATTACAGATGGCCGAAGCCGATTAGTAAATGTTAGGGCATTTACCGATGACCGATTTCGATTAGTAATATATAAGAATATTACTGATGGCCGAAGCCGATTAGTAAATGATAGGGCATTTACCGATGACCGAAGTGTATTAGTAATATATAAAAATATTATCGATGGTCAAAGCCGATTAGTAAATGATAGGGCATTTACCGATGACCGAAGTCGATTAGTAATATATAAAAAATATTACCGATGGCCGAAGCCGATTAGTAAATGTTAGGGCATTTACCGATGACCGATTTCGATTAGTAATATATAAGAATATTACTGATGGCCGAAGCCGATTAGTAAATGATAGGGCATTTACCGATGACCGATTTCGATTAGTAATATATAAGAATATTACCAATGGCCGAAGCCGATTAGTAAATGATAGGGCATTTACCGATGACCGTAGTCGATTAGAAATATATAAAAAATATTACCGATGGCCGAAGCCGATTAGTAAATGTTAGGGCATTTACCGATGACCGATTTCGATTAGTAATATATAAGAATATTACTGATGGCCGAAGCCGATTAGTAAATGATAGGGCATTTACCGATGACCGAAGTGGATTAGTAATATATAAAAATATTATCGATGGCCAAAGCCGATTAGTAAATGATAGGGCATTTACCGATGACCGAAGTGGATTAGTAATATATAAGAATATTACCAATGGTCGAAGCCGATTAGTAAATGTTAGGGCATTTACCGATGACCGATTTCGATTAGTAATATATAAGAATATTACTGATGGCCGAAGCCGATTAGTAAATGATAGGGCATTTACCGATGACCGAAGTGGATTAGTAATATATAAAAATATTATCGATGGCCAAAGCCGATTAGTAAATGATAGGGCATTTACCGATGACCGAAGTGGATTAGTAATATATAAGAATATTACCAATGGCCGAAGCCGATTAGTAAATGTTAGGGCATTTACCGATGACCGATTTCGATTAGTAATATATAAGAATATTACTGATGGCCGAAGCCGATTGGTAAATGATAGGGCATTTACCGATGACCGAAGTGGATTAGTAATATATAAGAATATTACCAATGGCCGAAGCCGATTAGTAAATGTTAGGGCATTTACCGATGACCGATTTCGATTAGTAATATATAAGAATATTACTGATGGCCGACGCCGATTAGTAAATGATAGGGCATTTACCGATGACCGAAGTGGATTAGTAATATATAAAAATATTATCGATGGCCAAAGCCGATTAGTAAATGATAGGGCATTTACCGATGACCGAAGTGTATTAGTAATATATAAAAATATTATCGATGGCCAAAGCCGATTAGTAAATGATAGGGCATTTACCGATGACCGAAGTGGATAAGTAATATATAAGAATATTAGCAATGGCCGAAGCCGATTAGTAAATGTTAGGGCATTTACCGATGACCGATTTCGATTAGTAATATATAAGAATATTACTGATGGCCGAAGCCGATTGGTAAATGATAGGGCATTTACCGATGACCGAAGTCGATTAGTAATATATAAAAAATATTACAGATGGCCGAAGCCGATTAGTAAATGTTAGGGCATTTACCGATGACCGATTTCGATTAGTAATATATAAGAATATTACTGATGGCCGAAGGCGATTAGTAAATGATAGGGCATTTACCGATGACCGATTTCGATTAGTAATATATAAGAATATTACCAATGGCCGAAGCCGATTAGTAAATGATAGGGCATTTACCGATGACCGAAGTGGATTAGTAATATATAAAAATATTATCGATGGTCAAAGCCGATTAGTAAATGATAGGGCATTTACCGATGACCGAAGTGGATTAGTAATATATAAGAATATTACCAATGGCCGAAGCCGATTAGTAAATGTTAGGGCATTTACCAATGACCGATTTCGATTAGTAATATATAAGAATATTACTGATGGCCGAAGCCGATTGGTAAATGATAGGGCATTTACCGATGACCGAAGTCGATTAGTAATATATAAAAAATATTACAGATGGCCGAAGCCGATTAGTAAATGTTAGGGCATTTACCGATGACCGATTTCGATTAGTAATATATAAGAATATTACTGATGGCCGAAGGCGATTAGTAAATGATAGGGCATTTACCGATGACCGAAGTGGATTAGTAATATATAAAAATATTATCGATGGTCAAAGCCGATTAGTAAATGATAGTAAATGATGGGGCATTTACCGATGACCGAAGTGGATTAGTAATATATAAAAATATTATCGATGGTCAAAGCCGATTAGTAAATTATAGGGCATTTACCGATGACCGTAGTCGATTAGTAATATATAAAAAATATTACCGATGGCCGAAGCCGATTAGTAAATGTTAGGGCATTTACCGATGACCGATTTCGATTAGTAATATATAAGAATATTACTGATGGCCGAAGCCGATTAGTAAATGATAGGGCATTTACCGATGACCGAAGTGGATTAGCAATATATAAGAATATTACTGATGGCCGAAGCCGATTGGTAAATGATAGGGCATTTACCGATGACCGAAGTCGATTAGTAATATATAAAAAATATTACAGATGGCCGAAGCCGATTAGTAAATGTTAGGGCATTTACCGATGACCGATTTCGATTAGTAATATATAAGAATATTACTGATGGCCGAAGCCGATTAGTAAATGATAGGGCATTTACCGATGACCGAAGTGGATTAGTAATATATAAAAATATTATCGATGGTCAAAGCCGATTAGTAAATGATAGGGCATTTACCGATGACCGTAGTCGATTAGTAATATATAAAAAATATTACCGATGGCCGAAGCCGATTAGTAAATGTTAGGGCATTTACCGATGACCGATTTCGATTAGTAATATATAAGAATATTACTGATGGCCGAAGCCGATTAGTAAATAATAGGGCATTTACCGATGACCGAAGTGGATTAGTAATATATAAAAATATTATCGATGGCCAAAGCCGATTGGTAAATGATAGGGCATTTACCGATGACCGAAGTCGATGAGTAATATATAAGAATATTATCGATGGCCAAAGCCGATTAGTAAATGATAGGGCATTTACCGATGACCGAAGTGGATTAGTAATATATAAGAATATTACCAATGGCCGAAGCCGATTAGTAAATGTTAGGGCATTTACCGATGACCGATTTCGATTAGTAATATATAAGAATATTACTGATGGCCGAAGCCGATTGGTAAATGATAGGGCATTTACCGATGACCGAAGTCGATTAGTAATATATAAAAAATATTACCGATGGCCGAAGCCGATTAGTAAATGTTAGGGCATTTACCGATGACCGATTTCGATTAGTAATATATAAGAATATTACTGATGGCCGAAGGCGATTAGTAAATGATAGGGCATTTACCGATGACCGAAGTGGATTAGTAATATATAAAAATATTATCGATGGTCAAAGCCGATTAGTAAATGATAGGGCATTTACCGATGACCGAAGTGGATTAGTAATATATAAGAATATTACCAATGGCCGAAGCCGATTAGTAAATGTTAGGGCATTTACCGATGACCGATTTCGATTAGTAATATATAAGAATATTACTGATGGCCGAAGCCGATTAGTAAATGATAGGGCATTTACCGATGACCGAAGTGGATTAGTAATATATAAAAATATTATCGATGGCCAAAGCCGATTAGTAAATGATAGGGCATTTACCGATGACCGAAGTGTATTAGTAATATATAAAAATATTATCGATGGCCAAAGCCGATTAGTAAATGATAGGGCATTTACCGATGACCGAAGTGGATTAGTAATATATAAGAATATTAGCAATGGCCGAAGCCGATTAGTAAATGTTAGGGCATTTACCGATGACCAATTTCGATTAGTAATATATAAGAATATTACTGATGGCCGAAGCCGATTGGTAAATGATAGGGCATTTACCGATGACCGAAGTCGATTAGTAATATATAAAAAATATTATTTTTTTTTTATTTAGTTTATTATTCGGTTTCATCTACTGACATAACTAGCGAAGCTACACATGGAAGCTTGTCTGCTAGTAAAGTTTACAATTGTACAGTTTATTAAGTTACGATCTTCTAAAAACTACTTTTCGATCAGAATTTATTTTTAATTATTATAGAGTTTGAATTATATATTTTTTTAATTTCCCATTTCGACCACCGGATTTAGGTAAGTGTATTAAAGTTTCTGGAAGTCTGTTCAAAAGAGTTGGCACTAGTACTGCGAGCCTACTTTTCGCATAGTTGTTTAAGTATTTCGGGATTTCAAATTTTCCTGCTACACGCCGCCTGGTTGCGTGCTCGTGTTCGATACGGTTCCTGTACTTTCGTTCATCATAGAACACGCTAAGTACACTTAGTTCAAATAACGATTTTATATTTAGGACACCTAACTCTTTATACATGGAGCATTGATGATAATCGAGACCCCTTTTTCTCGCTAAAACTTTCAGAATATAGTTCTGGGTTTGCTGAAGTTTTCTGTAGGTGTTCGCTGCACCCCAAGCTGTTATGCCATGTAGTAGATTTGATTCCACAAGACCGAAGTAGGCTAGTCGCACAACCGAATAATTGCTGCAGAAGCTGAGGTGTCGTATCATATACGAGGATTTGCGGAGTTTTTTTTGTAGTTCTTCAATATGATGATTCCATCTGAAGTGGTCATCAACAGTAACACCTAAATACTTGTACGTACTAACCACCTCAATGACTTCTTTGCACGAGCATGGCACATTATTAAGGTTGTGATTATTGTGCAAACAGTCAAATCCATGAAATGTTAACATTATGTTAGATCTAGGTATATGGGTCGGTCTTATGTGCAATAGTTTAGTTTTTGTTGCGTTAAGTAGCAATCCATTATCATGGGACCATTTTACAACCACATCTAATCTTCTTTGCATAATTTGTACAGCGGAATTAAGGTGTTTGTGTGATACCACTATCGCTGTGTCATCAGCATAGGCGTACACATCACACGACTTTAAATATCTAAACATAGTGTTAGAGTATAATATATATAATATCGGACCAAGCTTGGAGCCCTGAGGGACCCCGTGAATGATATCTGTTTCCGCACTATAACGGCTTCCTATTCGTACGCGATATTTCCTTACTGATAAATAACTTTTAAACCACTTTAAGATTTCTCCGCGTATTCCTACTCTCTCCAATACATTTAATTAACTGCTATGCGATAGAGTGTCGAACGCCTTGCTAAAATCAAGAAACAATGCCAGGCTTGTGATGATTTTTACTCAATTGTTCATTAATTTTATCTGCAAAATTCCCAAGTAGTTGATTGATGTTTTTTCCTTTTTGGAATCCATATTGATTGCATGATATTATGTTATATTTTTTAATAAATTCCTCTAACCTTTTTACAATAACTTCCTCCAAAACTTTTTCTATTACAGGTAATATTGCTATTGGCCTGTAATTTCTGGGATCACTTTTTACGCCCTTCTTGTAGATTGGCCTTATAACAGAAATTTTCAAGTTATCTGGCACTCTTGATTCCATCAGACTTAAATTAATAATCTTTGTTACTGCGGGAGTTATTACAGAAGCGTTTCTTTTAATGTCCTTAGGTCTTATGCCATCAAATCCTGGTCCTTTTTTGTCACTGAGGTTTGTTAAAATATGATATATTTCATCTTTATAAATTTCAGCCACATAAATAGAATTTTGAAGGGTGCTTCCTATTACGTTTAATGTAATTTTATTACAGTCATGTATTAAATTCTGGACTTCCTCTTTGAATGTTTGTGCAAATTTTCCACACAGTTCGCCTATATCATGATCCTTAAAGTTTTTTAATATAGTTTCATCTAAGTTGTTAGATTTCCTACCAATAACTTCATTGATTGTTTGCCAGGTTTTTTTCAAATTGTTTTTATATTCTGAAAATTTTTGTCTGTAGTAATTATTCCGCGTTTTTCAATTTTTTTACTGACCATATTTCTGTATTTTTTGTATTCTTTTTCTCTTTCATTTTTTCTTGGATTCGTTCGCCATTTTCTGTATAGCCTGTCTCTCCTTTCACAGTCCAATTGTAATTCAGCGTTCATCCATTCATTTGATTTTCGTTTCCTTATTTTCTTAGTAATATAAGAGCTTTCGTAAATACTGTGGAAAATACCCTGTATCCTGGAGCACAACTCATCCACGCTACTGATCGAGAGTATTTCATCCCAATTTACTGCACTCAGATTCGTATCGATTTTTGTATTGCTCAGTGTTACGATCGTATTTTTCTCTTCCGGATTTCTCGGCAATGTACTTTCTGAGAGACCAAAAGCAATAGAGAAGTGATCTGTTATATTAGTTTCGACTATTGCAGCTGTTATATCAATGTTGTTTGCTCTTATAAATAAATGGTCAATACTTGTGCTTACACCTCTTCTCAAATCTACTCTGGTACTCTCTTCGATCATGCTTTGCATTCCATGCGACGCCATCATATTCACGTATTGGCAAACCTCGTCTTTCCCTACATCGAGTATATTAATATTAATATCGCCTATTACCACTAAGTGTTTACTTTTAGGAGACATACTGAGAATGGAATCTAATTCTGTGATAAAAGAGCGGACTCGAAGATTTGGTGGTCTATATATGGCGAAGAGCGTGGTTTCAAAGTTGTGATTAGTTATGTTAATCTCTAGCGCCTCAAATGAAGAGATTTCAGGTGCTTTACAATTAAACTGCAGGTCTTCTCTCACGTACACAGCTATTCCTCCGCCTCTTCTACTATCTCTGTTTAAGAATTCCGCATTAAAATTTTGTATGTTAAACAGGCCAGTCTCATAATCTTGTATGTTGCTTTCCACCAGAATTATTACATGAATATTATCAATAAGTTTGTTAATCTCTGCTCGAAAACTGCTAAAATTTGATCTTAAAGATCGGATATTTAGATAAATGCATGTTAAATTATGGTTCTTAAAATTCTGTACATCTATATCTCTGTAACTTATGTAACTATTTGTCGTAATACAATTCATATATGTGAAAAAAGAAAAGTTGTTATATATAATTGAATACTTAAAAAAGACTTATTTAGTTTATAATTTCTAAATCTTTTTCAGATAGAATGTAGCTAAATTTGCTGCCCTCCGATTGCTTGACAAGTATTTGTCCACTCTTCACCCACACGTATTTCCAGTTGGCTACCTTTGCTTTATTTTTGGCGAGCCAGAGAAGATGCTTATTTGTTGGAGTAAGCTGATCGTATACAAATAGCCTTTTGGAGTCTGTATTCCTCTGTTTCTCGCGTAGTTTGAGTATGAATTTATGCTTAATACAAAGTGAAGAGAAATTTACAATAACCTGATTGCTCTTTTTCACGCGGTATGCATCACACACATCAAGTTCAGTTAGGTTTAGATCTATTTCTCTTGCTATGTCATTTATTATTTCTCTCACGTTTTCATTGTTTTTCTTCTCTACGTTTGTAATTACCACATTATTTTGAAGACATCGTTGTTCTAATGCGTTGATTTTTTGCTCTAGCGCTGCTGCATGATGTTCTCTCTCTTTGTACTTTTCGTCTAAATCGTCAACCTTTTTGTTTAACTCTGTGATAGTTTCACTTAATTTTGCTGAAATTTCTTGAAACATTTTTGTTTGAGATTCCATAAGACGCACAGACAGGTTTTCAATCATATTTTTAATCTCTTTTGTATCCTGTTTCAATTCGGTTACATCACCCTGTACAGTGGAAATTTCGGATTTTAATTTTGCATAGGAAAGCGTTTCATGAGGACTCTGGAGCTTGCTTGGCATTTCACCGTCTGCAATTCTATCAGGTTCTCTCTGCCTCTTTTGTTGTTGCTGCATTTGGCGTATGCTTGTTGTTGTGTTTTCCGATAATGGCTCAGCTCCTTGACGACATCGATGACATCTCCAGTTTTTACGCCGCTCCGCGCTCATCGCTGCATATGTATTTTCGGAGATCGTTGTGCAAGATGAGAAGTGGTAGTTGTTTTTGCAATGTTTACATCTGACATGATCCCCCGTAATAGGGAGAGGATCACTGCACTGATCGCACAATTTAGTTGTTGCATTAGAGTCTTCGTTTGACATACCGTTTTGTGAGTTAAAGTAGTTTCCACTCAAATTTTAAAGACAGCAAAAAATTCTACTTAGAAAGATTTTTGCATATTATTTCAATTATTTTTTAATTCTTTCGAAATTTTGCGGTTTTATAGTTCGTAAATTGCGTATTGGGAAAAAGTGTCACAAATAATTTATAGTTCAACTTTTATTATCATTAGTTCATAGATATTTTACGACTTCAATATAGAGCACCCAAAAACACGACCGCACTTAACCACTTACTTCGTTTGACAATTACAGATGGCCGAAGCCGATTAGTAAATGTTAGGGCATTTACCGATGACCGATTTCGATTAGTAATATATAAGAATATTACTGATGGCCGAAGCCGATTAGTAAATGATAGGGCATTTACCGATGACCGATTTCGATTAGTAATATATAAGAATATTACCAATGGCCGAAGCCGATTAGTAAATGATAGGGCATTTACCGATGACCGTAGTCGATTAGAAATATATAAAAAATATTACCGATGGCCGAAGCCGATTAGTAAATGTTAGGGCATTTACCGATGACCGATTTCGATTAGTAATATATAAGAATATTACTGATGGCCGAAGCCGATTAGTAAATGATAGGGCATTTACCGATGACCGAAGTGGATTAGTAATATATAAAAATATTATCGATGGCCAAAGCCGATTAGTAAATGATAGGGCATTTACCGATGACCGAAGTGGATTAGTAATATATAAGAATATTACCAATGGCCGAAGCCGATTAGTAAATGTTAGGGCATTTACCGATGACCGATTTCGATTAGTAATATATAAGAATATTACTGATGGCCGAAGCCGATTAGTAAATGATAGGGCATTTACCGATGACCGAAGTGGATTAGTAATATATAAAAATATTATCGATGGCCAAAGCCGATTAGTAAATGATAGGGCATTTACCGATGACCGAAGTGGATTAGTAATATATAAGAATATTAGCAATGGCCGAAGCCGATTAGTAAATGTTAGGGCATTTACCGATGACCGATTTCGATTAGTAATATATAAGAATATTACTGATGGCCGAAGCCGATTGGTAAATGATAGGGCATTTACCGATGACCGAAGTGGATTAGTAATATATAAGAATATTACCAATGGCCGAAGCCGATTAGTAAATGTTAGGGCATTTACCGATGACCGATTTCGATTAGTAATATATAAGAATATTACTGATGGCCGAAGCCGATTAGTAAATGATAGGGCATTTACCGATGACCGATTTCGATTAGTAATATATAAGAATATTACCAATGGCCGAAGCCGATTAGTAAATGATAGGGCATTTACCGATGACCGTAGTCGATTAGAAATATATAAAAAATATTACCGATGGCCGAAGCCGATTAGTAAATGTTAGGGCATTTACCGATGACCGATTTCGATTAGTAATATATAAGAATATTACTGATGGCCGAAGCCGATTAGTAAATGATAGGGCATTTACCGATGACCGAAGTGGATTAGTAATATATAAAAATATTATCGATGGCCAAAGCCGATTAGTAAATGATAGGGCATTTACCGATGACCGAAGTGGATTAGTAATATATAAGAATATTACCAATGGCCGAAGCCGATTAGTAAATGTTAGGGCATTTACCGATGACCGATTTCGATTAGTAATATATAAGAATATTACTGATGGCCGAAGCCGATTAGTAAATGATAGGGCATTTACCGATGACCGAAGTGGATTAGTAATATATAAAAATATTATCGATGGCCAAAGCCGATTAGTAAATGATAGGGCATTTACCGATGACCGAAGTGGATTAGTAATATATAAGAATATTACCAATGGCCGAAGCCGATTAGTAAATGTTAGGGCATTTACCGATGACCGATTTCGATTAGTAATATATAAGAATATTACTGATGGCCGAAGCCGATTGGTAAATGATAGGGCATTTACCGATGACCGAAGTGGATTAGTAATATATAAGAATATTACCAATGGCCGAAGCCGATTAGTAAATGTTAGGGCATTTACCGATGACCGATTTCGATTAGTAATATATAAGAATATTACTGATGGCCGACGCCGATTAGTAAATGATAGGGCATTTACCGATGACCGAAGTGGATTAGTAATATATAAAAATATTATCGATGGCCAAAGCCGATTAGTAAATGATAGGGCCTTTACCGATGACCGAAGTGTATTAGTAATATATAAAAATATTATCGATGGCCAAAGCCGATTAGTAAATGATAGGGCATTTACCGATGACCGAAGTGGATTAGTAATATATAAGAATATTAGCAATGGCCGAAGCCGATTAGTAAATGTTAGGGCATTTACCGATGACCGATTTCGATTAGTAATATATAAGAATATTACTGATGGCCGAAGCCGATTGGTAAATGATAGGGCATTTACCGATGACCGAAGTCGATTAGTAATATATAAAAAATATTACAGATGGCCGAAGCCGATTAGTAAATGTTAGGGCATTTACCGATGACCGATTTCGATTAGTAATATATAAGAATATTACTGATGGCCGAAGGCGATTAGTAAATGATAGGGCATTTACCGATGACCGATTTCGATTAGTAATATATAAGAATATTACCAATGGCCGAAGCCGATTAGTAAATGATAGGGCATTTACCGATGACCGAAGTGGATTAGTAATATATAAAAATATTATCGATGGTCAAAGTCGATTAGTAAATGATAGGGCATTTACCGATGACCGAAGTGGATTAGTAATATATAAGAATATTACCAATGGCCGAAGCCGATTAGTAAATGTTAGGGCATTTACCAATGACCGATTTCGATTAGTAATATATAAGAATATTACTGATGGCCGAAGCCGATTGGTAAATGATAGGGCATTTACCGATGACCGAAGTCGATTAGTAATATATAAAAAATATTACAGATGGCCGAAGCCGATTAGTAAATGTTAGGGCATTTACCGATGACCGATTTCGATTAGTAATATATAAGAATATTACTGATGGCCGAAGGCGATTAGTAAATGATAGGGCATTTACCGATGACCGAAGTGGATTAGTAATATATAAAAATATTATCGATGGTCAAAGCCGATTAGTAAATGATAGGGCATTTACCGATGACCGTAGTCGATTAGTAATATATAAAAAAATATTACCGATGGCCGAAGCCGATTAATAAATGTTAGGGCATTTACCGATGACCGATTTCGATTAGTAATATATAAGAATATTACTGATGGCCGAAGCCGATTAGTAAATGATAGGGCATTTACCGATGACCGAAGTGGATTAGTAATATATAAGAATATTACCGATGGCCGAAGCCGATTAGTAAATGTTAGGGCATTTACCGATGACCGATTTCGATTAGTAATATATAAGAATATTACTGATGGCCGAAGCCGATTAGTAAATGATAGGGCATTTACCGATGCCCGAAGTCGATTAGTAATATATAAAAATATTATCGATGGCCAAAGCCGATTAGTAAATGATAGGGCATTTACCGATGACCGAAGTGGATTAGTAATATATAAAAATATTATCGATGGCCAAAGCCGATTAGTAAATGATAGGGCATTTACCGATGACCGAAGTAGATTAGTAATATATAAGAATATTAGCAATGGCCGAAGCCGATTAGTAAATGTTAGGGCATTTACCGATGACTGATTTCGATTAGTAATATATAAGAATATTACTAATGGCCGAAGCCGATTGGTAAATGATAGGGCATTTACCGATGACCGAAGTCGATTAGTAATATATAAAAAATATTACAGATGGCCGAAGCCGATTAGTAAATGTTAGGGCATTTACCGATGACCGATTTCGATTAGTAATATATAAGAATATTACCAATGGCCGAAGCCGATTAGTAAATGATAGGGCATTTACCGATGACCGAAGTGGATTAGTAATATATAAAAATATTATCGATGGTCAAAGCCGATTAGTAAATGATAGGGCATTTACCGATGACCGAAGTGGATTAGTAATATATAAGAATATTACCAATGGCCGAAGCCGATTAGTAAATGTTAGGGCATTTACCAATGACCGATTTCGATTAGTAATATATAAGAATATTACTGATGGCCGAAGCCGATTGGTAAATGATAGGGCATTTACCGATGACCGAAGTCGATTAGTAATATATAAAAAATATTACAGATGGCCGAAGCCGATTAGTAAATGTTAGGGCATTTACCGATGACCGATTTCGATTAGTAATATATAAGAATATTACTGATGGCCGAAGCCGATTAGTAAATGATAGGGCATTTACCGATGACCGAAGTAGATTAGTAATATATAAAAATATTATCGATGGTCAAAGCCGATTAGTAAATGATAGGGCATTTACCGATGACCGTAGTCGATTAGTAATATATAAAAAATATTACCGATGGCCGAAGCCGATTAGTAAATGTTAGAGCATTTACCGATGACCGATTTCGATTAGTAATATATAAGAATATTACTGATGGCCGAAGCCGATTAGTAAATGATAGGGCATTTACCGATGACCGAAGTGGATTAGTAATATATAAAAATATTATCGATGGCCAAAGCCGATTGGTAAATGTTAGGGCATTTACCCATGACCGAAGTCGATGAGTAATATATAAAAATATTATCGATGGCCAAAGCCGATTAGTAAATGATAGGGCATTTACCGATGACCGAAGTGGATTAGTAATATATAAGAATATTACCAATGGCCGAAGCCGATTAGTAAATGTTAGGGCATTTACCGATGACCGATTTCGATTAGTAATATATAAGAATATTACTGATGGCCGAAGCCGATTGGTAAATGATAGGGCATTTACCGATGACCGAAGTCGATTAGTAATATATAAAAAATATTACCGATGGCCGAAGCCGATTAGTAAATGTTAGGGCATTTACCGATGACCGATTTCGATTAGTAATATATAAGAATATTACTGATGGCCGAAGCCGATTAGTAAATGATAGGGCATTTACCGATGACCGAAGTGGATTAGTAATATATAAAAATATTATCGATGGCCAAAGCCGATTGGTAAATGTTAGGGCATTTACCGATGACCGAAGTCGATGAGTAATATATAAAAATATTATCGATGGCCAAAGCCGATTAGTAAATGATAGGGCATTTACCGATGACCGAAGTGGATTAGTAATATATAAGAATATTACCAATGGCCGAAGCCGATTAGTAAATGTTAGGGCATTTACCGATGACCGATTTCGATTAGTAATATATAAGAATATTACTGATGGCCGAAGCCGATTGGTAAATGATAGGGCATTTACCGATGACCGAAGTCGATTAGTAATATATAAAAAATATTACCGATGGCCGAAGCCGATTAGTAAATGTTAGGGCATTTACCGATGACCGATTTCGATTAGTAATATATAAGAATATTACTGATGGCCGAAGCCGATTAGTAAATGATAGGGCATTTACCGATGACCGAAGTGGATTAGTAATATATCAAAATATTATCGATGGTCAAAGCCGATTAGTAAATGATAGGGCATTTACCGATGACCGAAGTGGATTAGTAATATATAAGAATATTACCAATGGCCGAAGCCGATTAGTAAATGTTAGGGCATTTACCGATGACCGATTTCGATTAGTAATATATAAGAATATTACTGATGGCCGAAGCCGATTGGTAAATGATAGGGCATTTACCGATGACCGAAGTCGATTAGTAATATATAAAAAATATTACAGATGGCCGAAGCCGATTAGTAAATGTTAGGGCATTTACCGATGACCGATTTCGATTAGTAATATATAAGAATATTACTGATGGCCGAAGCCGATTAGTAAATGATAGGGCATTTACCGATGACCGAAGTGTATTAGTAATATATAAAAATATTATCGATGGTCAAAGCCGATTAGTAAATGATAGGGCATTTACCGATGACCGAAGTCGATTAGTAATATATAAAAAATATTACCGATGGCCGAAGCCGATTAGTAAATGTTAGGGCATTTACCGATGACCGATTTCGATTAGTAATATATAAGAATATTACTGATGGCCGAAGCCGATTAGTAAATGATAGGGCATTTACCGATGACCGATTTCGATTAGTAATATATAAGAATATTACCAATGGCCGAAGCCGATTAGTAAATGATAGGGCATTTACCGATGACCGTAGTCGATTAGAAATATATAAAAAATATTACCGATGGCCGAAGCCGATTAGTAAATGTTAGGGCATTTACCGATGACCGATTTCGATTAGTAATATATAAGAATATTACTGATGGCCGAAGCCGATTAGTAAATGATAGGGCATTTACCGATGACCGAAGTGGATTAGTAATATATAAAAATATTATCGATGGCCAAAGCCGATTAGTAAATGATAGGGCATTTACCGATGACCGAAGTGGATTAGTAATATATAAGAATATTACCAATGGCCGAAGCCGATTAGTAAATGTTAGGGCATTTACCGATGACCGATTTCGATTAGTAATATATAAGAATATTACTGATGGCCGAAGCCGATTAGTAAATGATAGGGCATTTACCGATGACCGAAGTGGATTAGTAATATATAAAAATATTATCGATGGCCAAAGCCGATTAGTAAATGATAGGGCATTTACCGATGACCGAAGTGGATTAGTAATATATAAGAATATTACCAATGGCCGAAGCCGATTAGTAAATGTTAGGGCATTTACCGATGACCGATTTCGATTAGTAATATATAAGAATATTACTGATGGCCGAAGCCGATTGGTAAATGATAGGGCATTTACCGATGACCGAAGTGGATTAGTAATATATAAGAATATTACCAATGGCCGAAGCCGATTAGTAAATGTTAGGGCATTTACCGATGACCGATTTCGATTAGTAATATATAAGAATATTACTGATGGCCGACGCCGATTAGTAAATGATAGGGCATTTACCGATGACCGAAGTGGATTAGTAATATATAAAAATATTATCGATGGCCAAAGCCGATTAGTAAATGATAGGGCATTTACCGATGACCGAAGTGTATTAGTAATATATAAAAATATTATCGATGGCCAAAGCCGATTAGTAAATGATAGGGCATTTACCGATGACCGAAGTGGATAAGTAATATATAAGAATATTAGCAATGGCCGAAGCCGATTAGTAAATGTTAGGGCATTTACCGATGACCGATTTCGATTAGTAATATATAAGAATATTACTGATGGCCGAAGCCGATTGGTAAATGATAGGGCATTTACCGATGACCGAAGTCGATTAGTAATATATAAAAAATATTACAGATGGCCGAAGCCGATTAGTAAATGTTAGGGCATTTACCGATGACCGATTTCGATTAGTAATATATAAGAATATTACTGATGGCCGAAGGCGATTAGTAAATGATAGGGCATTTACCGATGACCGATTTCGATTAGTAATATATAAGAATATTACCAATGGCCGAAGCCGATTAGTAAATGATAGGGCATTTACCGATGACCGAAGTGGATTAGTAATATATAAAAATATTATCGATGGTCAAAGCCGATTAGTAAATGATAGGGCATTTACCGATGACCGAAGTGGATTAGTAATATATAAGAATATTACCAATGGCCGAAGCCGATTAGTAAATGTTAGGGCATTTACCAATGACCGATTTCGATTAGTAATATATAAGAATATTACTGATGGCCGAAGCCGATTGGTAAATGATAGGGCATTTACCGATGACCGAAGTCGATTAGTAATATATAAAAAATATTACAGATGGCCGAAGCCGATTAGTAAATGTTAGGGCATTTACCGATGACCGATTTCGATTAGTAATATATAAGAATATTACTGATGGCCGAAGGCGATTAGTAAATGATAGGGCATTTACCGATGACCGAAGTGGATTAGTAATATATAAAAATATTATCGATGGTCAAAGCCGATTAGTAAATGATAGGGCATTTACCGATGACCGTAGTCGATTAGTAATATATAAAAAATATTACCGATGGCCGAAGCCGATTAGTAAATGGTAGGGCATTTACCGATGACGGATTTCGATTAGTAATATATAAGAATATTACTGATGGCCGAAGCCGATTAGTAAGTGATAGGGCATTTACCGATGACCGAAGTGGATTAGTAATATATAAAAATATTATCGATGGCCAAAGCCGATTGGTAAATGATAGGGCATTTACCGATGACCGATTTCGATTAGTAATATATAAGAATATTACTGATGGCCGAAGCCGATTGGTAAATGATAGGGCATTTACCGATGACCGAAGTTGATTAGTAATATATAAAAAATATTACCGATGGCCGAAGCCGATTAGTAAATGTTAGGGCATTTACCGATGACCGATTTCGATTAGTAATATATAAGAATATTACTGATGGCCGAAGCCGATTAGTAAATGATAGGGCATTTACCGATGACCGAAGTGGATTAGTAATATATAAAAATATTATCGATGGTCAAAGCCGATTAGTAAATGATAGGGCATTTACCGATGACCGAAGTGGATTAGTAATATATAAGAATATTACCAATGGCCGAAGCCGATTAGTAAATGTTAGGGCATTTACCGATGACCGATTTCGATTAGTAATATATAAGAATATTACTGATGGCCGAAGCCGATTGGTAAATGATAGGGCATTTACCGATGACCGAAGTCGATTAGTAATATATAGAAAATATTACAGATGGCCGAAGCCGATTAGTAAATGTTAGGGCATTTACCGATGACCGATTTCGATTAGTAATATATAAGAATATTATTGATGGCCGAAGCCGATTAGTAAATGATAGGGCATTTACCGATGACCGAAGTGGATTAGTAATATATAAAAATATTATCGATGGTCAAAGCCGATTAGTAAATGATAGGGCATTTACCGATGACCGTAGTCGATTAGTAATATATAAAAAATATTACCGATGGCCGAAGCCGATTAGTAAATGTTAGGGCATTTACCGATGACCGATTTCAATTAGTAATATATAAGAATATTACCAATGGCCGAAGCCGATTAGTAAATGATAGGGCATTTACCGATGACCGAAGTGGATTAGCAATATATAAGAATATTATCGATGGCCGAAGCCGATTGGTAAATGATAGGGCATTTACCGATGACTGAAGTCGATTAGTAATATATAAAAAATATTACAGATGGCCGAAGCCGATTAGTAAATGTTAGGGCATTTACCGATGACCGATTTCGATTAGTAATATATAAGAATATTACTGATGGCCGAAGCCGATTAGTAAATGATAGGGCATTTACCGATGCCCGAAGTGGATTAGTAATATATAAAAATATTATCGATGGTCAAAGCCGATTAGTAAATGATAGGGCATTTACCGATGACCGTAGTCGATTAGTAATATATAAAAAATATTACCGATGGCCGAAGCCGATTAATAAATGTTAGGGCATTTACCGATGACCGATTTCGATTAGTAATATATAAGAATATTACTGATGGCCGAAGCCGATTAGTAAATGATAGGGCATTTACCGATGACCGAAGTGGATTAGTAATATATAAAAATATCGATGGCCAAAGCCGATTGGTAAATGATAGGGCATTTACCGATGACCGAAGTCGATGAGTAATATATAAGAATATTATCGATGGCCAAAGCCGATTAGTAAATGATAGGGCATTTACCGATGACCGAAGTGGATTAGTAATATATAAGAATATTACCAATGGCCGAAGCCGATTAGTAAATGTTAGGGCATTTACCGATGACCGATTTCGATTAGTAATATATAAGAATATTACTGATGGCCGAAGCCGATTGGTAAAGGATAGGGCATTTACCGATGACCGAAGTCGATTAGTAATATATAAAAAATATTACCGATGGCCGAAGCCGATTAGTAAATGTTAGGGCATTTACCGATGACCGATTTCGATTAGTAATATATAAGAATATTACTGATGGCCGAAGACGATTAGTAAATGATAGGGCATTTACCGATGACCGAAGTGGATTAGTAATATATAAGAATATTACCAATGGCCGAAGCCGATTAGTAAATGTTAGGGCATTTACCGATGACCGATTTCGATTAGTAATATATAAGAATATTACTGATGGCCGAAGCCGATTAGTAAATGATAGGGCATTTACCGATGACCGAAGTCGATTAGTAATATATAAAAATATTATCGATGGCCAAAGCCGATTAGTAAATGAAAGGGCATTTACCGATGACCGAAGTGGATTAGTAATATATAAAAATATTATCGATGGCCAAAGCCGATTAGTAAATGATAGGGCATTTACCGATGACCGAAGTAGATTAGTAATATATAAGAATATTAGCAATGGCCGAAGCCGATTAGTAAATGTTAGGGCATTTACCGATGACTGATTTCGATTAGTAATATATAAGAATATTACTAATGGCCGAAGCCGATTGGTAAATGATAGGGCATTTACCGATGACCGAAGTCGATTAGTAATATATAAAAAATATTACAGATGGCCGAAGCCGATTAGTAAATGTTAGGGCATTTACCGATGACCGATTTCGATTAGTAATATATAAGAATATTACCAATGGCCGAAGCCGATTAGTAAATGATAGGGCATTTACCGATGACCGAAGTGGATTAGTAATATATAAAAATATTATCGATGGTCAAAGCCGATTAGTAAATGATAGGGCATTTACCGATGACCGAAGTGGATTAGTAATATATAAGAATATTACCAATGGCCGAAGCCGATTAGTAAATGTTAGGGCATTTACCAATGACCGATTTCGATTAGTAATATATAAGAATATTACTGATGGCCGAAGCCGATTGGTAAATGATAGGGAATTTACCGATGACCGAAGTCGATTAGTAATATATAAAAAATATTACAGATGGCCGAAGCCGATTAGTAAATGTTAGGGCATTTACCGATGACCGATTTCGATTAGTAATATATAAGAATATTACTGATGGCCGAAGCCGATTAGTAAATGATAGGGCATTTACCGATGACCGAAGTGGATTAGTAATATATAAAAATATTATCGATGGCCAAAGCCGATTGGTAAATGTTAGGGCATTTACCGATGACCGAAGTCGATGAGTAATATATAAAAATATTATTATCGATGGCCAAAGCCGATTAGTAAATGATAGGGCATTTACCGATGACCGAAGTGGATTAGTAATATATAAGAATATTACCAATGGCCGAAGCCGATTAGTAAATGTTAGGGCATTTACCGATGACTGATTTCGATTAGTAATATATAAGAATATTACTAATGGCCGAAGCCGATTGGTAAATGATAGGGCATTTACCGATGACCGAAGTCGATTAGTAATATATAAAAAATATTACAGATGGCCGAAGCCGATTAGTAAATGTTAGGGCATTTACCGATGACCGATTTCGATTAGTAATATATAAGAATATTACCAATGGCCGAAGCCGATTAGTAAATGATAGGGCATTTACCGATGACCGAAGTGGATTAGTAATATATAAAAATATTATCGATGGTCAAAGCCGATTAGTAAATGATAGGGCATTTACCGATGCCCGAAGTGGATTAGTAATATATAAGAATATTACCAATGGCCGAAGCCGATTAGTAAATGTTAGGGCATTTACCAATGACCGATTTCGATTAGTAATATATAAGAATATTACTGATGGCCGAAGCCGATTGGTAAATGATAGGGAATTTACCGATGACCGAAGTCGATTAGTAATATATAAAAAATATTACAGATGGCCGAAGCCGATTAGTAAATGTTAGGGCATTTACCGATGACCGATTTCGATTAGTAATATATAAGAATATTACTGATGGCCGAAGCCGATTAGTAAATGATAGGGCATTTACCGATGACCGAAGTGGATTAGTAATATATAAAAATATTATCGATGGCCAAAGCCGATTGGTAAATGTTAGGGCATTTACCGATGACCGAAGTCGATGAGTAATATATAAAAATATTATCGATGGCCAAAGCCGATTAGTAAATGTTAGGGCATTTACCGATGACCGATTTCGATTAGTAATATATAAGAATATTACTGATGGCCGAAGCCGATTAGTAAATGATAGGGCATTTACCGATGACCGAAGTGGATTAGTAATATATAAAAATATTATCGATGGTCAAAGCCGATTAGTAAATGATAGGGCATTTACCGATGACCGAAGTGGATTAGTAATATATAAGAATATTACCAATGGCCGAAGCCGATTAGTAAATGTTAGGGCTTTTACCGATGACCGATTTCGATTAGTAATATATAAGAATATTACTGATGGCCGAAGCCGATTGGTAAATGATAGGGCATTTACCGATGACCGAAGTCGATTAGTAATATATAAAAAATATTACAGATGGCCGAAGCCGATTAGTAAATGTTAGGGCATTTACCGATGACCGATTTCGATTAGTAATATATAAGAATATTACTGATGGCCGAAGCCGATTAGTAAATGATAGGGCATTTACCGATGACCGAAGTGGATTAGTAATATATAAAAATATTATCGATGGTCAAAGCCGATTAGTAAATGATAGGGCATTTACCGATGACCGAAGTCGATTAGTAATATATAAAAAATATTACCGATGGCCGAAGCCGATTAGTAAATGTTAGGGCATTTACCGATGACCGATTTCGATTAGTAATATATAAGAATATTACTGATGGCCGAAGCCGATTAGTAAATGATAGGGCATTTACCGATGACCGAAGTGGATTAGCAATATATAAGAATATTACTGATGGCCGAAGCCGATTGGTAAATGATAGGGCATTTACCGATGACCGAAGTCGATTAGTAATATATAAAAAATATTACAGATGGCCGAAGCCGATTAGTAAATGTTAGGGCATTTATCGATGACCGATTTCGATTAGTAATATATAAGAATATTACTGATGGCCGAAGCCGATTACTAAATGATAGGGCATTTACCGATGACCGAAGTGGATTAGTAATATATAAAAATATTATCGATGGTCAAAGCCGATTAGTAAATGATAGGGCATTTACCGATGACCGTAGTCGATTAGTAATATATAAAAAATATTACCGATGGCCGAAGCCGATTAGTAAATGTTAGGGCATTTACCGATGACCGATTTCGATTAGTAATATATAAGAATATTACTGATGGCCGAAGCCGATTAGTAAATGATAGGGCATTTACCGATGACCGAAGTGGATTAGTAATATATAAAAATATTATCGATGGCCAAAGCCGATTAGTAAATGATAGGGCATTTACCGATGACCGAAGTGGATTAGTAATATATAAGAATATTACCAATGGCCGAAGCCGATTAGTAAATGTTAGGGCATTTACCGATGACCGATTTCGATTAGTAATATATAAGAATATTACTGATGGCCGAAGCCGATTGGTAAATGATAGGGCATTTACCGATGACCGAAGTCGATTAGTAATATATAAAAAATATTACAGATGGCCGAAGCCGATTAGTAAATGTTAGGGCATTTACCGATGACCGATTTCGATTAGTAATATATAAGAATATTACTGATGGCCGAAGCCGATTAGTAAATGATAGGGCATTTACCGATGACCGATTTCGATTAGTAATATATAAGAATATTACCAATGGCCGAAGCCGATTAGTAAATGATAGGGCATTTACCGATGACCGAAGTGGATTAGTAATATATAAAAATATTATCGATGGTCAAAGCCGATTAGTAAATGATAGGGCATTTACCGATGACCGAAGTGGATTAGTAATATATAAGAATATTACCAATGGCCGAAGCCGATTAGTAAATGTTAGGGCATTTACCAATGACCGATTTCGATTAGTAATATATAAGAATATTACTGATGGCCGAAGCCGATTGGTAAATGATAGGGCATTTACCGATGACCGAAGTCGATTAGTAATATATAAAAAATATTACAGATGGCCGAAGCCGATTGGTAAATGATAGGGCATTTACCGATGACCGAAGTCGATTAGTAATATATAAAAAATATTACAGATGGCCGAAGCCGATTAGTAAATGTTAGGGCATTTACCGATGACCGATTTCGATTAGTAATATATAAGAATATTACTGATGGCCGAAGCCGATTAGTAAATGATAGGGCATTTACCGATGACCGATTTCGATTAGTAATATATAAGAATATTACCAATGGCCGAAGCCGATTAGTAAATGATAGGGCATTTACCGATGACCGAAGTGGATTAGTAATATATAAAAATATTATCGATGGTCAAAGCCGATTAGTAAATGTTAGGGCATTTACCGATGACCGATTTCGATTAGTAATATATAAGAATATTACTGATGGCCGAAGCCGATTAGTAAATGATAGGGCATTTACCGATGACCGAAGTGGATTAGTAATATATAAAAATATTATCGATGGTCAAAGCCGATTAGTAAATGATAGGGCATTTACCGATGACCGAAGTCGATTAGTAATATATAAAAAATATTACAGATGGCCGAAGCCGATTAGTAAATGTTAGGGCATTTACCGATGACCGATTTCGATTAGTAATATATAAGAATATTAATGATGGCCGAAGCCGATTAGTAAATGATAGGGCATTTACCGATGACCGAAGTGGATTAGTAATATATAAAAATATTATCGATGGTCAAAGCCGATTAGTAAATGATAGGGCATTTACCGATGACCGAAGTGGATTAGTAATATATAAGAATATTACCAATGGCCGAAGCCGATTAGTAAATGTTAGGGCATTTACCAATGACCGATTTCGATTAGTAATATATAAGAATATTACTGATGGCCGAAGCCGATTGGTAAATGATAGGGCATTTACCGATGACCGAAGTCGATTAGTAATATATAAAAAATATTACAGATGGCCGAAGCCGATTAGTAAATGTTAGGGCATTTACCGATGACCGATTTCGATTAGTAATATATAAGAATATTACTGATGGCCGAAGCCGATTAGTAAATGATAGGGCATTTACCGATGACCGAAGTGGATTAGTAATATATAAAAATATTATCGATGGCCAAAGCCGATTGGTAAATGATAGGGCATTTACCGATGACCGAAGTCGATGAGTAATATATAAAAATATTATCGATGGCCAAAGCCGATTAGTAAATGATAGGGCATTTACCGATGACCGAAGTGGATTAGTAATATATAAGAATATTACCAATGGCCGAAGCCGATTAGTAAATGTTAGGGCATTTACCGATGACCGATTTCGATTAGTAATATATAAGAATATTACTGATGGCCGAAGCCGATTGGTAAATGATAGGGCATTTACCGATGACCGAAGTCGATTAGTAATATATAAAAAATATTACAGATGGCCGAAGCCGATTAGTAAATGTTAGGGCATTTACCGATGACCGATTTCGATTAGTAATATATAAGAATATTACTGATGGCCGAAGCCGATTAGTAAATGATAGGGCATTTACCGATGACCGAAGTGGATTAGTAATATATAAAAATATTATCGATGGTCAAAGCCGATTAGTAAATGATAGGGCATTTACCGATGACCGAAGTGGATTAGTAATATATAAAAAATATTACAGATGGCCGAAGCCGATTGGTAAATGATAGGGCATTTACCGATGACCGAAGTCGATTAGTAATATATAAAAAATATTACAGATGGCCGAAGCCGATTAGTAAATGTTAGGGCATTTACCGATGACCGAAGTCGATTAGTAATATATAAAAAATATTACAGATGGCCGAAGCCGATTGGTAAATGATAGGGCATTTACCGATGACCGAAGTCGATTAGTAATATATAAAAAATATTACAGATGGCCGAAGCCGATTAGTAAATGTTAGGGCATTTACCGATGACCGATTTCGATTAGTAATATATAAGAATATTACTGATGGCCGAAGCCGATTAGTAAATGATAGGGCATTTACCGATGACCGATTTCGATTAGTAATATATAAGAATATTACCAATGGCCGAAGCCGATTAGTAAATGATAGGGCATTTACCGATGACCGAAGTGGATTAGTAATATATAAAAATATTATCGATGGTCAAAGCCGATTAGTAAATGATAGGGCATTTACCGATGACCGAAGTGGATTAGTAATATATAAGAATATTACCAATGGCCGAAGCCGATTAGTAAATGTTAGGGCATTTACCAATGACCGATTTCGATTAGTAATATATAAGAATATTACTGATGGCCGAAGCCGATTGGTAAATGATAGGGCATTTACCGATGACCGAAGTCGATTAGTAATATATAAAAAATATTACAGATGGCCGAAGCCGATTGGTAAATGATAGGGCATTTACCGATGACCGAAGTCGATTAGTAATATATAAAAAATATTACAGATGGCCGAAGCCGATTAGTAAATGTTAGGGCATTTACCGATGACCGATTTCGATTAGTAATATATAAGAATATTACTGATGGCCGAAGCCGATTAGTAAATGATAGGGCATTTACCGATGACCGATTTCGATTAGTAATATATAAGAATATTACCAATGGCCGAAGCCGATTAGTAAATGATAGGGCATTTACCGATGACCGAAGTGGATTAGTAATATATAAAAATATTATCGATGGTCAAAGCCGATTAGTAAATGTTAGGGCATTTACCGATGACCGATTTCGATTAGTAATATATAAGAATATTACTGATGGCCGAAGCCGATTAGTAAATGATAGGGCATTTACCGATGACCGAAGTGGATTAGTAATATATAAAAATATTATCGATGGTCAAAGCCGATTAGTAAATGATAGGGCATTTACCGATGACCGAAGTCGATTAGTAATATATAAAAAATATTACAGATGGCCGAAGCCGATTAGTAAATGTTAGGGCATTTACCGATGACCGATTTCGATTAGTAATATATAAGAATATTACTGATGGCCGAAGCCGATTAGTAAATGATAGGGCATTTACCGATGACCGAAGTGGATTAGTAATATATAAAAATATTATCGATGGTCAAAGCCGATTAGTAAATGATAGGGCATTTACCGATGACCGAAGTGGATTAGTAATATATAAGAATATTACCAATGGCCGAAGCCGATTAGTAAATGTTAGGGCATTTACCAATGACCGATTTCGATTAGTAATATATAAGAATATTACTGATGGCCGAAGCCGATTGGTAAATGATAGGGCATTTACCGATGACCGAAGTCGATTAGTAATATATAAAAAATATTACAGATGGCCGAAGCCGATTGGTAAATGATAGGGCATTTACCGATGACCGAAGTCGATTAGTAATATATAAAAAATATTACAGATGGCCGAAGCCGATTAGTAAATGTTAGGGCATTTACCGATGACCGATTTCGATTAGTAATATATAAGAATATTACTGATGGCCGAAGCCGATTAGTAAATGATAGGGCATTTACCGATGACCGATTTCGATTAGTAATATATAAGAATATTACCAATGGCCGAAGCCGATTAGTAAATGATAGGGCATTTACCGATGACCGAAGTGGATTAGTAATATATAAAAATATTATCGATGGTCAAAGCCGATTAGTAAATGTTAGGGCATTTACCGATGACCGATTTCGATTAGTAATATATAAGAATATTACTGATGGCCGAAGCCGATTAGTAAATGATAGGGCATTTACCGATGTCCGAAGTGGATTAGTAATATATAAAAATATTATCGATGGTCAAAGCCGATTAGTAAATGATAGGGCATTTACCGATGACCGAAGTCGATTAGTAATATATAAAAAATATTACAGATGGCCGAAGCCGATTAGTAAATGTTAGGGCATTTACCGATGACCGATTTCGATTAGTAATATATAAGAATATTACTGATGGCCGAAGCCGATTAGTAAATGATAGGGCATTTACCGATGACCGAAGTGGATTAGTAATATATAAAAATATTATCGATGGTCAAAGCCGATTAGTAAATGATAGGGCATTTACCGATGACCGAAGTGGATTAGTAATATATAAGAATATTACCAATGGCCGAAGCCGATTAGTAAATGTTAGGGCATTTACCAATGACCGATTTCGATTAGTAATATATAAGAATATTACTGATGGCCGAAGCCGATTGGTAAATGATAGGGCATTTACCGATGACCGAAGTCGATTAGTAATATATAAAAAATATTACAGATGGCCGAAGCCGATTAGTAAATGTTAGGGCATTTACCGATGACCGATTTCGATTAGTAATATATAAGAATATTACTGATGGCCGAAGCCGATTAGTAAATGATAGGGCATTTACCGATGACCGAAGTGGATTAGTAATATATAAAAATATTATCGATGGCCAAAGCCGATTGGTAAATGATAGGGCATTTACCGATGACCGAAGTCGATGAGTAATATATAAAAATATTATCGATGGCCAAAGCCGATTAGTAAATGATAGGGCATTTACCGATGACCGAAGTGGATTAGTAATATATAAGAATATTACCAATGGCCGAAGCCGATTAGTAAATGTTAGGGCATTTACCGATGACCGATTTCGATTAGTAATATATAAGAATATTACTGATGGCCGAAGCCGATTGGTAAATGATAGGGCATTTACCGATGACCGAAGTCGATTAGTAATATATAAAAAATATTACAGATGGCCGAAGCCGATTAGTAAATGTTAGGGCATTTACCGATGACCGATTTCGATTAGTAATATATAAGAATATTACTGATGGCCGAAGCCGATTAGTAAATGATAGGGCATTTACCGATGACCGAAGTGGATTAGTAATATATAAAAATATTATCGATGGTCAAAGCCGATTAGTAAATGATAGGGCATTTACCGATGACCGAAGTGGATTAGTAATATATAAGAATATTACCAATGGCCGAAGCCGATTAGTAAATGTTAGGGCATTTACCGATGACCGATTTCGATTAGTAATATATAAGAATATTACTGATGTCCGAAGCCGATTGGTAAATGATAGGGCATTTACCGATGACCGAAGTCGATTAGTAATATATAAAAAATATTACAGATGGCCGAAGCCGATTAGTAAATGTTAGGGCATTTACCGATGACCGATTTCGATTAGTAATATATAAGAATATTACTGATGGCCGAAGCCGATTAGTAAATGATAGGGCATTTACCGATGACCGAAGTGGATTAGTAATATATAAAAATATTATCGATGGTCAAAGCCGATTAGTAAATGATAGGGCATTTACCGATGACCGAAGTCGATTAGTAATATATAAAAAATATTACCGATGGCCGAAGCCGATTAGTAAATGTTAGGGCATTTACCGATGACCGATTTCGATTAGTAATATATAAGAATATTACTGATGGCCGAAGCCGATTAGTAAATGATAGGGCATTTACCGATGACCGAAGTGGATTAGCAATATATAAGAATATTACTGATGGCCGAAGCCGATTGGTAAATGATAGGGCATTTACCGATGACCGAAGTCGATCAGTAATATATAAAAAATATTCCAGATGGCCGAAGCCGATTAGTAAATGTTAGGGCATTTACCGATGACCGATTTCGATTAGTAATATATAAGAATATTACTGATGGCCGAAGCCGATTAGTAAATGATAGGGCATTTACCGATGACCGAAGTGGATTAGTAATATATAAAAATATTATCGATGGTCAAAGCCGATTAGTAAATGATAGGGCATTTACCGATGACCGTAGTCGATTAGTAATATATAAAAAATATTACCGATGGCCGAAGCCGATTAGTAAATGTTAGGGCATTTACCGATGACCGATTTCGATTAGTAATATATAAGAATATTACTGATGGCCGAAGCCGATTAGTAAATGATAGGGCATTTACCGATGACCGAAGTGGATTAGTAATATATAAAAATATTATCGATGGCCAAAGCCGATTGGTAAATGATAGGGCATTTACCGATGACCGAAGTGGATTAGTAATATATAAGAATATTACCAATGGCCGAAGCCGATTAGTAAATGTTAGGGCATTTACCGATGACCGATTTCGATTAGTAATATATAAGAATATTACTGATGGCCGAAGCCGATTAGTAAATGATAGGGCATTTACCGATGACCGAAGTGGATTAGTAATATATAAAAATATTATCGATGGCCAAAGCCGATTAGTAAATGATAGGGCATTTACCGATGACCGAAGTGGATTAGTAATATATAAGAATATTACCAATGGCCGAAGCCGATTAGTAAATGTTAGGGCATTTACCGATGACCGATTTCGATTAGTAATATATAAGAATATTACTGATGGCCGAAGCCGATTAGTAAATGATAGGGCATTTACCGATGACCGAAGTGGATTAGTAATATATAAAAATATTATCGATGGCCAAAGCCGATTAGTAAATGTTATGGCATTTACCGATGACCGATTTCGATTAGTAATATATAAGAATATTACTGATGGCCGAAGCCGATTGGTAAATGATAGGGCATTTACCGATGACCGAAGTCGATGAGTAATATATAAGAATATTACCAATGACCGAAGCCGATTAGTAAATGATAGGGCATTTACCGATGACCGAAGTGGATTAGTAATATATAAAAATATTATCGATGGCCAAAGCCGATTAGTAAATGATAGGGCATTTACCGATGACCGAAGCGGATTAGTAATATATAAGAATATTACCAATGGCCGAAGCCGATTAGTAAATGTTAGGGCATTTACCGATGACCCATTTCGATTTGTAATATATAAGAATATTACTGATGGCCGAAGCCGATTGGTAAATGATAGGGCATTTACCGATGACCGAAGTCGATGAGTAATATATAAGAATATTACCAATGGCCGAAGCCGATTAGTAAATGATAGGGCATTTACCGATGACCGAAGTCGATTAGTAATATATAAAAATATTATCGATGGCCAAAGCCGATTATTAAATGATTATTAAATGATCACCGATGACCGAAGTCAATTAGTAATATATAAGAATATTACCAATGGCCGAAGCCGATTAGTAAACGATAGGGCATTTACCGATGACCGAAGTCGATTAGTAATATATAAGAATATTACCGATGGCCGAAGCCGATTGGTAAATGGTAGGGCATTTACCGATGACCGAAGTCGATTAGTAATATATAAGAATATTACCAATGGCCGAAGCGGATTAGTAAACGATAGGGCATTTACCGATGACCGAAGTCGATTAGTAATATATAAAAATATTACCGATGGCCGAAGCCGATTGGTAAATGTTAGGGCATTTACCGATGACCGATTTCGATTAGTAATATATAAGAATATTACTGATGGCCGAAGCCGATTAGTAAATGATAGGGCATTTACCGATGACCGAAGTGGATTAGTAATATATAAAAATATTATCGATGGTCAAAGCCGATTAGTAAATGATAGGGCATTTACTGATGACCGAAGTGGATTAGTAATATATAAGAATATTACCAATGGCCGAAGCCGATTAGTAAATGTTAGGGCATTTACCGATGACCGATTTCGATTAGTAATATATAAGAATATTACTGATGGCCGAAGCCGATTGGTAAATGATAGGGCATTTACCGATGACCGAAGTCGATTAGTAATATATAAAAAATATTACAGATGGCCGAAGCCGATTAGTAAATGTTAGAGAATTTACCGATGACCGAAGTGGATTAGTAATATATAAAAATATTATCGATGGTCAAAGCCGATTAGTAAATGATAGGGCATTTACTGATGACCGAAGTGGATTAGGAATATATAAGAATATTACCAATGGCCGAAGCCGATTAGTAAATGTTAGGGCATTTACCGATGACCGATTTCGATTAGTAATATATAAGAATATTACTGATGGTCAAAGCCGATTAGTAAATGATAGGGCATTTACCGATGACCGTAGTCGATTAGTAATATATAAAAAATATTACCGATGGCCGAAGCCGATTAGTAAATGTTAGGGCATTTACCGATGACCGATTTCGATTAGTAATATATAAGAATATTACTGATGGCCGAAGCCGATTAGTAAATGATAGGGCATTTACCGATGACCGAAGTGGATTAGTAATATATAAAAATATTATCGATGGCCAAAGCCGATTAGTAAATGATAGGGCATTTACCGATGACCGAAGTGGATTAGTAATATATAAGAATATTACCAATGGCCGAAGCCGATTAGTAAATGTTAGGGCATTTACCGATGACCGATTTCGATTAGTAATATATAAGAATATTACTGATGGCCGAAGCCGATTAGTAAATGATAGGGCATTTACCGATGACCGAAGTGGATTAGTAATATATAAAAATATTATCGATGGCCAAAGCCGATTAGTAAATGATAGGGCATTTACCGATGACCGAAGTGGATTAGTAATATATAAGAATATTACCAATGGCCGAAGCCGATTAGTAAATGTTAGGGCATTTACCGATGACCGATTTCGATTAGTAATATATAAGAATATTACTGATGGCCAAAGCCGATTAGTAAATGATAGGGCATTTACCGATGACCGAAGTGGATTAGTAATATATAAAAATATTATCGATGGCCAAAGCCGATTAGTAAATGTTATGGCATTTACCGATGACCGATTTCGATTAGTAATATATAAGAATATTACTGATGGCCGAAGCCGATTGGTAAATGATAGGGCATTTACCGATGACCGAAGTCGATGAGTAATATATAAGAATATTACCAATGACCGAAGCCGATTAGTAAATGAGAGGGCATTTACCGATGACCGAAGTGGATTAGTAATATATAAAAATATTATCGATGGCCAAAGCCGATTAGTAAATGATAGGGCATTTACCGATGACCGAAGTGGATTAGTAATATATAAGAATATTACCAATGGCCGAAGCCGATTAGTAAATGTTAGGGCATTTACCGATGACCCATTTCGATTTGTAATATATAAGAATATTACTGATGGCCGAAGCCGATTGGTAAATGATAGGGCATTTACCGATGACCGAAGTAGATGAGTAATATATAAGAATATTACCAATGGCCGAAGCCGATTAGTAAATGATAGGGCATTTACCGATGACCGAAGTCGATTAGTAATATATAAAAATATTATCGATGGCCAAAGCCGATTAGTAAATGATAGGGCATTCACCGATGACCGAAGTCAATTAGTAATATATAAGAATATTACCAATGGCCGAAGCCGATTAGTAAACGATAGGGCATTTACCGATGACCGAAGTCGATTAGTAATATATAAGAATATTACCGATGGCCGAAGCCGATTGGTAAATGGTAGGGCATTTACCGATGACCGAAGTCGATTAGTAATATATAAGAATATTACCAATGGCCGAAGCCGATTAGTAAATGATAGGGCATTTACCGATGACCGAAGTCGATTAGTAATATATAAGAATATTACCAATGGCCGAAGCCGATTAGTAAATGATAGGGCATTTACTGATGACCGAAGTCGATTAGTAATATATAAGAATATTACCGATGGCCAAAGCCGATTAGTGAATAATAGTGTATTCACTGGTGACCGCAGTCGATGGGTAGTATGTGTTTACGCCAAACACTCATTCTGACTCGACGGCATACCCCAGCGCTGGTCTTTCGCCCACCCAGAGAAAGCAGTGCCATCTACTCCCCTGTAGATGCAAATGCATTGCACGTCGGTCAGCGCATCCAACCTCCCGGACTGCGACCTGTCAACTCTTGACAGGTCAATGAGTTTTTGATGACTTCCGCCCGCAACTTAACTTACTTTATCTTTGTGATCTTGACGGGTGAACTTGACTTTCCTAAATTAACTCTTAACTCTACGTACAAGTACGATCGCGACGTGTTTTTTGACGACGAGTTTTTTCCACTGTGCAACCTCGACGCGAGTGAACAATCACCCCATCACAACCAACATCACCACGATCTCCATCACCACGATCTCCATCACCATCATCACCACAAACATCACCACCACGATCATCATCCACAGGATCCTCATCAACACCAACCTTATCTCCACCATCCACCACATCACACATTACATCGACTTCACCGACACCGCGTCAACCACGACCACCGGTAAGTCTTTCAATTCCTCAGTCACTCTTACTATCATATTATCTTATATATCGGTGTGTTGCACTTACCTGTGCACACATCCCCCACACAAACAGTATGTATGAATATTACCGATAGCCAAAGCTGATAGTGAATGACAGTACATTCACCGATGACCGAAGTCGATTAGCAAATTTACCGGTAGCCAAAACTGGTAGTGAAGTTGCAAGATTGTTTAGATCTTCGTATAAAGCTTACCTTATACTCAGCGCAACTCGAATTGGAATATTTTTGCCGTGGCCTTTTATGAGCTGGCTGCCGTAAACGGCACGCGAATTATATGTACTTGTGAGCGCAAAGTACAAGTGTCGATCATCACACTGTATATGGTGTGCGTGGATGTATGTATGACGAAACCGGTTTTGTGTTTGTTTCTTTTGTTTTCTGTTGACGCGTGTACACAAGAATTGATGCGGAGATAAAAAAATGTTTTGATCGCTGGTGGGATTTGAACCTGCGATATGCGGTTTCTTAAGCTAGGTTTAAAAAAAAGTGAAAAAGAATATTTTCGTCGCTGGTGGGATTTGAACCTGCGATCATTTAATGTATTGTGTTGATTAATGCCGCGACTGCTCTGCGACTGTGTTTATGTTGTTTTCTTTGTTTGGTTTTACTTACTTCTATATTTTGATATTTTAATATTAATATATAATAATTTTATATTTATCCTATTTGTAACGCTGTGCACGTTACATGTTACCGGATCCCATACGATCACCTGCTCCTCCCATTAAATGAATTGCTGAAGGACCGAGCACGCGAATGGTGGCGATACAAACGCAGTGACGTCCGGACTAGGAGTGCATTTCGTACTGCCGCCGAAAATTTCTTCCTACCACCGCAACACCTCAGCGGACTAGAAGAGGAAATTATCCGTCGACGGCAAACCCCCCGTGAAAAGGCGAAAGATTACATTATGAGCTTAATGACTCTAGTTAGACAGCACCCCCGAATGAAGGCACAAGATCAACTCGAACGAGCCTATGACGGTTTGCGGCCAGAGTACCGCCTCTACATTCGAAGGAATGACCTCTCCGATATGGACACACTACTCACACTCGCCGACGACTATGATCTTATCAAATCAGAAGAGAGCCGTTTCAATCGCCATAGCAACAACTGCATCACCAACCAGCAGTACAATCGAAGAACACATTGCTGGGCGTGTGGCCAAGCCGGTCACATTCGACGACGCTGTACTCGACCAAAGCAATTGTTCTGATCCTATTGCCAAGCGAAGGAGGTCCGCACAATGAACTGTCCTTGTCATCAGGAGGAAGCTCCACCGACGGAAGGCCGATACCATCTAGAAATTCAATGCAATCAACTCACCATACAGGTACTAGTGGACACCGGCGCCACACTCTCTTTCTTCGGGCCTACGATCCGCCGGCACCTGATCCAATCTACCGCCACGAGACCGCAACAACTAATAACCCTCGCAAATGGACGCACTCTTCGACTCAAAGAATCATTCCAGGTGCGCATCACCCTACAAGGTGCAGTGTACTCCCACCAAGTATATTTCTTGCCCGGCTTGACCGAACAATTCATCATGGGCACAGACTTGCTAAAAAAAATAGGGTGTAAGTTGATGGTATTCTAAAGGATTTTGGTCCGCTGATTCCAAAAATGATAAAATAAGAAACCAAGAAACCATTTCTGTGCAGATTTTTTTGATATTAGGCTTAAAATTCGCGCAAATGTCCAATCTATCGATATAAAAAATAAAAAGGGTAATAAAGTTTCGGGAACATATTTTTACATACAGATATATAGCAGTTTTTTCCCTTTTTCCTTAAAAAATTCCTCTTTTGAAGTTACGATTTCAGCGAAAGCTTTTAAACTATCTTTCGGATTTTAAAACAATGTTAGCAAAAAATATGCGTGCATCCTTCCTCTTTAATTTAATCTTAATTGTAATCGAATCGGTTACATATGTCAGTTGTAGTGGCTCTTCAAGTGGATGGACCTTAACGTAAAGTGGCCAAAAATTTAAAAACCGATTATCTCGAAAACGGCTCATTTCATTTTTTTTATTTTATCATTTTTGGAATCAGCGGACCAAAATCCTTTAGAAAATGCTGTCAAACAGTCCGTTACAAAATGGCTGTCGGCCAGTGTAATCGGACCAGAACTAGAGCCTTTCGCTTAGACGACGCTTAGACGACATTTGCGTACTTAGACGACATAATTGTGCTAGGCAAAACGCTACCCGAGCACATAGCCAACTTAAAAATCGTCTTCCAAAGGCTCCGAGCGGCAAATATGAAAATTAACTTTGAAAAATCTCAGTTCTGCAAAGACCGACTAGTCTACTTAGGACATGTCGTTACTCCAGAAGGCATATGCACCGACCCCGAAAATATTAACGCAATCCTGAAATTAACCGCACCAAAGAACGTCAAAGAGGCCTCATGGTACCGTCGATTTGTGAAATCTTTCTCCACCACTGTGGCCGCCATGAACATGCTCCTAAAAAAAAATCGACGATCGGTTTGAGGCCCACAACAAGAAGAGGCTTTCACAAATTTAAAAATAGCACTAACCACCGCCCCTGTATTGTGCTGCCCAAACTTCGATCCACCTTTCACCCTTCAGACCGATGCCAGTAACACTGGACTGGGTGCCGTATTATCACAAAAATACGAAGGAGACGAAAAGATATTAGCGTACGCCAGCCGTACCTTGACGGAACTAGAACAAAAATATTCCGTGACAGAAAAAGAGTGTCTGGCAATTCTGTGGAGCATCCGTAAAATGCGGCCATACCTAGAAGGGTACACGTTCACCATCATTACCGACCATCATTCATTACGCTGGCTCCACACGCTACAAAATCCGTCCGGTCGCCTAGCTCGCTGGGCCTTAGAATTGCAACAATAAAATTTTAGTGTGGAATACCGAGAATGAAGCCGAGCTGAACCATTGCAAGATGGTCAGTAAATATTTTGCTCTCGTAGCAAAAGTGCACAAGTCGCTTCCAACATAAAAGTTATTAGCTTTTCATTTCCAAACAAAGGATGAAACTGTAACACAAAATTTGTGTCACAGTGCTTTATGTTAAGTATTCACATATTAATCTCATTATTACCATTAAGCGAATCTCGGTCAATTCATATTAGTAAACACCTCATCACCAGGGGTCATTACAACAAAGAAACTATAGATTTTAAGCATGCGGGTTACATTATCCCTAATAATAATACTTAGTTTCTAAGAAATTACGTGAGCAACCCACCCATTATAGTGAGCAACCCTGACCCAACGAACACACATAGTGGCAGCCCTGATTAATTTTGAGTGACAAATTAGCTTTGGCACGATCATGCCACACACGAATATAATTCGTGCGGACTTTGCAATCACCGGTCCACATAAGGAACGGTGATTGCAAAACACAGTGAGTCATAAAGCGTTGGTACTAAGTAGTGGGTGCGTTCAGACACCTACTCAACCGAATTTTTGGCTCCTTTGGCACTTGTGGCAATCTTCCTCTATTTTCATTTCATTTCATTTTTCATTTCATTTATTTGTTTATTTTACACAAAACACTAAGACTAGAGTATCTAGTCTTAGTGAGTAAGATGTAGTTTCTCGTAAAGGTAAACGGGAGTCTTGGTACGAACCAGCTTTTCCAGAAAAAGAATATTTAGAATATTTACGTATTCCAATATACCGCAGCCTAGAATACCCTTACTCAACGTTGAGATATGGTCAAGACGCGAGACTGCATACACATATCTAGCAGCGCTGTTGAAAGCAACAAGAATCTTATGTTGAGAAAGAGACGGCTAAACGGCCAAAAACTATAGCAATAGAGCACAAGTGCGGCATCATCAGCTGTTTAACAAGTTGACGCCTGATCACAAGTAGAGTAAATAGTGCAGAGGATCGCAAGCACCTCAGCAAGCCATACACCTTACCCACAGTACAATTAACATGGTCAGTACAAGTAAACTTAGAGTTAATAATAAAACCCAGGTTCTTAACTTTGCACACAAATTCCAACTGCGCAGCACCAATAAACAGTGGGGGTTAATCATCATAAACACAGGGTTGCTTCATAATAGGCAAAACTTTTGATTTGGCGGGATTTATGCGAAGTAAGTTTTTGTCAGCCCAAGCATTAAGAGCAGAGAGGTCCGAGTTCAGTCTATAACTCAGATCTTCAGCAAGACTGTGAGGTCCAGACAAATAGATCTGAATATCATCAGCATAGGCATGCATGAGGGAATACTCACAAACTGAAAAAACGTCATTAATGAAGATGGAGAATAGTAACGCGCCAATAATTGATCCCTGAGGAACGCCGTTGGTGACTGCCTCAAAGGAAGACAAACGGCTCCCAACTCTAACACACTGGGTTCTGCCCTCCAAGTAGCTAGCAAGTAACCTCACAGCACTACAACTAAAATTAAAATATTTACTGAGCTTATCACAGAGCAAGGTGTGATTAACCGATTCAAAGGCTTTCGAGAGATCAATAAGGCAAAGAAATGTTAGAAAATCATTGTCATAATGAACTCTAATGTCATCAGTAACTTTCAGCAGAGCCGTCGAACAACTGTGACCACAACGGAAGCCTGACTGCAGAGGGGATAATAAATTGCGAGAATTCAAATAAGTAGACATTTGCAGACACATGATCCTTTCCAGAACTTTTCCTAATGCTGGTAAAATACTAATCGGCCTGAAGTCAATAGCAACAGCTGAAGAACTCGATTTTGCAATGGGAATTATCATGGCTGTTTTCCATAGGCTCGGAAACCTAGAGCTAGTCAGGCAATGATTGACAATGTGCGTCAGGGAAGCTAAAATAAACGGAGAAACAATCTTAATGAATCTAATTGACAGTCCATCAACCCCCACTGCATTGGAACTCAACTTAGCCAAGATGCTGCCCACCTCGTCCTCATTAACAGAGGTAAACACGAAGGACGGGTAAGAGGGGGAGGATGAGGGGGGGAATGATGGTAAATCAACAACAGTCAGGTCACTGGAAGGGCTATAAAGACCATTAGTCACAAACGTACGATTCAGTTCATCCGGATCAAGTTGGCATTCAACAGACACCTTATCAATAACACGTAATTTCTTCAAATTATTCCACAGCTGCTTAGCCCCTAAAGCAGGATTAAGCTTGGAAACGAAATACCGCCTCTTAGCATTTTTTAATAACATAGTGGCTCTATTACGCGCAATTCTATACTGCTCCCAGACAATAGTTGAACGAGAGTTTTTCCATTTAGAATGGAGTATGTTTCTCAACTTCATAGCAGATAAGACACGGCTAGTGATCCATGGAGAACCTATCTTCAATGACCTCACCGTACGCAACGGGACATGCTTAAGAAATACAGCGTTAAGGTACGCCATAAGGACACGAAGTTTATCATCAACCGACACAGAACACCAGATATCATTCCAAGACACAGCTGATAAGTCACTACATAACGCAACATAATCAAATGAACGGAAATCATGATAACTAAAGCTAGCAGTTTCATTTTTACACAGACTGAAATTAAAACTACAAAAAACTAGATCCTGGTCAGAAATAAAAGTCATATGGTCAATGCTTAAAAGTAGCGAAAGTTCAGAAACAAGACAGACATCAAGTAAACTTGGGTCACATGAAGGAGCGTACCGAGTAGGCGTGTCAACATTAGTAAGGTTCAGACCACACATAGACACAAAATACAGAAGACTATCAGATACAGAGTCATTTAGAAGCAGATTAACATTAAAATCACCACATACTATTAGAAAGTCAAAGTCGGTAAGTTTATTCACAAGATCAACAAAAAACGGCTCAGGATTATGACTCCGACTAGGATTATAAACACACGAAACTAATATTTTGGTACTGTTGTCATATAGAGCAACATTAAGAAATTCACATGTGGTGTTACCTTGGTTTATAACTTTAGAGTTGAGACTACTCTTACAATAAACAGCTACACCACCGCCTCTTTCGCCGATTCTATCATTACGAAAAAGTTTAAAACCTTCAATACAGTACATTGAATCAGACAACTCACACTTGAACCAAGTTTCAGATATACAAATAACATCAACAGCCAAGTTCACAAAAATATATCTAATATAGTCTAGTTTCATCCCATTCAAACTCCTAGCATTGAAATGAACTACATTAAATCCACCCGATCGCACGCAAAAAACACTCAATAGTGCCCTATAACAGCCCACCGCACCATACGATCTGTCGTCAACACCAGACAATAGACAGTCGACAGCGGGCAACTTCGAGCAATACCAGACATAAGACAAACAAAAATTTTAGCAAGTGTTCGAAACGACATAGACGAAGAGTAAAAAGACTGAGATAAGAAGGAATAGAGAGTAAAATTGAAAAAAAAGAAAGAGCAAGGCAGAAACAACTTAAGTAATTACAAACTAACATTAAGATTAAAATTACAATAAATATAATAAATATTAAGATACAGAAACAAATTAAGTAATAACAAACTAACATTACGATTAAAATTTCAATAAAAATAATAAATATTAAGAAACGGCAACGGCGTCAACGCTCTCCTTGTGAACAACTAATTTAGCCTCTCCATCAGCTGTTGCTTTAACGTAGACTCTACCACGCAGCGAAAACACGGTGTGCAGTAACTTCTCTCTTCTCTTCCCGTTGGCATAATGCAACAACTCACGATTTGCTTTAGTAAGACCTTCATGCACAAAAATTACTTGCTCACCGTCAAGGCCACCATCACTGAGCTGCAGCCGACGATTATTCGCTCTGCGAAAAGCAACAACAGCTTTGCACAAGTTATTGCGCTCTCTGAAGATAATTTAGCAATAATCGCAGAGTTTTTATTTCCCGTTGTAGGTCTCACACGAAATATATTTTGAATACACGGAGCGCCCAATTTCAACGAAGAGCAGATCTTACCAAAAATATCAGCGAGATTCTCTCCCGGTAAAAACGGAATACCGTTTATTACAACATCGGATGAAACAGAGTTACTCTCCAAACTTTCCAATTTTGCTTTCAAATCAGTAACCTCAGAATTCAGCTTCGAAGCAAGAGAGCTCCCACCGGCGCTTTCAGGCACGACCAAACTCTTAATCTCTTTGAACTGCTCTTTCAAAACATCAAATTCAGCACAGGCAGCTTCAACAACAGTGACTCTCGCAATAATCTTTTTAATTGAAGATTTGATGTTCGCCACCTCAGCTGATACCTCACTGAGTCTCTGCAGTACTCGCCCCTCAGATGCCGTTAGCGCTGCCGTCAACTTCTCAACAATTGTCTCCTCAAGACTATTCAGCTTAGTGTTTAGGTTTGTTGTGTGTCTCGGGGTGGTCCTTTATTGTGTACGCCTATCGTCCTTTTAACATTAAACACTTTGTAGGTTGTTTTTCACTGTTTTATTCAATGCTCTTGTCTATACTTATTTTATTTATTATATTATTCTTATAATCGCTTTTAGCGACACTATTAATTATCTTACACTAACTTTTCCGCGTTATTTACGCGGTCTTTCGAGATGACCTCCTCGCTTGGTTATAAGTTTTCGACTCCCTTTGGAATCTGTTTCTTGTTTCCACTTTGGCTTGTTTGGCAATTTCCCTTATTCCGCGATTTTAGTATTTCGCAATTTTTGTATTGCGAAATTTTAATATCGGCAGAATTAAATTGCTCTCAATTTAATTCTTCCGCGCTTGGTTTTGGATCTTTTATGTTATTTCTTCCAACCAAGCGTTTTATAGTCACTGCAAAGAGCTATGATTTTTATGGTTTGGAAACTCGCTACTGAGCGCTAGTTTCCACGATCCATACCAATGCAAAACGCTCTGGTTGCAGACTCGACTTGCCAAAGCTTGACTAAAGCTTATGGCTACCAAAGCAAAGTGCGGTGATTGCTGGTTTGGCTTTCGAATTTATAAAATAGAAAGCTTAACTGGAAATTGCGATCGCGACATACAACATCCCTCCACCCTAGGGGAAGAAAAATTTAGTATCGTGTAAAACGATATTAAATTTTTCTTGTACATTTATGTTTTTGTGTTGGTGGTTTATTGTTTTATCTTTATTTGATTTTTTATACTCAAATTACTGTTAACAGCAATTCCTCTTTATCCTTAAGTGGGATACTGCTTGGTTACATGTTTTCCAGACAATACGTTATTGTCTTCAATTTTATTTACAATTTGTTACTTCAATCAATAATATTATAATGTTATAAAAAATAGGCTCAATAAAACTTCAAATTTGTAAACTAAAACTTCAAATTTGTCTTATGGCTGCTGTGTTCTTAACTTAATACAAGTGTGATAATGCTAATAATATTAATAGTAATAATATATTATAATATATTTTGTTCGACGACGTCGCTGTCGATCTTGTGGTGTCGACGTCAACCTTGCCGTTGCTGTGAATGTCATGTTCAAATCGGCGTTGCTGTTACTGTTGATGCTGAAGTCGGCGTTGACGTTGCGGTGGATGTACGTTTTGGCGATGGTGTCGAAGTTGCCGTGGGTCACATGTACGTTGACGATGGCTTCGACCTTGACGTTGATTTCCAGCTTGACGCTGCTGTTGCTGAGCATGTTGACTATGGTGTCGACGCTGACGTTGAACTGCCTTGTGGGATGTACACCCCGTTGTAACAATACCTTCTTCTCGATGTGTTGTGGGAATGTTGCTGCGGGGTAGCTGACTTAGTTGTAGTTGCTGTAGTAGTGTTGTTGGTAGAATCGATGTCGTTATTGATGGTTTTTGATGTTGGTAGAATCGGCTGATCTCGATTGTGGTTCAATTGTTGTTTGCTTGAGCTTTCGGTGGTTCAGATTTTACAAAATCAGGATTTGTACATAAGCTGACTGCTTATGCTCTCGTTCTGACTACTTTGGTTGTTTTATTCTATTTTTGACTTTTGTTGTAAGGGGCTCTGTATTAGGTAAGAGTAGGCCGCAGTAGGTTGAACTGGCGAACCCTTTGCTGCTTCCCGTTTGTTTACTTTGTGGTTTATCACCGTCGCCGCCAATCGATGCTGCGATAACTTAAATTCTTCTTCGACGTGGCAGCACGCGATTCACTCGCAGGACTCAAGTTTCGCTATTCAGCGACAAGTGATTTGTATCTGCTGATGAACTTTGTTCTCGAGACTACTATCTAGTTATCTTATCGTGGTTGCTGCTGTAGGACCTCTTTGAAGGTAACTTCGTGTTCTGTTGTTGAATGCTGTTGCAACGATTTGCTTGTTTGTTGCAACAATTCCATCTTTGCTCGCGATGGTTGTCGCTACGCTGATCAGCTGTTTGTTACAGCCTCCTTCCCTCCTGGAGTTGTTTGGGTGCTTTCTCGTCGGCCTGTTGTAAGTGTTCATCACTGTTGTGGTGTGTTGTTGCACTTCTGCTGTTGTGATGGGTGTACATTATGATTCCGGTCAGCTTCTCTGCATGCTGTCTTCTTTGTTCTATGTTTTTGTATTCAACTAACAATTGTATAGCTAACAATAGTAATTTTGCTATTTATATTTTCATACAATGATTTTTGTGAAGTGTGTTATTTTAATTTTAATTCGGGATATTTTATCTTTATTCTACTGCAATATAAATGTTTATGTTATTCTAGTTGAATAGAGTTTGTTACGTTGTTTTTTTTTTTTTCTCATTAAAAATATGCACCAGTATTTTACTTAAGATATTATATATATATATATTTTGATATTGTTCTTATGATTACGTATTTTTCTCTTTTAAATTTTATAAAAAAAAAATTTTTTTTTTTTTTGTTTGTCTTAAGCCTTTACTTCATTATTAATATTAGTTTTATTTTGCTCCCTTTTTGTTTATATGGAAATATTCTATTTTAAATTACAATTTAATTAAATTAATTTACATACATATGTATCTGTGTACATTAGTATTTCAATATGCTTTAAAATTTTGTATACATGTATGTATATTTATAACAATGTTTTTATTGTTTGTGTTTTATTTTTCCTTTTCTTTTGGTTATTTTAAAGTTATTCACCTTTGGTGTTTTATTCTCTTTTTTTTTCTCTATTTTTTTTTTCATTGGTTGTTTTGAAGCTGACACTGCGTTTCGCTCGTCTTCAGTTGTTTAACCTTGTTTCTGCATTTTTGCAGTGCTTGCGTTAATCGCTACATTTGGTTGTTACTCTTATTTGGACATATGTTTGTTAATGCCCTACATTTAATTAGTAATTGAACAGAAATTATCAATAATGGAAACCAAGGGTTTTTTTTTTTTTTTTTTTCAATAGGAATTTTCTAATTTTAAATTAGTGTTATTACTAGTTGTTTCTTCATTTTTATGTCAATTTATGTCTTCATTATAATTTCTTCATGGGTGCGAATTTGTTCGTATAAAGGATGTGCGTGTGTGTTTTATGCATGAACTAAGTCTTCAGGCATATCTTTACATGTGCATTTATTAATATAATTGCAAATGCAAAATTATATTGGCTGTGTATTCAAAACGGCACAGCTACTTTTCATATACCGTGTATTATCATTCAAAATGAATACAAACTAAAAAGTTCAATTAAAAAAAAATTATTCAAATATTAACAACGAACTTTATCATGAGTTTTCTTTTCTTATAGTTTTACGCGTAAGTAAACAAGTTGTTGCTTATTTAAACGCTATTCTGATTTTCTTTTTATTTTCTTGTTGAATTTTTCTGAATTTCCTGTCCTAAATCTGAAATAAAAATTTTAAATTTCGCTACTACTTGTGATTTTACGTTCCTTGCAAGTGCTTTTATATCTGTAATATATCCTGCTATATTAAGACTAATGCTCCCTGCTTTGTATCGTGGAAAATTGAGACACATTGTTTTTATAATCGAAGTGCATGCTAACTGTGTAATTAGCAAGGTGATTAGTAAAATTCTGTATTTATTCTATTTTTGGAAAAATTATCTATTAGTTTTATTGCATTCTGTTGTTACTGTCATATTGTATCTCTACCTTGTTTATAGTTTATAACCCATTCATATCTTTTTATTCTATCCTATTATATATTAATTTTAGTCCTAATCCTAATAAGGTGCCTATTATGATTAATTTAATTTTAATTTATGACTACTCAATTTAATTCCCTAACCTATTAACCTACGTTCTTAGTTTAAGTTGTTCTGATTCCTATGTAATTATCTAGTTGATATTATTTTCCTATTTAATTGCTACTATATAACTTAAGTAAGTTATTGTGGAAAGGTTTTTCCTTTCCCTTAATTTTTAAAACTGTCGTAATTGGAGTTTTAATCTTTGCTACCTCATATGGCCCTATCCATATTGGAGAAAACTTATTTTTCCTAGTCTGATTCTTAATTAATACCTTATCTCCTAATTTAAATTCTACTAAATTTAACTTATTATCATATTGTTTTTTAGCTACCTGTTTCGCTAAATCCTGATCCTTTCTCACTATTTCGTGAGCTCTCTGTATTTGAAATTTTAATACTTTATTCGCGTCTTCGGCGTTATAGACCGGACTACACTTTCTTGTTAAGTTAGTCGGCATATCTGTATCGAAACCAAATAAAGTACGGAATGGTGTTTGCTTCGTCGTAATGTGGGGTGTGTGGTTGTGAACGTGCATAGCTGCAGTTAACCACTGATCCCAATTCGACCCGTCTTCTTTAGCAAAACTACGTAAATATTCCGCTAAAGGTCTGTGGCTTCTCTCTAATGAGCCATTAGTTTGCGGATGGTAAGGCGTTATATGCAATTTTTTAATTTCTAACAATTTGCATGTGTCCGAGAACAATTTCGAAATGAAATTAGTTCCGTTATCGGTAATTAGAATTCTCGGAATTCCGTAACGCGTGATTACTTCGTCATAAAAGGCTCTGGCGACAGTACTTGCTTCCGCGTCCGGGATAGCTGTACATGCCATAAATTTCGAAAAGTCATCTTGAAACGTTAAGATGTACTTATTGCCAGACACAGTTTCTGGTAGAATACCTACTATGTCCATATAAACTTTGTCAAACGGCCGCATTGGTGTATCCGTTAACACCATGGGCATTTTTGTTAACTTTGAACTTTTATTCGTTTGACATTTAGGACAGTTTTTTACATAATCCTTTATTTGCCTTTGCATCCCTGGCCACCTATATTGTTGTCGGATTCTTAAATATGTTTTTACCGCACCCCGGTGTCCTCCCAGTGGTGAATTGTGAAAATCTTTAATTACTATTTCTATTTGTTCCGGGTCGGACAGCAATGTCGCTGTGTTATTTGTTCCATTTCCCGGTTCCTCATCATCTTTATCGATCTCGACGATTGCTCCTTGTTGTTGATCTTGCTGTGCTGTTTTTGCTTTCGACCGTGTTTGTACGGCTGATATTGTTTCGTGTTTCTCCTGAGGAATTCTACTTAGTGCGTCTGCATTTAAGTTTTTCTTTCCTGGCTTTTATAAGATTTCGAAATCGTATTCTGACAACTTGTGTCTAAACCTTGCCAGTCTTGACGTCTGGTCCTTTAAATTGGCTATTCCCTTTAGTGGCTGGTGGTCAGTAAAGATTCTGAAATGTCTGCCTAGGAGATATGCCCTAAAATTCTTTGTTGCCCAAACTATCGCTAGGAATTCCTTTTCTATTGTTGAATATCTCTTTTCTGTGTCGCTTAGCGCTCGGCTAGCGAAAGCTATTGGTCTATCTTCGCCTACTTCTCCTTGAGAGAGAACCGCGCCTAACGCTTCATTACTTGCGTCCGTAGTTAAAAGAAATTCTTTTGTGAAATCTGGATATGCCAAAACTGGTGGTGACATGACTGCTTCTTTTAGCTTTTCGAATGCTTGCTGGCAGTTTTCTGTCCAGATAAATCTTGCGTCCTTACGTAATAATTTGTTAATCGGTAGCGCTATCTTAGCTGTGTTTTCAATAAATTTCCTATAATAATTTATTAGTCCAAGAAATGCTTGTACTTCTTTTCTGTTTCTCGGTACTCCGATGTTCTTTACACATTCTACCTTGTAGGGGTCTGGTAAAGCACCATTTTCCGAGCATTTGTGTCCTAAATAAACTATTTCCTTTCTCAGAAATTTGCATTTCTCTGTATTCAGTTTCAAGTTATGTTCACGTAACTTCTGTAATACTGAACATAACCTTTGCTCGTGTTGTTTTAGATTTCTACCATATATAACTATGTCATCTAAATAAACAAAACAGTCTATCCCTTGTAGACCTGTTAGGATATGGTTCATTATCCTTTGGAATGTTGCTGGGGCACCTGTTAGCCCAAATGGCATTCGATTGAATTCGAAATGCCCTAGTCCTGTACTGAAGGCTGTCTTCTCCTTGTCCCTGTCATCGATTAAAACTTGGTGATATCCACTTGCCAAATCTAGCGTTGTAAAATATTTGCTGTGGCCTAATTGCTCTAAGATTTCGTCAATCCGCGGAATGGGAAAAACTTGTTAAATCGTTGCTTCATTGAGCTTCCTGTAATCTATTACAAGTCTCCATTTCTTCTCCCCGTCCTTGCTACTCTGCTTGGGCACTAAAAGTAACGGCGAGTTCCATGGTGATGTGCTATGCATGATTATGCCATCATCTAGAACTTTGGTTACTTGCTTATTAATTTCCTCTCTATGTATTTGAGGTAATCTGTATTGTTTTCTGTTTATGGGCGGCTGATCTGCGCCTGTTGGAATTTCGTGTTTTAATACGCTTGTAAAAGAGAGTTCGTCTCCTTCTAATAAGAAGACATCATGAAATGACTTTATTACCTCTTCTATGGAATTCTTTTCCTCTATATTTAAATGTTTATCTAGCTCAATTTCCTTGAGCAATTCATTTATTCTTCTGTTGGCATCTATTCTGCCTATACTATTAATTGACGTAGTACCTTGTATTGTGTACTCGTCGGAATTTGTGAATTTTGGTTTAAATTCGCTGTTTATCTCGTAGTCATACTCTGTTGTATTTAATATCGGAGCATAAACCGTATTATTTTTCACATTTACTAATGTGTCTGGTATATAGATTCCTGGATCTATTTCTTCTTTCTGAATTAAAACATTCTTAAATTTTGTACGTAGTTTTAATGGTACTATCGTAATCGTTCTTGCGTTAACTGGTATGTAGTATTGTTTACTTTTCTCTTCAATCTGCTCGATAGTTTTTATTGGTAATTCCAAAATAACCTCTTTCTTCTCATTGAAGAGTGTTAAAATCTTTTCCATCGCATTTATAATGGAGTTGTTCCACAAATTGTCAGTTCCTAATATGCCGTCTGCCGGTACTCCTTGTTTAAGTGACACAACGTGTAGCGTTAAACGTAAGGACTGTACCTCATTATGACATATAGTAGTTGATCCTTCTGTGGTTACACAACCTCCAAATGCTCCGCTCAAGTCTTTCCTATTTGACTTGTTTATTATTGTGCTATCCCTTATTGCACTTTTCTTTATCAGGCTTGTATCTGCTCCTGTATCTACCAGTAAAATGAGTTTTCCATTTATAGCCTCTTCGCAAGGTAATTCGATGAACACGTCATTTAGCTGGGTTTGTGTGCAGTTAGATACCCCTGTTTCTACATTTCTATTATTATTGTTACTTGCTAACTTATTCATTGAGCAAGGTATTTTTGGATTTAAATTTTCATTTTTCTCTCCAACTTTGAGTGGCATTTCCGAATCAACTGTTTCTACAATTGTACAGCTACTGTGTATGGTTTCGAGTGCCTTTAGGGCCAATTCTACCATCTCTTCAATGTTTTTCTTCGTCACGTTGAGCATATAAATTCTCAATGCGGCGTCCTTTAAACCTGTTTTAAATGCTTTTTCTACGACCTCTTCCAACATACTTAATAGTGCCCTATCTCCATCTCCGTTGTAATCCGTTCGAATTATCTCTATAGCCTGTGTTCTTAGCGCGTTTAGGCGTCTTGCAAACTGTCTTATATCTTCATTAAGCAGTTGGCTACAATTTTGGATACTCTGTATGACTGTATCTAAGGTGATTTTAGGTAAATACGCCCTTTTTATTGTGAGGTAGAATTCCTCGAGGCTATTGAAGCGTTCTGACCTCACCAAATCATAGGCATCCCCATGCAACCTCTGCTTAATGCAGTCTATGTAGTCCTGACTATTGTTTGTACCTACTTCCCTTGTGGCTAACTCGCACCCTTGTATAAATTTGTAGACTTCGCCGCGTAAGTCTGGTGACTGTGTGCCCGAAAAGAGCGGTACCAGCCTATTCGTAATCTTGGCTATCTCACCTATACCCATTTTGTGTATGTTATTTGTCGTCTTAATCTGTTGAAATGACCTTCCGTTGTAATCTTTCGGACTTACTGCAGACGGAGTAGCTTCCTTATGATAAAGCGTCCTATCGTGGTCTAGCGATATTTCCTGACTTAAAAGTCTATTCCGCTCTTTTAACTCTTGTATCCGTCTATTTGCTTCCTCTAAAGAGCTACAATCCTCTCTTGATTTCTGTGCAAATCCCTGGTCTAAGGTTCTATTTAACGTTTCCTCGGTTATCCCTTTTTGTGTTAATAATTCCCTTAGTGTTTCGTTCTCCCGCTCTATGTTTGCGAGGAAGTCTTCCTGAAACTCTTTACTTACTAAATAATTGTCGTATCTATTTCTTAACGCGTTAAACTCTACTTCCCACGTCCTTGAATCTTTTGTCTTATTCTCTATTATCTGCTTTAGGAATTTAATCAATTCATCTACTATCGCGTCTGCTTTTTCTACACTTGTGTTGTCTCTTAGGTCCCCTACTCTAGATTTTATTAATTCTAAGTTTTCTTTGTTGCCTACTGTCTCTTTCAAGGTTGCCCAATATTTAGATATAAACTCCCCCAACTGGCGTTTCAGTTCTTTATGAGTCATTATCTAATTCTAAGTAACCTTGCTCCTGTAATGACTCGGCCATTAATTAAACGAACGACATATACTTTAGTGGGGTTTTATTTCCCAATGTTTACCATTTACCTATGTAAGATTATACATAAATTTGCCCTAATGTATTGAATTTAAATTTATTTTAAAGTGTTTTGTTAAAAATGTCGTAAAACGATCACTTAGCGTCGTTCCATCGTTTTCTTACACGTTTAATTTTTTATACTAATCGTAGTACTTTTGAATTAGAAATATTAAAAAATTTTATTATGAAGTTTCAACTTCCTTAATCTGTTTAGATTTCATGTTCGCTTCGTTTACCGAGCGTGCAGTAAACATTCGCTGTACATCCGTTTATTAGTCTGTACGCTGACGTCCGCTGCTGCTTTGTTTCAAGCAGAAATGAAGCGTCAAAATTTTTGTGACTGCGCTTTTCTGCTTTGTTTCAAGCAGAGCCGAAGCGTCAAAATTTTCGTGACTGCGCTGTTCTGCTTTGTTTCCCGCAGAGCCGAAGCGTCAAAATTTTTGTGACTGCGCTAAGGTAATTTAAGACCTCACAGAATGGGACGAACGACCTGCCTCTATTTTCAGCGGCCAACGAAACTGCAACGTTTGCAATTTCGAATTCGGGCGATTAACCTAGTGAGCTCGCTCGAGTTATTTTTTGTTAATTGCTTGCTATCCTTAATTGTTTTCATCAGCAAGCAATTATAATTGCTTGTTGTTATAAACAAAGAATCTAACTTTGCTTAGATTCTCCAACCGATATGAAGTCTCTAAGCGCATTACTTTATATGTTTAACCTTTAATTTTGGTTTTTTCCAAAATAACCAAAATAACTCCTTTTTAATGTTCTAATTTATGATAATTCCGATTATTACCCTTTTTGAAATTTCATCCATTTGCGAATGTATTACGTATTATTTAATAAAAAAAAATTGTGCGACTTGAACTCGAATAAAATGATAAAATAAATTATCAAATAATTAACTTAAACCGTGCGACTTTGAAATCAACTACATTGAATGTTAGAATTTATTCAATAGTGTATTTGAAGTCACATATCTAAGACACACACGAGAAATTATACACCGAAAACTCAAAACTAACTCGTATACACTACGCGTTTTGTTTTAGTATTGGATTGGTTTCCTGCTTTTAACAATTTGGGGAAATTTATCACTTAAATTTTTCCACTTTAAATAGAATCTATTTAAGTTAGCAAAATTATTATGATTTTCGCCAATTTGTCTCACAGTAACCAATAACGTTAATTTTAAAAAAAAATCGCAAAAATTCGTATTTGTTAATGTTGGCGACGTTATGTCGTTGCTGTTGATTACTGGCATTAACGAAAGATAACTAGCACATGAACCAGTACCTTTCACCAGGATGTATGCTGATTTGTTGGCATTCGGAGCTTGAACCGACTGCCAACGCTGAAAATTAATGTAAGGGTTGTTAAATAAATTAACAACTTAATTAGTTTCTTTATTTTTGTTGCTTTATAAAATCTTTGGCTTGGCCGGCAGAGTACGCCATCGGCCTCAGCTAAGACTTTTATTTTATTGAGTTATATGCCGGCAGGTTATTGCCATTGGCTTAAGAACGATTAGTAAATTTATTATAGTGCCAAAAAAAAAAAAAAAATCTTAGTTTAATATATTGTAATTTAATTTATTTTAATTTTATTAGTATCCTTTTCACCTTTTTTAGTTTATGTTAAGCTACTACCTTTATTTTGAATATATTTGTCACTGCTACAATTTCACTTTTTAATTTATTCCTAAAATTATTATTTCACTTTTCAAAGGTTTCTCTGCTAATTGTTTACCAACTTATTATTTCACTTTGTACTTTTATTCTTTATCCTAAGTTACTAATCTACTAAGTTTTTTAATTATTTAAGTATTCCACTCTACTTACTTTTTCCTTTATTCGAGCGATCCTCGGCTCGAAAAATGCGGCTGCGCCAATTTGTTGTGTGTCTCGGGGTGGTCCTTTATTGTGTACGCCTATTGTCCTTTTAACATTAAACACTTTGTAGGTTGATTTTCACTGTTTTATTCAATGCTCTTGTCTATACTTATTTTATTTATTATATTATTCTTATAATCGCTTTTAGCGACACTATTAATTATCTTACACTAACTTTTCCGCGTTATTTACGCGGTCTTTCGAGATGACCTCCTCGCTTGGTTATAAGTTTTCGACTCCCTTTGGAATCTGTTTCTTGTTTCGGGTGCGTCGACCAAGCCAAAGTGGGTCGCTGTTGGCGCGTGTCGCAATTTCCCTTATTCCGCGATTTTAGTATTCCGCAATTTTTGTATTGCGAAATTTTAATATCGGCAGAATTAAATTGCTCTCAATTTAATTCTTCCGCGCTTGGTTTTGGATCTTTTATGTTATTTCTTCCAACCAAGCGTTTTATAGTCACTGCAAAGAGCTATGATTTTTATGGTTTGGAAACTCGCTACTGAGCGCTAGTTTCCACGATCCATACCAATGCAAAACGCTCTGGTTGCAGACTCGACTTGCCAAAGCTTGACTAAAGCTTTTGGCTACCAAAGCAAAGTGCGGTGATTGCTGGTTTGGCTTTCGAATTTATAAAATAGAAAGCTTAACTGGAAATTGCGATCGCGACATACAACAGGTTAGATGCTGAGAGTAAAGCAGTTTGAGCAGGGGATATCCCATCGGAGCGCAGCACTTTGGCGCCAAAAGTGGGTGATACAGATGCCTTAAACACAATCAAAGACGCAAGACGCAAGATTCATTTTTAACTGTCAAAATTACACGGGCTCTTATGGAGATCGAGAAAAAAGTTTGCTTTCCATTTTGCTTCGCTGCTTAGCTGCGAAACTACGCATCTCGCATTCGATCTAATTCTAATTTTGACGGATGCAAAAGCGTTCTTGTTCTTCTTATTTGTTTGTGTTTGTTTACATTTCATTCTTCTTTCTATTTAAGCTGCTGTAAAATTATGTGAGTATTTTTATGTTGCTTTTCTTTATTATTATTATTGTTTATTTATTATTATATATTATTTAAATGTATTATTAATATGTTATAATATCGATTGGAAGAATGGACTTCGAGGAAAAATTAATCGAAGCAGTCAGGAGCCACAGCTGCCTATTCGACCTGGCGTCGCCACTATATAAGAATGTTGGCAAAAAAGACGCAGTGTGGGAGGAAATTGCCAAGAACCTGAACTCTAATGGTAAGTTATCAGCATATAAATGTGTTGCATTTTAAAATATTTAATTCCATTTCAGGGGACACTTGCCGCAAGAAGTGGAAGGTGCTTCGTGGCACATATCGGCGTATCCAGCAGGCAGATTTGTTGGACTCGGGCAGCGCTGCGCCGCCAGGTCGAAGAAGGAAGTGGCGGCATTTATCGGCCATGAGCTTCCTGAGTGGAACGCAGACAAGCAGGCGGTAAGTGGATTAATCTTATTAATCTGATTTAACAAAATAGTTAATGTTTTGGTTAATTTGTTTGCAGTACCATAGGAAACCTGGAAGAGCAGCACGGCGACTGCGCTTTGCCGTGCGAGGTCCCTCAGGTCAGCGATCGGCCTTCAACAACGCCTTCAACAACGCCGACACCGAGCACGACATCTCTGCCACGATATGTATGTATAGTATATTTAAAAATGCATATTCATACACAAACATTTCTCCACAATTTAGCGCCAAATACAGGATGATTTTGGGGCTACCATGGCGCAGATTTCTACTTCTGCGATCCAAATTGCGCAGAGTTTCGGGCAGGTCAACGAGTCGCGCGTCGATATTGCGTTCGCCGGGATGGCGAAAAATATTAGTGCTGCGAATATGTCGGAGAGTTGGGAGCGGCGCGTGATCCATGAGACCCAAACGGTAGTTTTCCGTTTGGTTCAAGAATGGAATGAGCGCAATATTACAGGCAATTAAAAAAAATTGCAACATAAATTATTTTCTTTCAATAGAATTATTATTATTTATTTAATTATTCCTTTATTTATGTGTTTGAATTTTGTTTTGTTTTATTATTTTGTGATTTATGTGAATTATGATTTAAATGATAATTAATGATAATTTATGAATATAATTAATAATAATAATAATATAATTAATGAATTGATAATTAATAAAAACACTTGAAAATAATTATTATCTCTCTTTTTTCATATAAATAATTTTTGAGCGTGTCTCGCATATGGAAAGCATTCGATGTCGACCGGTTTGACGTTGCCAAACGAACTGGACGCAGACGATATTCGTCCACAAACCATTCTGGATCCTCGACATTAAAATAATTCGTGTCTTTTTTCAGCATCAGAAAATTATGCAGTACTATTGTGGCTAAAACAATTTTGTCGACACTGGCCGGGTTGGCATGTATGGGTGACCGAAGAACTAGCCAACGGCTTGAAAGAATGCCGAACGTATTTTCTATACGAACACGCGCACGGGATAAAATTTTGTTAAAATGTTGTTTGTCCGCCGACAAACGAATTCCAGGATATGGCCGCATTATGTTTTCTTTTAAAGGAAATGCGCTGTCCGCGACAAAGAAAAACAGAAATGGTTCCGAGGTGCCTGGCAGCGTACGATTCGGTGGAACTGGTAGCGTGGCATTTAAAATTCTTTTCCCAAATGCACTGCGCAGGAAAACGCCTCCATCGCTCTGGCTTCCCAAAGACCCAACGTCAACAAATGTAAAGCAGTAATTGGCATCACAGGCTGCCATTAAAACTATGCTGTAGAACCGCTTATAGTTATAATAGAGCGAGCTGCTTCTTCTGGGACATCTAATGCTGATGTGCTTTCCATCGATCGCTCCTAGGCAGTTGGGCAATCCAGTGCTTATGTAAAACACTTCTGCATTTTTCGCCCAATCACTCAAATTTGGAGGCGCTACATAAACTCCGTGCAACTCAGTCCATAGTGCATCACACGTTTCGTAGATGATTCTACGGACCGTTGAAATGCCCAGTTTATGAGTCCAGGCAAGGACTTGAACATTGCACCCTTGCGCCAGGTATCTGAAAATTTAAAACTCATTTAAAATTTACTTAATCGTTGTTGATTGTGACGGCATACAGCAGAGTTATGGACAGCCTGATTTCGGGTGAAATTGCTTTGCGTTGCGAGTTCCGAACGAGCTTCTCTTTGAGAAGCACTAGCAAGCATTCGAAATTGGAACGATCCAGCCTTGTTGCCTTGAAGAAATGTTCTTCGTCGCTTAGCATAAGCGGTTTCGTACCAACTTCGTAAAAGCCAGCGACATCTCTCGATAGGTTAAGTGGGCGAACCCACCACCTCCGACGCATTTTTTCCATGGCATGCAAATATGCTCTGCAAGCCATGGAACACAATTCGCTTAAATGCAAAAATGCTTGGATCGCCTTCATTGCCCTCGTGCGCTCCATTTTTTTAAATTAAATTGAAATAATTACTGTAAACAGCTAAACTAATACAATTTGACAGAAAAACTTTGAGAATTTGGTATTGTATTGAATTGTATTTATTATTAATAATAAAAATGTAATGTATTGTATAGAATTGTATTTATTAAATCTCTACTGTCAAATTTTTGACATTTCATACTTCTGCTTCCCGCAAATGATTTGGTTTAAATCCGAGCCATTTCTGCTTCGCTGCCTTGAATCTTGCGTCTTGCGTCTTTGATTGTGTTTAAGGCAAGAATTTCCACGAGAGGCCGAAACATTTCTTGTATTCTTCGCTGGACAAGACATTTTAAACACGGTGATGATTAAAAAACAATGCAAAAAAAACAATGTCACTTAAAACGACAAAAAACAGCGGCAGCGTTCAAACACAAGAAATCAAGGCAGAATAAACAAAATACTAAATAGAGCTTAACAGCGAACGCCAAAAACACAACTGCTCACAGTGACATTCTCGACTCGACTGAATTTCCTGAATTTTCCTTTTCTTTTCTTTGTCCCTCCTTCCTTCCTTCCGACGACGGTCACGACGCTTCGGCTTTCCCGACTACGGTCACAACGCTCCGGCTTTCCCTCGGCACCGGCCGAACCAACCACTTGTGGTTTACTTGCAGAAGTGTAAGCAGGTAAGCCCTTAGTGGCTGCGCGCATACCGAACCGAATTGGTCGCATGCTTGTAAGCAACCAACTCCCTGCCTTCGGCCATACCAGTGTATACCATTGCAAGTCAGCCGCGACTTGAACCGAATACGCAACCCGTAGCGTAACCGACGTCATTAGTCAACCGAGACGCAATGACGTCATTACGCAAATCGTAGCGTAATTCAGCCACCGCGGCGTTAACCGAATACGCAGACCATAGCGTAACTCAGCTACCGCGGCTTTAACCTAATACGCAAACCGTAGCGTAACTCCGCCACCGCGGCTTTAACCGATTACGCAAACCGTAGCGTAACTCAACTTGAACCGAATAATCAATCTGTAGCGTAACACCAGCAGCTTCGCTAGTAAAACGTGTACACTAGCGACGCGGCTGCGCGATTAATGTAGGAACAATTATTGTAACGTATCTATAAGTAAATAAATAATAAACGATTTTCCGTCCGAGCCAAATCCTTCGTGATTGGTGAATTTTGCTGGCGCTACTACGTCAGCAGTGAGTAATTCGGCAGTAAAATCAACTGAGTGTTACGAGACCCCTTAGTGAACTCTGGGACCGATGAGTTTTAGGCTGCTCGCACACTGCATGCGTTTTTCGTTCGCACGAATTCTGAAGAAAACGATTCGTCCGAAAGAGTCCGCACACTCTATCAGAACTGGTGCGTAAAATTATGAGTAAAGCAAACACAACATATGCTCCATATGTGTCCATAACATAATCGACACGGTTGATGACTTTTTTTTTATTGGAAAATTTTTCAAAAGGAAGATTTGGGTTCGTGAGGTTTTTGCGAAAAGAAGTCATTTTGGTGAATTTCATCACCTGCATAACTAATTGAACAAAAAAGAAAAACACTTTGTCAGAATTCGTTCGAACGATCCCATTCAAATGGGATCGTTCGCAATTCGCAACTTTTCGCAGCAATTCTGACGACGGAACAGTGCTTCAATATGCGCATTTACAATCAATAACATGCAATGAGATCGCATGTTTTCGTCAGAATTCGTGCGAACGAATCCCAGCCAACGAACAAAACTCGTTACAAAGTATATTGGCTTAATTGTTACAGTTACAATTGTAAACTATAATAAGAATTATTGACTCCAGAAAAACAAATTCTGAGGTGGGTGTACCCAACCACAGTTGCGAAACAAATTTAACTATGTTTAGATTTAAGTTTTGAAAAATAAACAATAAAAGAAAACATATCCGTTCATTATTTTGTAGCTACATATTAATTCAAAGCAACCAGGCTAACAGCAATAGCTGCAAAAAAGAAACAAAGTCGATTCTGCTTTATTTGCAAACATTGCAACAAGAAGTAGGTCATGAACTTGAACTTGAACTTCATGCAAGGCGAGAATGGTAGCAGCTGGTAGTAAAAACAATAACAGAAAAAAGTCACAGAATAAACAAGTACATATCAAATTTTTTTTTTAAATTTTTCTGGTCTCTGAAATGTTAAAAGGTCCGCCAAGCAGGAAGCAGAAAATTTGCGGAAAAGGGGGGTTGGAAAAAATATATAGTATATATATATAAATAAGTATATAAATAAAATTGCGATTAATTTTTTTTTCTCTCTTTTGATTTATTAAACATATACTGATTTGTGATTTATTGATTAAACAATTAAACATGTTGATTTATTAATATATAAAAGACCGCTAGACCTGCCAGGAGTGCAGTTCCTCGAGGCAGGGATACAAAGAGGGCATCATTCGCCAGACTAGAGGGAACATCCTCAAGAATCCAACGATGACTCTGAGCAGGTCTAACGATGGTTATCCCGGAATAGTTCTTGGAGTTCAGGGAGCCAGGGACTCCAAGTCCCAAAAATCGGCCCGGATGAAGGCCAACACTTCCTGGATATAAATGCCGATTGGAAAGGCATATTGCTCTGTGGGATATCGCGGGATTTTTAAAACAAACAACGGTTAAACTTATTGCACTTAAAAACTTCACTAATTAAAATTACAATAGCGACGAGCGTATTTATAATGGGGACCCCGGGACACGAAAGCTCAGCTCAGTAAATTGTTAAGCGCGAGCAAAACAAAAAGGAAAAAAACCCAAACCTGGAAATTCCATACAAAAATGAAAAATCAGCATAGTTGGCACTAAAATCGAAAGTAAACTACATTGCGTTTGCAATTACAAATATTAATAATTACACGCGCAATAACATGCATGAAGATTTAGTGCACGCATGTGGCATACACTGTAGTGTATCCACTGACCGCACTCCGCTCCACAATAGCATTTCAAACACTTAATAAGTGCAGAGCATGCAAGTTGAATGCACTAACTTACTCATTCATTTCTAGCACAGTAACTACGACTCAGCGTCACACAATGTAACCCGATCTTTGAACCGCCCAAATTCAAATCGTGCTAATGTTTGGGTATCGGTTCAATGGTAACTATATAATTTTATAAACAAATAAAATTATTTGAGTGAAAATAAAATGTGAAGCATAGAGAAATGCCAATGCATAGATTTAAGTATAAGTAGGAATAGTTTAACTATACATATTAATATTGTTCATGTATTTACTCTTTAAAAGAAATGGGATCGCTTAGATTATAAAAACCCGAGCGATTCAGAAAACCATCAGGCTTTTATTTCTTTAATTCTCCGCCAGCGACACAGCAGGTCGAAACTCCAGTAAAAGTGCCAACTTATGTGCAGGCATTAGTCTCGTCCAGTGGCGTTTCCACGCCGGACAACTGTCAGGTCGACCCCTTTGCATATTGGGAAGCGTTTCAGCTATATCTTTTGGTTAAATTTACACTTTCATTACATGGCGATCCTGAAACGCATTCCTGAAATGTTTTAATCCTGTGACAGAAGACTATGGAAGATACCAACGAAATTGTCGAAGCAAGGTCCACAAATGCTGACCCTAGAAGAATACCAAATACGTCAAATAAGAAAAAAAGAACAAGCAGCTGTAAGCATACCAACAGTCAAGATACCTAAACGCCGCGGTGGTCAACTAGTGAGGGACAGGAAAAAACTCGCAGCTTTGAAAGAAATCCTGAAGCAACCTATACCCTGGAATACAGCCAACAAACTCTGGGAGGAAGTAGACGAAATCACGCAACTAATAGCGATATCAAGCGCGCTGTTTAATGAAAACAACAAAAACAATGACAACAGTATGAAGGAAGACATCATCAACAACAACATCAACACCTATCATCAAAAGCTATATAAATAAGCGCATAAATGTAGGAATTGTAAACAATATTTAATAAATAAATTTTAATACAAAATGTTTAAATACTGTTTTATATGCGAGGCCAAAATAAGAGCCAATAAACTAGAAGAGCATATCACTACAGAACACATACAAATATTAAAAAAAAAAAGAAACATAGATGAAAGACTTACAGCCAGATTCTGAAAACTCACGTTGACTGGCTCAGCCACTGAGAGCCGTGCGCATCGTGTTGTCTTGGCTTTACGTCGCACTCACGCCCGTAATAACATGTTACGTCTTTCAGTACGAAGTTGTCAAATTTTTAGTATTGGTAAACGCATTTCTGTATATCATAACTATGGTGAAATAAGAAAGTTGAAATTATGTTAAGTTGAAACTTTTTATCAGTTCATAAAATTGTTTTTTTGTGCAAAAATCTGTGTTTTCAATAAAGCTGAACTAAAGAATAATGTAAACAAGAATTTGAAAACATATTTATACCAGTTATTATATTTTATTTCACTCAGGTTGAAGCAAAGATATTATCTTCCTTTTTTTATCCTTTCTTTTCCAACACTGTCGGAACATCAAAAAAATTATAGCTTCATATGCTTTGCTGTGAAAACGAGTTGTTACTTCTCAAAGTGTTTAGTGTTATTAATTAATTAATAAAATCGAAGTGGATAGTTTAGTTAAATTTTTGAAGTTGAAGAAGAGGAATAAACTCGCGCTCAAAAAAAAAGCCGATTTCATTTTGTAATGTTATCACCACACAAAAATTAAACAGATTATTCACTCAGGTGTTAATATTTGTTAAAATTCTGTTTTAGTGAAGTGCCTAAAGAGATTTTTCAGGTGTATAAATAACAAACAGAAAGAGTGTTAACTTCGGCCCGGCCTGGAAGTTCATATACCCTACACACGTTTATTTGAAAATTAGGTCCGATTTAATTAAAATTAAATTAATGGTCCGATTTTGCCCATTTTCAATACCAATAAGTTTCTGATGATAGACAACATTCGTGCCAAATTTGATGAAAATATCTATATTCGTTCTCTTGTAATCGAGTTTTATTTAATTAGTAGGCGGACCATGCCCATTTGTGGTAGTTTGTTTTGGTCAGAGGCAGTGGACTTCTGTAGAAAATTTCAACCCCAAATTCGTTCTACAAGCTGAGAAATTGAGCTGTAAGCATGGATGAATTTATATTTACTATAAAAAGTAGGCGTGGCAATGGTCCGATTTTGCCCATTTTCAATACCGATAAGTTTCTGATGAAATTTGATGAAAATATCTCTTTTCGTTCTCTTGTAATCGTGATTACCACAGACAGACAGACAGACAGACGTACAGACAGACGGACGGACATGGCTAAATCGACTCAGGAGGTCACGCTGATCAAGAATATATATACTTTTCTATACCTGTGACGCCTCCTTTAATGCGTTACAAACGGAAGCAATAAGTGAATATACCCTATTCACTTCGTGTGTAGGGTATAAAAAACACATTTTTATGTGGAAACAAGGTTTCTTTAACTTTATTTATTTTTTTTTTATTTTATTTCAGCCCTTATTCATTACAAAAATAATAGTTTTGCTTAATAAGGGGTTTAGCCGTTAAAACCAAATTAAAAAATTTAAAAAAAAAATTATAATTTTCTTAATAATTCTGGTTTCAAGTATGAATAATCTATTTAATTTTTGGCAAGAAATGTGGTGATAACATTACAAAATGAAATCTGCTTTTTTTTGAGCGCGAGTGTACAATTACATGCGAGTTATCAATCACGAAATGAGAGAATTGTGACCTCGGATCCTCCAATGAACAACTTGACCGAAGTATTACGCCCTAAAAATGGAAACAACTCCTCAATCGGTCCTTTTCAGGACCACCAACTTTTAAATTAAAGAGATACAAATTGATACTTTTGTGCTAGGCACTTTATTAATTTTAATGTTTTGAACTTATTTTGTTATGAATATAGATACATAAATAAAGGCATGAAAGCAAAATACTAAATGTACTTAAACCTAGGAAGTGGATCACATTTCTTTTCATTGTAATTACAATATTAAAAATATCGAAGGAATTTCATTTTTTTTGCTACCTGCATGCTGTATACATAAAAAAGGATAAAAAAATACCTAACGACAGCTTTCTATCTACCGTCCGATTTGACGTATGCGATTGTCTGCTATCGTCTCTTGGAATACACATTTTTTACGGCAAAATCAACAAAACGACGTAAAACCTTCGCAAACACGTTTGGTTCGTCTCTTAGAATCCAAAAGGACAAAAAACTGATTTTAAGACGAACGCAGACAGAAGTGAGTTTTTAGAATCTGGCTGTTAAATGCCTGAATACAAGAGGCACAAAAAATATTAGCAAATATAAAAAGGACTTCGAATAGACCGTACAAAACAGAAACAATACTAGAAAAATTAAAAGAACTAGATAATTTAAAAACTAAATTAAAACAAATTATAAGAAATGTAGACTCAAAAGATATTAATACAAATACAAAAATAATTACATTTAGAAACGCATATCGTGAAGCAAAAGTACTACTTATGTATGTCTCAAACCGACTCAGACACCGACTTTACTACCTCAACAAACTATTAAATAAAAACAACTGAAACAGAAACTATACAAAACACTACAAACATGGAAAACTTTAACATAGAAACCGCGATAAGACCATCCCAATTTTCGGTGGAAATTATTAAGAATTAGATCCATTTTTAAAAGTAGTAGAAATAATAAACAAAACTTTGTCAACAACTACCAAGCAAGACTTAATAGAATTCGTTTACCACATCAAATTAAACCAAAATGTAAGAACAGCACTAAATTCAGTACAAACCTCTACAACATTAAATGAATTAAAAGCCGCGCTACAACTTCGTTATAAAACAAACAAATCAATTCCGCAGTTGCATACAGATCTATTAAATATGGTACAAAGAGGCAACATAACCAACTACAAAGAACTGGGTACCGATCCAACGACATTACAAAAAACGACAATAACTAAAATCAACGACACGTACGCACTAACAATCTTCAAGAACGGCATTAACGAAAATTACAAACAAACAATATTTGCATCACAGCCAAAAACATTTTCTGATGCAGTAAGCTTTGCACTAGAACTAGAACAAACAAGCAATCAGAATCAATTCCAAATAAACCATATACACAATAGAAACTTAAACTACAGACCACAGACATACAATCAAAGAAACAGTAACAACAACAATCAAAGATACAACAACAATAATAACAATCAAAGATATAACAACAATAACAACAACCAAAGATATAACAATAACAATTATCAAAGCAACCAAAATCGGACAAATTACCAACCAAATATAACACGATACAACAAGAACAACTTCAACAGTAACAGAAATTTTAACCGTAACACCAATAACACTGGCCGACAGCCATTTTATAACGGGCTTTTTGACAGCATATTCTAAAGTATTTTGGTCCGCTGATTTCGAAAATGATAAAAAAAAATGAAACGAGCCGTTTTCGAGATAATCGTTTTTGAAATTTTTGGCGACTTTACGTTAAAGCCCATCCACTTAAAGAGCTACTGCTGACATATGTAACCGATTCGATTACAACTAAGATTAAATTAAAGAGGAAGGATGCACGCATTTTTTTGCTAACTTTACTTTGAAATCCGAAAAATAGTTTAAAACCTTTTGCTGAAATCGTAACTTCAAAAGAGGAATTTTTTTGGAAAAAAGACAAAAAACTGCTATATATCTGTATGTAAAATTATTAAAACGGAAACTTTTTTACCCTTTTTATTTTTTATATCGATAGGACATTTGCGCGAGTTTTAAGCCTAATATAAAACTTGGATCTTGATTGCATAAGAAATTCGGCATTTTGCTTAAAAAATATAATTTTGAAAAACACAACACGACTTCAATATAAAACTTCGGCTGATGCAAAAAAGAACAAACTGCGAAAAAGTAAAAAAACGTAAGGTGGAAGTACCTGCATCTGAACTAATAGCGGTAAAACGATGAAGTACATGTATCGGGAATAGGATCCAGGTAAAGCCGATTTTAATGGGTTTCTAGGAAATGATAATCGCGGAAAGTCCAAAAACATTGTTCACAAACAAAGGCACACTGTATCAAGTACAAACTTACACTGTTTCGTGAATAACGATCAATTCCCAAGATATTTGTGAAAAGCACTAAATTCACTTTAACGCGCACCAAGAAACCATTTCTTTGCAGATTTTTTGATATTAGGCTTAAAATTCGCGCAAATGTCCAACCTATCGATATAAAAAATAAAAAGGGTAAAAAAGTTTCGGGAACATATTTTTACATACAGATATATATAGCAGTTTTTTGTCTTAAAAAATTCCTCTTTTGAAGTTACGATTTCAGCAAAAGGTTTTAAACTATTTTTCGGATTTCAAAGTAATGTTAGCAAAAAATTAGCGTGCATCCTTCCTCTTTAATTAAATCTTAGTTGTAATCGAATCGGTTACATATGTCAGCTGTGGTAGCTCTTCAAGTCGATGGACCTTAACGTAAAGTCGCCAAAAATTTCAAAAACGATTATCTCGAAAACGGCTCGTTTCATTTTATCATTATTATTTATTATTATTTATTTTATCATTTTTGGAATCAGTGGACCAAAATCCTTTAGAATATGTTGTCAAACAGCCAAAAATTTTAATTTGTAGGCTAGTGTAATGATCAAAATATCAAAATAATAGAAACATAAACATTGTAGAAGAATCGGGAAACGAAATAGGTTCGGAATGCATAAACATTCCAGACAGCCAGAATTAAAAATATACAAAATATCGGATAATAATACCAATTATATAACACTTAAATTTTAAAATGAAAATTTGAGACTATTTGGACTATGTAAAATAAGTCCAAAACTAAATGACCAACAATTATACACTGACGAAAAATGTGTATTAACTGGTATCACGACAGGAAAAACTTACTCGTTAGGATCTACATCATTATCACTAAACATAGGAGAAGGCACAATAACTCACAACTTTCATCTTGTAAACAAAGAATTCCCAATAGAAACAGACGGAATATTAGGTAGAGACTTCATACAAAAATTTCTATGCAAAATTGACTATGAACTATGACTATGGACTATGAAACACTTTCAGTGTGCACGAATGAAAATACAATAACCATTCCAATGCAAACAAAAATATTCCACATTAGAACACCTCCAAGATCAGAAATGATTCTATCACTTAAATTAAATTTCACAGAAGAAAAACTCATATTAAACAAAGAGATTGAATAAAATAATAAATAAAACACAATTTGATTTCATTTTAATAAACTTTATTCGTTATTTCTCCTAAAAAAAGTTAAATTATAAAGAAATTTTAGACATAAATGACCGCAGTTAAATGAATTATAATCTTGATGCTGAGTGTAGTTGTAACGTATTCCATCACCCAAGTATTGGATACTTCATACGGTGGTTGCAAGTTTCCAAAACTATCAAAATAATCCTTCTGATTCTTATTTTCATAATATGCTACCCAATGAGTACCAGGTCCGTCCGATCTATCAAGATTAACGATCCCACATTCTTGATGATGTGGATGCCTTGGTAAGGTATCTAACATAAAAAGACCTCTAAAGTGTGGTAGACTCGTTGTATATTTCATTAGGTCGATATTTGTGAGGGCTCTGTTGGGTAGCTTCTTCAAAAGTTTTTTGGTTGAGGCCTATAATATAATCCCAATCCTTTTTTGTAGGGTTTAAGATACAAGCCTTTACCAATAGCAATTGCTTCCATAGTTTGATTATGTCGATTTGCTTCTTTCAATTGTTTTCTTGCAGAGTTGGCTTCATTAATTGCTTTCGCGATTGCAGCACCACCAGATGCCAAACCACCAACGGCTCCAAGAGCTGTTAAAATGGGTACTAGTGGTGGAAAACCTCCTACTTTGGGAATAGGTATAACACGTGGAATATCTATCAGGGATTTTTTACGTCCAAAAGACTTTTTGATTACACCTTGTGCCATTTTAATAGCATTGGTGATATCTTCTGGTTTTCGTTGTTTGATAATTTTCAATGCATTTTTAACAGTTTTTGTAAAAATTTTCTTTACACAACATTTTTTCACCTTTTTCTTTAGTTTCTTAAGGTTCTTATTTAGTTTGTTTCCCAAACCGAATTTGACTTTAGCTTTCATTGTTTTGGCTACTAACCATGCGTTTATTCGCTCACTGTATTTACTATCGTTTGATTTTGCACTTTGCAACGCCTTTTCAACTAATATTTTATATGCTTCGTGACGCTCATCCAATTTCTGTGTATTACTATAAGCAATGTCGTGCTCTTTACATGCAGCGTCTAGTGGATTGATTCCTTTATCACCTCTTTCTATACGTTTTTTTAGTTTAGTTCCTGGACCACAAAATTGATAGCCCGGCAAATGAAGTTCAACTGGTAGAGAATTTATAGCTTTATTTAAAAGACCTTTTCCAAATGTTTTAGTCATTAAGTAAAACTATAAAGTCATAATGGCTTAGTTTTAAGTTGAATTCTTAAATAAATAAATAAATTACTGGTTGATCAAGACTGAAATTATTTTGGTAAACGTTGATCATTTATACATCTTTCCAATTGAACTGTTTCGATATAAATGAATGTAAAGGTGTGATTATTACGTATTTATATCATAAGCTAAAATGCGGTTCGTCAAGCAAGACAAAAATATTACTGTGAAAAATATGGATCTTGTTACTAATAATGCAACGAAACTCAGACACAGTTCCCTTCTGCCGAATTCAATTAGATGTCTTATTGTGGGACCCACGAATTACGGAAAGACTAATGTCATGTTGAGTTTAATAGAAAGTCCAAATGGCCTAAAGTTTGCCAGCATATATTTGTACTCAAAATCATTATATCAACCTAAATATGAATATCTAAAACGGTTAATAAAACCAATTCAAAATATGGGATTCTTTACGTTTTCCGAGAACGAAGAAGTGCTCAAGCCGAATGAAGCAAAAACCAACTCAATAATGATATTCGATGACGTAGCTTGTGAGAAGCAAAACAACATTCGAGAATACTTTTGTATGGGCAGACACAAATCTATTGATTGTTTTTACTTATGCCAAACATATACAAGAATTCCCAAGCATTTGGTGCGCGATAATGCCAACATGATTATTATGTTTAAGCAAGATGAGATGAACATGAAGCACATATACAATGATCATGTCGGAACAGATATGGCTTATAAAAAATTTATTAATATATGCGGAGAATGTTGGAAAGATAAATATGGATTTCTTGTAATAAGCAAAGACGATCCAATTGATGGTGGACGTTACAGAAAGGGATTTGATACATACATTCACCTATAATATGGATGGTTACCATTGTATTCATATTAGTATGCTACTTAGCTTTCAACTGATAACATTGATATAACTAAACTGTTCAAAAGGTGTTCACAGCTGTTGAAAAGCTATTCAAAGGTGTTCAAAAGGTGTTCAAAGCTGTTCAAAAGATGTTCAGAGCTGTTCAAAGGGTGTTCAGAGCTGTTCAAAAGCTGCTCAAAAGCTGTTCAAAGGGTGTTCAGAGCTGTTCAAAAGCTGTTCAAAAGCTGTTCAAAAGCTGTTCAAAAGGTGTTCAAAAGCTGATCTGATATATTGTATGTTATTGCTAAAATGGATGACAAAATATTAAAAGACCTGATCAAAACGAGACGCATATTAAAACAGAAATTTAAGAATATAAAATTAGGAAAAGCAGATTTAGAGAATGAATTAGAAAAGACATTTAGCCACATCACAAAACCTCTAAAAGAAGTAGTCAAGCACTCCAATACAATTTCTAATAAGGATAAGCATAACATTAAATACAATAAGATACCGTTAAAAGTAAAAACAAGTACTCCAGCTAAAGCACGAAAAGTCGATTTTTCAAACGAAACTCTTATCAATAGTAATGACGACGAAGACGACGACTTTTTCTCTCAAATAGAAGATGCAGAAGATATAGTGAATAAATCAAGCGAAACAAAATTATTCTCTGAACTCGATACTACAAGCGAAGATCCAAAATCTACTGAATCAATTCTCTATTCCGACTTAGAAAAACAGAATCGGTTGGATATCACATATGGTCCATACACGGAATCTGATGGTAATTGACGAATCGGTAATAGCCCTTTCTCATTACGCGATGATAAAATAATAATATCCGATAATAGTTGGAACTTTACACCCGGATTGATACAATTATTATTCAGCAAAGAACCATCAAACTATGACGATAAAGATCTGCAAGCTTACAAAAGTATTTTAGTAAATACTAGTGCTCAGAAACTTAATTTTAACAGCACTGGACGAGCAAAGGGAAGTAGAGCTCTCAAATATACCGACATCATAAAGCCATTATTCAGTGAGATAACTCCATTGACTACCTCACAAAATCAAACTAAGGGAAGCGGTTTAATGAGTGTTAACAAGGAAAAGCCAAACTATATATATTGGGATGATCCAAATGAGTTGGTAGATAGATTAAGGCTATTAGTATCATCACAATCTGCAGGACACACCAATCACAACAACGAAATAGTTTCAATACTCGAAGAACTTAGGGAAGCTAATATAATTGTATAATTATCATATAAATAACCACAATTTCCATAAATACATATAATTGTAAAATGAGCGTCGACAAGTTCGGTCATTATTCCATAGAGAAGTCATTAAACAACAAATTAAAAAGAAATTTTACAAGAGCCTTGGGATTCAATTTGGACAATGATAAAAACTTGGATCTCCATTGGAAAAGCTTAAGGAATATTAATACTCCTGTCGAAGACAATGATGCAGTAACAAAATCATTTGTTGAAGATAGTATAAATCGAATCAAAGTGGAATTTCAAAGAGAAAACAATTTACTAAAGCAAAATATTTACAAAGAAATCAAACAGACTCACATGCAAATTCAAGCAGAGAACTCATTGGTAAAGGAAAAAATAGATAAAGACATTGAAAAAGTTAACAAACATCATCAATTACTTGTTGCTGATAGTATTAAACAGATAAAGGTTGAATTTAAAGAAGAAAACGATATACTAAGGGAAAAAATAGACAACGACATTAAGCAAGTCATACAAAATCTTCGGTCACTTGTTGAAAATAGTACTACTCAGATAAGGGATTATTTTAAAAGCGAAATCCATATACTAAGTGATAGAATACTTATAGTCGTTACAATAATATATGTAAAATTCCGAAACAAGAACCAACACGTCGACAGTAATAACAAGAATTAGGTAGATGATATAAGCGAAGGGCTTGAGCGGTTTACAAGTATCGTAAATGAAGAACTAAATAAAGGAAAGTCAATAGCTGAAATAGAAAAGAAAGTTGTCGATTTAATCTTAAATTTAGCAGAAAATGAAGAGAGGTTTAGTAGAGGAGCTTCACAGACAAGCTCGTAAGAACTTTAAGAGAAGGCGAGTAATAACCAAGGGAATAGATGATCTCTGGAAAGCAGATTTAGTGGAAATGGGTAGTTATTCTACATATAATGATGGATACCGCTTTCTTCTAACTGTAATAGACACATTCTCGAAATATGGCTGGATTGTACCCTTAAAATCTAAAATCGCTATTGATGTTACTAAAGCCATGAAATCCATACTCCATTTAAAACGAAAACCAAGCAATTTACAAACCGATGACGGCAAAGAATTCTTCAACGGACAATTTACGTGCGTTGCCAGGACTTCAATTTCTTTAGCCTGGGACGAAATCGGTATACCAACGGAGGTATCAGCTTCTGTGGAACTGGTTGATGAACCCACCCTTGCCAGACGATCTGCCTGTTCGTTGCCCTCTATATTAGAGTGACCTGGTACCCAACAGAGTCTGACATGGTGCGATGCCTTGAGTTCCCTGAGCTTCCTTCTACAGTTCAATACGACCCTCGATTTTACCACCACGGCGTCCAGCGCAAGAAGGGCGGCCTGACTGTCCACAAAGAAGTGTATATCTGTGTTCGATATCCGTTCCTCCAGGACAAACTCAGCCGCCCGCTCGATCGCAAACACCTCCGCTTGGAACACGCTGCAGTAGTCCGGCAGTCTGAAATGTCGCTCGATTTGCAGCGTGCTGGAGTAAAAACCAGCTCCCGTACCTTCCTCGGTTTTAGACCCGTCCGTGAAGATAACGATGTCTCTTTGGGGGATTAGTTCCCCTGACGACCAACCTCCCTGCTGGGCAGGAGCACCGAGGGTCTGCCCTCAAACTCGATTCTCGGGAGAATGTAGTCTGTTGGAGCAGACAGGTTCAACCCATGGCCAGAGTTTAGCAGCCTAAGCCTGTGAAGGACGCTGGCGTGTCCGAGCTGGGCCTCGTTACCGAGGTTGAGCTCTCTGAGCCTAAGCAGGCTTTTGCCAGCAGTGCCCAGCACGAATAGGTCGAGAGGCAGCAGATGCAGCAGAGTGTCCAGTCCAGCCTGCGGCGTACTTCTCACTGCTCCAGTAATCGCCCTGGCAGCACATCTTTGCACCCCTGTTAGGGTTTTGAGGTTGCTGTCCCGCTGCAACGCCTCCCACCATACCAAGCCCCCGTAGGAGAGAATCGGGCGTACAATTGCTGTGTACATCTAGTGGACGATGTACGGTGATAGGCCCCATCTCCCTCCGATGGCCTTTTTGCAGGCGTAGAAGGCGTTCAGTCCTTTTTTCGCTCTCTCAGCTACGTTGAGCTGTTGAGCTACGTTGAGCTACGTTGAGGATAGTTTACTATCCAGGATAGTGCCGAGATACTTCACATGACCAGACAGAGGTAGGCATTGGCCGTTTAGGCGGGGCCTCCTAAATTCCGGGATCTTGTATTTCCTAGTGAAGAGGACAAGTTCGGTCTTTGCTGCATTCGTGCCGAGACCATTCCTGTCTGCCCAACTCGAAATTTGCTTTAGTGCGCGAGACATTAGCTCGCTGATTGTGGGTAGGAATTTACCCGATATCAGGATAGCTATGTCATCAGCGTACACTATTGCCCTAACGCCCGAGCCCTGGAACTCTCTCAGAATTCCGTCAACCACCATGAGCCACAGGAGGGGGGAGAGGACCCCTCCCTGGGGAGTCCCGCGCGTGACGTTCTTACGCAACTTGGTCATTCCCAAGGATGGACTTATGATCCTGCCTTTCAGCATCTCATCAATCCAATCCCCTATGGCCCCTGGAATGTCAAATTGCGTCAGGGCTTCAGTAATTGCCTCCGGTTTGACATTATTAAATGCCTCTTCGATGTCCAGGAAGGCGCCCAGAGTGTATTCTCTATTTCCAAGAGATTTCTCTATCGTGGACACCACCCTATGGAGTGCGCTCTCAACTGATTTGCCTTTCATGTAGGCGTGTTGGGACTGGCACAGCCTGTGGGTTATCCTGTTCCTTATGTACAGATCCACCAGCCTCTCGAGCGTCTTCAGCATAAATGACGAAAGAGAGATGGGTCTGTAGTCCTTAGCGGAGAAGTGGGATGGTCTGCCTGCTTTCGGTATGAAGACGACCCTTACTTCCCTCCATTCCTCAGGGACATATTTATTCCTAAGGCATCCTTTGAAAATTTCGATGAGCAGCGGTAGGATTGAGGTGAGGGACTTTTGCAGCATGGCCGGTATGATGCCGTCTTGCCCCGCCGACTTGAAGGGGCTGAACGAACCTACCGCCCATTTAACCTTGTCCTCATCCACAATGTCGCCAACTGCACCCCGCGATTGGCCCGCTGCTGACTCACAGGTGGAACAAGGAGCGCCACAAAGCGCCTCCACTTCCAACTCGTGATCAGTGCATCCTGGAAAGTGTTTGTCACAAAGCACCTCCAGAGTCTCCCGGCTGCTTTGCGTCCACGAGCCATCAGACCTTAGGATAAGGCCCGGTGTCGCCTTTTCACGGGCGAGTACCCTTCGTAGTCTTGCTGCCTCGTTTACCTTGCAAACAGAGCCACAAAATTCCCTTCACGAGTCCCTCTTTACTATTCTTATCCTGCTCTTGTAAAGCCTGAGCCCCGTCCTGTACAGAACCCAGTCCGTATCGTTACCGGAGCTTCTGGCCCTGTTGAAGAGCGCTCTGGTAGCTCTCCTTAGCGCCGCCAGCTCCGGGGTCCACCATCCTGGCAGGAAGCGAACCTGGTTTTCGGTGTTCTCCCCCATGAGCCTCGCCTTATGAACAGACAGTTTGGCCGCGGCTAGTTGAGAGAACCTCTCCCAGTCAGTTTTCTTGGGGTTTCTGAATGGTGCCGCCATTGGTAGTGACACTCTAATATCGAAGAGAATCCTGGAGTGGTCCGAGAAGGAATACTCAGCGGATACTCTCCAATCTACAATTTGTATGTCCCCAGCACTACTGAGGGTCAGGTCTAAGACTTCTGATCTAGTTCTAATGCTAAACGTGGGAGTATTTCCCCTATTGCAAATGACTAGGTTGTAATCAAGAATAAAATCAAAAATCGACTCACCCCTCTTGTTGATGCCGCTGCTTCCCCATTGCGGGTGGTGCCCGTTGGCATCGCATCCCATCACTAGCCTAGATTTGCTCTGGTGGGCAAATTCTGCTAGTGCGCGGACTTGGTGCGGTGGTGGGTCCTCTGCCTCATAAGGGAAGTACGCTGACGCGAGTAGGAGTGAACGTTCCTGACTCGGTTCACACACAATCGTGGTTAGATCGGGGGAGCTGTGGGAGGGAAGAAGAAAAGCGTTAATGTTGTTCTTAACCAATACACAGGTCCTTACCTTTGATGTTGCCGCAGGTTCGAAGGTCTTGTATAGGCGTGATTTCAGTCCTGCAACCCTCCCTCCACTCAACCAGGGTTCTTGGACCAAAGCCACGTCGATGTCGTCCTTCGTCAGTGTGAGGAGGAGGTCGACCGATGCCGCCTTACAGTGGTGGAGGTTTACCTGCACCACCTTCATTTGACTGTAGTCTTCCTCCCCCTCCGCCGTCTCCATCGCTCGGCACGCGGACCTTGACAAATCCGAAGCCGAATCGGATGGTTCCCTTCAGCCCCCTAATGGCCTCCAGGGATTGCTGGTTTACCGCGAACCAGTAGTTCCTTCCTCCATTCTTAGGGACATTGGACGAGAGAATCTCCCAGTCCTGCGCCCCTAAGGATGGATTCTGCTTACCAATCAAGCCAAGCACGGTGGCTCCCGATTCCGGGACCGGAGGCGGGATCCACACCACAACCGCTGGCCGTAAGGGAAGAGAGGAGCGCGGTAAGAAGTCCAGAGCCTTCTTGTTGCCGCAACTGATGACCTTGACTCCTCTTTGCCATCCAGCCCCCTCAAAGTCTAGCTCCTCCTCCTTCCTCTCGGATTTCGACATTTCGGCCAGCAGCTTAGCCTCCACGCGTAGCCAGTTCGTCGGTGCGATCTTCCCATCTGGGTCGGACCTGTCGACTATGGCTATTTGTAGGCTTGCTTCAGCCATGAAGCTGGCCGATCTCTTCACCTTTTTAGGCTCACTCTTCGGGCTCTCCTCCGCCGACCTGTTCCTTTTCTCCGCCCTGCTGGCCGGGTGAGTTGGATTTGGTCCGGTTTTGGGAGCCGCGGCTCTTCTCTTGGCCTGGTCCTGGCGAGTCACATATGACCCTCGAGAGGTCGATGGCTTCTCGTCCAGGGCCCTTGTAGCGCCCAGATTTGGCTCAGCGATTACCTTCGGGAGGGGCTTGGAAAGTGCTAACCCCCCCTCCTCTTTGTCGGCTGAGGCGGCAGCAGTTCTTTCGAACTTTGCCACCTTCTTCTCGCTGCCCTTCTTCATGTGGCGCTGCCTCTCGGTCAACGTGGAGGGGTCCAGTCCGGCCAGCTTACGAAGAAAGCTCTTCGCCCGCTTGTAGGCCCTTCTGGCTTTTTCCTCCTTAAAGCGGGCTCCAGTCTGTCGCGTGCTGCTAAGGGGGGCATCCTCTAACAGAGCAGCCTCGGCTTCAAGATCGATCATCGTAGCTTGGCTGACCTGTGAGAGAGTCCGGGACCCACTCTCGTCAGCCTCGCTCAGGACTAGATCCACGAGCCGAGTGCTGCAGTCGTCTTCATCGGATGTTCCAATTGCAGCAGGAGGAGCTCGATGCTTGTCACTGGATGTGACGCCATCTCGCTCCCGACGGTCGGTGTGGGTTGTGACGGTAGAGCCGTCACCGTCCGTAGCCGTCCGTCCCGTCTCTCTGTCATCGTTTTTGTTTTTATTTATTAGGTTGTCAATTTTGTTCCCACGAGTGTCGGACAAGGGGAGGGTCCGCCTGCACAGAGGTCCGTGTACACAGGTAAGGCTAGATAGTATCGAAGGTCGCCAGGTATCCGATACGCTCCGTTTGTGACTGAGCTATTTTTAAAGCCTGGGTCCTCAGCCTAGTAGATCGTCGGCACGGGTCGCGTGACACCTTGATCCAACCCAGAAAGAAGATAGGAGAAAGTTGAGAGTAGACAGAGGAAAGGCGGAAAATGGAAGAGTCGGAGGCGGAATGTAAGGGAGATACACCGCTCCCTAGTCGGTCGCCAGAGCCTCGTCTGTGGGAACAGGGGGAACCACGGGAAGGTGAGGGTGACACTTGCAAGGCTATGTTATCGCTTCCCCTCGCCTTACCCCCCTCGCATAATGTGCGCATAAGTAAATATAAACACATTTTTGAGAAAGGCTATACACCGAACTGGACAACAGAAATATTCAAAATTAAAAATATAAGAATTACAAACCCAACAACGTACATTCTTCAAGACTATCAAGGGAATCCAATTAGAGGAGGATTCTACGAAAGTGAACTACTGAAAACAAAATATCCCAGCATATATCTGGTGGAAAAAGTTCTTAAAACTAAAGGCAGGCAAATTTTTGTCAAGTGGCTAGGATTTAGCAATGATCACAATTCTTGGATCGATAAAAATGAAATTTTATAAAATTGTAATAAATATATTTTTTAAATATGTATATTGTTCATATAGTAATAACATTATTATTATTATAACAAAATTCTAAATAAAAAAGATTGCATCTGACTTTTCATTTCATTACTCAACCAACTTTCAAGATGTCAATACCTCTTACTTTAAGTGGAAATAAATCCATTTTATCGGCTAATTATTTTCCACCCATAGATTTAGAGGGAAAGTATGTGTGTGGTCTCGTAGACTTTCATAGTTATCACACTATACCGAATGTTGATTACGAAAATAATTTATTTCACATTGGCGATCATAGCATTAAGATTCCTGTCGGTTCATACGAACTTGACGACATTGCTGAATTTATTAAAAATAAATATGTTAGTATAGACCCACATGAGAAACTGGAAATATCCGCCAACCCCAATACACTGCAAGCAGTCGTAGGATCCAGTAAAAATAACATTTTCTTTAATAAAGAACGCACCATTGGGTCACTATTGGGTTTCAGTAAAAAAGTATTGGAAGCAGGAAAACTGCATACATCAGACTTACCCGTGTATATAACGAAAATAAACGCATTACACATTGAGTGCGTCTTAATTAGCGGCGCCTACATTAACAACATACCAGCTCATACAATCCATATGTTTGCATTAAATGTTAGTCCTGGCTATAAAATGGACGAGATCCCTAAAAATTTAATCTATTTGCCAGTAAACACCAGACACATAAGTTTAATTACTGTGAAAATCGTTGACCAAAACGGTAATCTAATTAATTTTTAAGAAACAATAACACTCAGACTTCACCTAAAACCGCAGGAGCAATGATTGTGTATAATAAAAGCGCATACCCAGGTGCAACTACATTCACTTCTTCTTTACCATTTGAACTGACAAGGTTGACCAAGTCGCAAACAACTCAAAACCCTCTACAACGTAAAAAGCTGTCATTTGAAAATAAAGAGTTTCTAAAATCTTTGGGCTTAAAACTAAAGACAAACTGAAATTAAAATGAGTCAAATACTTGATGTTCTACAAACGCCGCTCTACGATGACAGTATTATTAAAAAGGAATACCACAGCTATTCACCATATTTACAATCATATAACAGCAATGACGAGATACGGATAGCCGTTCAAAATCAAGATCTTTACCTTCTACCCAGCGAGAGTTTAATTTACATTGAAGGTACAGTTACCCTAGAAAATGGAAGCGCAACAACCAATGTAAAATTAAAAAACAATTGTGTTGCATTCATGTTTGATGAAATTCGCTATGAAGTTAATGGATTAGAGATCGATCGTACGCGTCACTTGGGTGTAACTACAACAGTAAAAAATTATGTCTCATTAAATTCGATTCAAAGTAACATGCTCAAAAATGCTGGATGGTTTTCAAAGAATGAACTTGAAATAAAGAACGGATATTTTAATTTCTGTGTACCATTGAAAATGCTATTGGGATTTGCTGAAGACTTTAACAAAATTATTTTAAATTCTAAACATGAACTTATACTACTGAGATCGAAATCCGATGAAAATGCTGTTTATTCAACTGTTGCCACCGAAAATATAAAATTAACTATAACTAATATCACATGGAAAATTCCCCATGTACAGTTGGCTGATTTTGCAAAACTACAACTCTTTCAAACGATCCAAAGTGCAAAACCTTTATTAATAGCATTCCGTAGTTGGGATTGTCATTTTAATCCGGTACTCACTCAAGGAAACAATCATCTGTGGAATGTAAAATTATCACCACAGAATGAAAGACCACGCTTCATACTTATTGCCTTTCGACGAGATCAAAAATTTCAACATTGTCATTTAACCGATGTAAAAGTGCACTTAAATTCTGATACATATCCCTATGATGATCTCAATCTGAATTTTGACCGTGATCGTTATGCTCTGCTTTATGATATGTATTTGAAATTTCAACAAAATTACTTTGCGCGCGATTCCCAACCTCTGTTGCTGCCTGAAGACTTTAAAGATACAGCTCCGTTAATAGTGGTGGATGTAACTCATCAAAACGAAGCGATAAAAACTGGACCAATTGATATTCGAATTGAATTTAAAACGGCAAAGAATATTCCAGCCAATACATCAGCTTATTGTATACTTATACAGGATAAGTTGATAGAATACACTCCAGTGACTGGCGAAATTAAAAAAGTTGTCTAAGTGAAATGGAGCAACAAAAATTTGTAACCTTGGATGTGCAAGGCTTCAAAGGAAATTTTAATGAGTTTATAGTTAAAGAGTTGGCAGTAACCTTCAGCTCTAGTGAATATCAAAACTTTATCATCAAACCACCATTTGAATTTAGAGACTTATCTTTAAAATATAAAAAGCAGGCGAATTGGCTGTATCACAATCATCATGGATTTCGTTGGAACGATGGATCTTACTCTTTTAATAGCGTTGAGAATTTCTTGAAATTAAATATTAAACATAAACTTGTATATGTGAAAGGAGTTGAAAAATCTAAATGGATTGAAGAAATCTTGGGGAAACCTGTATTGAATGTAGAAGAATTTGGCTGCGAGAATCTGGAAACTCTTAGAGATACATACTTACTACAAAGAATATGCCATTCCCATAATGGACACTGTGCGCTGAAAAATGCAATCCTACTCCGAAATTTCATTGATAATAAATAAAAGATTATAATGCAATGCAAAAGAATTAAATGTTAATATATAATTTTATTGATTGAAAATAAATGTTTTTCTTAAATCTATTTACCAAAATTTTTTTCTTATTTATTTTTATAATAGTTATAATTAATATTCTATATTTCTATAACCATAAATATATCTTATTTTTTTTTTTTTTTCTTATTATTTTATTATTTTTCTTATTATATCTTATTTAAAATATCTTCATCTTGACTTAACTCCTGCTCTAAATCTATACGATAATGTCCCCAGGCATATGTGTGTACACCATCATTTCTAATAAAACGCTTATCATCTAAAGGGCTTAAAGCTATCTTATGTACTAATTGCGTATAAATTTGGTGGAGCTTAGATCTAAATATAAACATATCTCCATAAATAATTTTCTTATTAACTAGACAATCTTTATAATCTCTTATACTTAACTTATTTATAACCGTATTTTTAACACCTTTGGCCTTTTTGGTTTCCCCATAACCAATAACATCGATTGAATACATTTTCGAACGCAAGCCAACAAATTCTTTCATAATTTTTCCTTTGCTTTCGTCTTTCATCATACCGAGTACTTTACTATTTCTAAGCGGTATATGAAAAGGATTGGTAGGTGAATACTCTGATATATCGAACTTTGAGTCGATACCATCCCGAATATCAGCATACAAATCTTCACATCGAATGGAATAAATAAACGAATCAGTGTCCATATAATTTACTGTGAGATTTGTTGCGAATTTGGGTTTCATGTAGTTGTAATGGAAGTCCTACATTTTCCATTTCGACAGTTCCAAAACAACAAATCCCAAATATATGGGTTTATTGTAGACAGAGCGAGCTCTAGACATTTGTATAGCAACCATATCTTCTGTAAACTGGGTACAGCTGTGGAAGTTTGGTTTGGCTATTAGTGCTCGGGCTCCTAACCGCCTTCCCCTACTTCCCCAATCGGTTACTATTTTGACATCTTTACGCTTGTCAACATTTTCCATGGTTTTCCCATACATTGTTTAGCAGTTTGAAAAACTCTTTTCGAACGTATTCTTTGCTAAACTGCGATGATGGGTATTCAAATCAATATACTGTTTTAACCAACAAGACTGCTTAAATTTTAACACTATATATTTTCTTTAGCAACATACCATTTTCTATACATTGCTGAAGATTTATATAATGAATGACATAACGAGTTTTGTTGGTTAAGTCAGTGATTAGTTTATTAGATTTGGAATTTGGGGGTCTTTTATTTTCCGCGCAAAAAGGTAAATCGTTGTGAAGATCGTGCTGATTTTCCGGATATGTTAAATCTACTTCAAGGATGTATCCAACAGGAGAATTCATTGAAATTGACTCTACATCAAAATTATCAGTACCTGATAGCCACTCGAATCCCCCATAAGGAAGACATTGTGACATTGCCCATTAAATATTCGGATGGTTCATTACAATTATAATCGTCCATATATTTATTATTGGCTTTGGAATGTCTTTTTGAACATTGGACAATGCCTCCCCTAATACTCTTCTGGATGAACAGGTACATGTCTATATCTGTAAACAGTTCAAGTTCAATTTGTGTAGTTTTAAGCATCGCATCCCAAGATAAGCCTGGAGCAGTGTAATATTGGCAAGGATCAAGATTATAAATTTTTTTACACACTTTTCTAAAATTTTCGAAAATGTCAGTCAAGATTAAAACATCTGTTTTCAGATATAGAAGCATGTATTCTTCAAGTGTCTGACATTTAAACTGTTGCCATACTTTAACCGCGTGTTCATAATCCTCAGTAGAACAAGTCTTATTTGTCAAATGACTGAAAAATTCATGCTGAGTAGGAAGAGAGGTTTCCTCTCACGATCGAACGAGTTGATGTATTCGTATACACCTTATACGTATATACCTGTATACGTATACACCTTTTCTTGTTAGTAGTGTAAATTCATCGTCTTTTGGATACTCTTGGCGAACAGTTTTGAAATCAGATACTGATAAGTTTCTAGCTAAATCATTCAAGCTAGCGGCCATAAATCGGAAGGAATCCAAGAACCTTATTTCAATGCTTTTCTTTTGACTTACTTGTATACGTTTGGAAAGGGATACATACAATTCCTTATTTAAGGGTATAACATTAATATCACCCTCGAAAGCGTTCAATTCTTTAACAAAGAGATGGCAGTCATAGCCAGAAAAATTATGAAAGAACACCGGCACAAACTTTGAAATTTTAAATTACACTCATTATGTGCCGGACCTCTATATTCGCCAGTAAGATGGCAATGGTCTGCCACTCTATCAGCTCCCAATTCTTTATTGCAAATATGACAGTTTTTGCTTTGGAATTGGTGCTTTAGCTGCTGAGGATTTAAAAAGGGCATAGGTGTCGTTTTACTTAAATAGTTATTATAAATATCTACAATATCCCTAACTAAATATTCTATGAACTTTGCGGCAGCATCCTCCCCTGAATAGACAACAAATTTACTAAGGCTATGTTTAAAAGTACAATGTATATTATAACTAAAAGCTGCCGGCATGTGTTTATTAACTAACTTATTACTAATAGAGTCATCTAATCTACTTATTACGCATTCAAAATCTGCGGCACATCTAAACTTCGTTCAAAATTTTTAAAATTAATTACGGCTTTTTCCAGCGGTGGCATCTCCGTGACAACTTTATTGCACACCTCCTTATGTTGTTGAAGAGTAGTCTCATTGTGAGAGTACTGCAGGCAGTTGTTACATAAAAATATTTGTCTGCGATGGCTCGTACTTTGTTGCTTTATTAATCTGGAAATTAAAAGAAATTAAAATAAATTTAAAGATTTAATATACTATGTGATATGAAATTTGAACCTTTAAAATACCTTTGAAATATTTACCTTGAAATAGATTTAATCCACACGTAATGTGAAAGCTCCAAGTCTTGGATAAGAAGCATGTTGATGTGGTGTGGTTTTTCAGCTTGAGTGCTATAAAATGGTCCTATTATAGCCCCAAGCTCTTCATCAAATCCGAAGACATTTACACTTATATTATTATTTATCCGTTCAAATTCCGAAATCTCTGTGAGTGGTAGAGGAAATGTTAATCTCTCAAAATTAACAACAATTCCGTTTGGTAGTGTTATTATATTAGACGCTATATTTTCAATGTTGTAGTTCTGGGGTCTTTCTGGATGGTAGTCTGTATGACTCAGAGTAGCAATGATTGCCCACTTGAAGCAGTATTCGTCATCGTTTTTAATATTAATGCATGCTTTCTTCTTATCCAAGACTTTCGGTAGAGGCAGATAGGATGAACCTTTTATCGGCCTGTACTGGTTAATATTTATTTCCAGGTGACATATTTTGGCGAGAGCCCAGCCACTGTCTCTTTCCTGGAACTCTGTCAGTTTAGTTAATAAGCTTTCAAATGTTTGGTCTAGAATCTGGTCTAGCTGGTTTGGTAACTGAACTATCCTCATTTTTGTTTGAAATGATTTTATTTCAACTATGGGCTTGTCGTCAGATGTTTTGGTGAATTCGCAGAACAACTCCAAATTAAATTTAAACGCCGATTGCTTTTCGAGGCTGTTAATTAGCTCTAGCAATATGTCAGGTTTTCCTTTCTGGAAGAATGTTTCTGCGATGAGAGTACTTTCATCCTTATTTTCATAGATGAGAGACTCTATTCTCTCGTTGAAAGTATCTCTTATATAATTTAACTTGTTGCCGCTTGCCGGAACACAACATTTTCGCTTGTACGCGTTTGTTCTAATGTGATAAGCCCAGTTCTTCAATTCAATATGTTGTTGACATCCTGAGCAATATGACGTAGTTCGTTGTAGGATATTTACCTCCGTCGAGCTACTAGATCCTCCATTTTTATGAGACTTATTTTTATGCTCTTCTAATTTATATTGTCTATCAAATGTTGCTTGACAGTTGTTACATTTAAACAGCAAATTCTCATGCTTGACTCTTACGTGGCGAACTAAGTTTCGTTTTGCTGTGAAACAAGCAGCACATTTCTCGCAGATGAATTGCATGTTTATTGTTTTTCTAAATATAATCGACAACTAAAGCAATTTTAATAAATTCCACGAATTCAGTAGTATATTTAAGTTACACACACAAATTTTTTAAATTTTTACACAACACTGTCTGTCTTTATCTTTTTTTTTGCTCTTGTTTGACTTGTTTATACTTTTTTTCTTTAAGTACTGATTTCAAGTGCTATATTTAAGTTTTTATTCTTATTTTTTTTTCGGGAAAAATTAGAACACATTTAAATTAGACAAATAAATTAGAACATTTATTAGAACACTTACACACTTAATTTAACACTTAATTTAACTGTTGTTAAATTTGTTAATATTTTAATCTGTTTTTTAAATACTATATTTAACTTTTATTTCCCACTTTTACTTCTCCGAACTGTCACTTGATTGCAAATAATTAATATTGTACAGTTTTTAATTGTTGTTAAATTTGTTAATATTTTAATCTGTTTTTTAAATACTATATTTAACTTTTATTTCCCACTTTTACTTCTCCGAACTGTCACTTGATTGTAAATAATTAATATTGTTCAGTTTTTAATTGTTATTAAATTTGTTTATATTTGATTAACTTTTTAAATAGTGTAATTTCACATCTTTTCACAACTTTTTTCCGTTGTAGAGCGTTTTGAGACTTTGGTGTTTGCGACTTGAACGACACATTTACAATTGACCCTTTATACTCGATGTAGCTAATTTTATGCTCATGGATGTTTGTTTACATTATGATTCTGTGCAAAAAACAAAAATTTCTAAAAGTCCGTTGAGATAAAGAAAAAGAACAACAACAACAACGACATACCAGAACTACTACCCAGCCATTCGCATCCATTCAAAGTTCAATATGCAAACAAATTCGAACATGTTCTAAATGACCAGTTGCGTTTGTTTACATTATGATTCTGTGCAAAAAGAAAAATCTCAAGTACCACAAACGATACACAAGCGGGCAGAGATCAAGGCAGAGGAACACACCACACTCGCAACAGTCAGCACGCCGAGCTATGTATGTCTGTCTGTCCGTCCGTCTGTATGTATGTCCGTCTGTTTGTCTGTCTGTCTGTATGTATGTCCGTCTGTTTGTCCGTCTCTATGTATGTATGTTTGTCTGTCTGTCTGTCTGTTTTTACACGCCTACTTTGTCACGCCCCTATTGCCACGCCCACTTTTGTCACGCCCACTTTTGCCACGCCCCATTCCCCTTCCTCTCCCTCCCTCCCCTTCCTCTCCCTGCCTCCCGGTGTCCGTCCGTCTGTCCGTCCATATTTATATCTCCTTCTCACTCCCTCCCACACAACCGTATAGCGCCATCTCACTCTAACACACGCAAAGCATAGCTCCCAAATAGCTCCCTAATTTCAGTTGTCCCAGAAGGTACATATACCTACTACTAAAATGCTACAAGACGATATAATAGAACCATCAACATGTCCGTATAACGCTCCACTATTGCTAGTTCCGAAGAAAAATACAGGTTACAAAAAGAAATCGAGAGTAGTTGTAGACTTTCGTAAATTAAACGATAAAATAGTCAATGATAAATTCCCACTAATACGACTAGAGGACATTCTCGATAAATTAGGAAGAGCAAAATGGTTTTCAACTCTCGATATGACTAGCTCTTTTCATCAGATAAATTTAGAAAAAAATTCACGACCCGCAACCTTTTCTACAACAAACGGTCATTTTCAATTCAAAAGACTACCTTTTGGATTAAAAATATCAAACAGTTTTCAACGAATGCTTACTATAGCACTCTCAGGCCTAGAAGCCGAAGCATTTCTGTACGTAGATGATATAATTGTTTTCGGATCTAGTCTTACTCATCATAATAAAAACGTAATTCGTCTTTTAGATAGGCTAGATAAATACAATTTGAAATTAAATGCAGAAAAATGTTGTTTTTTACAACCAGAAGTCATATACACCTTTCGCTCCTGAGACATTAAGAAACAAATTTCGTCTCCGAATATAATTTTTTCTTGCTTTCTAATGCTTCAGGTGAATAGTTACGTAATATTTTATTTGTAAAATTAGTAAACATCCTTGTGCAAGGACGCTCACATTTGTGAGCTTTAGGAGTATGCCATGTACAAGTTGTGTACAACAAAGATTAAAAAAATAGAAATAAAAACCTAAGTTTACTTATAAAATACATTTATTTTACTTGGTGAACAAAGATTAAAAAATAGAAATAAAAACCTAAGTTACTTAGATACTTATAAAATACATTTGTTTTAGTTGTGTGGGCACCCCGAAAAGCGACACTTTAAGTGTTTCAATCACTGGCCAGTGGTGAAAACCATCAAAGCGCTTATCTTGTCCAGGTATCCTATAATGGCGTGCATTCCAAAAAATACACATATTTCTTCAAATGAAGTTTTCAACTCATGGTCAGTTATAGCCAAATAATACTGAGACGTATGAAGAACTGCCTTTTCATCAGTTCATTTGTAAAGTACTTCGAGAAATATTCATAGGATGTTTTAACAATCTAAGAAAACATACTAAAAATCAATGATATGTACTGAGAAATCGCTTTTCAGAAAATTTTACAGTTGCAACGAATGTATATTTTAGCACTGTTTACAAACTTAGTTCACAATTGTGAAAATTAAGTTTGAGAGCGCCAAATACATTTGTTTTTTGCATAATTTATCCTAATTGCATTGTAAATAGAATACCTTACATTTGGCGTTAATGATCCACCAAAAAAAATTTAAGAAACATTTTGAAATGATTTAGTTTATATTTTTTAAACACTACAAGCCATATCGAGCGCGCACACCACTTATAAGATATGAATAACACACACAGTAACAGCGTCAACGTGTTGTTTATGACAACAAATGAAAATGTGTCGAATTCACTTAGACGTAGTAAATTTTGAAGCAGACATGATTATACATGTATATTTCCAGAGAATATTTCTGAAGCTCACAATTGTGAGCCCGTGGAGGGAAAGTGATACCTAGGTGACTTAATAAGAAGAAATGGAGTAAAAACAGATCCAGGAAAATTCCAAACAATTAAAGACTATCCTATTCCTAAAAACTCAGATGATGTCAGAAGATTTATCGCATTCTGCAACTTTTACAGACGATTTATACCCAACTTCGCAGACATAGCTAAAGACCTAAACCAACTTTTAAAACGGAACACAAAATTTGAATGGAATAAAAATTGCCAACAGGCATTTCAACAACTAAAGAATAAACTAATAGAACCACCAATTTTACAATATCCGGATTTTGAAAAACCCTTCATTTTACTAACAGACGCTTCAAACTACGCTTTAGGCCCAGTTTTATCACAAGGCGAAATAGGCAACGATTCACCTATTTCATACGCCAGCAAAGCCTTACAAAAACATGACTTAATCAGACCGGTAATCGAAAAAGAACTCTTAGCAATACACTGGAGTATAAACTTTTCCGGACCTTATTTATTCGCACGTAAATTTACGGTAATAACAGACCACCGACCTTTAATATCTCTTTTCACACACAAAAATCCGTCATCAAAAATGACAAGAATAAGACTAGATCTATGCGACTACAATTTTGAAATTATAAATATATATGAAAGGAAAATTAAATACGAATGCAGATGCACTGTCAAGAATACAGATTAATACAGATATATTAAAAGAAATGATACCAAGTGAAATCGATGAAACAGTTAAGAAAACACTAATTATTACGAGCATGAGCAGAAAAGATAATAACAAGGGGCAATGTACATCTCAACAGCAGCCTGATCCACTTCGGACATGGGATTGCACATCAGTAACTGACGTCAAAAATATAAGAAAATTAAAATTTAATGTCGACTTACATATGTATGCCGAATATGAAATTCGACATATGAATTGCAAGATTACTATTGAAAATTATAACGAGCACGTAGGATGTAGCGATAACGCAGCGAAACTAGATACGATACTGCAGAAGCTAGCATCAAGGATGAAGAAAGAAAATATAGAATATTTAGCGCTAGAGAATAATGATGAAATATTTGAAGTAGTATATGAGAAAGAAGAATTTAAAAAGACGTACGCAAAAATGAAGATAAATAAAGATAATGAAGATAACAATGTTCCCCAATTGAAAAGACTAATTTATGCCGCCCCAAGACAAGTAGAAGATGAACTAATGAAATATAAAATAATCGATGAATTTCACAGTAAAGAACACTTAGGTATTCGTAAAACGATAATAAAACTTAAACAAAGATATATCTGGAAAAATGGTAAATGGTTAAATGGTTTAAAATTTATGGTAAAGAAATTTATAACAAATTGTGACTTATGCGCAAGAAATAAAATCACAAAACATACTTTAGAAAAACAGGCGATTACAGACACACCAAGTAAAAGCTTTGAAACAATATCTATAGATACAGTAGGCCCTCTTAAGGTATCAAACGGTTACAGATACATTTTAACAATGCAATGTGACTTGATATATGTGAACAAAATGTATAATAGCACATCCAATACAGACTAAAGACGCTCTAACCGTAGCCAAAACGATTGTAGAACAATTAATCTTAAAATTTGGACACTTCAAAATATTAAAATCAGATAAAGATACGAATTCACAAATGAACTACTAAAAAACATATGTGATTTGCTAAGAATAAAACAGATATTTTCAACTCCCTACCATCATCAAACATTAGGTTCAGTTGAACGAAATCATAGAGTGTTAAATGTATTTTTATTAAATTTTGCTAATAATTACGAATGGGATATTTGGTTACCGTACTACATGTTTGCATAAAACACAACTCCACACATAACTACAAATTACTCACCACATGAACTCATTTTTGGAAAACTTGCCCAATTACCGACTGACTCATTTATAAACACAACAAACACTACAAATATTGACGACTACGTTAACGAACTGAAGATCAGATTGCGAACTTCACTTGAGATAGCAAAACAGCAAATTATAAATGAAAAGAAAAAAAGAAATACAGAACAAGTAAACAATTATTCAAAAGCACTTAACTTGCAAAAAGGAGACCTAGTTTTATTAAAAATTGAAAACAGAAAAAAATATAATAGTCCATGCAAAGGTCCATATAAAATTATTGAAAGAAAAGATGTAAATTCAATGATAGATATAAATGGCTTACATAAAGATGTACACAATAATCTATTAAAACCTTATATCGCAAATAAGATGTAAAAATAAGAATAGAATAATTTTAAGAGCATACAAATACTTATAGTAATTAAAATTTATATTAAAAATTATAACATATTAAAAATTATACAGAGTGTTTCGCATAAGATGGGACAGAAGATAGGACGTGTAGGTTGGGTCGAGACAAGAAAAAATCGTATGGGAATGGGGGGTCAATTTCCCCCCGTTTAGACGGGAGTTAAACATTATGTTAAATGTTTATTCATTAATTTTAGATATAAAATCAAATTTTAAGAAATTCAAACATAGAATAGCAAATTAAATTGTAAAATATTCAAACATATAATTTTAAGAAAATCTCGAACATACATAATATTGTTCATGTATTTACTCTTATGTTAAATGTTTATTCATTAATTTTAGATATAAAATCAAATTTTAAGAAATTCAAACATAGAATAGCAAAGTAAATTGTAAAATATTCAAACATATAATTTTAAGAAAATCTCGAACATACATAATATTGTTCATGTATTTACTCTTTAAAAGAAATGGGATCGCTTAGGATATAAAAACCCGAGCGATCCAGAATAAAATTCAGAATTGGTCTAAGCTAGAAAACCATCAGGCTTTTATTTCTCGAATTCTCCGTCAGCGACACAGCAAGGCGAAACTCCAGTAAAAGTGCCAACTTAAGTACACGGAATACATATACACACATACGCATTCTGATCGTTAGGGAAATATGACATAAAATATAAGAAATAAATTTTCATAATATGTTCGGATTTTAAGTTAAAACATTCTTGAAAGAAAGATTAGGGAATAATATACGGTATATGAAAAGTGGCTGTTTCGTTAAATACACAGCCATAACTATTGCATTTGCAATTATGTATTTCAGAAATAAATGCACATGAAATCTATGCATAAAGAATTAGTTTATGCATAACCACAATTTATTCCTTATAACTGCACCTGGGGGCAAACATGGCAATAAAAAGTTTAAATAAATCTAAGATAAAAAACAATTATTTCTTATAAAGAAATTCTTACAAAATATAGAAAATGAATATACAGTCGTATAAAATGTAGTTCATAAATATTCGATATAAAATATTGACGAAATCGCGTTAATAACAAACAAAACACAAGCCAAGAGTTGAGCGATTAACGCAAGAACAAGCGATTAACGCAGAAACAAAGTAGAGCAACTGAACACGAGCAGAACGCAGTGTCAGTTTGAGCAATTAAGCATAAAACACCAAAGGTGAACAACTTCAAAAGAAGAGAAACAAAAAGCAAAATACAATAAAGAAATTGTTATATATACATACACATATGCTATAAACACATATGCTACCATATACTATATATAACTATTGTTGTATGTCGCGATCGCAACTTCCAGTTCCGGGTGATATGAACCTTCAAGGCCAGTATTATCGTTGTTTGCATAATACTACTCTGAGAGTGAGTCAAGGCCAAGTTCATATTAACGCAACCACAGCACTTTGCTTGGTAGCCAGAAGCTTTAGTCAAGCTTTGAAAACCAAGTCAGCCACCATAGCGCTTTGCATTGGAATGGATCGTGGAAGCTAGCATTCAGTAGCAAGCTTCCAAACCATTAAAACCCTAGCGCCTTGCATTGGAATGGATCGTGGAAGCTAGCCTTCAGTAGCAAGCTTCCAAACCATAAAACCCACAGCTCTTTGCATTGGGACGGATTTTGGAAGCTAGCGTTCGGTAGCAAGCTTCCAAACCATAAAACGCTTGGCTTTAGAAAATAAAAAAGACCTAGAATCAAACGCGGAAGAATTAAATTGCGAACGTTAGTTTTACAAAAATACGTGTTAAAATTAAAGTAGAAAAAGCCTACAATTGAACAATTAAATAAAAATAAAAAGGAGATCAATTAAAAATATTATATTATACTAAACAAGGAGTTTTATTAGTTGTCCCGAGGACAATTGAACCCGAGAGAAGACCATCCTAGAATACACTACAACATTTTGGAGCAGCCGGATTTTTCGAGCCGAGGATCGCTCGATAAGAAGAAAAGTAAGTGGTATGAAATACTTAAATAATTAATAACTTAAAAGCTTAGGAAAAAGAAGGCAGGAAATATACAAAAGTGAAACAATAATTTAGAAATGAAGTTGCCATGAAATTTGAAAAAGTGAAATAATAAATTGAGGAATGAATTAAAATAGAAATTATGGGATTAACCAAATAAAATTAAAATTACAACATTTTTTTAAAATTAAAATTCAACTTTTTTTAATTAAAATTCAATTTTTAAGAAAGTGAAGCAAGAAACCAATAGGTGAACAAAACACAATGAAACGTATAGTGCTAAAACTGTGGAATTAATAAAAAGTAAAGTACGTTGTAAAATTATTAAGTGTCAAATGCCTTAAAATAACTATTAATTTAAAATAATTGAATTGTAAATTTATTTGACAACATACAATAGGTACGATAATTACTTAGTAGATAAAGTATTTCAGGAGGATATACTAAAGAACGTAGAAGACGAGACTAACCCTAAAAACTAAGGGAATTATTAGAGAAAAAGTGATTAACCGAAGAAACGTTGAATAGAACATTAGAACAGGGATTGGCACAAAAATCAAGAGAAGACTGTAGTTCTTTAGAAGAAGCCAACAGAAGAATCCAAGAATTAAAAGAAGAAAACAGCCGGCTAAAACAAGAAATATATTTAGCTAACGATCAGACACTATACCATAAAGCAGCCACCCCAGCAATAGTCAGTCCCAAGGAATATAATCCAATTTCATTCCCTACATATAAACAACCAGTGGCAGACCAAAGCAAAATGGGTATACAAGAAATAGCGAAGATAACAAGCAGTCTTGTTCCACTGTCTTCAGGAACACAATCACCAGACTTAAGAGGTGAAGTATATAAGTTTATACAGGCGTGTGAGTCAGCTACAAGGGAAGCAACTGTAGGAAATATACAAGAGTATATAGACTGTATCAAACAAAGATTATATGGAGAAGCTTATGATGTAGTAGGCTCACAACCGTTCAGCAGCCTAGAAGAATTATACCTAATGATAAGAATAGCCTACCTACCAATAATTACACAACAAGGACATTCGGCAGTACGCAAGACGCCTAAATACCAAAAAAGCACAGGTATTACAAGTAATAAAGGATACCTATAAGGGAGAAGGCGACAGCGCACTAGTATCTATGGCAGAGACATCGGCAAATAAGGCGTTTAGAACAGGGTTAAAAGATGCAACGCTACGAATTCACATGCTAAGTGTTACAGAGAAAAGTATGGAGGAAATGATAGAAATTCGAGAGCACCACAAACCAAAAGAGCACCAAAATTCGTTTCGAGAGCAAACTGGAGGTGTGACAACAAGGACTACAAAAGATGTGGGGCGAGCAACAAAAATCAAGGGCCTAATAACCGAAATCAGAGTTGGCAATCTAACCAAATTCAACAAAATTGGCCACCAAACCAAATGCAGCAAAATTGGCAGCAAAAACAGGTCCAAACGAACTGGAAACAACAGAAAAAGAACCCAGGGAACTCAAATTCGACCACATTCAAGGGGGCACAGATGAATCAAAGTCCTGTGAACACGCCAAACGGTGTAACAGACCAGGATACATAGTAGCAAACTGTAGAGCTAAAAGAAACAGGGAAAATCTCCAGAATAATCAGCAGGGAAACCAGCAAGGGCCCAGACAAGGTCAATAATCTGGGAACCCAACAACACTAGGAATTTAAGGCCAAAGGAAGTAGTAACCGTACGTCCAACATCGGAAGAGATGATGGATACGTTATTGACTTCAGATATATTAGAAGCTAATAAAGCTAAGAATATTGGGTACAAAATTAATAAAATAAAAATTATAGAACAGAATAATAACGTAAATGAAACAGTGTTGTATGTCGCGATCGCAATTTCTAGTTCCGGATGATATGAACTTTCAAGGCCTGTATAATTATTGTTTGCATATTACTACTCGGAGAGTGAGTCAAGGCCAAGTTCATATTAACGCAACCACAGCACTTTGCTTGGTAGCCAGAAGCTTTAGTCCAGCTTTGGAAAGCCAAGCCAGCAACCAGAGCACTTCGTATGGAATGGATTGTGGAAGCAAGCGTTCAGTAGCAAGCGTCCAAACCATAAAACGTTTGGATTGGAAAAATAAAAAGAAAAGACCTAGAACCAAACGCGAAAGAATTAAATTGGGAATAATTTAATTCTGCCGATATTGATATTACGAAATACAAAATTTGCGAAATAATGGAAATTGCGACACGCGCCAACACCGACCCAATTTGGTTCGGTCGACGGGTGCGTCAACCGCTGGTGCTCTGCCCGCAGCCTGGTGCGGAGGGATGAGGGAGGAAAGTGGGCGTGACAAAAGTGGTAGGGACAAAAGTGGGCGTGGTGAAAGTGGGATGACAAAGTGGGCGGGTCAATTGTGGGCGTGGCAAAAAGCGGACTTGTCCAATTGTGGGCGTGTCAAAAGTGTGGGCATGCAAAAGTGGGCTTGCCAAAATGTGGGCGTGGCAAAAATGGGCGTGACAAAAGTGGACGTTTTCACATGGGAGTGTCAACTGTGGGCTTGTCAAGGTGTGGGTGTGGAAATAGAGACGTATGATCGTAAAGTTAAAAATCCAGCGGAAGGTTAACGGATTCATATCCACCCAATACCAACCTTTTTTATCAACACTTGCACTGTGCATGTTTGTATAGGCATGATCAGTTTTCAATTGTTTTGATATCATTAAATCATATCAACTTAAAGTCAACTTAAGTCGAAAAGCAATTGCTTTTTTTATATCAGCACTATGCAACGTAATCGTTTTGGGTACGGTTAGTTGTATCGCTGCAACCACATGTGCACTCTTGAGATCCTTTCCGAGATACCTACCTAAAAATAGAAAGAACAATGTTCGCACCATGTGTCAATCTCATTATATAATGCTTACGTATATGAACAGAAGTCTAGGCTCTCGTCTTAGTTAATTACATTTTATTTATCCGATCCGTTGTTGGGATAGTGATAGAGAAACTTATCCTAAATAAACTATACTATTTCTGTTGCTGAACATGTGTCCTCTTATGGTATTTTTATCAGCACATTCACTATGCATGTTTGTATAGGCATGAAATATTTAACAAGTTTGTACATTCACTAAGTCTATTCTTCTTAAACTCAATATGGTTTAATTTTCGAGGGAAAGCTGGTAGAAAATACTTTTTATACGCTATAAGAGTAAAAATGTTTAAACAATTAAAGAAGTTTTGACAAGAGTTTTGACAAAACAAGAGATATTTATAATAATTATTTAAGTGTAGTTAGACCAATGAACTCGTTGTCTAATGAAGAGGTAAAACTCCAAAAAGACTCCAATTCTTGTTATATTTGCGAACAAGAATTGGGGGCTGATCGAGTGGCAGATCATTGCCATTTAACGAATGGCAATTTAAAATTTCAAATTGCAAAGTTTGTGCCTGTATTTTTCCATAATTTTTCTGGCTATGACTTTCATCTCTTCATTAAAGAATTAAATTTATTTGAGGGTGATATTAATGTTATCACCTTAAATAAAGAGTTGTATGTTTCACTATCAAAACGCATCAAAGTAGACGAAAAGAAAACCATCGAAATCAGATTCTTGGATTCTTTTCGTTTCATGGCATCGAGTTTGAATGCATTAGCGTAAAATTCGTCATCAAGTGATTTCAAAATAGTGCGCCAAATGTATCCAAACGATGATGAGTTTCAGCTCTTCAGACGAAAGGGGGTATTCCCATATGAATACCTAAATTCAAAGGATCGTTTAGGAGGAACCAGTCTTCCCAGTCATGATTTAGTTGTTTTAGTTGTTTAAGTAACAAAATTTGTTCGGACTATCAACACGCCTTAAAGGTTTGGAATGTCTTCAACTGAAAAACACTAAAAGATTACATGCTGTTATATTTGAAGACTGATGTGTTGATCTTAGCTTGATGTTCTGTTTGTGTTGCGCTTAGTTCGCAAACATGTTTCCGTTGTTCTGTTTGTGTTGCGCTTAGCTCGCAAACATGTTCCCGTTATTCTGTTGTTCTGTTTGTGTTGCGCTTAGTTCGTAACCCAGTTGTTCCTGTGCTGTGGTGAGTTTTCTCGCCGATCCGGGTTGCCTTCTTGGCGAACTGGTGACGCAGTATTGTTGTGCGGTAATTTTCGACTTTCGAAAATTGTCGTCACAATAGTAGTATTAATAGTAATAATTTAGTTAGTAAGCATATACCTGTGGCCTTTAGCTATAATATTCATTGTAGTTTTAATCATAGATTAAGCAAATTTGTAATTTATTCGGGGGAGGATGCTCCCACAAAATTCGTAGAATTTTTAGTTAGGGATATTTTAAATATTTATTATAAGTATTTCAGTGTTATAAAAAACTGACAAAAACTGACATATTTGCAATTTGGAATTGGGTGCAGACAGAGTGGTGGATCATTGTCACCTTACTGGCAAATATAGGGGTCCAGCACACAACAGCTGTAACCTACAATTCCAAATTGGAAATTTCGTCCCCATATTCTTTCATAATTTTTCCGGGTATGACTGTCATTTGTTCATCAAGAAATTAAATTTAATTGATGGGGATATAAATGAGATTCCTATGAACAAAGAGTTATACGTTTCTCTTTCGAAACATATCAGAGTTAGCAAGGAAAAACAATTGAACTGAAATTTTTAGATTCCTTCCGGTTTATGGCCGCAAGTTTGAATGACCTGGCATCAAATTTAACAGCGGCAAACTTCCACACAATCCACCAAATGTGTCCAAACAATAATGAATTTAGTCTTTTAAAAAGAAAAGGTGTATTCCCATATGAATATCTAAATTCATTAGGGCGGCTAGAAGAAATTTCTCTTCCTTCTCGAAAGGAATTCTTCAGTCGCTTGACAAACAAGCAATGTTCGGTTGACGACTATGAACACGCCGTTAAGGTTTGGCAAACATTCAATTGTCAAACTCTTAACGACTACATGCTTTTATATCTGAAAACGGATGTTCTTACAATATTTTAACAGACATTTTTGAAAATTTCAGAAAAGTCTGTAAAAATATTTATGAGTTGGATCCATGTCAGTATTACACTGCCGCAGGATTATCCTGGGATGCCTTGTTGAAAACCACTAATATAGAACTTGTAACACAAAATTTGTGTCACAGTGCTTTATTCACATATTAGCCTCATTAGTACCATTAAGCGACCCTCGGTCAATGCGTATTAGTAAACACCTCATCACCAGGGGTTATTATCACGAAGAAACTCTAGATTTTAAGCATGCGGGTTGCATTATACCTAAGAAAAATACTTAGCTTCTAAGAAATTAAGGTAGGAAGCAACCCTGGCTGACCGAATGCACATAGTGGCAGCCCTGATAAATATTTGAGTGACCGATTTGCTTTGGCATGATCATGCCACACACGAATATAATTCGTGCGCACTTTGCCATCACCGTCCTTTATATGGACCGGTGATGGCAAAGTGCGTTGGTTGGTGACGTCGTCCGAACCAACGAGGTCATTCCCGTGCAAGTGTGTCAGCCACCCCCGGAAGCCAGGCCCAAAACAAAAACAACTCCTAGGGATGGCAAAGTGCGCACGAATTATATTCGTGTGTGGCATGATCATGCCAAAGCAAATCGGTCACTCAAAAATTTATCAGGGCTGCCACTATGTGCATTCGGTCGGCCAGGGTTGCTCCCTACCTTAATTCCTTAGAAGCTAAGTATTTTTATTAGGTATAATGCAACCCGCATGCTTAAAATTTAGAGTTTCTTCGTGATAATAACCCCTGGTGATGAGGTGTTTACTAATACGCATTGACCGAGGGTCGCTTAATGGTACTAATGAGGCTAATATGTGAATAAAGCACTGTGACACAAATTTTGTGCTACAGTTTCATCCCTTCTTTGGGAAACGAGAAAAAAAACTGTTTAGGTTTAATTAGTAATTCATTTTTGTTCTTATAAACAAACGTTTCATTTCCTTAATAACTTAAAATAATTAAATATAATTTTCCGGGCAATAAATGCGTAATTTTCTTCTTCTGCTTTGTTTGGTAATGAAAAGCGTATAACTTTTATGTTGGAAGCGACTTGTGCACTTTTGCTCGAGAGCAAAATATTTACTGACCATCTCTTGCGATGGTTCAGCTCAGCTTCAGGCAGCAATATTTTTTTTTTTTTTTTTTAAACAAAATAATTCAATATTCATAATAAAATAATAATACTAATTCAATCATTATAATAATCCAGATATATATACCTATATATATATTATAGTTGTTTTTTTTTTTTTTTTATTAGGCCCAGTGGTTCGGAGCTATGGGGGCGTGGTCCTCATTGGTGATTACAACTCTCGAGTGTGACCCCATCGTTAGATGGGCCCAGCCGTCCTGAGTTGTCATCCGTACCGTCCCCCATGGTCGGCGGATTGTCCATCGCCGCTTTGTCCTGTCCACCTGTGGCGGGATGTGGATTTCGCTCAATCGGGCGTGGGCACTGGTGGATGGAGTGTTGTTGGTAATGGTTTTTTTTTGTTTGTTTTGGCTGTGATTCGGTTGCTGTTGTTTTCTCTTGTTGTTGGTTGGGGGTTGGTCTTTTTTATTGTGATTTTTTGTTGGTTTTCTGGTGGACGTTGCGGTTTGTTCTTGTTTTGGATTTTGTTGTTGTAGGTTTTTATTTTTTGGTTGGTTTTATGTTTTGTTGTTTTGGAGGTTGTGGTTGTAGATGGTTGTTGTCGGTTGTCGTTGTTGCGGCTTGCCCTAGCATCCGCCACCTCTGCGCCACCTGGCTGTGTAACCGGCGGGACATTAACATGAGGGGGGCTAGTTTTGGCTTCCCTTTTGGAGTGGCCTCCTGGGGTGGCTGGTATGCCCGCACTGCGAATATTTCGTCGGCTCGGACGAATCCGGGGCGTCTGGATTGTGTGGCCTTTCGCTGCATTGTCTGATTGTAGAGTGAGAGAAGAGGATGAGGGTCTATTATTATTTGGCAGAGCTATGTATTTTTTTAGATTTTGGAGATGGACGATCTATGTTTTGGTTGGATCGCTAGGGTCACCCAGTTGGGCAAGGCTGGGAGAGGGATATCGAAGGATGCGGAAGGGACCTTCGTACTTCGGTGCTAGCTTTTCCGTGAATTGTTTTGCCGCCGAGGATAATACGTGTGTTTTGCGCAATACTAAACTGTTTATTGCCGGTTTCCAGTGACGTCGTCGTGCGTCGTAGTATTTCCTTTGTCGTGCGGTGGCTTTCTGGTTGGCTTGAAGTGCTTTGTTGTATAGATTTTCGAAGTTGACGGGTTGTCTTTGGACGTCGAGTTCGTTGAGCGCTAGGATTTTTGGGGCGGCTGGGTTGCGTCCGAGGTTTAGTTCAGCTGGTGACATTTTCGTGGAGTCGTGGTAGGCGGTGTTGATAGCGAATGCGATTTCTGGTAACTTGGAATCCCAGTTTCGGTGGTCATCCCGGGTGTAGATTGCCATCATCGTTTTGAGAATCCGATTTACTCGTTCAGTAGGATTTTCGTGCGGTGTGTACGTGGCGGTGAACCGGTGTGTGATGCCATATTGTTCGGTTAATTCCTTCAGGAGCTTACTGGTATATTGCACGCCATTGTCGGAGATTAGGGTTTCTGGACATCCAAATCTGAAGATCACTCTCTCGCGCAGGTGTCGGATGACTGCCGCGGTGGTAGCTTTCGGTATTGGAATCACTTCTACCCATTTTGTAAATTTCTCGGTAAAGACCAGGAGCGCTGTGTTACCTTTTCGTGAGCGGGGGAATGGTCCCATAAAATCAGAGCAAACTATTTGCCAGGGTCGGTTCGCAACTAGCGTGTTCATTTCACCGTCCGGGGGTCCGCGTGCTGTTTTGTAACGTGCACATGTTGGGCAGCTGTTGACATATTGCTTTACGCTATGATGCATACCAGGCCAGTAGTAGTGTTTTTGTAGTCGGCGGAGTGTTTTTGCTACTCCCAGATGGCCAGCTGTAACATTATCATGTGTTTCGACTAGTGCTTGCTGTTGTTGTTCGCTGGGTAGGCATAACTTCCATTCGGTGTGTATGGAGTTGCGGTTGATTTGTTTGTATAGTTTTTCATCTACTATTCGAAACTTGTGAGCCGCTCTTATCGAATTATTCTTTACTCCTGTCTTTGTTTTTGTGTACCAGTCGGTTGCGGTGGAGACACAATAGTTGGTCTCGAGGGAGGGTTGGGTGTCCCGTGATAATGCGTCGGCTACTGCATTCTGAGAGCCTCTTCGGTATTCCACACTAAAATTGTATTGTTGCAATTCTAAGGCCCAGCGAGCTAGACGACCGGACGGATTTTGTAGCGTGTAGAGCCAGCGTAATGAATGATGGTCGGTAATGACGGTGAACGTGTACCCTTGTAGGTATGGCCGCATTTTACGGATGCTCCACAGAATTGCCAAACACTCTTTTTCTGTCGCGGAATATTTTTGTTCTAGTTCCGTCAATGTACGGCTGGCGTACGCTATTATCTTTTCGTCTCCTTCGTATTTTTGTGATAATACGGCACCCAGTCCAGTGTCACTGGCGTCGGTCTGTAGGGTGAAAGGTAGATCGAAGTTTGGGCAGCACAGTACAGGGGCGGTGGTTAGTGCTATTTTTAAATTTGCGAAAGCCTCTTCTTGTTGTGGGCCCCAAACCCATCGTTGATTTTTCTTTAGGAGCATGTTCATGGCGGCCACAGTGGTGGAGAAAGATTTCACAAATCGACGATACCATGAGGCGATGCCTAATATCCTTCGTAGCTCTTTGACGTTCTTTGGGGCGGTTAAGTTCAGGATTGCGTTAATCTTTTCGGGGTCGGTGCATATGCCTTCTGGGGTAACAACGTGCCCTAAGTAGACGGTCTTTGCAGAACTGAGATTTTTCAAAGTTAATTTTCATATTTGCCGCTCGGAGCCTTTGGAATACGATTTTTAAGTTGGCTATGTGCTCGGGTAGCGTTTTGCCTAGCACAATTATGTCGTCTAAGTACGCAAAAGCGAAAGGCTCTAGTTCTGGTCCAATTATTTGATCTAATATTCGCTGGAAGGTGGCGGGCGCGGAGTGTAGGCCGAACGGCATGACCTTCCGTTGAAATAACCCGTGGGTGGGTACGGTGAAGGCCGTGTAACTTCGTGACCGTTCGTCTAGAGCGACTTGCCAATATCCGTTTTTTAGGTCAATCGTGCTAATGAACTTTGCTTCCCTTAGTTTGTCGAGTATGCCTTGAATATGTGGTAGCGGGTATGCATCTCGAACGCTAACTCTGTTCAGCTGGCGGTAATCTACACAGAGTCGCCAGGTACCTTGTTTCTTCTTTACAAGTACGATTGGGGAGCTAAACAGACTTTGCGATTTTTCGATTTTATCTTCGTTTAACAGTTTATCAATTTCTTGATTGATAATTTGCTGCATGGCGGGGTAACGTGGATAATAACGTTGTTTAAATGGAGTATCGGTGGTGAGAGTGATTTTATGGGTTCCCACGTTACACGGAGTTGTTATTTGTTCCATCAGTTTTTCTTCGGTGGCTATGAGCTGCTGTATGTTGGTGACGGTGTATGCCGTGGCGGGTCTTGGTGACTGTTCAGGATCGCTACTGCCTAGTGGTATCTCTTGTCCTCCGACCATCAACTTATCTCCTATTTTATTTAGCAAGTCTGTGCCGATGATGAATTGTTCGGTCAGGCCTGGCAAGAAATATACTTGGTGGGAGTACACTGCACCTTGTAGGGTGATGCGCACCTGGAATGATTCTTTGAGTCGAAGAGTGCGTCCATTTGCGAGGATTATTAGTTGTTGCGGTCTCGTGGCGGTTGATTGGCTCATGTGCCGGCGGATCGTAGGCCCGATGAAAGAGAGTGTGGCGCCGGTGTCCACTAGTGCCTGTATGGTGAGTTGATTGCATTGAATTTCTAGATGGTATCGGCCTTCCGTCGGTGGAGCTTCCTCCTGATGACAAGGACAGTTGATTGTGCGGACACCCTTTGCTTGGCAGTAGGAACAGAACAATTGCTTTGGTAGAGTACAACGGCTTTGAATGTGACCGGCTTGACCACATGCCCAGCAATGAGTTTTTCGATTGTAAGGCTGGTTGGTGATGCAGTTATTTCTATGGCGGTTGAAACGGCTTTCTTCTGATTTGATAAGTTCATACTCGTCGGTTAGTGCGAGTAGTGTGTCCATATCTTTGAAGTCATTTCGTCGAATATAGAGGCGGTACTCTGGCCGCAAACCGTCATAGGCTCGTTCGAGTTGATCTTGTGCCTTCATTCGGGGGTGCTGTCTAACTAGAGTCAACAAGTTCATAATGTAATCTTTTGCCTTTTCACGGGAGGTTTGCCGTCGACGGATAATTTCCTCTTCTAGTCGGCTGAGGTGTCGCGGTGGTTGGAAGAAATTCTCGGCGGCAGTACGGAATGCACTCCAAGTCCGGACGTCACTGCGTTTGTATCGCCACCATTCGCGTGCTCGGTCCTTCAGCACTTCGTTTAATGGGAGGAGCAGGTGATCGTATGGGATCTGGTAACAGTCAGCCAGCTCTTCGATGTTCTCGAGGAATTCGTGCAGTGGCCGCGTGCCATTGTAATTAAGGCCCCACTTTCGCACCGTATTCATTACGTCGATGTCATATGGGGGGTTAATTTGTCGCGGCACGGCCCCTCTTGTCGTTGCTGTTGCTGCTGCGGTTGCTGTTGACGTGCTGGCTGCATGATGGTCGTTGTCTCGCCGTGGGCTCGGGCTTCGTGTGTTGGTGGGTTTGATTTGTAATGACCCGGCACCTTTTGCCGTTGTTGTTGCTGCCGTTGCTGTTGGTATGCTGGCTGCATGCTGGTAGTTGTCTTGCCGTGGGCTCGGGCTCATGCTTTTGATGGTCGTTGCGGCTGCTGCTGATGTGCTGGCTGCAGGCTGGTGATTGTCTTGCCGTGGGCTCGGGCTTCTCGTACTCGTGCTTGTGGGAGGTGCGAGGGTGTTGCCACACTTGTCGAGCTGCTCGGTTGATCTTCGCGTTCGGGTTGCTTTAATCAAGGCACTCATTCGTTGTTTCATTTCTGCTACAGTTCCTTCTGTTGACAGACCATGCTTTCCGAGTTCGGCCTCTAACTCCTCCTTCTTTAGTGCGTATATCCAGCTAGTATTGTCTGGTAACAGTTCTTCGTTTGTTGTGGTACTCCCATTTTCTGGAAGTCCCTGCTCGGGCGCCATTTGTAACGAGTTTTGTTCGTCGGCTGGGATAAAACTCATCGGTCCCAGGTTTCACTAAGGGGTCTCGTAACCCTCAGTTGATTTTTCTGCCGAATTACTCACTGCTGACGTAGTAGCGTCAGCAAAATTCACCAATCACGGAGGATTTGGCTCGGACGGAAAATCGTTTATTATTTATTTTCTTATAAATACCATTTTGCACTAGTTGCGATCATTTCCTACCTTCTTTTTCTTCCTTTTCTTTTCTTTCTACACTCTCCCTCCCGACTACGGTCACCCGCTTCGGCCTTCCCGACTACGGTCACCCGCTTCGGCTTTCCCGACTACGGTCACCCGCTTCGGCTTTCCCGACTACGGTCACCCGCTTCGGTTTTCCCGACTACGGTCACCAGCTTCGGCTTTCCGGACTACGGTCACCCGGCTTCGGCCTTTCCCCCGGCACCGGCTGAACCAACCACTGGTGGCTTGCTTGCAGAATTGTAAGCAGGTAAGCCTTTAGTGGCTGCGCGCATACCGAACACCCGAACCGCAGCGAATTGGTCGCATGCAACCAACTCCCTGACTTCGGCCATACCAGTGCATACCATTGAAAGTCAACCACGACTTGAACCGAATACGCAACCCGTAGCGTAATTGGTCAACCGAGACGCTGACACGTCATTACGCGAATCGTAGCATAATTCAGCCACCGCGGCCGAATATTAACCGAATACGCAAACCGTAGCGTAACTCAGCCACCGCGGCATTAACCGAATACGCAAACCGTAGCGTAACTCCACCACCGCGCCTTTAACCGATTACGCCAACCGTAGCGTAACTCGACTTGAACCGAATACGCAACCCGTAGCGTAACTCGACTTGAACCGAATACGCAACCCGTAGCGTAACACCAGCGGCTTCGCTAGTAAAACGTGTACACTAGCGACGCGGCTGCGCGAGTATTGTAGGAATAATTATTGTAACGTATTTATAAGAAAATAAATAATAAACGATTTTCCGTCCGAGCCAAATCCTCCGTGATTGGTGAATTTTGCTGACGCTACTACGTCAGCAGTGAGTAATTCGGCAGAAAAATCAACTGACGTTTACGAGACCCCTTAGTGAACCCTGGGACCGATGAGTTTTATCCCAGCCGACGAACAAAACTCGTTACAAACTGGAACTTTTTAGAGATATAGACATGTATGTATATGTTCGTACAGAAGAGTATAAGGGGAGGTCCAGTGCTCTAAGAGGCATTCAAAGGCTAATAACAAATATATGGTGGATTATTATTCTAATAAGCCATCAGAATATCTAATGTATTTGGGTGCCAACACCTTATATACGGCAATGTCACAATATCTTCCTTCTGGTGGTTATGAGTGGATTCAAAATGCTGAAGAATTTGATGTACAATTAATCCCCGAAAATTCATCTTTCGGCTATATTTTGGAAGTGGATCTAGAATATCCAGAATATCCAGCATGACACTCAAAATGATTTACCATTTTGCGCAAAAAATAAAAAATCTCCAAATGGTAAATTTGCGAAGCTGATAACTGATTTAACCAACAAGACTGCTTATACAATTCATTACCAGAATCTTCAGTAATGCCTAAAGAATGGTTTAAAACTTCCTAAAATTCAGAGTTTTAAAGTATAAACAGTGTTGTTGGTTGAAACAGTATATTGATCTCAACACTCATCATAGAACCTTGGCTAAGAATAATTTTGAGAAAAATTTCTTCAAATTATTATATAATGCCGTATATGGGAAGACGATGGAAAATGTCGACAAGAGGAAAGTTGTAAAAACTGCAACTGAATAGGAGAGTAAAGGAAGACGTTTAGGAGCTCGCGCATTGATTGCTAAGCCCAATTTTCACAGTGTATCATACTTCACTGAAGATATGGTGGCAATTCAAATGAGTAGAGCTCGATCATTCTATAATAAACCAATTTACTTTGGGTTTGTTGTGTTGGAATTGTCAAAGTGGAAAATGTAAGATTTCCACTACGATTACATGAAGTCTAAATTCACAACAAACCTCAATCTAAATTATATGGATACGGACTCCTTATTTACTCTATTCAATCCGACGATTTTTATGTTTATATTCAGGATGATATCGATTCGAAATTCGATACATCCGAATATCCCTCCGACAATTCTTTTAATATACGGCAAAAAAATGCCAATGTACTGACTATGATGAAAGATGAGAATAAGGGTAAAATATTGAAAGAATTTGTAGGACTGCGGTAAAAAAATTATGCCATCGATGTTTTTGACTGCAGACAAACAAAGAAGGCCAAAGGTGTAAAAGCCACAGTATTAGATAAGTTAAGTCTTAGTGACCATAAGCATTGTTTAGTTAATAAGAGTATTATTTATGGAGATATGTATATATTTCGCTCCAAACTCCATAATATATATACTCAACATATTCATAAGATAGCTTTAAATGCAATAGATGATAAGCGTTATATTAAGGTAGATGGTATCCACACTTATGCGTGGGGCCATTATAAGATAGATATAATAAATGACTTCGATTTAAGCAACGATGAGGAATTTTTTGTGAAATCGATTTTTAAAATTTCTATTAATTTATCATCAAATCAAAACAAAATTTGTAAATAACCAGAAAGAGTGCTATATTCAGAGTGGCCGAATCTTAGATACCCTACACCTAAAAGTTTTGAAAAAAATCTTATTATTAATTATATTAATTAATTATTAAAATTTATTTATTTAATTTAATTTTTAATTTATTTAGATTTCTCTTTGCAGAACAGCTTTCTCTTTGCAGTAGCATTATAGAGTGAAATACAAACTGAAAATAGAGGAAATATTATGCATATGTGGTTATACCTTATAATTACGTTTAATCACAGACGGTTATAAATACAGTGGCGCAGCTAGGGGGGTGGGGGTGGCAGTCCGGCCGGGGCGGCACAATTTCGGGGCGGCAGTTTTGGAAATCAAGTATTGACTTATTGAATTCTAGGAATTTTTGGGGCTACAAGTTGATTAAACGTCCCGGGCTTCATGAGTCCTAGCTACGCCTCTTTATAAATAGTAGGCGTGGTTGTTAACTGTTTTCAAAACAAAATAACTAGCTTAGTTGTTTTATTATTGTGTTCAAATTTAAACTTTATTTCCGTGGTAATAAATTTATTTTCATGAGCTATACTGTATAAGTAGTACATTCCAATATAATGTTTTATTGGAAAATAAGTTATGTAAAGTTTTATTCAGGAAGTTTATATATTTAACAATATAACCATTTAACACCCTCTTTTGCCTGTGTAACCTAAAAATGGGCGGATCACGCCCATATTTGGCATATTAACGGATAATGCTGTTTTATACCCATAAATGAAATTTTGTTGTCATAACTCATAAAAGAACGCTGATCACATTTTTAATAAAAAATAGGCGTGGTCGTGGACCGATTTTGCCTATTTTCAATACCAACCTACACACCACAAGAAACAATATTTCATCACGATATCTTCACCGTTTCTCCTGTAATCGTGATTTTAACAGACAGACAGGAGGTCAAATCGACTCAGTAGGTCACGCTGATCAAGTATATATGATCAAATATACTTTTGTATACCTATTGTCTCTATTTCTATGCGTTACATATTTCGTGACAAAGTGAATATACCCTTAACCTTAAGGTGTAGGGTATAAAAACAAATATATTTAATGCCCCATCAAATCAAAAAAAAATTGTAAATAAAAACAAAATTGTAAATAAAAATAACATGTATATTTAAATTTTAAAATATTTCTTTTATTTCAAAATGGATGCAATTTCTTAGGACTAATACAATTTAAGGTACAATTTTCAGTGTATGCATGACATCGTACAGAAGTTGGAAAAGTTTAAATAATGTTAGGTTGAAGCAACTTAGCAACTGAAGCAACAATTTTTTAAATTTCTCCGGTGACGAGTATATTCAAAGATTCTATCGTTGATGAGCACCCAGTATGCATATGTCCCAGGAGGATTGTTCTTCAATGTTTTGAATTCAATCCTAATATCAATAGGTCCAGTTTTTATTGCTTCGTTCTGATGTGTTACATCCAAAACAATTATCGGAGCTTCATCTTTAAATTGTTCACGTAGCAGCAGAGGTTGTGGTTCATGCATAAAATAACATTGTTGGAATTTAGCATTCATATCATATAGAATAGCGCAATGATCACTGTCGAATTTCAGATTAAGATCATCGTAGGGATACGTATCCGAGTTAAGGTGTACTTTTATATCGGTTAAATCATAATGCTTAAAATTGTTATTTTTTATAAAGGCAATCACAATAAAGCGTGGTCTCTCATTTTGTGCTGCTAGCTTTACATTCCACAAATGATTCAATCCCTGAGTAAGGGAAGGATTAAAATGACAATCCCAACTGCGAAATGATATTGTTAAAGGTTGTGCATTCTGAATGATTTTGAAAATTTTCAATTTTGTATAATCAGCCAATTTTATATGTGGAATGTTCCATGTGATGTTTGTTAGTTGTAATTTTACTTTTTCATTTGCAGTAATCGAGTATACAATATTTTCATCTGACTTGGAGCGTGATAAAATTAGCTCATGTTTAGAATTTACCAGAGAATTTAAAGTCTTCAGCAAAACCAAGTAGATTTTTTAACGACATACAGAAATTAAAACATCCCGCTTTTTACTTCCAGTTCTTCATCAAAAAACCATCCGGACTTTTTCAACATGTTGCTCTCATTCGTGTTCAGAGAAACATAATTCTTCATTGCAGTTTTTACACCCAAATGTCGGGTGCGATCAATTTCCATACCATTAAGCTCATAGCGAATCTCATCAAACAGATATGCAAGGAAATTATTTTTCAATTTACCATTGTTGTATGTCGCGATCGCAATTTCCAGTTCCGGGAAATAAGAACTTTCAAGGCCAGTATTATTGTTTTTATAATACTACTCCGCGAGTGAGTCATGGCCAAGTTCACATTAATGCAACCACAGCACCTTGCTTGGTAAGCCCGAAGCTTTAGTTTCATTTGTTTTAGTCAAGCTTTGGTTTAATTAACTTCCAAAGCTAAGGTAGCAACCAGAACACTTCGCATGGAATGGATTGTGGAAGCTGGCATTTAGTAGCGAGCTTCCAAACCCTAAAATCCATAGCGCGTGGCGACTGGAGTGGATTGTGGAAGCTAGCTTTCATTAGCAAGCTTCCAAACCATTGAATCGCTTGGTTTGAAATAACCAACGATCAGAATCCACACGCGGAAGAATTAAATTGAGAACGATTTTCTTCCGCGTATTGATTCTGCGAATATTACAATTTTAATATTGCGAAATAATGGAAATTGCGAAACACGGCATACTGACCCACTTCAGTTCGGTCGACGTCTGTGTCGACCGAGCTAACGTGGAATCTAGAAAAGATTCCAACCAGAGTCTTGTGTGAATATCGAAACGACGAGGTCGTTAAGCCGCGTATAAAGTCGCGTGTGAGTTTATTATATTAAGAAGTGTAAATAAATGTAGTGTTAAGTGTAATAAGGAACATTGCTAAATATAAAGCAAACTAAAATAAAGTAATATAAAAATCAGTCGTTAATAAATAAAGTATTAAAGAAACACAACACCAAGGAGTTTAACTAGTCGTCAAAAGGACAACTAAATTATCGGAAGACCACCCTTAGGAAAGGTACAACAATTGGCGCAGCCGGAATTTTCGATCCGAGGATCGCTCGATAAGGAAAAAAGTAAGTAGAATGAGATATTTAAATAATCAATATCTGAATAGTTTAGGGAAGACAGGAAGTGAAACAATAATTTATAAATAAAGTTGCCAGGAAATTTCAAAAGTGAAATAATAATGTTAGGATTAAATTGAAATCGAAAGTATAAGAGTGACCAAATAAAATTAAAATACAACTTCAAATTACCTTAAATGTGTGTGAAAAATTTAAGTGGAAAGTATCTTTAAATTAACATACCTTTAAATGAAATTTCATAAAGAAGTATTATAGCATTTTAAAAAACAAAAAAAAAAAAAAAAGAATAAATTGAAAAGGAAAAGTTATAAGTTATAAGCTAGTTAAAATTAAAAGTTAAGAGCAAGTAATCGTATATGCGAAAAACAAGTTTAAGAGAAAAAAAGGATAATTGGCAAAAAAGTGAGTTCAGGAAAAATTAAAACAGTGAAAGTAAAAAATTGGAAAATAAAAGTAGAATCAAATAATAAGGAAAAGTGAAAAGGATAGTAATAGAATTGAAAGAATTTAATTCTATTATTATATCAAATATATTATTTTATATATATTATATAAAACATAAAATAACTTTCAGGTCCCAAAATCATCGGTTAAATCCAAAGGATGCTAGCTTAATTGCACAGCAAACTTATCTGTCCAATAGCATTAGCTGGACAAAATCTTTGCTGAGGTCGACCCATTTCACTCGGGAAGTCATTAGTAGTGTGTATATGTACCTTCTGGGCCAACGTAGCGACTGCGCTGCCTGGCGTGCTGCCTGGTGTGCTGCCTGGAGCAGGCAATGTCACACTTCTAATCATGATGTCAGCATCACTCTTGCGATTGCTGCATTCAGGGCATGTATGATATGGAGCATTGAGGCAAAAAGTGGGTGGGAGGAAGAGGGCGTAGAAGAAAGGGGCGTGGTGGTAAGTAGGCGTGTGAAAAGGGGGTGTGGTCGGAAGTGGGAAGAGGCAGATGTAGGTGTGACATATTGGGGCGTGGTAAAACGGACGGACATACATATACACCGACAGACAGTCATACATACATATAGACGGACAGACATACAAACATATGGACGGACAGACTGACAGACAGACGGACATACATACATATACACCGACAGACAGACATACATAGCTCGGCGTGCTGACTGTTGCGAGTGTGGTGTTGTCCTCTGCCCGCCTCTGCATCGTTTGTGGTACTTGTTATTGTTGTTGTTGTTGTTGTTGTTCTGAATATGCGTAGCGTTGTTGTTGGAAAATATTTTTTATTGCTTTAATTTAATTGCTTTTCGTCAATTTGCTATGTGGTTGTTGTAGATTTAGTAAATGAGTTATGGGCATTTCAAGTGTTCGATTGCCCCGCGACCACACTTATTGTATGTACATATATATTAATACAATTATTTCAATCTCGGAATTGGAGTTGACATTTTCGGTACTTCTGTTTACAAAATATTTCTCGGAATAAAAAGTCGTAAATTAGAATCATAATGTAAACAAACGCAAGCGGTTCACGACTAAAATTAATTCAATCTGTAATAGACTGTTTATTAAGAAGGATGGAGAACGTTACTGTGTCGGAATTTTTAAAACGTGTTGACGAGTTTTTAACAAGGCAAAAAGAAATTTTGCTGGATGAGCATTTAGATGAAATACTGAACTGCTACGCAGAATTAAACCGCTATCAACATCAAGTAATAATAGAATCCAATCATGGAAATCACTATAAATCTTGCTGTTGGTCTTCGGATACATGTTTGAATGGACCAGATACGTGTGCGTGCTATATGTTGGAGAATAAAATCTTACGAATCAATAAATTAATGATATTATATTCTAAATTGAAAAAATAAAAAAAGAATCTATTTTTAATTCATAAATTATGTGTTTATTTTATTTATTCATCCAACATTTTATAATACAAAGTTTTTCACATTTGGTAATACATGGCTTGTGTTAAAGGAAAGTCAACCAGAACCTCCAAGCGAAAGTCGTCGATATCTTCTTTCATTACTTTACACAAATAGTAAGCTCCATTTGAAAATTCTTCTATTGTCTCATCACTGATGTTGTTAAATCTTTGCGGTAGAAAAATTATATTCTCTTCCAACTCCATTAAAACTCAGTCTCCATACTTTGTTTTCGTTTTACGTACATTTTTAATAGAATATGATTTATTCGGCTCCATATCTTTAACTAATAATATGGTTTTTTGAACACTGTTGTTCCGATTGAAGTCTTCCATAGCAGCGACAGAATAAGTCGTTTGACGTCGTTTGGGATTCATGTTCGATTTTGTTGCTTCTTAATTTTCTTGATAGGTAGTAAAACTAACTGAAGAGCTCTTAACTGTACCGATCGAAAGATGAACTAAAACTGAATATATGCAACCGAAGAAAATAGTATTTATGACAAGAAATTTAAATTTTTAGTTTAGTTTGTAGTTAGAACTTAGAGAACACAGAGAGAAAGAGAGAATTTCAACCACAACAAAAATGGATAAGAAGAAAGATATCACAATGAAAGAATCTTGGACAAAGAAGATGCATTATGCAGTGGTGAAAAATCCATTTAAATCAGACAAGGAGTGGAATAGCTCTTCATCATCATCATCACCATAATCATCATCGTCATCAAAATCAAATATACCTTATAATCAATACAAATAAAATAATTAATATGTATTATATACTAAACACATAAATAAAACACAAATTGATTTGATTTAATTTTAATAAACTTTATTCGTTATATCTCCTAAACATTAAATTATAAAGAAATTTTAGACATAAATGACCGCAATTAAATGAATTATAATCTTGATGCTGGGTGTAGTTGTAACGTATTCCATCACCCAAGTATTGAATTACTTGATGCGGTGGTTGCAAGTTTCCAAAACTATCAAAATATTCCTTTTGATTCTTGTTTTTATAATATGCTACCCAATGAGTACCAGGTCCGTCCGATCGATCAAGATTAACGATCCCACATTCTTGTTGATGAGGATGTTTTGGTAAGGTATCTAGCATAAAAATACCTCTAAAGTGTGGTAGATTCGTTGTATATTTCATCAGGTCGATATTTGTGAGGGCTCTGTTGGGTAGTTTCTTCAAAAGTTTTTTGGTTGAGGGCTATAATATAATCCCAAACCTTTTTTGTAGGGTTTAAGATACAAGCCTTTACCAATAGCAATTGCTTCCATAGTTTGATTATGTCGATTTGCTTCTTTCAATTGTTTTCTTGCAGAGTTGGCTTCATTAATTGCTTTCGCGATTGCAGCACCACCAGATGCTAATCCACCAACGGCTCCAAGAGCTGTTAAAATGGGTACTAGTGGTAGAAAACCTCCTACTTTGGGAATAGGTATAACACGTGGAATATCTATCGTAGATTTTTTACGTCCAAAAGACTTTTTGATTACATCTTGTGCCATTTTAATAGCATTGGTGATATCTTCTGGTTTTCGTTGTTTGATAATTTTCAATGCATTTTTAACAGTTTTTGTAAAAATTTTCTTTGTACAGCATCTTTTCATCTTTTTCTTTATTTTCTTAAGGTTCTTATTTAGCTTGTTCCCCATACCGAATTTGACTTTAGCTTTCATTGCTTTGGCTACTAACCATGCGTTTATTCGCTCACTGTATTTACTATCGTTTGATTTTGCTCTTTGCCACGCCTTTTCAGTTAATATTTTATCTGCTTCGTGACGCTCATCCAAGTTCTGCGTTTTGCTATAAGCAATGTCGTGCTCTATACATGCAGCGTCCAGTGGATTGATTCCTTTATCACCTCTTTCTAAGCGTTTTTTTAGTTTAGTTCCTGGACCACAAAATTGATAGCCTGGTAAATGAAGTTCAACTGGTAGAGAATTTATAGCTTTATTTAAAAGACCTCTTCCAATTACTGGTTGATATAGACTGAAATTATTTTTATAATGGATGACCATTTTATATAACTCTTCAATTGAACTGTTTCGATATAAATGAATATAAAGGTGTGATTATTACGTATTTATATCATAAGCTAAAATGCGGTTCGTCAAGCAAGACAAAAATATTACTGTGAAAAATATGGATCTCGTTACTAATAATGCAACGAAACTCAGACACAGTTCCCTTCTGCCGAATTCAATTACATGTCTTATTGTGGGACCCTCGAATTGCGGAAAGACTAATGTCATGTTGAGTTTAATAGAAAGTCCAAATGGCCTAAAGTTTGCCAACATATATTTGTACTCAAAATCATTATATCAACCTAAATATGAATATCTAAAACGGTTAATAAAACCAATTCAAAATATGGGATTCTTTACGTTTTCCGAGAACGAAGAAGTGCTCAAGCCGAATGAAGCAAAAACCAACTCAATAATGATATTCGATGATGTAGCTTGTGAGAAGCAAAACAACATTCGAGAGTACTTTTGTATGGGCAGACACAAATCTATTGATTGCTTTTACTTATGTCAAACATATACAAGAATTCCCAAGCATTTGGTGCGCGATAATGCCAACATGATTATTATGTTTAAGCAAGATGAGATGAACATGAAGCACATATACAATGATCATGTCGGAACAGATATGGCTTATAAAAAATTTATTGATATATGCGGAGAATGTTGGAAAGATAAATATGGATTTCTTGTAATAAGCAAAGACGATCCAATTGATGGTGGACGTTATAGAAAGGGATTTGATACATACATTCACCTATAATATGATTGGTTACCATTATATTAATATTAGTATGCTACTTAGCTTTCAACTGATAATATTGATATAACTAAACTGTTCAAAAGCTGTTCAGAGCTGTTCAAAAGGTGTTCAAAGGTGTTCAAACGGTGTTCAAAGCTGTTCAAAAGCTGTTCAGAGCTGTTCCAAAGCTGTTCAAAAGGTGTTCAGAGCTGTTCAAAAGCTGTTCAAAAGGTGTTCAGAGCTCTTCAAAAGGTGTTCAGAGCTGTTCAAAAGGTGTTCAGAGCTGTTTAAAAGGTGTTCGAAAGGTGTTGAGAGCTGTTCAAAAGGTGTTCAAAAAGTGTTCAGAGCTGTTCAAAAGCTGATCTGATATATTGTATGTTATTGCTAAAATGGATGACAAAATATTAAAAGACCTGATCAAAACTAGACGCATATTAAAACAGAAATTTAAAAATATAAAATTAGGAAAAGCAGATTTAGAGAATGAATTAGAAAAGACATTTAGCCACATCACAAAACCTCTAAAAGAAATAGTCAAGCACTCCAATACAAATTCTAATAAGGATAAGCATAACATTAAAAACAATAAGGTACCACTAAAAGTAAAAACAAGTACTCCAGCTAAAGCACGAAAGTCGATTTCTCAAACGAAACTCTTATCAATAGTAATGACGATGAAGACGACGACTTTTTCGCTTGTTTTCAAGCGAAACAAAATTATTCTCTGACCTCGATACTACAAGCGACAATCAAAAATCTACTGAATCAATTCTCTATTCCGAATTAGAACAACAGAATCAGTTGGATACCACATATGGACCATACAAGGGATCTGATGGTAAATGGCGAATCGGTAATAGCCCTTTCTCATTACGCGATGATAAAATAATAATATCCGATAATAGTTGGAACTTTACACCCGGATTGATACAATTATTATTCAGCAAAGTACCATCAAATTATGACGATAAAGATCTGCAAGCTTACAAAAGCATTTTAATAAATACTAGTGCTCACAAACTTAATTTTAACAGCACTGGACGAGCAAAGGGAAGTAGAGCTCTGAAATATACCGACATCATAAAGCCATTATTCAGTGAGATAACTCCATTGACTACCTCACAAAATCAAACTAAGGGAAGCGGTTTAATGAGTGTTAACAAGCAAAAGCCAAACTATATATATTGGGATGATCCAAATGAGTTGGTAGATAGGTTAAGGCTATTAGTATCATCACAATCTGCAGGACACACCAATCACAACAACGAAATAGTTTCAATACTCGAAGAACTTAGGGAAGCTAATATAATTGCGTAATTATCATATAAATAACCACAATTTTCATAAATACATATAATTGTAAAATGAGCGTCGACAAGTTCGGTCATTATTCCATAGAGAAGTCATTAACCAATAAATTAAAAAGAAATTTTACAAGAGCCTTGGGATTCAATTTGGACACTGATAAAAACTTGGATCTCCATTGGAAACGCTTAAGGAATATTAATACTCCTGTCGAAGACAATGATGCAGTAACAAAATCATTTGTTGTAGATAGTATAAATCGAATCAAAGTGGACTTTTACATCGGTTAAATGGCAATGTTGAAACTTCTGATCTCGTCGAAAGGCAATAAGTATGAAGCGTGGTCTTTCATTCTGCGGTGATAATTTTACATTCCACAGATGATTGTTGCCTTGAGTGAGTACCGGATTGAAATGACAATCCCAACTACGGAATGCCATTCATAAAGGTTTTCCACTTTGGATCGTTTGAAAGAGTTGTAGTTTTGCAAAATCAGCTAACTGTACATGGGGAATTTTCCATGTGATATTACTTATAGTTAATTTTATATTTTCGGTGGCAACAGTTGAATAAACAGCATTTTCATCGGATTTCGATCTCAGCAGTATAAGTTCATGTTTAGAATTTAAAATAATTTTGTTAAAGTCTTCAGTTAATCCCAATAGCAATTTCAATGGTATACAGAAATTAAAATATCCCTTCTTTATTTCAAGTTCATTCTTTGAAAACCATCCAGCATTTCTGAGCATGTTACTTTGATTCGAATTTAATGATACATAATTTTTTACTGTTGTAGTTACACCCAAGTGACGCTTTCGATCGATCTCTAATCCATTAACTTCATAGCGAATTTCATCAAACATGAATGCAACACAATTGTTTTTTAATTTTACATTGGCTGTTGCGCCTCCATTTTCTAAGGTAACTGTACCTTCAATGTAAATTAAACTCTCACTAGGTAGAAGGTAAAGATCTTGATTTTGAACGGCTATCCGTATCTCGTCATTGCTGTTATATGATTGTAAATATGGTGAATAGCTATGGTATTCCTTTTTAATAATACTGTCATCGTAGAGCGGCGTTTGTAGAACATCAAGTATTTGACTCATTTTAATTTCAGTTTGTCTTTAGTTTTAAACCCAAAGATTTTAGAAACTCTTTTTTTCAAATGACAGCTTTTTACGTTGTAGAAAGTTTTGAGTTGTTTGTGACTTTGACGACCTTGTCAGTTCAGATGGTAAAGAAGAAGTGAATGTAGATGCACCTGGGTATGCGCTTTTATTATGCACAATCATTGCTCCTGCGGTTTTAGGTGAAGTCTGAGTGTTATGGTTTCTCCACAAAAATTAATTAGATTACCGTTTTGGTCAACGATTTTCACAGTAATTGAACTTATCTGTCTGATGTTTACTGGCAAATAGATTACATTTTTAGGGATCTCGTCTATTTTATAGCCAGGACTAACATTTAATGCAAACATATGGATTGTGTGAGCTGGTATGCTGTTAATGTAGGCGCCGCTAATTATGTCGCACTCAATGTGTATTGCGTTTATTTTCGTTATATACACGGGTAAGTCTGATGTATGCAGTGTCCCTGCTTCCAATACTTTTTTACTGAAACCCAATAGTGAACCAATGGTACGTTCCTTATTAAAGAAAATGTTATTTTTACTGGATCCTACGACTGCTTGCAGTGTATTGGGGTTGGCGGATATTTCCAGTTTCTCATGTGGATCTATACTAAAATATTTATTTTGAATAAATTCAGCAATGTCGTCAAGTTCGTATGAACCGACAGGAATCTCAATGCTACGATCGCCAATGTGAAATAAATTATTTTCGTAATCAACATTCGGTATAGTGTGATAACTATGAAAGTCTACGAGACCACACACATACTTTCCCTCTAAATCTATGGGTGGAAAATAATTAGCCGATAAAATGGATTTATTTCCACTTAAAGTAAGAGTTATTGACATCTTGAAAATTGGATGAGTAATGAAATGAAAAGTCAGATGCAATCTTTTTTATGTACAATTTTTAATAATAATGTTATTATTTCATCAACAATATACATATTTAAAAATATATTTATTACAATTTTATAAAATTTCATTTTTATCGATCCAAGAATTATGATCATTGTTAAATCCTAGCCATTTGACAAAAATTTGCCTGCCTTTAGTCTTAAGAACTTTTTCCACCAGATATATGCTGGGATATTTTGTTTTCAGTAGTTCACTTTCGTAGAATCCTCCTCTAATTGGATTCCCTTGATAGTCTTCAAGAATGTACGTTGTTGGGTTTGTAATTCTTATATTTTTAATTTTGAATATTTCTGTTGTCCAGTTCGGTGTATATCCATCGATATGATCCATGATAGCTAAATTCCTTCCACAACATCTGCTTTAACGTTCTATTAAAACGTTCAACAATTGACGCCTTCAAAACACTGTACGAAGAATAATGATTGATGTTATATTTTTTCATTAAATTTTGAAATTTTCCGTTGAAGAATTCTTTGCCGTCATCGGTTTGTAAATTGCTTGGTTTTCGTTTTAAATCGAGTATGGATTTCATGGCTTTAGTAACATCAATAGCGTTTTTAGATTTTAAGGGTACAATCCAGCCATATTTCGAGAATGTGTCTATTACAGTTAGAAGAAAGCGGTATCCATCATTATGTGTAGAATAACTACCCATTTCCACTAAATCTGCTTGCCAGAGGTCATCTATTCCCTTGGTTATTACTCGCCTTCGCTTAAAGTTCTTACGAGCTTGTCTGTGAAGCTCCTCTACTAAACCTCTCTTCATTTTCTGCTAAATTTAAGATTAAATCGCCAACTTTCTTTTCTATTTCAGCTATTGACTTTCCTTTATTTAGTTCTTCATTTACGATACTTGTAAACCGCTCAAGCCCTTCGCTTATATCATCTACATAATTCTTGTTATTAGTGTCGACGTTTTGGTTCTTGTTTCGGAATTTTACATATATTATTGTAACGACTCTAAGTATTCTATCACTTAGTATATGGAGTTCGTTTTTAAAATAATCCCTTATCTGAGTAGTACTATTTTCAACAAGTGACCGAAGATTTTGTATGACTTGCTTAATGTCGTTGTCTATTTTTTCCCTTAGTATATCGTTTTCTTCTTTAAATTCAACCTTTATCTGTTTAATACTATCAGCAACAAGTAATTGATGATTTTTGTTAACTTTTTCAATGTCTTTATCTATTTTTTCCTTTACCAATGAGTTCTCTGCTTGAATTTGCATGTGATTCTGTTTGATTTATTTGTAAATATTTTGCTTTAGTAAATTGTTTTCTCTTTGAAAGTCCACTTTGATTCGATTTATACTATCTACAACAAATGATTTTGTTACTGCATCATTGTCTTCGACAGGAGTATTAATATTCCTTAAGCGTTTCCAATGGAGATCCAAGTTTTTATCAGTGTCCAAATTGAATCCCAAGGCTCTTGTAAAATTTCTTTTTAATTTATTAGTTAATGACTTCTCTATGGAATAATGACCGAACTTGTCGACGCTCATTTTACAATTATATGTATTTATGAAAATTGTGGTTATTTATATGATAATTACGCAATTATATTAGCTTCCCTAAGTTCTTCGAGTATTGAAACTATTTCGTTGTTGTGATTGGTGTGTCCTGCAGATTGTGATGATACTAATAGCCTTAACCTATCTACCAACTCATTTGGATCATCCCAATATATATAGTTTGGCTTTTGCTTGTTAACACTCATTAAACCGCTTCCCTTAGTTTGATTTTGTGAGGTAGTCAATGGAGTTATCTCACTGAATAATGGCTTTATGATGTCGGTATATTTGAGAGCTCTACTTCCCTTTGCTCGTCCAGTGCTGTTAAAATTAAGTTTGTGAGCACTAGTATTTATTAAAATGCTTTTGTAAGCTTGCAGATCTTTATCGTCATAATTTGATGGTACTTTGCTGAATAATAATTGTATCAATCCGGGTGTAAAGTTCCAACTATTATCGGATATTATTATTTTATCATCGCGTAATGAGAAAGGGCTATTACCGATTCGCCATTTACCATCAGATCCCTTGTATGGTCCATATGTGGTATCCAACTGATTCTGTTGTTCTAATTCGGAATAGAGAATTGATTCAGTAGATTTTTGATTGTCGCTTGTAGTATCGAGGTCAGAGAATAATTTTGTTTCGCTTGAAAACAAGCGAAAAAGTCGTCGTCTTCATCGTCATTACTATTGATAAGAGTTTCGTTTGAGAAATCGACTTTCGTGCTTTAGCTGGAGTACTTGTTTTTACTTTTAGTGGTACCTTATTGTTTTTAATGTTATGCTTATCCTTATTAGAATTTGTATTGGAGTGCTTGACTATTTCTTTTAGAGGTTTTGTGATGTGGCTAAATGTCTTTTCTAATTCATTCTCTAAATCTGCTTTTCCTAATTTTATATTTTTAAATTTCTGTTTTAATATGCGTCTAGTTTTGATCAGGTCTTTTAATATTTTGTCATCCATTTTAGCAATAACATACAATATATCAGATCAGCTTTTGAACAGCTCTGAACACTTTTTGAACACCTTTTGAACAGCTCTCAACACCTTTCGAACACCTTTTAAACAGCTCTGAACACCTTTTGAACAGCTCTGAACACCTTTTGAAGAGCTCTGAACACCTTTTGAACAGCTTTTGAACAGCTCTGAACACCTTTTGAACAGCTTTGGAACAGCTCTGAACAGCTTTTGAACAGCTTTGAACACCGTTTGAACACCTTTGAACACCTTTTGAACAGCTCTGAACAGCTTTTGAACAGTTTAGTTATATCAATATTATCAGTTGAAAGCTAAGTAGCATACTAATATTAATATAATGGTAACCAATCATATTATAGGTGAATGTATGTATCAAATCCCTTTCTATAACGTCCACCATCAATTGGATCGTCTTTGCTTATTACAAGAAATCCATATTTATCTTTCCAACATTCTCCGCATATATCAATAAATTTTTTATAAGCCATATCTGTTCCGACATGATCATTGTATATGTGCTTCATGTTCATCTCATCTTGCTTAAACATAATAATCATGTTGGCATTATCGCGCACCAAATGCTTGGGAATTCTTGTATATGTTTGACATAAGTAAAAGCAATCAATAGATTTGTGTCTGCCCATACAAAAGTACTCTCGAATGTTGTTTTGCTTCTCACAAGCTACATCATCGAATATCATTATTGAGTTGGTTTTTGCTTCATTCGGCTTGAGCACTTCTTCGTTCTCGGAAAACGTAAAGAATCCCATATTTTGAATTGGTTTTATTAACCGTTTTAGATATTCATATTTAGGTTGATATAATGATTTTGAGTACAAATATATGTTGGCAAACTTTAGGCCATTTGGACTTTCTATTAAACTCAACATGACATTAGTCTTTCCGCAATTCGAGGGTCCCACAATAAGACATCTAATTGAATTCGGCAGAAGGGAACTGTGTCTGAGTTTCGTTGCATTATTAGTAACGAGATCCATATTTTTCACAGTAATATTTTTGTCTTGCTTGACGAACCGCATTTTAGCTTATGATATAAATACGTAATAATCACACCTTTATATTCATTTATATCGAAACAGTTCAATTGAAGAGTTATATAAAATGGTCATCCATTATAAAAATAATTTCAGTCTATATCAACCAGTAATTGGAAGAGGTCTTTTAAATAAAGCTATAAATTCTCTACCAGTTGAACTTCATTTACCAGGCTATCAATTTTGTGGTCCAGGAACTAAACTAAAAAAACGCTTAGAAAGAGGTGATAAAGGAATCAATCCACTGGGCGCTGCATGTAGAGAGCACGACATTGCTTATAGCAAAACGCAGAACTTGGATGAGCGTCACGAAGCAGATAAAATATTAGCTGAAAAGGCGTGGCAAAGAGCAAAATCAAACGATAGTAAATACAGTGAGCGAATAAACGCATGGGTAGTAGCCAAAGCAATGAAAGCTAAAGTCAAATTCGGTATGGGGAACAAGCTAAATAAGAACCTTAAGAAAATAAAGAAAAAGATGAAAAGATGCTGTACAAAGAAAATTTTTACAAAAACTGTTAAAAATGCATTGAAAATTATCAAACAACGAAAACCAGAAGATATCACCAATGCCATTAAAATGGCACAAGGTGTAATCAAAAAGTCTTTTGGACGTAAAAAATCTACGATAGATATTCCACGTGTTATACCTATTCCCAAAGTAGGAGGTTTTCTACCACTAGTACCCATTTTAACAGCTCTTGGAGCCGTTGGTGGATTAGCATCTGGTGGTGCTGCAATCGCGAAAGCAATTAATGAAGCCAACTCTGCAAGAAAACAATTGAAAGAAGCAAATCGACATAATCAAACTATGGAAGCAATTGCTATTGGTAAAGGCTTGTATCTTAAACCCTACAAAAAAAGTTTGGGATTATATTATAGCCCTCAACCAAAAAACTTTTGAAGAAACTACCCAACAGAGCCCTCACAATAATCGACCTGATGAAATATACAACGAATCTACCACACTTTAGAGGTATTTTTATGCTAGATACCTTACCAAAACATCCTCATCAACAAGAATGTGGGATCGTTAATCTTGATCGATCGGACGGACCTGGTACTCATTGGGTAGCATATTATAAAAACAAGAATCAAAAGGAATATTTTGATAGTTTTGGAAACTTGCAACCACCGCATCAAGTAATTCAATACTTGGGTGATGGAATACGTTACAACTACACCCAGCATCAAGATTATAATTCATTTAATTGCGGTCATTTATGTCTAAAATTTCTTTATAATTTAATGTTTAGGAGATATAACGAATAAAGTTTATTAAAATTAAATCAAATCAAATTGTGTTTTATTTATGTGTTTAGTATATAATACATATTAATTATTTTATTTGTATTTATTATAAGGTATATTTGATTTTGATGACGATGATGGTGATAATGATGATGAAGAGCTATTCCACTCCTTGTCTGATTTAAATGGATTTTTCACCACTGCATAATGCATCTTCTTTGTCCAAGATTCTTTCATTGTGATATCTTTCTTCTTATCCATTTTTGTTGTGGTTGAAATTCTCTCTTTCTCTCTGTGTTCTCTAAGTTCTAACTACAAACTAAACTAAAAATTTAAATTTCTTGTCATAAATACTATTTTCTTCGGTTGCATATATTCAGTTTTAGTTCATCTTTCGATCGGTACAGTTAAGAGCTCTTCAGTTAGTTTTACTACCTATCAAGAAAATTAAGAAGCAACAAAATCGAACATGAATCCCAAACGACGTCAAACGACTTATTCTGTCGCTGCTATGGAAGACTTCAATCGGAACAACAGTGTTCAAAAAACCATATTATTAGTTAAAGATATGGAGCCGAATAAATCATATTCTATTAAAAATGTACGTAAAACGAAAACAAAGTATGGAGACTGAGTTTTAATGGAGTTGGAAGAGAATATCATTTTTCTACAGCAAAGATTTAACAACATCAGTGATGAGACAATAGAAGAATTTTCAAATGGAGCTTACTATTTGTGTAAAGTAATGAAAGAAGATATCGACGACTTTCGCTTGGAGGTTCTGGTTGACTTTCCTTTAACACAAGCCATGTATTACCAAATGTGAAAAACTTTGTATTATAAAATGTTGGATGAATAAATAAAATAAACACATAATTTATGAATTAAAAATAGATTCTTTTTTTATTTTTTCAATTTAGAATATAATATCATTAATTTATTGATTCGTAAGATTTTATTCTCCAACATATAGCACGCACACGTATCTGGTCCATCCAAACATGTATCCGAAGACCAACAGCAAGATTTATAGTGATTTCCATGATTGGATTCTATTATTACTTGATGTTGATAGCGGCTTAATTCTGCGTAGCAGTTCAGTATTTCATGCTCATCCATTTTATATGCTCATCCAGCAAAATTTCTTTTTGCCTTGTTAAAAACTCGTCAACACGTTTTAAAAATTCCGACACAGTAACGTTCTCCATCCTTCTTAATAAACAGTCTATTACAGATTGAATTAATTTTACAGCCTTATAATGTAAAAAGTTTCAAGACGTAAACGAAAACACAAACAAAAACGAAAACGAAAACGAAATGAAGCCAGTCGACCTATAAACTAAGCTTTTCGGCTGGTTATTTTCGTTTTCGTCCACCATTACGCAAATTTACAGACTTTCGTTGTTTGCAGACAAAAAATGTTGCCATGTGTACAGTATTTCAAGCATTTTTCTAAGTAATTTTTAGAAACACAAAGATTTCGGGCAAAATTCAGTGCAAATGCGTGTAGTCAACACTATACATAAAACAAATTAGACAAAGGCACTTGATAATAGCGTTTTCGAGTGTTGTGAAATTTTTTGCGAAAATATTTATGCATTTCACACAATATTCACACGCAATTTCACAAAAAAACACATGCAGCCATGTTTTTACTTCAGTTTTTACACAACAAAATAACTATTCACTTTTTAACATATAAATCACTTTAATATGAAATGATACCGATTTATTTGATATATATTTACTTTCTCATTTTATTTGTTTCCAGAACAATTCACAAATTACCGAAATTATAAAACAAATGTATAAAAATTCGACACAACTTGCAAATGCACAAACTATTTTTTACACCAGACGATAGCCTCTTTGCTTTCGCCTCGATTATCAACTTTTTTCTTGGAAGTTGAGCATCCATTATGCCTCGTGTCTGCAAACTCATGTGAAAATACAAACAACAAACGTTAAATGCGCGTGGTGTATTTCATTTGTCAGCTGTTATATTCCTTCTGTCAAAAAAACGAAAAATGACGAAAAGCACAAAACAAAACTAATGAAAAACATATGTTTCGTTTTCGTTTTCGGCTTGAAACTTTTTACATTATAAGGCTGTTAGTCGTGAACCGCTTGCGTTTGTTTACATTATGATTCTAATTTACGACTTTTTATTCCGAGAAATATTTTGTAAACAGAAGTACCGAAAATGTCAACTCCAATTCCGAGATTGAAATAATTGTATTAATATATATGTACATACAATAAGTGTGGTCGCGGGGCAATCGAACACTTGAAATGCCCATAACTCATTTACTAAATCTACAACAACCACATAGCAAATTGACGAAAAGCAATTAAATTAAAGCAATAAAAAATATTTTCCAACAACAACGCTACGCATATTCAGAACAACAACAACAACAACAATATCAAGTACCACAAACGTTGCAGAGGCGGGCAGAGGACAACACCACACTCGCAACAGTCAGCTATGTATGTCTGTCTGTCGGTGTATATGTATGTATGTCCGTCTGTCTGTCAGTCTGTCCGTCCATATGTTTGTATGTCTGTCCGTCTATATGTATGTATGGCTGTCTGTCGGTGTATATGTATGTCCGTCCGTTTTACCACGCCCCAATATGTCACACCTACATCTGCCTCTTCCCACTTCCGACCACACCCCCTTTTCACACGCCTACTTACCACCACGCCCCTTTCTTCTACGCCCTCTTCCTCCCACCCACTTTTTGCCACAATGCTCCATATCATACATGCCCCCTGTCATTCTTATGTTTTTATAATTATAGGATAAAGTATACAAAGAGAAAATAGGAAGTTTTTTTGTTGGTTTTGAAGGAAAATTAAGATTATCAAGAAGTAAAAGAATTAGTTACTGTGATTAGCAAATTGGCGAAAATCAGAGTGACTTAACGTGGTAAAGTTCGGATGATAAAAGCAAATTGTTAAAAACAGTTTTCGTTGTATCATTTTCGGGTATGTGTCTTAGACATTTGACTTCAAAATACACATGTTAAATAAATTTTAACATTTAAGTAATTTGAATTCGAAGTCGCACATGTTAATTCGATTAAGTGACGAATAATTTTATAAATTCATTGGATTGCAAGTCGCACATTTCACGTTATCTCATTTAAAAGTAAAACATTTTAAAAAAAAAACAGATTAAAATTTCCTTACTAATAAAAATGGAAATTTTAAAAAATTAACAGGAAAGGGAAAATCGCTGAAAAACTTCATCAAACAAATGGAGTACATTCCACAAAACGTGACGGAAACTAAAGTACAACCCCCGAAGTACATACCATCGGAGATAAAGAGGCAGGGACCGGCGAGATTGACAATCGAGGAAACCGAAAGCGGCAGCAAATTCGGAAGGAAAAAAACGCTACCGCAATACCGCAGCCAGAAGAAAGAACAGAGCCAAAGCAGCGGCGCGGTGGCAAATTGGTCAAGGAAAGGAAGCGATTAGCTTATCTGAAGGCACTGTTGACAGATGACGTAAACCCAATCCCGTGGGACAGGACACACCAAGTTTGGGAAGAGGTTGATCAACTGGAGCAAAGTTTGAGAGAACGCAAACGGAAAGGAGCTAGAGACATGAAGACACAACAAATTCCCAAAAATACTAAGAAAGAAAACCATAATGGTTCTTAAATTATACATATATCTAAAATTAGAGACCTTAAATTTAAAAGAAAAAAAAAAAAAATTGGAAACAATAATTAAAATTATACAAATAAAACTGATATGTCGGAACACGACCGAATAAAATAATTTTGCCTAAATGGTTACAATGAAAGGCGAAAAATACAATCGAAAATTTTAATGCTATTTTTGGCAAGTCAAAACCAAATTTTGACCTAGCTTAATGGAAACCACTTTAGGAAACAAAAATTAAACTATGTTTATATTTAAGTTTGATAAATAAAGAAAAGTCAACAAACAAATTCGTTAGTTTTTTTTTGCTTTCAATAACAAATTAATTAATAGTATCCAGGCTAGCAGCGAGGGCTGAAAGACAATAAATAAAATAAATTATGCTTAATTGCAAGAAACTCATTGCAAAAAGAAGTAGGTCATAAACTTGAACTTCAAGCAAGGCCAGAATTGTCAAACTAAAAGCAGCAGCTGGTAGCAAAAACAATACAAAAACCAAAGACAATAAACACAAAAGTACGTCAGGCAACGGGCGAGCATAATTAAGCAAAACAACAAAAAGAAGCAAAACAACAGGCGTACGAATGTATAGCGAATGTTTACAAAGCGATGGAAAAAAAAAGGGTGTCAATGAGCCGTATTAAAGCTGAGTAAGCAAAAGTTAATTGCTTTTAGAGAATCAATTAAAGTTTTAATTGACTCGGAAAATATCCAAATATATACTTATAATACTAAGTATAGGATAATTAATGGCCGAATCGCTACAAGAACAAGCATATTTAGCCTTAGAAAGGAACCATAAGGATCTAATAAGGCAAATAGAAGACCTTGCATCAAAGCTTTGGAACATCCTGAGAAACACTGTGTCCAACAAGGAAAATTTAGAACTAATCAAGACTAAAATACAAGCCCTAGGAGAAAGATCGACTTTAGAAAAAACAGACGCGGTCATAGATGAATTGCTGTATTTTTTTCAAAATATTATAAGAAATAAAAACCAAGGCCTAAGTGACTGTTTATAAGAATTTAACGCTTTGAAAAAGAAATACGATACTTGTGTAAACGAAAAACATTGTCAAGAGGAAATACTAAGGACTTTGGAAGACGAGAACGAGCAATTAAGGAAATTACTTAATGACAAGGCATTAACCGAAGAAACATTAAATAAAACGTTAGAACAGGAATCGGCACAAAAATCAAGAGAAGACTGTGCATCCTTAGAGAAGGCGAATTCAAGAATACAAGAATTGAAAGAGGAAAACAGACGCCTAAAACAGGAGATAGCGCTAGTGAACGACCAAACACTATACCATAACGAAGCTATCCCAGCCATAGTCAATCCAGAGGAGTATAACTCAATTTCATTTCCTGCATTCAGACCATCAGGAACACATCAAAGCAAAATGGGTATCGCAGAAATAGCAAAAATAACAAGCAGTATTGTCCCACTGTTTTCAGGGACACAGTCACCAGATTTGAGAGGTGAGGTGTATAAGTTCATACAGGCGTGCGAGTTAGCTACACATGAAGCAACTGAAGCAAACAGACCACTTTACATAGAATGTGTCAAACAAAGATTATATGGAGACGCTTATGATCTTGTAGGCACACAACAAGTCAACACTCTAGAGGAATTATACCTAGCGATACGAAGAGTCTCCTACCAACAGCTGCATTAGACGTAAGGTTGTCAGAACTCCAGAATTGCAGCCAATTGCACAATGAGGACATTCGGCAGTTCGCAAGACGCCTCAACATGAAAAAAACACAGGCATTGCAAAAAGTAAAAGACACATATGAGGGAGTAGGTGACAGCGCACTTGTATCCATGGTAACGACATCGGCAAATAAGGCGTTTAGAACAGGGTTAACAGATGCAACGTTACGAACGCACATGTTAAATGTGAAAGGGAAAAGTATTGAGGAAATGACTGAAATAGCAGTAAACACGCTGGTGGAAATATAATACAAAGAAGTAACTCCATTCATCAACCCAATATCACACCAATATTCAATATGAATTCGATTGAATCATATATAACACCTGCAGTAAATAATCGCGTGGGTTACCAGAGACCAGAAGAAAGGCTTAACGTTTCGAGAGCACCACAAGAAAAAATAATTTGTTCATTCTGCAATAAACGTGGGCATACGCGAGAAAAGTGTTTAACTAGGGAAAACACACCGTACTGCCAAAAGTGTTTAAAATATGGACACGAGACGAACTGGAGGTGCAACAACAGGAGCGGTCAGAGCAACATAAATCAAGGGTCTAATAATCGGAACCAGGGAAATCAACAATGGAACAGTCCACAGCAGAATTGGCAATCTAACCATGTCCAACCGAATTGGCAACCAAACCAACCGGAGCAAAATAGGCAACAAAAACAAGTACAGTCAAACTGGAAACAACAACAGAAGAATTTCGTGAACCCAAAACCGAATCCATTTAAGGGGGTTCAAGGGAATCAGAATACTGTGAATACGCCGAAGGGCACGAATCAAACAATATGTCATTGGTGTAACAGACCAGGACATATAGTAGCGAACTGTACAGCAAAAAAAAGTTGGGAGACTCTGCAGAATAATCAGCAGGGAAACCGGCAAGGGCCCAGACAAGGCCAATAATCTGGGACCCCAACCATAATAGAAATTTAAGGCCAAAGGAAGTAGTAACCGTACGTCCAACATCGGAAGAGATCGTGGATACGTTACAGACTTCAGATATATTAAGAGCTAATAAAGCTAAAAATATGGGGTACAATTTTAATAATAAAATAAAAATTATCAGACAGAATGATAAAGTAAATGCTTTAAATGAAGCAGTCAGTAAAATAACGAATAAAGCAAACAAAATAATAGAAATGGGAGCACAGTTTTTAATAATCAACTTGCTAATTATACAGTTAGCATGTACCTCGATTGTAAAAACAATGTGTCTCAATTTTCAACGTTATAAAGCAAGCAGCGATAGTCTTAATATATCAGAATATATTACAGATATAAAGGCACTTGCAAATAAAATAAAACTAAAAGTATTAGCAAAATTCAAAATTTTTATGACACAATTACAGGACAAGAAAACAATACGCTCGTGGTTAACGAATAATTTGAATAATAATTATAAAAATACCATAAAGGAAGTATCCAACTGGGATTCAACCACGTTAAGTGATGTGTTCATTGAAATACCTTGTGTAGAGGCGAAAAATGGAAAACTCATTTTACTGGTGGATACAGGAGCGGATACAAGCCTAGTAAAAGAATGCGCATTAAAGGAAGATGCCATCATAAATGAAAAGGTTAAAAAAGAATTAAGTGGAGCATTTGGAGGCTGTATAACCACAATAGGGTCCACTAGCATATGCCATGATGAGGTACAGCCCTTACGTTTAACGCTACACGTTGTGTCACTTAAACAAGGGGTACCGGCGGACGGCATACTGGGTAGAGACAACATGTGGAACAGATCCATTATAAACACGCTCAGTAAAAATTTAACACTATTTAATGACACAAAGGAATTTATATTTAATTTGCCATTGCTAGGCATCAAAAACATAGACAATAAAACATCCAAAAATAATATAACAATTGAAGCTAGAACGGTTAGAATAACACCGTTAAAAATTAAAACTAAAGTTATGACTCTGGTAGTTCATAAACAAAAGATTGCACCAGGAGTGTACCTGGGAGAAACACTAGCAAATGTGGAAAATAAAGAGGTCAAGGTACCAATCCTAAATTCAACGGTAAAAGATTTCATTCTTAGTGACAACTTTGTACCGAAATTTAGTGATTTCCACAAATACGAGCTAAGTAATGTTTCGTGCAATAAATGGACTACCATCAACAGTATACGTAATACAGACATAGCGCAACGCATTAATACTTTAATGAACGATTTGGATTTGGATCCTTCCTTAAATAGAGAGGAATGAGAATCCATAACGAAACTATGTGCGAAATACCATGATATTTTTCTTTTAGAGGGTGACCCATTGACATACATCCCGGTACTAACGCATAAAATTCCAATAAAGGTGGATCAGCCACCAATTAACCAAAAACAGTACCGAATTCCTCAAACACATAGGGAAGAAATGAATAAACAAATTCATAAATTACTAGAAGAGGATTTAATATCCCCTAGCGTATCTCCATGAAACTCACCACTACTTCTAGTTCCAAAGAAGAATGGAAAAGATGGAGAAAAGAAATGGCGCTTAGTTATAGATTATTTATTTATTTATTTATTTATTTAAATATTTAACATAACTTAAACATTTAAATATAAGTGTAAAACTAAACCATTTGGCTTTATAGTTTCGTAGACAATAAAAAAATGAGACTAATTTGACAAAAAAGCTAAGATTTTTTGTTTAGTTAAGGTGATTGACTCAGACAAAGTTATGCTCGTGAAGACATAATTGAGATCTGCGCACGCGCTCCTTAATGGTTCGTTCTGAAGGAATGTAGATCGGCAGAAACTTAGATGGAGAAATTCATGGCTCCTGGATGTAAGGCGAGGAACATTTATATAAACGTTAGCTAATAAGTATTTAGAGTCCACGATGCCAAACAGCAGATTCCGGATAAACATAGCGTTGAGCATAATTCTGCGATTTTCGAGAGATGGTAGATTTATTAACTTAAGTCGAGAAGAATACGGTGGTAATCTTAATGCGGAATCCCAACGTAGATTCCGTAGACAGAAGAGTAGGAATTGTTTTTGTACGGATTCAATTTCCGTAATATGGCATCTGAAGTTTGGATTCCAGACCGGAGAGCCATATTCCAATAGAGGCCGAACTAACGAGGTAAATAATACCTTGGAGATATATGGATCATCAAATTCTTTAGACCAACGTTTAATAAAACCTAATACACTGGCGGCTCTGCAAGATATACGGTTAATGTGAATATGAGAGCGAAGTTTACGATCCAGGACTACACCAAGGTCCTCAGCAACATTCAAATAATCAAGCTTATAGTCGCCAATACTATAATTAACTATTAAAGGGTTAGAGCGAGCAAATGTCATTTGTTTGCACTTATTTAAATTCAGCTTCATACAGTTTACGTTACACCATGCAAGCAATGAGATAAGATCATCTTGCAGGAGCGTAGCATCATGTTCATTTTTATACGATGAAAATAGCTTCACGTCATCCGCAAACAACAGTATGTTGGAATTATTAATTACTGTCGGTAGATCGTTTATATAAATTAAGAATAACAAGGGACCTAAATGGCTACCTTGTGGGACTCCAGATGTAACCATGAATTCCTTTGAATTGGAGTTATTATATAGTACCATTTGTGTGCGATGAGTAAGGTAGGATTCAATCCAGATTACCAATATCTCCGAAAAACCAAATAATTTAAGTTTTATAATGAGTAGATTATGGTTCACTATATCAAAAGCTTTACTGAAGTCAGTATAAACAACATCAGTTTGTTTAGCCATTTTAAAATTATTAATAATAATCGATGTGAATTCTAGCAAATTTGTAGTTGTAGATTTTCCGGGTCGGAAACCATGTTGAGCTGGAGAGATCAGCGCATTAACACTCCTTGAAATATGATGGGTAATAATTTTCTCAAGTAGTTTTGGAAGCGCACTAAGTTTGGCAATAACACGATAGTTTTTTATATCAGATCTATTGCCAGATTTATGCAGTGGGGTAATAATTGATGATTTCCTTGCCAAAGGGAAATAGCCAGAGCGCAACGAAAAGTCAAATAGTCAAATAGTTTAGTTATGTGTGAGCACATTGTTTTAGAATGCAAGATGGAATTCCATCTGGGCCCGGATTATAAGAGGATTTAATGTTCTTTAATTCGTATAGGACTATCAATTCCAGAACCAGATAAAACTTCGTATGGATAATTCGTCGAAGTGTATTTAACACTCGAGTATGTTGTTTTAAAATAGTCAGCAAATAAGTTACAGATCGTATTAATATTATCCGATTCAATCTCATTAAATTTCATACAAGGTGGAAATATTAGTCTTGCGTTTAATATTTATAAAATTCCAAAAAGACTTTGGGTCCAAGCGTAAGTTCGATTTAACTTTTTCTATATAATTGCTATAGGAGTGCTTGCATAGACGCCGGTATTTACGTCTTGTAGACAAATAATTGCATAGATTTACAGAAGTAAGTGTTCTACAATATAATCTATAAAGTTTAGATTTTACCCTCCTTAACGCATGTAGATCTTTAGTAAACCATGTAGGACCAGAACAGTAGGTCTGTGATCGCAACGGTACGGATGAATTAAAAGAGTTCGTTAAGGTGGTGTTAAAAGAAGTTACAGCGAAATCCAGGGATGGTGTAGATTCATCCAGATGTAGGATTGAACTCCAATCTAGGGAGCTGATAGCATCATTCAAAAGGTCATAATTTGTGTGTTTGAAGTTAAATTTCATATTCTTACGAATTCCACTGTCGCGTGAGGAAATTTTGAGCGGTTGGTTAATTATATTGATTTTTAGACTAGGATGGTGTTTATCCTCAGGTAATACAAGAGGCGCACAGCGAGATACATCGAGTAAGTCCATATCATCAACGAAGATCAGATCTAAAGTGCGATTGTTGAAGTTACTAATATAGTTAATTTGAGAGAGGCCACAGGAGGACACCTCATTTAGGAAGCATGAGTCGGTTTGAGCTTCAGATGATGGAAGTAGAGCTGAAGTGTATTCGCATTTCTCCCAAACCACTCGAGGTAAATTAAAATCGCCCAGAACAATTAGTCTATCACTGGGATTCATAATTTCAGCAACTGCAGCAATACATTTAGCATGGGCTGAGTAAATATCTTCGCTTGAATTAGGAGGAATATAAGAGCAGGTTACATACAAAGTTAACGCAGCAATTTTTGCGTGGACGCAACAGAACTCGATATCTGCAACATTTATCGACGTAACTTCTGTAGAAAAACACGAAGATTTAACAGCAATAAGTACACCGCCTCCACGCGTTGAATTTGTTGAAGTGGTATTTCTATCTCTTCTGTATATATTGTAATTATCAGAAAAAATTTCCAAGTTATGAACGTCAGCCCTAAGCCATGTTTCTGTGAAAACTACAATATGATAATCCAAGTCATAGCTAAGCGTAAATAGATCACGCAACTTTGTGTTGATTCCCCGAACATTTTGGTAAATACCATATACAGTTTTTATCGAATTTAACGCTGCATTATTAAAATCACTTGATTCAGTTAATGCAGATCTCCTGATTCTCCGGGTTTTTGAAAAAAACGGAAGGGACGTAACTTAATATTAGCTTGCTACAAAGATGGGTTATTGAAAACCTTATAAAAAGCTTCGTCAACTTCAAGTTTGAAGCTAATCTTTTTTAACTCGGAGAGCTCGGAATCCTTCTTTACCAGTTTGTAACACACCATGTGAATTTTATCAATTTTAAAGGTATCATGAACATAGTCAATGATATTATCTACAGTAACGGTGGGTTTAAAGTACGCCAAGTGAAACCATTTTTTATTGGCTATAACTTCTAAACCATTGTTCGCATTGTTGCCAATAATGATTTCGCGCCTTTTTGAAGTTTTCTTCCTAATCGTTGTCCAGTCATAGTGAGCAGCAGGAACAGATGAACCATCTACAGCTAAAGAATTAGTAGCAGCCGCCCTGGTGCCGTTTACAACACCAGGTTCCGATGAATTTGCATTAGAAACACTGGTTTGATTAGTGCAAATATCAAGCTCTGCGGACTCAAGGTTAACAAAAGATTTTGCCGACTTAGAAACCGAGAGAGCGAGCGCTTTGCATTACAGGAGAACAAATTTTCTCAACTGCTTTCTTTGCTGTCGGTTTGCGGGGGCGGAGGCGCGACGGAACTGTTAGCGTAGCCTCACCAGCGTCGCCCGCACTGGAAAAGCCAGACACTTGAGAACAGGTTTCGTCTTTATCAGTGACATATAATTCACTTTTAAACCGATTATAAATGAATTTTTTTAATTCAGCCACTTCGCTTGTTAGTTTATTGATAGCAATTGCAATATTATTTTCGCGATCACTAACTAATACAGCGCAAGCAGAGCAAAGCATAATGAGAATGGAAAAAATCAACGTAAAGCAAAAAACACGTCCGATCAGAGCAAGAGCGAATATGCGAATTATAGGAAGGTAAATGAGGCCACAATTAAACAAGCTTTTCCACTGCCTAGAATAGATGAGGTATTGGATCAGTTAGGCAGTAGTAGATATTTTTCGACGTTAGACTTAGCAAGTGGTTACCACCAAGTCCTAATGGACAAGGCGGACAAGGAAAAGACCGCATTTAGTTCAGCGTTAGGACATTTTGAGTTCAACCGAATGCCTTTCGGGTTAACCGGCGCCCCAGCGACGTTTCAACGTCTTATGAATCATATTCTGACAGGACTTCAGGGTATGGATTGTTTTGTTTATTTAGACGACATAGTCGTATATGCAACAAACCTGGGACAGCATGAAGAAAGGTTAACTAAGGTTTTCGAAGTCATTAGGGAAAACAACTTAAAATTAAACATTAGCAAATGCCAATTTCGAGAAGTCGTAGCACTCCCAGACCCTAGCAAGGTGGAGTGCGTTAAAAACATTCCGCCTCCTAAAAATAAAAAGGAAGTACAAGCCTTCCTAGGCCTTGTTAATTAGTATAGAAAATTTATACCGGGAACCGCAAAAATAGCACTTCCCATTAACAAATTGTTAAGAAAAGACGCGAAATTCGTCTGGACGGAAAGCTGCCAGAAAGCGTTTGAACAGTTAAAAGAATCAATCATGTCACCACCAGTGTTGGCATATCCAGATTTTTCAAAAGAATTTCTTTTAACTACCGACGCGAGTAATGAAGCGTTAGGCGCGGTCCTTTCTCAAGGGAACGTAGGCGAGGATAGGCCAATAGCTTTCGCTAGCCGAGCGCTAAGCGACACAGAACAAAGATATTCCACGATAGAAAAGGAATTTTTAGCAATAGTCTGGGCGACAAAAAATTTCAGAGCATATCTCTTAGGCAGACCTTTTAAAATATTTACTGATCACCAACCGTTAAAGGGAATAGCGAATTTAAAGGATCAAACTTCTAGACTGGCAAGATTCAGACACAAGTTGTCAGAGTATGATTTTGAAATCATATATAAGCCAGGCAAGAAAAATTTGAACGCAGACGCGTTGAGTAGAATTCCACAAAATCGTAATGTAATAACAGCAGTCCAGACACGCTCTAGGACAAAAGAAATAGAAATAAAAAACCAAGGAGGTAGTGATGAAACGAGTACAAGTCTGACGCCTGTAGAACCAGACACTTCAGGCATACCTCAAAACGAAAACACCATTTTATTAGAAAATCCAAGACAAATAGAGACTGTCATCAAAGATTTTCATAATACACCATTAGGAGGTCACCAGGGAGCAGTGAAAACTTACCTGCGAATCAGGCAACAATATAGGTGGCCAGGGATGCAAAGACAAATCAAAGATTATGTCAAAAACTGTCCAAAGTGCCAAGCGAACAAAAGTTCGAAGTTAACAAAAATGCCCATGGTGTTAACGGATACACCAATGCGGCCGTTTGACAAAGTTTATATGGACATAGCAGGTATTCTACCAGAAACTGTGTCTGGAAATAAGTACATTTAACTTTTCAAGATGACTTTTCGAAATTTATGGCATGTAGAGCTATCCCAGATGCGGAAGCAAGTACTGTCGCCAGAGCCTTCTATGACGAAGTAATCACGCGTTACGGAATTCCGAGAATTCTAATTACCGATAACGGAACTAATTTCATTTCGAAATTGTTCTCGGACACATGCAAATTGTTAGGCATTAAAAAATTGCATATAACGCCATACCATCCACAAGCTAATGGCTCACTAGAGAGAAGCCACAGACCTTTAGCGGAATATTTAAGGAGTTTTGCTAAAGAAGACGGGTCGAATTGGGATCAATGGTTAACTGCAGCGATGCATGTTCATAACCACACACCCCACATTACGACTAAGCAAACACCTTTCCGCACTTTATTCGGATTCGATACGGAGATGCCGACTAACTTAAAAAGGAAGTGTAGTCCGGTATATAATGCCGAAGACCTGAATAAAGTTTTGAAATTCCAAGTTCAAAGAGCTCACGAAATTGTGAGAAAGAATCAGGATTTAGCAAAAGAGATAGCTAAAAGGCAGTACGATAGCAAAATAAATTTAGTAGAATTTAAAGTAGGAGATAATGTATTAATTAAGAATCAAACTAGGAAAAATAAGTTTTCTCCCATATGGATAGGGCCATATAGAGTAGTAAATATTAAAAGTCCAATTACTACAGTTTTGAATATTAAGGGAAGGGAAAAATCCTTCCACAATAACTTACTTAAAGTATATAATAGCAACTAAATAAGAAAATAGGACTAACTAGATAAATACATAGGAACCCATCAGAATAACTTAAAATACTAAAATAGAGTTAGGAGAACATTAAGTTAATCAGAATAGTCACCTTATTAGAAGTAGGATACAAAAAATTAGTGTAGAATAGGATTGATGGCATATATTATAGGATAGTATGAAATTAACATTTTTAAGTTTATTACTAATAATTTTAACAATCATCAAATTTCATAATGAAAAATTCAACAAAGAAATAAAAAAGAAATCAGAATAGCGTTTCAATAAGCAACAACTTGTTTACTTACGCGTTAAATTATAAGAAAAGAAAACTCATGATAAAGTTCGTTGTTAATATTTGAATAATTTTTTTTTAATTGAACTTTTTAGTTTGTATTAATTTTGAATGATAATATACGGTATATGAAAAGTAGCTGTGCCGTTTTAAATACACAGCCATATCTATTGCATTTGCAATTATTTTAGAAATAAATGCACATGAAATCTATGCATAAAGACGTTGTTTATGCATAACAGTAATTTAAACACCATATCTGCACCTCGAAGCAGACATAGAAGGTAAAGTTATATAAAACTAAACCAAAAAAAAAAAAAAAAAAAAAAAAAATTATTGCCTTAATTCTTATAAAATATTCTTATAAAATATTAAGTAAACATAATTAATTAGTGCCTTATCTAATTATACAAAATAAAATTTTTAAAAAAAATATAAAATGTACATATACGGTCGTACAAAATGTAGTTAATTAAGATTCAATGTAATTGAGCGATTAACGCAAGCACTGCATCAAAGCAGGTGCAAAAGTAGAGCAACTGAACACGAGCAGAACGCAGTGTCAGTTAAAAACATTTAATGAAAAAAAAAAAAAAAAAACAACAAGCACAGTAAATGAAGAATTTTAACACAAGCCAAAAGAGAAAGAAAAAAAAAGAACCCAAAGTTGAACAACTGCAAAATAGGCATAACAAAGAGAAAAAAAATATAGATCAAAGAAATAAGAGAAGAAAAAATATTTAAGAAAATTAAATAATAAAAATAAGAAAAAAATATTAAACAACGCATGTTATATCAACACTATATGTCCTTCTTATACATAGAACAAAGAAACGATTAATAAAAACTAATAATAAAACTAACAATGAAAAGAAATAAGGAAATTTAAAATAAAATAAAGAATATCACTATAATAACGTTAGAAATAAAGATAGATATAAAATCGTACACATTAAAGTAAAAGGAAATATATCTAAATACTTGTAAGAACTTTTTAAATACTTTAGAAGTTAAGCTTTATAGTGAATAAACTAACGACTTATATTCACCTAGAATAAAGTCGATATTTATTGTAAGAATTAAGACTTGTTTTGAATTAAATAATTAATATTTCTAACTTAAGGTTATGTACAAATAAGATTTCAATTCTTTTTAACTAAAAACAATTATATTCCGAGAAAAAAAAATAAACACTGTAAGAGAATATTGAAATATATAACATTGATACTAAATTAAGTTAAGTGTGATAACAAAGAAGACAGCATGCAGAGAAGCTGACCTGAGTGCCGATGTACACCCAACAGAACAGCAAAAGTGCAACAACACACAGCAGCACTTTGACAACAGGGCGACAATTAGCGCCCAGCCAACTAGAAGGGGGAGGGGTAGCTGGAACAGCTGATCAGCGTAGCGACCACAACCATCGCAACCAAAGATGGAATTGTTGCGACAAACAAGCAATTCAATGCAACAGCATTCGACCACAAAACACGAAGATACTTTCAAACAGGTCAAACAGCAGCAATTTGAACGTGAAAATTACCGAATGATAATGGTGACAGATACACAGTACCTTGAGATCACGTGGAGACCAAAAGCACCGCAATGAGACACACAATAAAATAGAAAGCTAGCCCATCGGCAGCTATTTACAAACCAGTGGCTACGCAACAGCGAAATCATCATGAATCATAATGGCAGCCTAGCAGCGTAACTTCACATGGTAACTCTACATTAGGTTCTACGAATGGAGTGCATACTGACGCGGTTTCAAGTGGAAGTACGTCAGACGATTAAAACGCATCACCACTATCTACAAGAAAAGATGTTGAAGATGTTTAGCAAGATGTTACAAATGATGATCTTGGTAACATCCCAACCTTCAACAACCGTTCAAGCGAAGAACAATTGATCCCAACTGCGGGATAACAATTCTACATACAACAAACAACTACATCTGATCATCAAGCATAACACACAACACGTCAGCTACCCAGCAGCAACATTCCCACAATACATCGAGAAGAAGACATCGAGACAACGGGGTGTACATCAATATCAAAAGCAACAACTACATCAAACCCATCATCAACAACAACAGGTACATCAACTTTAAGATCAATATCCACACCAAATCACCATCCACCTACACACAGATGACACCGAAGAAATGCAGCTACCGGTCATATTATTGTAGTATTATTGTAATCAGTTTTTATTACAATTTTGTTAATAATTAAGTGTATTGAAGTTGTTGTAATTATAACTAATAACTAATGAATATTGACGTAGCACATGAGATCTTCATGAAATGAAATACACTAACATACATAAGTAGACAATAAGCAAAATCAACCTAAACACACGACCACCCCCAATTCAACAAACAATAAATGTACAAGACAAATTTAATATCGTTTTGCAAGATACTAAATTTTTCTTCCCCCAGGGTGGAGGGATGTTGTATGTCGCGATCGCAATTTCCAGTTCCGGGAAATAAGAACTTTCAAGGCCAGTATTATTGTTTTTATAATACTACTCCGCGAGTGAGTCAAGGCCAAGTTCACATTAATGCAACCACAGCACCTTGCTTGGTAAGCCCGAAGCTTTAGTTTCATTTGTTTTAGTCAAGCTTTGGTTTAATTAACTTCCAAAGCTAAGGTAGCAACCAGAACACTTCGCATGGAATGGATTGTGGAAGCTGGCATTTAGTAGCGAGCTTCCAAACCCTAAAATCCATAGCGCGTGGCGACTGGAGTGGATTGTGGAAGCTAGCTTTCATTAGCAAGCTTCCAAACCATTGAATCGCTTGGTTTGAAATAACCAACGATCAGAATCCACACGCGGAAGAATTAAATTGAGAACGATTTTCTTCCGCGTATTGATTCTGCGAATATTACAATTTTAATATTGCGAAATAATGGAAATTGCGAAACACGGCATACTGACCCACTTCAGTTCGGTCGACGTCTGTGTCGACCGAGCTAACGTGGAATCTAGAAAAGATTCCAACCAGAGTCTTGTGTGAATATCGAAACGACGAGGTCGTTAAGCCGCGTATAAAGTCGCGTGTGAGTTTATTACATTAAGAAGTGTAAATAAATGTAGTGTTAAGTGTAATAAGGAACATTGCTAAATATAAAGCAAACTAAAATAAAGTAATATAAAAATCAGTCGTTAATAAATAAAGTATTAAAGAAACACAACACCAAGGAGTTTAACTAGTCGTCAAAAGGACAACTAAATTATCGGAAGACCACCCTTAGGAAAGGTACAACACCATATTTTGATAGTGTTCCATTTTCTAAAGTGATAAATCCTTCGGTATAAATATAACTCTCACTGGGCAAAACATAGAGATCTTGGTTTGGAATTGAAATTCTAATTTGATCGTTGTTTTTAAATGATTGCAATACGGCGAATAGCTGTGATAATCTTTTTTAATAATACTAACGTCGTAAATCGGTTTTTGTGTAACAGTTAGTGTTTATTGAAGCAAAGGCAATTTGTGATTTCAGTTTTTTATATATAATTATATAATAATGTTGGTAATCAAGAAATAATAATACATTTGCGTGTTGTTTCCGAAAGTTAAAAAACGAAATGATAAATGTTAATGTCTAGGTTTTCACTTTGTTGCGTCCGGCGAGGTTCACTATTGGCGCTAGAGTGATGATGATCGAGCAGGAAGAGAAGTTTTCGACTCCGACCACCAAGGCTGGAGCCGAAGAGCTCAAGCTTTAAGCTTGCCTCTCCTGAGCGGCCGAAGTCCGCGCTCAGAGAGGACACGGCTTCGGACGATCAGGAGAGGCAGCCCGGCGAGCGGATTGCTTTGGCGTACACATCCCGCCCGCCTTGCAGGACTGCAAAGCTACCCGACCCCCAGCCCTGGGGTGGATCGGGCGCCTACTGGTGCAAGGCGCTGTGATGGGGCTCGCCGCAGTCCGTGCAGCGGCGTGTGCTGGTGCAGCGGGGTGTGGTGTGCGAGCATGCCAAACAGTTGACGCACACGTGGCGGCCCGCAAGCGTCCTCCAACGTCCCTCGACCGGCAAATCGAGGAACTGGACGCACTGCCGGAGCGGGTGCTCTCCACGGCAGAGCGGGCAGCATCCTCGGCGTTCGGTGGCTCTGCGAGTAGCTGGAGCCGGCCACGTGCCCATGCCGCTTCTACATAAGCCCTTGGGGATGGCGGTCGACTGGCCTCGGGCGACGGGAGCCGTGGTGGTGTTGGGCGTCGGTGCGGCTGGCCGCGTCTGCGACGCGCCGGAAAGTACAGCCCCTTAAGGGCCACCGCTAGGCGGCGGCGCCAGCCAGCCGCCCTTGCTGGAATCGCCGGGGGCGATGGTGGAGCCTCAGCGTGATGGGGCTCGGGTGAGCGACTGAGCACGACTCAGACTGAGCACGTCGTCGTCCTCGGGTTGGTGCTCCTCGCACTGTGGCATCGCGGGGCCGGGATTTGGAGTAGGGGGCGCCGTTTGCACGGCGGCTGGCGAAGCCAGCATACGGCCCAGCCGGTAAAGGGCGCCGCGGCGGCGAACGCGTTTCATCTTGGATCTGTGGAGAAAAAAGGCGTTAATAACAACTCGAGACATGCACGATAAAGATACTAATTTAGAAATTGAACGCTTGAGTTGGCCGTTAGCCGTTCGGACATCGGCCACGCGGACTCGTGCGTCCTGACCCTTATACACCTTAATGATGCGGCCCAGCCGCCAGGACGTGGAAGGAAGGTTGTCGTCACGGACCACAACCAGGTCGTTGGGCTGTAGGTTGAGTTGCGGAGTCTTCCATTTGATGCGACGCGCAAGCTCATGCAAATATTCCGTTTTCCACCGGTGGCAGAAATGCTGGGCGAGGGCCTGGACACGTCTCCATTGGTTGAGAATGGAGAGCGGATTGTCGAGGGTTTCGGGCTCGGGAGGAGCGAGCAGAGGGCCGCCTACTAGGAAGTGGCCAGGAGTTATTGCCTCCATAACGTTGGGATCCTCAGATTGAGGATGAAGCGGGCGCGAATTGAGGCACGCTTCAATTTTGCTCAGGAGAGTTGAGAACTCTTCAAAGGTAAATTTGGACATTGGGGCGACTTTGCGCAGATGCGTTTTCAGACTCTTAACACCGGCCTCCAAGAGCCCTCCCATGTGAGGAGCACCAGGGGGGATGAAGTGCCATTCAACATTCTGGTGCGAATATTTCGTTTCGATGAGATCGCGGGTTCGAACAAGGAATTGCTTAAATTCTTGTTTGAGCTCTTTTGATGCGCTGACGAAGTTAGTGCCGTTATCAGAGTACACCTTTGCGGGGCAGCCTCGGCGAGCTGCAAAACGTGAAAAGACCGCAAGGAAAGCGGCCGTGGTCATATCACTGACAGCCTCTAAATGAATTGCTTTGGTCGCAAAACAGACAAAGATGCACGTGTAGCCTTTCGTTATTAAGCACGCCCGGCCGGTGTAATTCTTTATGTCGAAAGGGCCCGCAAAGTCGACACCGGTGTTAGCAAAGGGGCAGGAGAAAGTCGTGCGTTCCTCTGGCAATGCCGCCATAATCTGCGTTCTTTGTTGCTTCTGATGCAAGATGCACGGCTTACAGCGGTGGATCGTTGTCTTGATGAGGTTTTTTACCCGAGGAATCCAGTGTTGGGTCCGGAGCAATCGGAGCATCAGCTGGTTACCACCGTGAAGCGAGATCTGATGGATAAAAAGAACAAGTAACCGAGACAACTGACAGTCGTACGGCATAATTATTGGGTGGCGTTCATCAAATGCCAAATTCGGGTATGAAGACAGCCGCCCGCCAAGGCGCATCGTTTTGTCTTCATGAAGAAAGGGATTGAGTGAGAGTAAACAACTTTTCGAGCTCACTGGTCGCTTGCTTTCGAGCGCGTAATATTCGTCAGGAAAATGTGTCTTTTGACAGATGATTGTGAGACGACATTTGGTGTCTCGAATCTCTGTCGCTTAGAGGCGCAAAGTAGCATATAGAGGGTTCCGATTACGGCGCGTGTTATCTATAAACCGCTGTACGTATGAGTATACGCGTAGGGCTCTCGGGAGAGTGGAAAACCTGTCAAGTGGGTCTTCGTCTGGTCGGAAGTAAGTGTGAAGAGCCTTTACAGGCTTTTCTTCAAGTGCGGTAGCAAACTCCGAAGCTGTTCGTAGTTCGGGCCAACGATCCTTGTCGTGGAGGAGCCAAGGTGGACCATTCCACCAAAGGGTGTTCTCAGCTAATTCTTGGGGCGTGGCACCGCGGCTAGCTAAATCTGCTGGATTGTCGTGCGAGTCCACGTGAAACCATTGAGTGTGTGGTGCTCTTTCAATGATTTTGGCAACGCGGTTCGCCTTGAAAGGGTCCCAGACGCAAGGAGGCTTCTTAAGCCACTGTTGTATGTCGCGATCGCAATTTCAAGGCCAGTATTATTGTTTTTATAATACTACTCCGCGAGTGAGTCAAGGCCAAGTTCACATTAATGCAACCACAGCACTTTGCTTGGTAAGCCCGAAGCTTTAGTTTCATTTGTTTAATCAAGCTTTGGTTTAATGAACTTCGAAAGCTAAGGCGCAACCAGAACACTTCGCATGGAATGGACTGTGGAAGCTGGCATTTAGTAGCGAGCTTCCAAACCCTAGAATCCATAGCGCATGGTGATTGTAGTGGATTGTGGAAGCTAGCTTTCATTAGCAAGCTTCCAAACCATTAAATCGCTTGGTTTGAAATAACCAACGATCAGAATCCACACGCGGAAGAATTAAATTGAGAACGATTTTCTTCCGCGTATTGATTCTGCGAATATTACAATTTTTATATTGCGAAATAATGGAAATTGCGACACGCGCCAACAGCGACCCACTTTGGTTCGGTCGACGGGTACGTCGACCAAGCCAAAGTGGAAACAAGAAACAAATTCCAACGAGAGTCTTTAAATTATATCCAAACGACGAGATCGGTTACGCGCGTATAGAGTCGCGCGGTTTAGTTTGTAAAATAGTGTTAATTAAAAATAGTGATAATAAGCACAAAAGGTGTCCACAAGAAATATCCCAGAGTAAAATAAGAGTAATTATAAAAGTAGTAAAAAGGAAAATAATAATAAAAGCTAACCGAAATCAATAAACAAGGAGTTTTATTAATTGTCCAGAGGACAATTGAAAGACTAGAAGGAAGACCACACTCGAAAGTTAGTTACAACACCACGCAAGTACAATCGTCGAGTCTGTCCAACAGAAGACATTCTCGGGACGATAGTGCAGATTGGGTACGAGAGCGTCGAGCATGTCTGCGACGAGTGTAGCTCCGCAGAGTTCGAGTCGAGGCAGCGATATCGTTTTAATGGGCGCTACTCTTGTCTTGGAGTACAGTAGCGATACATGAACTGTGTCGCCGATTTGGACGCGGGCGTAGATGACTCCGGCGTAAGCTTTCTCGGAAGCGTCCGAAAAGGCGTGAAGATCCACTGTGCAGTCGGGGGTGAATCGAATCCACCTGGGGATTCGAATCGTGGCGATATGATGGTAATTTCGGAGGAAACTCAACCATGTTTGCTGCGTCAGTGCGGGAAGTTGGTCATCCCAGTCAATCTTGTCTAGCCAGACTTGTTGGATCAGCATTTTCGCGGTAACGATGATAGGTGCCAGCCAACCGGCTGGATCAAACAGCTTCGCGATGAGAGACAGCACTTGTCTTTTGGTGTACGTTGGCTGTATGTCGATCGCCTGTGTGTCAAAGTAGAAGTCATCGCTGGTGGCATTCCACCGAATACCGAGCATCTTTGCGGTGCTGCCGTCTAACTTTAAGAACTCAGCGTTGAGCGAATGGGATCCAGGCAAGTCGTCCAAAATGTGTTTGTCGTTGGCTGTCCACTTCCGAAGCAAGGAGCCTGCCATATTCAACGCCTCTGACAGTTCGTCGCGCATTTGAGTGGCCGTGGCGAGGTTGTGAGAACCAGCCAACACATCATAAACGTACATCGAATGTCGCAGGATGTGGGCCGCAAGCGGAAACTGTTGTTGTGTGCCGTCTGCCAGCTGAAGAAGCGTGCGTATCGCTAAAAAGGGGGCGCAGTTCACGCCAAATGTTACCGTTTGTAACTCATAGTCCCTAACTTGGGAGCTATTCGAATCTCGGAATAGAATTCGTTGGTAGAGGGTATGTTTCGGGTCGACGAGGATCTGGCGGTACATTTTCTGAATGTCACCGCTGAAAACATACCGATAAAAGCGCCATCTTAGCATTAAAAATGTTAAGTCAGCTTGTAGAACCGGGCCTGCGTGTAACACATCGTTCAAACTGAGCCCACTTGTGGTGAGGCAGGATGCGTTGAACACGACTCTAACCTTGGTAGACGTGCTATCCGGTTTTATAACCGCATGATGTGGCAAATAATAGTGCTCAGCATCGGGTTGTGGGGCGCTACGGCCGTCATATGACCTAAATCAAGATATTCTTGAACTACGTCATCATATTGCCTCTTGGGGTCATCATTTTTGACAAACCTTGATTCTGAGCGAAGGTATTGTTGGTGGGCGATGTGCCGTGAATATCCTAGCGAGTGTTGGTTTATCGCTTGGTTGGTCGCTTTTGAATGCCAACGTAACGATATAGCGGCCGTCAGGGCTCCTACGAGTTGTTTTTACGAAATTCTCTTCGCAAAACTTTTCGGAGGGGGATAAGTGACGAGTTTTGGGAATTCCTCCACCACCCAAAAACGTCCGAACTGTTGTTCGATGGTGACTTCATTGAAGAAGGCCACCCTTATGTTGGGGCTACCCGATTGTAGCAGGGGGACTGGTCCGGTGATTATCCAGCCGAACACAGTCTGTTGTGCTAGAAGTGAACCTAGCACATTGCGGCGAATACTGTCAAGTATGATCGCCGGAAAGAGATCGGCTCCAATGAGAACGTCAACTTGCTGACTTTTGACAAAGTTGACGTCTGTGAGCTCGATGTTGCGCGGGAAGCTGCGAAGCAGAGCACTATCAAATGAGTGGGCGGGCAGTCTGCCCGTAATTTGCGACAGCACTAGCGCAGTGGCATGGATTTGAAACGAGGGGTCGCGTGGCGACTTGAGCATAAACTCACAAGATTTTGAAACCTTTGCAGAAATGGTTTCGTTGAGGCCAGAAACCGTTGCTTTCACTGGCCGCATGGGGATTTTGAGCATCTTCTGAACGTGGTCAGAGATGAAGGATACTTCGGATCCTGGATCGATGAGGGCACGCGCGGCATAGCAAGTACCGTCGTGGAACGCGTCGAGATCGGACCATTTTGGAATTTCAAATTTTTTTTAGATTGACTATTCCCAAAGTGACAGAGTGGCTTCCGGAAGCCGAGTAGAACACAGAAACACTCAAATCGTGTCCCAATGTGAGGTGTTGACGCCTTGGAGCGCCAACGCGGCGAGAATATTGTTAATTTCACGCTGTAGATTTTTAATTTCTTTCCCGAGTAATTGTCGCGAGACCAAATAGATTTTTAAGGAGCGTGTTGACGAGAACGCGTTTATTTTCATATCGATCCGATAAATTTTGCCACGCTTGCTCGAATCCTTCATTCGTCAAAGGAGACTTTTGTATGATCTCCTTCGCTTCTCCCTTTGTCTTTTGATTCAAATGAAACAATTTTTCAACCGGGGTGAGACGCGAGTTGTGAATGTATAGGGCCGAGAACATGTCACGGAACGAGGGCCATGACAGATAGAAACGTCTGTGTCACATGGAGGCAAGCTGATGTTATACCCGGTGGGGGGCACCTCTGCCGTCTCCTTCTGCGGCGCGGAAGACTTTGTAATCGCGTTGATTTGATTGTTGATCCATCCAACGCATCGCTTATAGTTGTCATACGCTTTGAAGTATTTGTCCTTAGCGGTTGCTATGTGCTGTGCCAACTTCTCATTCTTCTGCATTTGTTCAAGAATGATGTGATACGCGGACTTGATTAGAGTCCACTGCTCGTTAAGCTCCGTTATGTCCAACTCAAGGGTTTCTAACGTTTGCGAGTCCGGTGAACTGGTCAGAATGTGCGCGCCAAATTCTACCAAAGCGTCCGCCAGACGTATAAAATTGTTCAGCCGCGACATGGTACGTGCCTTAGGGCTACTACTAATTTAGCAAGGGAATACGCGATATGAAATCGATTTTCGTTGGAGCAAAAGAATACAGGGGCTAAAGTAGCTTAGCTAGATGGGATAATAAAGCAATAAAACACCTTAATATTTTTATTCCTAACAAAAATTTTTTATTATGGTTTTATATTTTTCGCCCACTGTGCAAGAATTGTTGATTCTCTTGGCACGAAAAAACGACGGCGCTATCGAACACCGACAAATTTGCGTATACTTTTCTCAACTCAAACTGGTTTAGAGCGCACGATTGACGACTTTTTGCGATGAGTAGGTGAGTAATGTATGTCGCCTGTTCTGCTGCCAACACGGTGCAGTGTGCGCTTCTTGAAAATTTGAAGGTTGACGTCGATAGTGCAAGTAAGAATTTTATGCGAAAAACGCGCCGCTTGTAGCGTATCACGCGGAGAGGGCGGTAATGTTAGAACGAAAGAACGTTCTATGCTTGGTTGCAAGCTGAGAGCATGTCTATGTGAGAGCACGTAAACCAAACAAACCAGCAAAAGGTGGTGGTTTTTTGATTTCTAAGTGAACCGCGCAGCAGAGCGTAATCTGCGAGCGAGTCTGTGGAGAGCACGAAAACCAAACCATCCAGCAATAGGTGGTGGTTTTTTGGTTTCTGAGTGATGAGCGCAAAACAACGCTTGAGAGAGTTGCAATTATGTATTCAGTAAAGAACAAATAATTGAAACACATGCCGGTCAATAGAAGTATATAACCAGGTTCAAGGGCACTTATATACAAGTGAGCTAATCCCACTTTTGGATCACCGTTACACCAAAATTAATTCTGCCGTTAATTTCAAGTGTACAAGGGAGTATATAAGTGTATATATACGTGCTGCGTATATATATATGCAGTTTAATATCACTCGTTTAATCAAATATTTCAAATTTATATTAAACTTTACAATTTAATTGAAGTTGAGCAACTTACCTTTTTCTTTAAAAAGGGGCGACGATGTCGTGGAGTTGTCGCTGGTGCTCGATCCGGCTCGTACTGGACCAACTGTTAGGGGGTAAAGCTGGTCTTCAATTTTTTGTCCTTTAGAGTCAAAGTCTTAAATGGTTTTGTTTGTACACTACTTATTTATTTCGTGATTGTAAACTGTTCTTAGAAAAACTAACAAAACAGATTTCTCGTTATGGAAAGAATTAAACTGTAATTATGAAAGGATTGAATCCATTGGATGGATTGCGCACTGCTTGATTCACGGTTGCTGCAAGAGTGCCGGCTCGACTCCGACCACCAAGGCTGGAGCCGAAGAGCTCGCAGTCAAGCTTTTAAGCTTGCCTCTCCTGAGCGGCCGAAGTCCGCGCTCCGAGAGGATACGGCTTCGGACGATCAGGAGAGGCAGCCGGGCGAGCGGTTTGCTTTGGCGTAAACAGACACTGATTCTTTTATTTATTCCATTCGGTGTGAACATTTTTATGCTGATATTCGGGATGATATCGATTCAAAGTACGATACGTCTGAATATCCCGTGGATAATGTATATGGTTTGCCCCTTAGAAACGCCAAAGTTCTTGGTATGATGAAGGATGAGAATAAGGGGGAAATTATGCGAGAATTCATTGGGCTCAGGTCAAAAATTTATTCGTTAAGTGTAGATAATAACATAGAGATTAAGAAAGCAAAAGGTGTCAAACAATCAGTCGTAAGTAATTTAAGTTTAAACCAGAAAGTGTTAACTTCGGCCTGGCCGAAGTTCATATACCCTACACACGTTTATTTGAAAATTAGGCGTGGTAATGGTCCGATTTTGCCCATTTTCAATACCAATAAGTTTCTGACGATAGACAACATTCGTGCCAAATTTGATGAAAATATCTATATTCGTTCTCATGTAATCGAGTTTTATTTAATTAGTGGGCAGACCACGCCCATTTGTGGTAGTCTGTTTTGGTCAGAGGCAGTGGACTTCTGGACAAAATTTCAACCCAAAATTCGTTATACAAGCTGAGAAATTGAGCTATAAGCATGGATGAATTTATATTTACTATAAAAAGTAGGCGTGGCAATGGTCCGATTTTGCCCATTTTCAATACCAATAAGTTTCTGATGATAGACAACATTCGTGCCAAATTTGATAAAAATATCTATATTCGTTCTCCTGTAGTCGAGTTTTATTTAATTAGTGGGCGGACCACTCCCATTTTTGGAAATCTGTTTTAAACGAACCCCAAATTCGTTCTACAAGCTGAGATATTGAACTATAAGCATGAATGAATTTATATTTACTATAAAAAGTAGGCGTGGCAATGGTCCGATTTTTTCCCATTTTCAATACCGATGAGTTTCTAATGATAGACAATATTCGTACCAAGTTTGATGAAGATATCTCTATTCGTTCTCTTGTAATCGTGATTTCCACAGACAGACAGCCAGACAGACAGACGTACAGACAGACGGACGGACATGGCTAAACCGACTCAGAAGGTCACGCTGATCAAGAATATATATACTTTTCTATAACTGTCACGCCTCCTTTAATGCGTTACAAACGGAAGCAGTAAGTGAATATACCCTAGTCACTTTGTGTGTAGGGTATAAAGATTACAAAGACTGTCTAGTTAATAAGAAAATAATATATGGAGATATGTATATATTTAGATCTAAGATACATCAAATATATACCCAACTAGTTCATCAAAGTTAGATATAGATGAAGATATATTTATGAATATTGTTTATTAGTGAACTGTATTAAATAAAAACACATACATATATATATTGAAATTTTAAAATATTTGTTTTATTTCCAAAATTCATAGGACTAATACATTTTAAGGTACAATTTTCAGTGTATGCGTGAAATCGTAAAGAATTTGGAAAAGTTTATATAATGTTAGTTTGAAGCAACTTAGATAATTTTCTTAATTTCACCGGTGACTGGAGTACATTCAAAGATTCTATCGTGGATGAGCACACAGTATGCAGATGTCCCAGCCGGAATGTTTTTCAATGTTTTCAATTTAATCCTAATATAAATAGGTCCAGTTTTTATTGCTTCGTTCTGATGTGTTACATCCAAAACTTTTATTGGAGCTTCATCTTTAAATTGCTCACGTAGCAGCAGAGGTTGTGGTTCATGCATAAAATAACATGCATTGTTGGATTTTAGCATACATATCATATAGGATAGCATAACGATTACTGTCGAATTTCAGATTAAGATCATCATAGGGATATGTATCCGAGTTAAGATGTACTTTTATATCATCATTATACTTTTAAATCACAATGCTTCAAATCATTATCTTTCCTAAAGGCAATCAAAATAAAGCGTGATCTCTCATTTCGTGCTGCTAGCTTTACATTCCACAAATGATTCGTTCCTTGAGTAAGAGACGGATTAAAATGACAATCCCAACTGCGAAATGATATTGTCAAAGGCTGTGCACTATGAATGGTTTTGAAAATTTTCAATTTTGTATAATCAGCCAATTTTATATGTGGAATGTTCCATGTGATGTTTGTTAGTTGTAATTTTACTTTTTCATTTGCAGTAATCGAGTATACAACATTTTCATCTGACTTGGAGAGTGATAAAATTAGCTCATGTTTAGAATTTAGAAATAGAATTAGAATTTTATTAAAGTCTTCAGCAAACCCGAGTAGATTTTTTAAGGGCATACAGAAATTAAAATATCCGCTTTTTACTTCAAATTCTTCATCAAAAAACAATCCGGCATTTTTCAACATGTTGCTCTCATTTGTGTTCAGAGAAACATAATTCATTGCAGTTTTTACACCCAAATTTCGGGTGCGATCAATTTCCATACCATTAAGCTCATAGCGAATCTCATCAAAGAGATATGCAAGGAAATTATTTCTTAATTTGCCATTTTTTGATAGTGTTACATTTTTTAAAGTGACAAATCCTTCGATATAAATATAACTTTCACTGGACAAAACATAGAGATCTTGGTTTTGAATTGAAATTCTAATTTCATCGTTGTTTTTGAATGATTGCAAATACGGTGAATAGTGATAGTGATAATCTTTTTTAATCAATCAATCATCGTAAATCGGGTTTTGTGTAACAGTTAGTATGCCACTCATTATTTCTGTTTTAATACAAATCCAAGCGATTTAAAAAATTTTTTGATGTTCGTTGTTAAAGTCCTGTCTTTATTTGTTGATTGAGGATCCTTTAATCTTGATTCAACCGCCAATGTAGGAATGATTGAAGATTCATGGGTGAGTGTATTTCATGGGTGTATTCATGAGTGTATTCATGTGTGAGTGTATTTTTATTGTGTTTTTTTTCTTATCCTGATTCTCATGCGAGAGTGAGCGGACGTGTTTTTTTGGTTACCTCTGCTTTATTTTTATACCGATCTCCTAAGTGCGTGTTTTGTGCCATTATCGATGGTTTATTCTTTTGCACAGTGTTTTTGGTTTATTAGTTAACCTGCCATACTTGTGTTTTAACTTTATTAGTTTAATTTGCTTTAAAGATAAAGTCTTGCTTGGTAAATTCTGTTCTAATGGCTAGCGGGACTTCTGATGTTGTTGCATACACACGCTCAAAATGCAAAAAAACTCAATCTGCTGTTACGAGTGAGAGAGGGCGAAATACCATGAGTGACGTCGCTGTTATTGCTGGCAGTGAAGAGCCTAAGCAACCACATTTAGGATGCTCGAGTCATGATGTGCCACTTACAGTCTCTTTATTAGCAGAGCAATTCAAATTACAGGCCGAATGTCTAATGAAAGGTTTCTCTGCTCAAATTAATAGTCTCGCCGATGAAATGAATACACTGCGTACCGACTTGCGATCTCAAATACGTAATGTAGAAGCAAACATGTCTTTAAGGTTAGGTTCCTATGAAAAATCAGTGAACGAGTTGAAACATCGTGTCTTACAAACAGAGGAACGACTTACAGCAGTGGAGCACCAAAGAAGTTCCGACTTGAGGGATAATCATGAATTGGCTGATCTACGTATTAGATGCGAGAGAATAGAAAGATTAGAGGCCGCCAGGGATGGTGTTCTTACTGGTGTGCCGCCCCTGAAGGAAGAAAATGGAGCAGTCATTTTCGACAAATTATGTCAAACTGTTGGAAGTGATTCGATTTGATTCGATTTTTCGGCCACTACCAACAAATAATACTGGATACAGTTATTATTAAATTTCGCACTTTGTCTGCTAAGTTATCATTTTTTGGTAAAGTGTCCAGCTTTCGAAAACAGGAGGGACGGCAGCTATCGGATGTTGGATTAGAATCGAGCAAAGCTATTTATCTTAATGAAGCTCTTAATCGGAATAATCGGCAAATTTTACAAATGGCTATTAAAATTAAGCACCGTAAACAACTATCTGCGGTTATTACTAGAAGAGGTTCAGTGCTTGTTAAGGTAGTGGACAGTACCAGCTATCTCACTATAGTGAACGCTGGAATGCTGAAGGACATCGCAGAGGGACGCCACGTTTAATGATTTAACCCTAATTTTTAAGAAGCACTTCGATAAAATACCAAAATTGGTAACTCATCTTATGATGTTAACTCAACAACAAAATTACGTTTTTATCTTTTCTCTAATTACTATCACATTACTTTAGTCATCTATTTCATTCCTTCTCTTCTATCTATTTTGTTCTATTATTCTTCCAATTACTTTCTAATGTTTATTCTTCAGAGCTTGTCGTGGGATGCCTGACTTGGTTGTGTTCTGCATCTGGTTTGCTTCTTGTTATACCTTGCTCTAGTGATTACTACAAGTCAGTCTGATGATGTTGGGAGCTCCATATCCGATATTGGTAATGAGTCACTATATACCATGCTAAGAGTGCTCTCAGCTCAGTGTCGAGGACATGAGAACATACTTGAGAACATGCAGTCCTTAAATTTATATCCGGTGAATACCCATACAGCCACTCATTTCCCTTCCAGATCAAACAACTTAATTTTTGTAAGCAACAGAAGTGCTGTTCTCCTTTACAATCAAATTGAGGCTCCATGCTTCCCCAGACATGATTTACTATTCCTAACGTATCAGTTCAAGCACAGTAATATAAATAAAGATAAAATTATTCGTTTCAGAGATTACAGAAACATTGATTTTGGTGCCCTGCACCATGATACATTATATGTAGATTGGAATAAGATATTTACAATGGTTTCGGCCGACGATCAAGTTAACTTTGTGCAGCAACAATTACTTACTCTACTTGACAAACATGTTGCCTACCAAACCAAGCAGGTAAAATCATGCTCGCCAGTTTGGCTGACTACCGAAATCCGGTGTATTATGCTAGAAAGGGATAAAGCCTATAAAAACTGGAAAATGTATAAACTCGTTGTTTTCCATGATTTGTATAGAAGGCTCCGAAATCAGGTAAATTGTAAGCTTCGTATAGCTAAGGCCACAAGTTTAGGCAACCACAGACGGGGAGGAGCTTGTGGAGTAATATCCGACAAAACAAGCGCTCCAACACTCGCAAAGTATTTGGTTCTGACACTGAAACTGAATTTAATGTTTTACCCAGAAATAGATGGGTTCATATCTCACAGTTTAAATCTGATACTACTCCGGAGAATATCGTCGATCACTTATCCAAAAAATTGGGAGTGCAGACCTCGATTTTAAAATGCTATAGGCTCGTAAAAAAGGACACTCCTTTGGTCAATCTGAGTCATGTCAATTTTAAATTAGGATTTCCAGAACAATTGTTAAATAAAGTTATGGATGCTTCATTATGGCCTTTTGGAACTCAAATTAAGCATTTTTCTTCATTATCTCAAGTAAGTTCTGATCCCAAAAAACTCAATAAATCCAATAGCTCCTGCGAACTAACTGATTCCGTTATTTCTATACTTTATCAAAATGTTCGTGGTCCTAACTCAAAACTTAAAGAGTTTTATCTGAAATCGTTCAATATTAACTATGATGTTATTGCATTGACTGAAACATGGCTTACGGAAAGTGTCTTCAATTTAGAAGTTTAGTCACCGCTGTTTACGATTCATCGGACAGACAGAAACCATGCTCAGACGGGATTAAAAAGAGGTGGTGTTGTCCTCATTGCAGTTAAATCCTCTTATTATTCAAGAAAGCTAAATGTAAATGATAATCTGAATGAAAATCTTGATATTAATTTATGCTGCATTTTTGTAAAGGCGAACTGCCTATCATTTTATATCACTTGTTCATATATTCCCCCCATCTCTGGGTTGGAAATATACCAGAAGCATTATGATTGCATATGCAAATTAAGTAATAATCTGTTAAATACAGAGCGCCTAGTTGTGCTAGGTGACTTCAACTTGCCTCATGTTTCTTGGAGAATTTACCCTGATGATTCTCAAGTTCTGTTACCATCATATGATACCTCTAACTGTAATTTTTTGGATGATTTGATGGCTTGTGGAATTTTCCAAGTTAATTAAGTCAAAAATCAAAATAATCGTTTACTTGACCTAGTGTTTACTGATGACAAAGATGGCATTAATATTTCCCGTACTGATGCTCTTGTATGTCCGGAGGATAAACATCATCCAACATTATTACTGCAGTTGGCAGGCCGATCTAAGAAGCCACATACCAGGAAAGTTTGCCATCAAAAGGTTTCAACTTCAGGAAAACAAACTATGATATCACAAGATTCTTCATCACCCTCTAATATCGACGCCGCTGTGACAGCATTTTATCTAGGTTTGGGTGAGTGCATTAAATCTGCAGTGCCGTTACGTAGCACAAGCATTTGTTATGGACCAATTTGGTTTACGAATGAAGTTCGTGTACTGCGCAATGTTAAAACCAAGTTTTACAAAAGCTTCATCAAACATGGGTCAATTGGTTGTTATATAAAATATATTGGTGCGAGAAATAGATACCGCCGAAGTCTTCAATTCTCATATAATATTTATATTTCACGAGTCAAGGCTAACCTGAAGGCCGATCCAAAGTCCTTTTGGACCTTTGTCAATACTAAACATAAATGTAGCATGATTCCACCTACAATGTATTTGGATGATGAAGAATCTAATGATATTCAGCGCACATGCAATTTGTTTGCAATATTTTTGAAATCAACGTATCGTTATATACGACATGACATAACAAATTATCCGTATTCAATATCAAATTGTCCTAATATGCAATCTACTACCATTGACCAGAATATTGTTATGAAAGAACTGATGGATCTAAACTTAAATTACAATCCAGGGCCAGACAATATTCCAGCTTGTATCATGCGTTATTATGCTAAAGAATTAGCGTACCCAGTAACGTTGATTTTTGATTACTCACTACACTCTGGCTACTTTCCAGCAGTATGGAAAGCCTCTTATGTTATTCCTATACACAAAACTGGGAATAGATCAAACATTTCTAATTATCGTGCTATTGCAAAGCTAAGTACTCTACCTAAACTTTTTGAAAAAATTATCACATCTCAGATTTCCCGCGATGTTTATTCATCCATCTCGGAGATTCAGCATGGATTCCGCCCAGGGAAATCTACTACAACTAATCTTCTGGAATTCGTTTCTAAGACAATAATTGGCTTTAAATGCGGATTTCTCCAAAGCTTTTGATGTTGTTAATCACAACATTCTAATTATGAAATTGAAACTATTTGGATTTCCAGTGAGCTTATTAAACTAGGTTCAATCGTATCTCACTCACCGTACGCAATCTGTTTTACTGCAAAAGATGAAATCTGATATATTCCAAGTTAAGTCTGGTGTCCCACAAGGAAGTCACTTCGGGCCTATTTTATTTCTTATAATCATTAACGATTTACCTTCGATCTTACAACATTGCGACGCTTTATTGTTTGCTGATGATTTGAAGATTTTTCTTTCATATTATATAAAAATGGATGTGATGCGTTACTGCTCCAAGCCGACCTAAACAATATTCTTACATGGTGTGATGTAAATGGCATGAGTTTGAACTTGCGCAAATGCAAAGAAATGTTCTCGCGATCAAGCTCTTTCAATTACTCCTACTCTATTGGTGATCATGAATATATGATCAACCTTAAATATCGTTGAGGATCTTGGCGTGGTGTTGGATTCTAAACTGCGTTTCCATGCCCATATTGATCGGATAACCGCCAGATCCCTAAGTCTACTTGGATTTATTAAACGTTGAGCAAAAGAATTTGATGATCCTTACATCAATAAAATTCTTTACACGTCATTAGTTCGGCCAATACTAGAATATGCTTCGCCTGTATGGTCGCCCAACTATGGTTGCTACATCTCAAAGATCGAATGGGTTCAAAAAGAGTTTCTTTTATTTTGTTTACGGAATCTTCACTGGGATCCTTCAATAAGACTTCCATCGTATAAGTCACGACTCAAATTGATTAATTTGTCATCACTTTCCCATCAGAGAATAATGTTAAATTCAGTGTTTATCCTAAACCTTCTCCATGGGGTCACGGACTCGGTTCATCTCTTAACATCCCACGCATTTCCTCTAGAGGACACGAATTCCTGTAGTTGCAATTCTGCAGAACTTCTTATCTCCTGAATGAACCACTCCGCAAGGCTTGCGCTAAATAAATAAATAAATAGGAATTGGGAAACAACGCCCAAGAATTTCAGATTCTGTTGATTGCGACAAGTTAAATACTGACTTTTTAATGACGAATAATTACACTAAATTCAATAACAATGGTAGTAATGCTATTATTATTAACAACTGCAACTTAGGCGCTAACAATGCGATATTTCAGTTTGACAGATTGGGGGAAGACGATGTGCTGGAAGCTCTCCTGAAAACTAAATCTAATGCTTCTGGTCTTGATGGACTTGAACCAAGATTTATAAAATTAATATTCCCATACATTTCACGAATAATTACGCATATCTTTAATTCTATTATAACTTCTTCTTGCTTTCCATGTTGCTGGAAGCAAACTAAAATCATTCATATACCAAAGAAAAGTAATGGACGACAGATGGACTTCAGACCCATTGCTATCACCCCATTCCTCTCTAAGATCTTTGGAAAAGCTCTTGTAAAGAAGATTGCAGATTACCTTTCTGCGGAAAATATGTTTACCACGCATCAATCTGGCTTTCGACCCAACATAAGCTGCTTAACCGCGCTTACCCTTGTCGTTGACGAACTACGAATAGAGATGGACAAAAAAAAACGTGTCGTTTTTAACTCTCCTTGATTTTTCTAAAGCTTTCGATAGTGTAGACCATTATCTCTTGACTAATAAACTCCGTGTACTCTTCAATTTTTCGACCCAATCTTGTAACCTTATCTTGTCATATTTGAGAGGACGGCGCCAATGTGTTGTTGCAAATGACCGGATGCCCTTTTTTCTCCCTGTATGCTGTGGTGTGCCTCAAGGTTCAATTCTTGGCCCAATGTTATTTGTAATGTACATAAATGAACTACCTAGTAAGGTGAAACATTCTTTAGTTCATATGTATGCTGATGACGTACAGCTCATACATATCTGCAAGCGGTCAGAAGTCAGCGCAGGTGCTAGGTTAGTGAATGAAGATATTCAGTGTATTAATGACTGGGAACTATCTAACAAGCTGTGCCTTAATCCACTGACATCAAAGGCGCTAGTGATTTTCAAACGGGATATTGATATATCTTGTTTTCCAGCCATCTGCATTGGCCAGAGCCCTATTGAATATGTTAAGTCTGCACGTAATCTTGGTATCATGTTTAATAGCACGCTCTCTTGGAATACACACATCAATTATATTTTGGGCAAAGTTTATGGTGGCCTGCGTAAGCTATGGCAGACTAAATCATTCCTACCCACAAATATTAAATTAATGCTCTCGAAAACATTGATTTTATCTCCTCTTCTATATGGGTGTGAAATTTTTGGAGATGCTTATTGAAGAATAAAATCAACGTTGCATATAATAATATAGCCAGATTCATTTATAACTTAAGAGGCAGAAACCAAATTTCGGAGTTCTCGAAGAAAATATATTCGTGTTCACTCTCCAACTTACTAAAGTTTAAGTCACTCTTATTTCTTCACAATTTTACTCGAGAACGCCGGGTTACCTATATAGGAAGTCGGACTTTTGTCGTTCTCCCAGATCGGTAACGTTGATTCAGCCAAGATATGTTTGTCTTACTTCAGCGCGTCAATTCTTTGTTAGTGTCACTCGGCTATGGAATTCCCTACCATCGTCACTGCGTGCAACCAGGAGCGGGTCTACTTTCAGGTCACAATTACTCTCACATCTTAGCTCTGAATAGTTTCTTTCTTTCTTCCATTCCTACTTAACGATACGTTTTATTTATTTTTCTCAGTATCTCTTCTTTCTACCTTCCTTATATTTAAATTGTTCTCAATTACATTCTCCATCAATGTTAATCCTATTCTACTTATTCTATTTCTTTCATTTTTATTTCTATTTTTTTTTTGCTTTTTTCTTTTTAGATATGTTATTACTATTAATATTATTTCAACTACCGATTTCATATTATTTTAAATATAAATCTAATCCTTAAATTAATTTAATTAAAGGATCCTAAAGGATAATCCTTAGGATTAAATTTCTAATCTTACTATGGACTGTTATATATTGTTGAATAAATTGAAATTGAAATAATCATATTAGTCGAGAGGTTTTAAATGACCCTTAACGGAATTGCCTTGATAATATTCCAAAATATATGTTGTTGCATTCGTGATTTGTATAATCTATATTTGGAAAGTGCTATAGCCCAAGCAAATTTCGAAAATGTATCGATTACGGTAAGAAGAAAACTATATCCATCATTTTATGTAGAATAATTACCCATTTCCACTAAATCTGCCTGCCAGAGATCATCTATTTCTTTGGTTATTACTCGCCTTCGCCTAAAATTTCTTACGCGCTTGCTTGTGAAGCTCTTCCACTAAACCTCTCTTCACAACATTTGTTGGTTTTCTTTCTCTTTTTCCTCTTTTCTAAATTTTGGTTTTCTTTTTTAATTCCTCTATGTATTTGCTATGTAATTCCTCCTTTAGCAATGTGCCCTCGTCTTGAATTTTCGAGGTAATCTGATTTAGACTTTCAATTAGACTTTCAACAACAAATGCTTTTGTAGTAGCGTCACATTCCTCTTTAGGTTCTCCAACATTTTTTAAGCACCTTTTCTCGAAGTTTACATTTCTATCATAGTCCACATTAAGGCCTAAAGTGTTTAGAATATTTTTTTTTAATTTTATTTGGTTTTCACCTTGCTTAGAATAATGACCGAACTTGTCAACGCTCATTTTACGAATATTATATTGTTATTGTATACGGCATTTATACAATTATATCTGCCTCCCTAAGTTCTTCAATTATTGAGACTACTTCATTATTATAATTGTTGTGACCAGCAGATTCAGATGATACTAATAATCTTAACCTATCCACCAACTCAATTGGATCATGCCAATATATATAATTTGGCTTGTGCTTATTAACACTCTCATTGATTTATTCTCATTGAATAACTTTTTTATTACTTTGTATTTCGATGCTTTAGTGCCATGGTTTGCTTAGTTGAGCTATAATTGCATTTATGAGCATTTGTAGTATTTAAAATTTGTTTATACATTTGTAGATCTGCATTGTTATAATTTTTAGGTTTCTTATAGAATAATAGTTCAGACAATCCTGATGTTAAGCTCCAATTATTATTAGAAATAGATATTTTTTTATCATCCACTTCAAATGTTTTATTACCAATTCTCCATTTACCATCTGAACCTCAGGGTGGTCCATATATCCTGCTATCCATCCATGTTAAGGTATCTAACTTATCCTGGTTTTCAAATTAATATAAACGTGATATATTACTAGACAATTTACTAGCATCTGCTGTTGAATCCATTTGCGAGAAAAAGGTGTCTTCATCATCATCATCATCATCATTACTCTCAGTAATAGTGTTTGCAGTCTCATCTTTGAATGGTTTTTCATTTCTTACCTTAAACGGTCTGCTGGTTTTTAGGAAAACTTCTTTCTTATTGATTGTGATATTGTTTTTGTTGATTTTATCATTTGATTTAGATTGTTTAACTATTTCTTTTAGAGGTTTTGTGATGGGGCTAAATGTTTCTTCTAATCTTTTCTCCATATCAGCTTCATCTAATTTTAAACTATTAAATTTTTTCTTTAATACATTTCTAGTCTTTATGATGTCCTTAAGTACTTTTTCATCCACTGCGCTCTCCTGTGATTCTTAATGTATCAGGTTGAACTGCTTCTGATCAGCTTTTGAACAGCTTTGAACTGCTTTTGAACAGCTTTTGATGAGGTCGAACAGCTTTTGTTGAGGTCGAACAGCTTTTGATGAGGTTGATCGGATCTATGATGAGGTTGAAGTCATATAAAGTACTAATATTTAATAGAAGGATGCATGTGGCTTTATAGCTATAGTTTATAGTAGAATAAAATTATCAAATCCCTTTCTATAACGCCCGCCATCAATTGGATCGTCTTTACTTATAACCACGTATCAGATGTTTAGGGATTCGTGTATATGTTTGGCATAAGTAAAAACTATCAATATTTTTATGTCGACCCATACAAAAGTATGCTCGAATATTATTTTGTTTTTCACATGCGACATCATCGAATATCATAATAGAGTTGCTTTTTGCTTCATTTGGTTCTAAAACTTCTTCATTTTCGGAAAATGTATAGAAGCCCATGTTTTTTATCGGATCTAATAATTTCTTCAAGTATTCATACTTTGGTTGATATAATGACTTTGAATACAAATATATATTCACAAACTTTAGTCCATTTGGACTCTCTATTAAACTCAACATGACATTGGTCTTTCCACAATTTGAAGGACCAACAAGTAGTCCTCGTATAGAATTCGGCAGCTATTAACTGTGTCTTACATGTGATGATTTATTAGTCGACAAATCAAAATTTTTAACAATGATACTCTTGTCTTGTTTAACGAAACGCATTTTAGCAATTGATATATAACCAGAAGAATCAGCCTTCTATATTCATTTCTATCGAAACTGTTTAATTGAAAAGATATAAAATGGCTGTATGTTATAAAAAGAGTTTTAGTCGCAACCCATCTGCAGTTGGAAAAGGTTTAATAAATAATTTAATAGATGCACTTCCAATTGAACTTCATTTACTTGGCTATCAGTTCTGCGGCCCTGGAACTAAATTAGAAAAAAGTTTAGCAAGAGGCGATAAAGGAATTAATTCATTAGATGCTGCGTGCAGCGAGCACGATATTGCTTATTCTATTGCTAACTAAGGATATCAATAAAAGACACATTGCAGCTAAAATATTGGAAGAAAACGCTTGGAAAAGCGCAAAATCCAAAGACAAAGGTTTTTCAGAGAGAATAAACTCCTGGCTAGTTGCGAGTTTTATGAAAGCTAAGACTAAATTAGGAATGGGGAACACTCTCAGGAATATTAAGAAAATAAAGAAAACAATTAAACGAAAATGCACGAAAAAATTGTTCACTATTGCTATAAAGAATGCTATGAGGACTATTAATAAGCAAAAACCAGACGATATTCGCAGCGCTGTTAAAATTGCACGAAAAGTAGTAAACAAGTCCTTCAGAAAAAAGAAAGCAACAATTGAGATACCTCGTATTATACCCTTACCGAAAAGAGGAGGTTTTCTACCACTGGTGCCCGTCTTGACTGCACTTGGAGCTCTTGGAGGTTTAGCATCTGGAGGATCTAATTAATTTTAATTTTAATTTTAATTTTAATTTTAATTTTTTTTTATTTAGTTTATTATTCGGTTTCATCTACTGACATAACTAGCGAAGCTACACATGGAAGCTTGTCTGCTAGTAAAGTTTACAATTGTACAGTTTATTAAGTTACGATCTTCTAAAAACTACTTTTCGATCAGAATTTATTTTTAATTATTATAGAGTTTGAATTATATATTTTTTTAATTTCCCATTTCGACCACCGGATTTAGGTAAGTGTATTAAAGTTTCTGGAAGTCTGTTCAAAAGAGTTGGCACTAGTACTGCGAGCCTACTTTTCGCATAGTTGTTTAAGTATTTCGGGATTTCAAATTTTCCTGCTACACGCCGCCTGGTTGCGTGCTCGTGTTCGATACGGTTCCTGTACTTTCGTTCATCATAGAACACGCTAAGTACACTTAGTTCAAATAACGATTTTATATTTAGGACACCTAACTCTTTATACATGGAGCATTGATGATAATCGAGACCCCTTTTTCTCGCTAAAACTTTCAGAATATAGTTCTGGTTTTGCTGAAGTTTTCTGTAGGTGTTCGCTGTACCCAAAGCTGTTATGCCATGTAGTAGATTTGATTCCACAAGACCGAAGTAGGCTAGTCGCACAACCGAATAATTGCTGCAGAAGCTGAGGTGTCGTATCATATACGAGGATTTGCGGAGTTTTTTTTGTAGTTCTTCAATATGATGATTCCATCTGAAGTGGTCATCAACAGTAACACCTAAATACTTGTACGTACTAACCACCTCAATGACTTCTTTGCACGAGCATGGCACATTATTAAGGTTGTGATTATTGTGCAAACAGTCAAATACATGAAATGTTAACATTATGTTAGATCTAGGTATATGGGTCGGTCTTATGTGCAATAGTTTAGTTTTTGTTGCGTTAAGTAGCAATCCATTATCATGGGACCATTTTACAACCACATCTAATCTTCTTTGCATAATTTGTACTGCGGAATTAAGGTGTTTGTGTGATACCACTATCGCTGTGTCATCAGCATAGGCGTACACATCACACGACTTTAAATATCTAAACATAGTGTTAGAGTATAATATATATAATATCGGACCAAGCTTGGAGCCCTGAGGGACCCCGTGAATGATATCTGTTTCCGCACTATAACGGCTTCCTATTCGTACGCGATATTTCCTTACTGATAAATAACTTTTAAACCACTTTAAGATTTCTCCGCGTATTCCTACTCTCTCCAATACATTTATTAAACTGCTATGCGATAGAGTGTCGAACGCCTTGCTAAAATCAAGAAACAATGCCAGGCTGTGATGATTTTTACTCAATTGTTCATTAATTTTATCTGCAAAATTCCCAAGTAGTTGATTGATGTTTTTTCCTTTTTGGAATCCATATTGATTGCATGATGTTATGTTATATTTTTTAATAAATTCCTCTAACCTTTTTACAATAACTTCCTCCAAAACTTTTTCTATTACAGGTAATATTGCTATTGGCCTGTAATTTCTGGGATCACTTTTTACGCCCTTCTTGTAGATTGGCCTTATAACAGAAATTTTCAAGTTATCTGGCACTCTTGATTCCATCAGACTTAAATTAATAATCTTTGTTACTGCGGGAGTTATTACAGACGCGTTTCTTTTAATGTCCTTAGGTCTTATGCCATCAAATCCTGGTCCTTTTTTGTCACTGAGGTTTGTTAAAATGATGTTATATTTCATCTTTATAAATTTCAGCCACATAAATAGAATTTTGAAGGGTGCTTCCTATTACGTTTAATGTAATTTTATTACAGTCATGTATTAAATTCTGGACTTCCTCTTTGAATGTTTGTGCAAATTTTCCACACAGTTCGCCTATATCATGATCCTTAAAGTTTTTTAATATAGTTTCATCTAAGTTGTTAGATTTCCTACCAATAACTTCATTGATTGTTTGCCAGGTTTTTTTCATATTGTTTTTATATTCTGAAAATTTTTGTCTGTAGTAATTATTCCGCGTTTTTTCAATTTTTTTACTGACCATATTTCTGTATTTTTTGTATTCTTTTTCTCTTTCATTGTTTCTTGGATTCGTTCGCCATTTTCTGTATAGCCTGTCTCTCCTTTCACAGTCCAATTGTAATTCAGCGTTCATCCATTCATTTGATTTTCGTTTCCTTATTTTCTTAGTAATATAAGAGCTTTCGTAAATACTGTGGAAGATACCCTGTATCCTGGAGCACAACTCATCCACGCTACTGATCGAGAGTATTTCATCCCAATTTACTGCACTCAGGTTCGTATCGATTTTTCTATTGCTCAGTGTTACGATCGTATTTTTCTCTTCCGGATTTCTCGGCAATGTACTTTCTGAGAGACCAAAAGCAATAGAGAAGTGATCTGTTATATTAGTTTCGACTATTGCAGCTGTTATATCAATGTTGTTTGCTCTTATAAATAAATGGTCAATACTTGTGCTTACACCTCTTCTCAAATCTACTCTGGTACTCTCTTCGATCATGCTTTGCATTCCATGCGACGCCATCATATTCACGTATTGGCAAACCTCGTCTTTCCCTACATCGAGTATATTAATATTAATATCGCCTATTACCACTAAGTGTTTACTTTTAGGAGACATACTGAGAATGGAATCTAATTCTGTGATAAAAGAGCGGACTCGAAGATTTGGTGGTCTATATATGGCGAAGAGCGTGGTTTCAAAGTTGTGATTAGTTATGTTAATCTCTAGCGCCTCAAATGAAGAGATTTCAGGTGCTTTACAATTAAACTGCAGGTCTTCTCTCACGTACACAGCTATTCCTCCGCCTCTTCTACTATCTCTGTTTAAGAATTCCGCATTAAAATTTTGTATGTTAAACAGGCCAGTCTCATAATCTTGTATGTTGCTTTCCACCAGAATTATTACATGAATATTATCAATAAGTTTGTTAATCTCTGCTCGAAAACTGCTAAAATTTGATCTTAAAGATCGGATATTTAGATAAATGCATGTTAAATTATGGTTCTTAAAATTCTGTACATCTATATCTCTGTAACTTATGTAACTATTTGTCGTAATACAATTCATATATGTGAAAAAAGAAAAGTTGTTATATATAATTGAATACTTAAAAAAGACTTATTTAGTTTATAATTTCTAAATCTTTTTCAGATAGAATGTAGCTAAATTTGCTGCCCTCCGATTGCTTGACAAGTATTTGTCCACTCTTCACCCACACGTATTTCCAGTTGGCTACCTTTGCTTTATTTTTGGCGAGCCAGAGAAGATGCTTATTTGTTGGAGTAAGCTGATCGTATACAAATAGCCTTTTGGAGTCTGTATTCCTCTGTTTCTCGCGTAGTTTGAGTATGAATTTATGCTTAATACAAAGTGAAGAGAAATTTACAATAACCTGATTGCTCTTTTTCACGCGGTATGCATCACACACATCAAGTTCAGTTAGGTTTAGATCTATTTCTCTTGCTATGTCATTTATTATTTCTCTCACGTTTTCATTGTTTTTCTTCTCTACGTTTGTAATTACCACATTATTTTGAAGACATCGTTGTTCTAATGCGTTGATTTTTTGCTCTAGCGCTGCTGCATGATGTTCTCTCTCTTTGAACTCTGTGATAGTTTCACTTAATTTTGCTGAAATTTCTTGAAACATTTTTGTTTGAGATTCCATAAGACGCACAGACAGGTTTTCAATCATATTTTTAATCTCTTTTGTATCCTGTTTCAATTCGGTTACATCACCCTGTACAGTGGAAATTTCGGATTTTAATTTTGCATAGGAAAGCGTTTCATGAGGACTCTGGAGCTTGCTTGGCATTTCACCGTCTGCAATTCTATCAGGTTCTCTCTGCCTCTTTTGTTGTTGCTGCATTTGGCGTATGCTTGTTGTTGTGTTTTCCGATAATGGCTCAGCTCCTTGATGACATCGATGACATCTCCAGTTTTTACGCCGCTCCGCGCGCATCGCTGCATATGTATTTTCGGAGATCGTTGTGCAAGATGAGAAGTGGTAGTTGTTTTTGCAATGTTTACATCTGACATGATCCCCCGTAATAGGGAGAGGATCACTGCACTGATCGCACAATTTAGTTGTTGCATTAGAGTCTTCGTTTGACATACCGTTTTGTGAGTTAAAGTAGTTTCCACTCAAATTTTAAAGACAGCAAAAAATTCTACTTAGAAAGATTTTTGCATATTATTTCAATTATTTTTGAATTCTTTCGAAATTTTGCGGTTTTATAGTTCGTAAATTGCGTATTGGGAAAAAGTGTCACAAATAATTTATAGTTCAACTTTTATTATCATTAGTTCATAGATATTTTACGACTTCAATATAGAGCACCCAAAAACACGACCGCACTTAACCACAAATCCATATGCTTGTATGCGATCTTTAAAGCTATTAATGCTGCAAAAGTTGGTAGAGAATTACTGAATGATATTGATATATGATATGATATATATTCAATGATATATGTATATTCAACATAAAAATTACAATTCATATAATTGTGGTCATTTATGTCTAGAATTCCTTTATAAAATCACTAAAAATGCTCAATAAAGATTGTTTTATTATCTTTGAGCAGAAAATCAAATTGAGTTTTATTTATTTTGAGTTAGGATTCAGGAGAACTAAATACTATCAGGGTAAAACTAATTACGAAGGCTTGTTTCTTTCCTTATTCGTCTCAATTGACTTGTTTTTTGACTGTTTATCTCGCTTCTCCATACACATTGTTTTGCTGGTGTGTTGTTTGTAACTCAATTACTCAATGTTCTGTTTCCATTGTTTTTTCCACTCAAATTTAAAAATGTATAAATAATACGTTCTTCGACTATGTCTATTTAGTCGTTGCAAATATTTGGAGCCATCAAAAGACACAAAGAAAAAGCACGTCACCAATTCAGAAATCAACATATTATTTAACCGCCTTGGAAGATTTCAACGAAAGGAATTACACGTTGAAGACAGTCGGTAGGTAGGTAGGAGGTGGCGCCCACAACGAACTCGATGTCGGGCAACAATTAAGGCTGAGGAGCCTCGTTTTGAAACCACCTAGAAAACGTGAGGCCTGAAAAGGGAATGATAGTAGATGTCCGATAAAATGGAAGTGTTGTTGGTTTTAAACCCAGCCCGTCAAGTTGAGGAACCTTAGCATTTGCCTGGGATGGAATTTTGCGACTTCCAAATGAAAGTCCAATTTGCAGTCCATTGAAGGTGATCTTGCCCCAAGTCGTAAATCTGGCCCGCATGAGTGCCGGGCATTCACATAGCAGGTGGGAAACCGTCTCTTTCTGGGAGGTGTCTCCACAGCTGCGGCAGGAAGCGTTGTAGGGCAGGCCCAAACGTTCTGCGTGCTCACCGTTCTGCGAGTCCGGTGATCACCCCGACGAGCCTGGCTATATCCTTTCGGCTCCTGTTGATTAGCCATTTCGTCTTGGCCTTGTCATATGTAGGCCAGGTTTCCTGGAAGTGCGGCATGATGGAAGATCTCTCCATCTGACGTTGGCTTTATCGCGGAAAACGCAGTAAAGTTCTCCTTTTAGAGTGTTGAGTGGTTTATTCATGGGGATTGCGTTGTCCGGCGACATGGCGGCTCCTCGCCTGGCGAACTCATCCGCTTTTTCGTTACCTTGGATGCCTCTGTGTCCTAGGACCCAGAGTAGCTTCACCTCCGCGTGACGGCAGAGGTTATTAAGGTCCGTGCGGCACTCTTGAACCACCTTGGAATACGTGGTTAAGGCCAGCAGGGAGAGAATAGCTGCCTGGCTGTCGGTGGCTATGCTTAACCTCCCGCCAGTGGTTCGCACTTCTGCTAGTCTCTTACAGGCCTCCCTTATGCCTGATATTTCTGCTTGGAATACACTGACATAGACTGCAAGTAGATGCCTGCTCCTACTCCGACATCCATTTTGGAACCATCGGTGTATACAATGGCGTCGCAGTGTTTGGTAAGGAGTTCTGCCCGCCTTTTCCATGCGGATCTAGAAGGAATTTCGGCCTCAAAGCGCCTTTCGAAGTCGGTAGTTTTCACGAGGTAGTCAGTGCTACCGTTTTCTGGCGAGCTGAGAGTCAGTTCCAGACCGCTCCCGTGACCATAATGTCCGGTACTTCAGTTGCCCGATTCCCATATTCGCAGGGCAGCGATGGTTAATGCGAGTTTTATATAGGTCTATAGGGAGGATATTCAGGATGGCATTTAGGGCTTCTGTTGGACAGGTTCTCAGAGCTCCAGTGACCCCCACACATGCCGTGCGCTGTACCCTCCCCAGACGTATACTTCTTACCTGAAGCCGTCCACCAGACCAGCGCTCCATATGCAGTGTACAACCATAGTGTAAGATTGGGCTTCAGTCCCCATTTCTTTCCGAAGGTTCTGCAGCAGGAGTAATAGGCAATATTCGCTTTCCTAATCCTCTGTTCTATGTTTTCGCTCCAATTCAGTTTGGAGTTGAGAATTATGCCAAAATATTTCGCTTGTCTCGAAAGTTAAAGCTTCCGTCCGTGGAGCTTCGGTGGCTTAAATGGCTGAGGTTTATACTTGTTTGTGAATAGCACTAGCTCTGTTTTGGAAGGATTCACTCCTAGCCCTCTAGGAGTAGCCCATGCGATAATTGTGCGTAGGGCTCTTTCCGTAACGGAGCTTAACGTTAATGTGCAGAAGCCGGAGACCAGTATGACAAGGTCATCGGCGTAGGCCACGGCTTTGATTCCCGCTGTTTCCAGCTGTTCCAGCAGCGGGTTCATCACCAGGATCCATAGCATCGGTAAGATAACCCCCCCTTGGGGCCACCCTCTACTAACATACCTGACGATACTACTGTCCGCCAGTGTGGCGTGGATCTCTCTTGTACGCAGCATTACAAGAATCCATCTAATGAGAATGTGTTCGGCTTCTAGGTCTTTAAGGGCCTCCAGGATAGCAAAGGATTTCACGTTGTTGAAGGCGCCTTCTATGTTTAGGAAGGTTCCCAACGTGTATTGTTTGTAGTAGAGTGAGCGCTCTATAAAGGTCACCACCTTGTGTAGGGCAGAATCCGTAGATCTTCCCTTCATGTACGCATGCTGGGAATGGGATAGCTTATTGCATAGTTTTGTCCTCAGGTTATCGTCCAGAATACGTTCCAGTGTTTTTAGTAGGAAGGAAGTAAGGGAAATCTGCCTGAAGTCCTTTGCTGACTCCTGACCGCGTTTTCCCACTTTTGGTATAAAAACAACCATGACCTTCCTCCACGTAGCTGGTATGTGGCCCAGTTCTACACTGGATCTGAAGAGCCTGGTTAGGTGGGGGATTACTAAGACCTCCGTTTTTTGCAGCATCACCGGCCAGATGCCGTCTGGCCCAGGGGGAGTCAAACGAATGTACAACCCATTTTACCCTGTCCACCGAGATGATGTCCTCTATCATCCTAGTGTCGGGTTGGCTGATAGCATTGGGCATATCAGTAGCATCAGTTGTCCTGATGGCATCATGAGAGCAGCCTGGAAAGTGAGTCCTGGTGAGTACTTCCAGGGATTCCAGTGCGGAAGTGGTCCACGACCCGTCCTCCCTTCTTAAAACAGAAGGGCAGGAATGGTTCTATCTTATTGAGTCTTGCAGACTCCTTGGTACATTCGATGTTGCCACAGTAGCTTTTCCAAGCCGTGGATTTAGCCTTTCTGAGGGCTTTTTTGTACATTCTCCGACAACAATAAAATAGCGGTTGTGTGCGCTAAAAATATTTTTTAGCGCAGGTATCCTCGGCTATTGTTTAATAAAAAATTTTGGTTCACAAAAAGAAGTGAATGCATACTTCAAAACGAAAGGTTGAACTGTAACAAAAAAATATATTAGTGTTCCAATCAATCTACATACATATGTAACAATATACTAAAAGCAAGCGTATGTTTGTTTAAAATTAAACGCAGAACCGATTTTAATGCAATTTCAACATCATCTCGTAGACTTTAATCGCAAATAACATAGGCTATATACCTAAATGGGCTTAAAAATTTGGTTTTGTACAATGCATTTAGTACCAGCACCAGTGCAAGGACGCTTGGTCAGACTCTAACTTCAGGCTCTATGGACTGCCAATTCAAATATAAATAAAATAAAACAATAAAACGATCGTTTATTTGGTTTTATTGTATAAGTTTTATTTTATTAACGATTAATAATAAAATCTGTAATGTGGACGACATTTATATCAGAAAGATAGCACGAAAATCATTAACCTACTGAAATTGTCTTTTTTAAATGAACTGAAATGTGCAGATATAAATATCTTAACAGAAGGTATCACAAAAATTCCAATGTCAATTTTTTTACTTGTAATAATACAAAGGCCATACTGTTTAAACCTTTCGGTGTTTTCTGGGAAACCATCTTACAATAGCTAACGTAACCACTCCTAAACAGCTCATTGTTTGCATTTTATTGCTTACTTAGGGAAAATCCCAAATACAGTAGCCTAAGGACGAAAGACCATAAATATTCCACTTCTTAGAAGTTTTCGTTTTTCAACAAACAACTTTTCGGTAAGAAATCGGCAGGTAAAATTTTAATGTGTTCGGTGTTTTCTGGGAAACCATCTTACAATAGCTAACGTAACCACTCCTAAACAGCTCATTGTTTGCATTTTATTGCTTACTTAGGGAAAATCCCAAATACAGTAGCCTAAGGACGAAAGACCATAAATATTCCACTTCTTAGAAGTTTTCGTTTTTCAACAAACAACTTTTCGGTAAGAAATCGGCAGGTAAAATTTCTGGAATGCATTTAATGCAGCCCTCTACCTGCGGCCAAAAAAAATGGTACGGTGAAGACATTGATAACACATAGTCAGTGTGAACAATTCAAGTTCACCAGTAATAAATAAAACAAACATCAATATTATTTTTCTTATTTCATTATTAAAATTTTATTTAAGGCATTGTGTTCATAATCATAAATTTTTACGAGTAACTAACTCAAAAGTAAAGTTTCAATAATTTTTATATTTTTTCAATATTTGGGTTTTTTCATCAAAGGAATTTTAAAAAAGGCTTCAAAGAAAGTCTCAAAATATATTGGCTTATTTTTTCAAACTGTCTATTATTACCAAAAATCTAGCGGAGAACGCGTGCGCTAAAAATATTTTTTTAAACAAACAAATAAAACACAAATATTTTTTAGCGCACACAATCGCGTGCGCACATGAGTCGATTAGCAAACAGAACGCGTGCGTTAAAAAATTTTATTAGCGAACATGACCGTGTGCGCGTTCGCTTAAAAAATTTTCTAGCGCACGCGTCTCGTACGCTAAACGCTCGTGAGTCAGTCAGTGAACAGGAAAATATTTTCCAGCGTGCGCTACGATAAAGTACGCTATAATAAAGTACGGAATGGCGTTTGCTTCGTCGTAATGTGGGGTGTGTTGTAGGTCAGAATCATTCCTTTGGTAATAACAACGCTTAACGTTGTTATCACCACATACCTTTCGGCCCAGTAGTTAACAATGTTTAACTTGTGGTAACACATACTTCTAGGCTGCTCTTTAATTGTGAAGCTCGAAAGTACAAGTGAATCACACACCACTGTGGCCCAGATAAAAGCCGAACTTGATCGCATTCCGATAAGTGGAACAGCGCGCGAACTTGATCGCATTCCAAAATATGCAATGAGCGTCAAAAATAATTCTTGAGATAATTGCAAAAACGACGCGGAAATGATTCTGGCCAACAACGAATCTCAGAAGAGATATAAACCCAGCTTTCGGATTGAAAGAAGGCAGTTGTTGTGAAGTGACGAATGAAAGTAGCTAATAGCTTACAGACTGAGTGCAGTCAAGTGGTAAAAACTAAACAGTGTTAAACAGATTAAGTCGCAGGAAGATTAATCGCATTACAATAAGAAGCGGAGATAAAAGAAGGACTCAAGAAAATAATAAACGTAAGAAAGATTAACGCAGGACCTTTTTATTTCAGCACCTGTCGAAAGACGGCAGTATTGCCCGACAGGTTAAAGGACCACAAAGGCGGCACCTTGGTGCCCGTGGTAAATAGGCGAGGGGATCCACTACGGCAGGTTGCCGGATCCCAATGGTAAGACCACAAAGTCGGCAGATCCTTGCCCGTGGCACAAGCGTCCGTGATCCTTCGCGTCGAAGGATATACGACAACAACCCTTATTATTAGAAGCACTGTCAGTGATCCTTCTCGAGGAAGGATCTACGACATTAAGTTTGTTCTAGTATCCTACTGGAGGAACTAGATACAACACTGGGTAACATTGGCCACTGACGCCACATCCTTGCCTGTGCACGGCTGAATTTTTCAGTATTAGGTAGCTTATATATTGACCTTTCCAACAATATACAAACCGTTTTCAGATTATATGTTTTACTAAACAAATAAGTAAATCTGAGTGACACCTTACCTTGGCAGCGCTCATTATGCACGAATTTAAATTCGTATTTTGGTTTGTGTCTTTGCTAAATTCGCGTCGGATTTACGAATTTAACTTCACGCACTTCATTACTTAAAATTATGTGTCTTTAATATGAAGAAGAAACAATTGTAAACACTGCTAAAATAAGAATCCAGGTATTATTTCATTTGTATGATCGTTTAAAGTTTTAGATAAATTATTACATACACTAATTACAACAACTACTACAACTAATTACTAACAACAAGTTCAATTTGTCATAATACCTAATTATTTATTTTCAAAAATATATTTGTCTGTAGATTGCATTAGCAGATCTTCAACTTCTCTATCTAAAGTCCTAATAAATTTCTATTCTCAAAGACGAAATGTAATGATCTGACGAAATGAGATGTGTTCTAAATAAATCTTCATTGGTTCCCTGGCGTGAACACTTTCATGTGATCTCTGTAGTATGTGAGGTTCGCCTGTATGTGAGATTCGCCCTGTAGGTCACAGCACTCCTAGTAAAATTCAGTTCACGATATTTCAATTCGGCCGTTTCGCCTTGCCGCATTGCAGATGTCGGTGTCTTGCTCTCCCCACCTTGTGTCGGAGAGAGTGGGTCCCGTAGCATGGCGTAATCTTAAATACCAAAAGGATTTTTTTTGTATGAACTTCGCATCACGCCTGCTACGGCACTTGCTCAGAGTGCCGACCATGGAGGGAGGAAGCGAGACAGCGAGATCTGCAATGCAGTCGATGATTAGGAAGAACGAAGCAGAAAGGGCAGTTGGTATTTAGTTTGGGTACAGGTCAGTCGATTCGGAAAAAACTGACTTGAGCGTGAGCTAAAAACGGTGTAGATGTGGTGGAGCGGAATAGTCAACGAGAATTTTTAAGAACAACATCAAACTTAGTATACTAAAATAAACTACAAAAATTATTGCAACTAGTATTTAATGAGAAATTAATAAATACCTGCTCGTTTACTTCTTAATTAATATTGAAAAACGCTTGTAACGACGTTCCAACAAATACAACAGCAACCATAAAACCATATTCAATAAAAACAGGGAAATAAAGACAGGTTCTTTAATATTTAACTACAGTAAAAATCTAAACAAATACAATAAGTGAACTAAAGACACATTTTTTATACATAACTACAGTAAAGGTCTAAACAACAAATACAACAAGTGCCGCAAATACCACAGCAACAATAAAACCAATTACATATAGATTCAATAAATACAGTGAAATAAAAACATGCTCTTCAATATATAACTACAGTAAAAATCTAAACAACAAATACAGTGAAATAAAGACATGCTCTTTAATATATAACTACAGGAAAAAGTTAACCAACAACTACAACAAATGCCACAAATACAACAATAACAATAAATCCATTTACATTATAGATTACATAAGTAAAGTGAACTAAAGACATATACCTAACTACAGTAAAAAGTTAAACAACAACTGTAACAAATGCCACAAATATAGCAGCAACAATAAAACCAATTACAGTATAGATTCAATACATAAAGTGAAATAAAGACATGCTCTTTAAAATATAACTACAGGAAAACGTTAACCAACGACTACAACAAATGCCACAAATACAACAATAACAATAAATCCAGTTACATTATAGATTAAATAAATTAAGTGAACTAAAGACACACTTTTTATACATAACTACAGTAAAAAGTTAACCAACAACTACAACAAATGCCACAAATATAACAGCAACAACAAAATCAATTACGTAATAGAATCTTAAATAAATAAAGTGAACTAAAGACACACTTGCAGGGCAATTCTCGTTGTCAGCTTGACATGAAATTGTCAAGACAAGTTGTCACAGTGCTTGTCAATGCTTTTCAAATTGGTATTCTGGTTGTCAATTGACACGGTGAAAGCTTTAATTGCAGTAACATGCTGAAAAGCTTAGTGTTACAGAAACCAAAATGTCATTTTTGACAACTAGAACATGAAATGTCAATCACTGATATGCAGAATGGATCAGACGCACAAGAAGTATGTTTTGTTTTTCGCAATTTTGCCAAGATTTTTTATTAAAATTTAATTTTTATAGAAAATACGAACGGACTACGGCAGAGCAGCTGGCGCAGTATGTGCAGTTCATGTCCACCATGTGTGGAATGTGCTGAATATCAAAGAATATACAATGTATATTATTATTTATTTAAATTTTATTATTTAAATTGGTTATTTATTTATGTAAATTGTATTTAATTTATATATTATTTGTTTAAAACCAGATCCTGAAACATCTTTCAATGTAGTTAGCACCAAAGAATATGTAATAATATATTTATATTATTAAATATTTTCATTGAAAGTGTTTCTGGAGCTGGTTTTGAACAAATAATATAAAAATTAAATAACAATTTAAATAAATAACAATAAATAAATTAAAAATAACAAATAAATTTGCTGTTTCTCTTCTGCTCATTTGCTGTTTTGTTCTGAAAATGTAGCTGTCAGCACCTATTTGGCTCTTGACAAAATTGTAAAGAAAAGAGCTTTTAGGTGACAGCCAGAATACGAATATTGACAATTTGCTAAAATTCTGCGCTGTCAACTAAAATTTGACAACGAGAATTGCCCTTTTGATATACATAACTACAGTAAAACTATAACCAACGCCTACAACAAAGGCCAAAACTACATCAGTAACAACGACTACACCAGTAACAACAATTACATCAATGTTTGACAACTAAACAACGTTTGGACATCATGAATGCCAGGTGACAATATTCATCTCAGATTAGGAGATACCGACCGTATATTACATACATTTAACCCAATTTTTTTTTTAATATTAATTATAATTGTGACAAACATTGTTTTATCAATATACAATGTTAATAATTTCTATAATTGTAACAAAAGATTAAATATATATATATATATTTAACTATTTGAGTGAGAGTTGCTTTATTATAATCGTAACCAGATTGTTTACAATTAAGTTAATAAAATTATATAAAAATTATAATTATATAAATTATTAATGTATTATAATATATAAATATATTATTAATATATTATATAAACTTATATGTTATTGTATTATAATGTTAATGAAATTTTTTTGTAATACGCATTTAACTCAATATTTTTTTTGAGAGTTACTATAATTGTAATAAAACTATATACCAATATATAACTATATACCCCCCAATAATAATGTATAACTAGATAAAGTAGAAAGATGTTTAGACTAGAAAGAAATTTCAAACTTTAACGAAAATAAAGTGGGTTAAGGATTTATTAGCTAAGGTTTTTGTTGTGATTGAATTTTTCTTGAAGATGGATTTGATAAATGCTTTGTTCCAGGCTGAGGAGCGGTCTCCACTAAAACACACCCCCTAAGCGACAGAACGATTTTGGGGCCGATACAAATGTTGTTGGGGTTCAAGAACCCCCCCCCCACTTTCCCTGAGCATGGCCGGAAGAGCTGAGCTACCCTCAACAGCGAAGTTTTGAATTTTTTTGAGTACACACCCTGTTCGTTACAAGTATCTATAGTCTTTCTTCCATTTTCCTTGAGCTTCTTCCGATAAATCTCCAATGGGTAATTATGCCTCCATATGCATTAAAACCTTATGACTATCGGTGACATTGTTCTCCATGGATACAACGTGTTGAACAAATCCGCAGTTTTTTGTGTATATCCCAAACTTCAAAGCATTTAGTTCTCGAATACTGCTCATTACTTATAAAATTGTTTGGAAGTCAATTATTAAATTTGGAATAACTCCGGTAATTCGGGAAGTGGAATCTGGGTCAGCAAAAAATCTTCTAGCTGTATTGCCATCATTTGTCTTACCTGGATCAGCCTTCGGCATATCGATGATAAGGCCCTCTTTTCGGAACTCAGCTTGAACTTTGCCTTTCTTTTCCTGTCTTATTACTTTGTTATTGTCATTTCTCACCGCGCCGCTTTCTCCCAAGTCATATTATATTTTCCAAATATGTTTCATGAAACGAATTTTAGTATAGAGTGGTGATAATCCAAACGCATAACCAACTGTCTGGATTTGCTGGAGATTCGCTTAAAGCTTTTCTAGTTGCTGCACAAATAGTACACGATGATGAACATTTTGTGTCCACCAATGCTTGAACAGTTTTCTCGTCGACCATTATCAGAAATAGCCTGTGCTGGACTGTGATTCCTTTTCCGTTGTACACAAAAGCAGTGTCTTCTAAACGGTTTATTTGGGCATTTATTGATACTTCCTGTTCATTAGCCTTTTTATATATGAAGTTTACGGGAAGGCAATATTTAGTCGTCGATGGCGATGGGTTTCTCCACAAATTCTCCGATAGTTGTAACACACTTGATGAAAACGTGGATGGCTTGTCGATTGTTGCAGGAGATGTGTCGAACAATGGCAACGATTCAAGAGGAACCATAACCTTGGTTGTATTTACTTTGTCCAGATGTGCCATCAGAACTCCATTTACATAGCATCACTAGTTTTCTGCTGCAGTGCTTTCAAAATCTTCTGAAAGAATCTCCAAAACCTGATTTGTGATCCATCAATGCTTGTAATTTGACTTCTGCTGATACTGTTGTTATGCTGCCTTCATTTAGATGAGGTATACATCGCTGCTTTGCAGTTAGAATATGTTCGTAAGCTGGATAGTATTTCACTCTAACTTCATTATATTGGTGATTTGTAATTTTTGCGTCAATACAAATAGCCAACGCTGCATCTAAGAACAATCGATTAGCTGCTTATCGTCTTGCACTTGGTTAGGAGTTGGGAACGAATTGAGAATACTTATCAGTCGATTTGCACTAGCATGCGAAGCTCTTTCGACTATGGAAGCTTCCACATATGTCCGCTCCAAATGTTATGCTTATTCTCTGTATTTTCCTTCTTTTCATCCGATCGGGACAGTCTTCAAACGATACTTCTGGTCTTCGAACACCAGTTGTCATCTCCGCCTGTTCGTCGTCATTGCATGCATCCTCCAAATCTATTTCGAAGTCCTTGTTTAACCACTCCTTGTATTAATTATCCATTTTACTTCTGGGGTAAGTGCAATTTTTAAAACAACCCTTCAAGTTCTTTAAAATTGTCTGTATTGTATTTCTCAATTTCTTCATAGTGTTGCTAATCAAAATTTTGTCACCAATTATTTCTCCAATTATGTCATCCACGTTTAATTTTTTGTTAAGTGGAGATCAGCAAGAAAATGGTAACAGATATATTGTTCATATTGTTTTTTTTTCTTATGTCTCTTAATGTTCTTATGTTTTCTTATTGTTTCCTCTTTTCTTACTTTCTTTCTCTATTCGAAATTATTTTCAAAAATGATTCATGCAGACAAAAAACATACCTTTTATAGAACTTTGTGTCGATAAGATGAAATAAAGGCTAGCGGATTTTTATTCGTCCTCATACCTGAATGATGATTCCTTGAAGTGATGATTTATTTAATAGGTAAATAATAAACCAGAAAGAGTGTTAACTTCGGCCTGGCCGAAGTTCATATACCCACGCACTTGTACTTGTACTTAGTGTAAATTAGGCGTGGCAATGGTCTAATGATGAAAGACAATATTCGTGCCAAATTCGATTAAAATATCTCTACTCGTGCTCCTGTAATTGAGTTTTATTTAATTAGTGGGTGGACCACGCCCATTTTTGGTGATCTGTTTTGGTCAGAGACAGTGGACTTGTGGACAAAATTTTAACCGCAAATTCGTTCTACAAGCTGAGAAATTGAGCATAAGCATGGATGAATTATATTCACTATAAAAAGTAGGCGTGGTAATGGCCCGATATTGCCCATTTTCAATACCGATGAGTTTCTAATGATAGACAATATTCGTGCTCCATGATAAGCATTTATAAAGGCTGAGACATATAATGTCACAAATTAAAATGTATATAAAAATTAACCTTTTCTTCAAAAATTACCGAAAAATACTTAGACTCAAGGCCCAAAGTTGCTATATGCTTCTTATAGATAATTAAACAACCTTTCAGACAATACTTATTTCATTTAGGTGACTACTTTTTTCAGATAGTCTTTTGAATTTTGAAAAAATACAGAAATAATACAACTAGGGAAGGAAAAAAGGTTCACTTTTTCAATCAAAGGTTTAGGTTGGTGATAGCCCACCAAGAGTATTCATTAAGGTTTCCGGACGAGATATTTGGTTCTTTAGTTATTGAACTATTGTACACAAACTTGCATGCCAAATGTTTCAAAAACTTGGATTGACTTTTTTTACTTTTGGCCGAGGTTTCCAACGCTGTAGCGGTGTATAAATTCTCAACCTAACTTAACCACTAAGATATCGTTTTTGGTGGATCATACACGGCTCATCATAACGCATGTTTCAAAAAAGGTAGGTAGAGTTGCTCACGGTCAAACGTCAAAAAAAATATGCATTACTCAAATTCGTGTACGTGTAAGGGCTTGAGAACAATTTCATTTCAACGAAAGCATTGCTCATAATGGTTGTGTCAGCACTAGCAGAACATGTTTTAATTAAAATTTTGTATGACGCGGAGGATTTTTACTATTCCACCTGGCTTGAATAAAGAATGTAGACACTTTTTTGTTTGTATAAAAAGGATGAAGTTATTTTCTTTTTTATTTAGACACGTTTAAATCAATAATGATTTAGTTTCTACACTTTGTGTTAAATATAATGATTATCTGGTGGGTCTGCTGTTGGTGGTGTCTGCCAAAGTGGAAAGTTGATGGATCACGAACTCGAGCGTCGGTCATTTAACTCGTCCACCCCACGACCCCGTGGGGAGAAGCTCGCAAGTCGAGCATTCAGGTCGAGATCATATTGACTCAGGAGGTAGCTCCTTTGCATGCAATAGTCGCAATTAATACTCTCCGAGGTTTTAAAAATGTCTTTGGTGGCTGGGTCTTTTTAACCCTTTTGGAAATAGTCCCATATAACACCAATTCATTAATTTGATCCTAAAGATGACATTTTTAATTATCAACCTATTTCAAAAATTCCAGTGATACCTAAGCTATTTGAAAAATTATTATACCGCAGGGAATAATAATTTTTGGTTAGGGAAATTATTTCCCCTTTCCAGCATGATTTTATGCCTGGTAGATCTATCTTCACCAATCTTGCATTATTTTCGACTTATGTATTAAATTATTATACGTTGAAAAGGATTACCAGAGTTATGTATGTTATCTACACGGACTTTTGATAGAGTGAATCATAATAGTGCATTTTCCCCCGTTTAGGGGGGAGGGGCCATTTTCTAAATACCCGACTTAACATCGGAAAAAATATTATTAAAAAATAATCGTTAGATCTAGATAACTTTTGCTTGATTTGGCTGATTTTTAAAGCCAAATGTCCGCTTCTTAATATACTTTTTAAATTAAGTTCCTACGTCGAACAGTTTTTGAGAAAATTAATGCCAAAGTTAACAGCCTTATCATGTATTTTCAAATGGTATGATGGAACTTTTTTGAGTAGACTGCGTATGAGTTTTGAGGAGAACACAAACTTATTAGCCTTGCAGACTTCCCCTGTTTGCAGAGCACAAAGAGTTACCATGTATGAAGCATTTTTAGCATTTTTACAAGTATTTTTTAGGAATCCCAATGAATTAGTGCTATAACTGATGTATGGCAACAATTTGTACAACAAAAGCAAATCTGATAACGCGCACACAATGTTTATATACTGATATTGTGTTTATTATCGTTTGCTCTTTATACGAGAGTGAATATAGCAGCAATATTCCTCGGGCGACTACTAGCGCAGCGTCGTAGCGTGGAACAAAATACGGGGATACTCACAAGAGGTATAATTCGGATCTTTTACTTATCTTTTGAGAAGGTGGCGCCGTGAATAAAAAAAATTGTATGAGCCACTGTTCAGAATCACACCAAACGCGGGAGTTATGACATAGTCACTCACCCCAGACAATCAAGGGCAGACACCTCAGCACTATTTGCTAGCGTTGCAGACATTTTAACCCGATACCCTTTTCCGTTCGCAGTCATCAAGTGCAAGCCAAATAGCTGATTAAGCATTTGGGCAATTGCACAAACATACCATTGTATTGTAGTATTAGTTATTAAGCATTTATTCTCTATTATATTCTTTATTATAATAATCAATTTGAACTTTGTAAATTAGTAATAAATCAGATAATCAACAACTCGGACGTGTTTTGTATTCCTGGCAGTTGGAGCCAGGTGAAAGATATTATTTTTTGGCAAACTGTTGTAGGAACAACGTAACTGGCGCAGTCGGCATCCCGTTTAACTATCTGTGGCATTGAAAAGTAATAATTTGTTCAGCGGTGGCATACAACTGAACAAATAGTGAAATTACGAAAGTCGTTTTTGTGTAGCGGTGGCATACAACTACACAAAACTAATTTTGACGGAATATCAAAGTTAGAGCCGGTGTCCAGATAAGTGTGAATATCAATTCTTAATAAACGGAAGAACTTAAAAACTCCAGATGGGATCGATACTGATTCTTGGGCTGATTTTCAGAATATCCTCAATCACATCCCAACCCATCCAAATCCAAAACCTTAATGATAATCAAGGAATCCTCCCATTCTTCCTGGGCACAGCAAAACAAATAACGACCCATAGAAACATACTTCACGTAATAGACTTAGAAACTTATGGTAAAAACATAGTAAATATTTACAGTACCCTACAAAAGTTCGAAAAATACGGATCGACAACAAACACCATGGCAATAACAAAACTAAAGCTAAATGAATTAGAAAGAAAATACTGACTCTTATTACCAATAAAAAGACAAAAGCGCGGAATAATTAACGGACTAGGTACAGTAATAAAAACAATTACAGGCAACATGGATGCAAACGATGCATATGCAATTAACAAACAAATTGAGAACATAAAAGCAAGATCAACAAATATTAGCAATATTGTGAACAGTCATTCCATGTACAACCATAAGTTATCGGAAAGAATCACAAATATCACAGAACACATAAATAAAGAACAAGAAAAAATTGAAAATTTTATTAACAAAAATGCTAATAAAATTAAATGCAATATTTTTCTGAAATCTGTCCCAAAATCGAAAACATGTATCTATGCGGAGCTCCACAACACCAAGAACCTTCAGACCAGTCACAATGTGTTGGAAAATTTATGACCAAGGAAATAGCAACTTGCCCCATGAACGACGTTGGAAAGAAACAAGACATCATTCAAATAGAACACAGCAACATCCTTCTAATAAACACGCCAGAAACACTCATAAAATCAAATTGTGACAACACATCCTTCACAACTAAAGGAACCCAGTTGATCCAGTTCAGAGATTGCAGCATACAAATTAACGGCATCACATATGAAGACACGACAACCGAATACTGGGATCAAACATATATGCTACCATTACCTGACACAAGTATCACCACAAATTCAACGAAGAACGTTCTATCACTCGAAAAACTAAAATTAGAAAACATTCAACAAGAAAAGATGCTACTTCAAACCAACAACATAACATTCAACAATCAAATAATCACTTACACCGCAATAGTACTAATGTCCATCTTTATCACAACAACATTTATCATAGCAAAAAGAAAGAAGATCATCAACTACATCGTACAGGGTCCAGAAATCGCTCCAGCCACATCAAAATCTCTGTGGCCTTCGCTCTACCATAAGGGGGGAGGAGTTATGACATAGTCATTCACCCCAGACAATCAAGGGCAGACACCTCAGCACTATTTGCTAGCGTTGCAGATTGCTAGCGTTGCAGACATTTTAACCCGATACCCTTTTCCGTTCGCAGTCATCAAGTGCAAGCCAAATAGCTGATTAAGCATTTGGGCAATTGCACAAACACACCATTGTATTGTAGTATTAGTTATTAAGCATTTATTCTATATTATATTCTTTATTATAATAATCAATTTGAACTTTGTAAATTAGTAATAAATCAGATAATCAACAACTCGGACGTGTTTTGTATTCCTGGCAGTTGGAGCCAGGTGAAAGATATTATTTTTTGGCAAACTGTTGTAGGAACAACGTAACTCGGGCATTTAGCAATCGTCTGGTTTGAGAGACTTTTTCCAGGAAATGGTTCATCCATCTTGCCAGAAAAACGTAGTGAAGTCTGCAAAGCATGTAAATTACCAACAAAAATGCGTTTGAGTTTGGTTTCGCGTTTTGATTGCGTTTGAGAGGTTTACAGATTGTCCTATCTCAATTCTTCCAAAAATACGAAAAGCACAAAACAAAACGCGAAATAAACGCAACGCGAAAAGATACACGATAAGGCTGTAAAATTTTAAATAAAAATTCCGAAAAAAAATTTTTGGTCAGAATTTTTTGTTTTTTTTTTTTTTTAAATGCATTTTAAATTTTTTTTTTTAAATTGGAGTATGGAGATGCTGTCGTATAATTATAGATATCTCTTGTTAGGTTTACAGACTCTCCAAATACGGCGCAAGATCTGTGGTGTTTCGTTTTTAAAGGATATCATTTGTTTTAGATTAAACTGTTCTGAATTACTAAACCATATAGGTTTTTGTATACCCAGCCATGACCGAGCACGTGATGTATTTCATGTTCCTTTTCACAGAGTTAACTATGGCCTATGAGCCGATTGCGCGTTGTCTAAGCCACTTCGTGGCTAACTCAGTAGATTTATTTATATATTATAGACCAGGGATGCACAAATTACCTTTCGCGGCTTGTACAGGCTCGTTGAAAGCTCCGCGGCCGCTTAAAAAAATGTCGTAGAAACAAGAAAACAAATGTGCAGGATAGAGTGAACAGGTTTTAAATTAAATTCCTAAGATCTATGCTTGTTAATACAAAATTTGTTTAATTTTGTAGACAAATTTGTTATTTTTTACTGCAGAATAATATAAATTGTATAAAGATAATGGGGTATTTATATTGAAGCGTTTTAAAACTTCATTAAAAATTATTTCCACATCTTGCAATAGAAGTTTTCAACTTTTTGGTAAACTGCGGAAATCACTTTGTCCATAAACGTTGTCCCGCGTTACACGAAGGGCAGAACGACAAATTGATAGACTAGTCGGCCCATTTGCGTCTAGCTCTGTTTTACAAAATGCAAACTTTAAATTAATGCTGCATATTTATCACACAAATTCATCACACAAATGCCTCTATATTTTGTAGAGGATAAGCGTATTTATTGTTCTTTCATTTCAGTTACGTTCATCGAAACAATTTATTTTATCCTGGTTTCCTAAAGATGTGGAAAGTGGTAGTGCGGTATACACTGGCTATTGCTTTTTTCATTCACGCCTAAAAATAACATTTTATTAAGCTCTTCGTATACTATGACTTGCACCGCTGGAGAGACGGAATAATGTCTGTCCGGTGTCGCTCCTTCTATTAATTGAATCGAATACTTTCCCAACTGTGTGTGTCCTAAGCCATGCTCCTTGTTTGACGACTACTTCTAGTTTAGCTTATTGCTCAGCTGTCACTTCGTGTACCTTAGAATCCTGGTTAATGTTTTATAAAACTGTATAAATAAAATAAATTTTTTTAACATTTGCTTCTTCAGCACGAAAAGTATTATTAATAATAGTAGCTAACTCGAATACTCTTCAAAAATCAATACCTAGGTGAGCATTTTGATTGAGATATGGACATATGTACATAAAATATAATATTACCTTTCTACCCTCCAAATTCTACTAGTAAATGAAACTTTCGTGGAATATTGTACTCCTTCCCTTCCGCCGTTTTTATCGCGGAACACAAGGGTAAATTCTAGAGTCGAGCTTATCTAACAGCTCCGTGCATCCATTACCAAGAATACTTACAGACGCCCCTGTATCCAACAAACCTTTTACTGCCTGTCCTTAAATTTTTATGTTAGCAAGGGTCCTATCATAATTTATAACTGCCCTTTCCAATGGATTCTACCAGTTGTTTTCGCACTAATTTGCGCTCACAATATCTATGTCTTGCTTTCCCAACCGTGTTTGAAATTTCTGCTGATTTGGCTCCTCGCTACTGCATATTTTCGAACGCATTTTATTCTAAATTTCTACACGCTCTTTGAATGGTGTAGTATTCTTTATTTATAAATTTTTAAAAATTAAAATTACTTTGACAAATTTTAATAGTTTTTTTCTTTTTTGAAGGTTTTCTTTCACATTGAACTTCTGCTTCACCAAGAATTCTATCTGGCGTCCCATATCTCGTTTGTATTGGTGTAATGCCTTCTGTGATATTTATTTTACTGGGTTCTGCTCGCAACGTTGGTTTACCGCTATCACAGTGTTTCGCTTGAGGTTTCCCGCTGCATAAACAGGATACCTCGGAGTTATGACGTCCGTTAGTTCGCACTTATAGCAGGAAATGCTGCGTTTAAGCGACATGCACTCCATGTCCTGGCTGCCATACGTGGTAAAAACTCGGCCTACAAATACTATTGGGTCTGGGAAATTGCAAATAACTCTGGCAACCCTGATTGCAGCGTTACCATGAACGCTTATTGGGAAGGTGACTCTCCATAACTGCTAATTGCTGCACACCGAAGTTGGTGCAGTGGTTAGAGAGTTGTTTACGATTAGTTGAAAATGGAGAAAAATCATGAAAATTTGGGCAATATCTTGCAGCATTATTACGATGAAGGGGTAAACGCTGCGCAGGCTTGTGAAGAAATTTGTGTTGTGTACGGTCAAGGTGCTTTATCAAAACCTGCTGCGCAAAATGGTTCGCTCGCTCTCGTTCTGGTAATTTTAATGTGAAAGATGAGTCACGCTTTGGTCGTCCAATCACAGGAAACGCAGATGAAATTCTTGAAAAATTCCAGCAAGATAAGCATATCAGCATTGTCGATATTGGTATGGAGCTAGGCATTGACAACAAAACTGTTTTAAACCATATGCACAAGGCTAGCTACCAAAAGAAGCTCGATATATAGGTTCCTAATGAGTTGGGCGAGAAAAACATGATAGACAGAATTAACATCTGCGATGCGCTGCTGAAACGCAATTAAATCGTGCGTATGATAGTCGGAAGCGTCAAAAATCATGGGCAAGGGATGGAGAGTGGTCACAAACGTTCGCAAAGCCAGGATTGATGCTGAAAAAGGTGATGCTCTGTGTATGGGACTGGAATGGAATCGAGTCCATGAGCTACTTCCTGTTGGTTGAACAATTGATTCTGAACTCTATTGTGAACAATTAGAGATTACAACTAGAGGAATTGACTAATAAGAAAGGTATTGTCTCCACCATGACAACGCTCGACCACACATTTCTTTGATGGTCCGTCAGAAATTGCGTGAATTTAATGTGAAAGTTTTGATGCATTTATCATATAGTCCAGACATAGCACCCTCGGACTACGACTTGTACCGATCTCTGCAGAACTCTCTGAATGGAGTTAAGCTGCTTTCAAAAGAAGCCTGTGAAAAGAACATAATTCTGTTTTTCACCCAGAATCCACAGAAGTTCTGCACCGATGGCATCATGGCTCTACCCGAAAAATGACGAAGCATTATAGATAATAATGGAGCATATTTGGTTTAAATAAATTAATTTTCATACTATAAACAAACGTTATTAGTAAGTTAGTTATTATAGTATTAGTTGAATTTTACTAAAAAAACATTAACATTTTCCCAGGCCCAATATTTTAATGTGTAATGGTAAAAGGATACGCTTCCACGATATTTTTTGGGTACTTCATTCTTGGTAACCTAAGATTGAAAAATTCCTGCAATTCCTTTTAATTCTTTTGTGGCAAGTGTTCGCACCTCGAACATTCACAATCTTACTATAATAATTTCTAACTCCGGTGTACCAAGTTGTTTGGTTTATTTTGTTTCTTCAAGTGAGTTCATATAATCAAGCAGGGGTGACTACCGAACGCTTTAATGAAAATATGCTCTTATTGTGTAAAGCGATGACGAATGTAGGCCAAATGACTTTTATTAATGACAACCTGTATTTGTTTCAATTGCTCTTCTTTCTTTATTGTAGGGTTACTTTTACTTTCGGATTTTTTTCGGAATTTTTGATTTTGTAATACATTCTCATTTATTTGAGCCAGCTAGTTTCACAAGCCAGCTGCGAACAGACGAGAATGTCATGTTAAAAAAACAAATGGTTCTCTTAGCCTCTCAGTACTGTTGCATATGGTTTCTTCCAGTCATTGTAAGACACCTTGAATGGTTATTGTGCCAGAAATGTTTCGTTCCTCTATCTATCTTCTGCAGCCCTAAACCCGTGTAATTGCACATGGCTGTCAATGCCATTCTTAGGCATTAGGTCCAGACACACTGTTGAATAATAATAATTACAAATTTATTCCCTTTTAAACGATTAAAAAGTAATTTGCTACATTTGCATTTCGATCCTTTGATTTACTGCTTGCGGTTGTTCATCCACATCAGAGTTGAATCTCAATATCAATTGACTTGGCAGGTTAGCCATTCCAAATAACAAGGGTAGGGAATCGATCCTATGGAAAAACAGCATGCTGCTTTTGATTGGGTGATATTATTAGCCGCATTCAGCGGGTGAGCGCTCCTTGATCAGTGATCGCTATGTGTTCCTGAATGGTATGCTACCTGATCATTGAGCGGAAAGATAAAAATAGTAAACAAGACGAGAAAAAAGTTGCCACGTTTGATTTTTCCACACGAATTTCAAGTATCCCACAAAAAGAAAATTCCCAAACCTAAAACTTCAATCGTATCCCAAACTACATATTCTATATTTTTATAATTATAATTCCTTTGTTGAGTCATTCTGAGTTCAATAACTTTCAAATTAATTTTATTTCACTTAATAATGCGTTGATTTATTAAGCCATTTCTTTAAAAACACTTTGACGTTTGCTCTGTAAAAAGCGAATTTATTTGTTTTTTTTTGCTTGCTTGTTAGTAATGCAACTCTGGCAAATGTAGCGTAAAAGTAGCGTACAAATTTTTCGCTACAAAAAATGGCGACCGCTCCGTGAATATGTAAACAATAGGGTGCGTTCAGTGACACCAAAACAATTGAGCGCTCCCTGAGCGCTCAACCGCTGAATGCGGCTATTGTTACATATCCAGTTTTATCTCTCCTGACATGACATTCCGGTCTAGCTCAGAGTTTAAGGGAAGATTCTAAACGGGTCAGGACAGGCAGCGAAGAAATGAAAATTACTTATAAAAAACATGCAAACTTCAGAGTTCCATCCTTCTTCAGAACCAGCACACACGAGTACAACACATTTTAGGTGATATGATTTCCGCTCGCCGGAAGAAATTTAACGGTCTTTCGTAACGGTTCTCGGTACGCGCTCGGTCACCCCCTACTTCACGATCAAGCATTTCTACTTTCACACATGATTTCTTTATATGTATATGTATACATCACTTTTTTTTTTTTAACTTTTAGATATAGCGTGTTTAATATGTGATATTCTATGTGCATTGTGCTTATAGATACATATGTATATACATGTAGAACAGAAGTCGCTCTCAATACATTCAGCTAAACAGTCGTCATAGTCAGTCAGTCTTGGGACCTCCAGTGGATCAGTTGTAATCAGATGAATTGTATTTGATTTATGAATTTTATACTTACTTAACCCAACTAACCTAAATTAATATTTTACAATAAAGCTATCATAGTAGCTAATCGTACATTTGGGGGCTCAACCATACCCAAACATCAATGAAAAAAACAGAATCGAATCGCGGTGTGCTTGTAAGAACTTATAATACAAGAGCACATGCAAAAACAGTGCAGAAATTAAAAGAAATTGCATCAAAGAACAGTGTGGAAGAAATTGTGTCGGAGTACAGTTCACAGCAGAGTACAGTGTACAGTGCAAAAATCAAGGTCAAATTACAAAAACGGCAAATAACAGAAATCTATCGACAAGGAACGAAACAGATAAAAACATACATAAAATGCCTAACGAAAACAGTACAACGAGTGAACAGACCAACAATAGTGACTTTAAAAATGTAATGTTCTTACTGTCACTGAAAATATACCAGCGAGCGAAATACAAGTGCGGCCATTTAGAGTGTATGATGGCAGAATTGTATGTACAAGCGCTAATTCTAGTAGAAAATTGGTTTACAAACTTTAAACAGTGCGCCTATTCATGGTCGGACACGCAAAAATATGTATGAGAAGAAAATGATTAAAAGAGCAAAATTGTTTTTAGATTCCATTCCAGTCTTCAATTACAATGACTTAAATGAGAAGTGACAAAAGAATTTAATCGCGAAATTAGCAGTGCTGAAATCCATAAAAAGCTACGAATTCGCCACAAACGAAATGACGAAAGTGCACATGAATACATGCTGCATATGCGGCATATCGGTTCAATGGGGCAAATAGACGATAAATCGATAATGCGGACGAAATGAAAGGAAAAGCTGAACAAAAAATTGGGTTATACAGTGCACGCGATATCGGTGAATTGAAACCACAATGCGAGTTGTATGAAAAGTTATTTGCCAATCGAAAAACGGATTGCGAATATGCAAACGTTCGTGCTCAACCCATTGTAAACAAAAAATAACACTGTTTTAATTGCGGGTCAACCGAAAACAAAAAAAATGAATGCCAACAAGAAACAAAATGTTTTAGGTGCAACAAAAACGGACATATCTCAAAAAATTGTGTTGCGAAAATGAACATTGAAGAATCTAAAAGTGTTAACGTAGTAAAGTGTGACGAAATGCTTAAATCGGTACATATACATATATTAAATAATAAAAGTTTTAACATAGTAGATTCAGGAGCGGAGGTATCCCTACTACAAAACAGCGTTGCCATTCAACTAGAAATATAACTATCCACATACGTAACATTGACATTGTAGGGTTAGGAGGTAAACGGACGAAACCGGTAGGAATATTAAATGCAGAGGTTAACATCGAATCATTACAATCCTTTCTAGGTCTCACTGGATATGTATTTCAGAAAATTTATATACAATTACGCCCTAATCACGAAGCCTCTTACAGAATTATTAAAGAAAAACATCAAATTCGAAATTGGAGAGAAAGAGAATTCAGCCATAGAACAGATTAAAAACGCTCTAATAAAACAACAAGTATTAAAAGTGTACTCACCAACTGCAGAAACAGAACTACATTGCGATGCACCAAAGGACGGATTTGGAGCAATACTACTTCAAAAAAACAATACCAGCTAGCTCCAGTATACTATTGGAGTAAGAAGTGTTCACCGGAAGAGAGTAAGATGCACAGCTATTATTTAAAAATTAAAGCAGCATATCTTGCATTAAAAAAACTCAGACATTATTTATTAGATTTAGAGTTCAAACTTCTGACTGATTGCCAAGCCTTCAAAAGTACAGTGGGCAAAAACGACTTGTCGCCGAACGTTACACGATGGATTCTGTACCTCCAAGCTTTTAAGTGCACCGTAGAACATCGTAGAGAAGCTGGTATGCGTCATGTAGAAGCGCTAAGCAGACACCCACACGCAACCATGATGGTGGAAAGTGAAACAACAACGATACTTAGAGAAGCGCAAAATAATGTTAAATACATCAAAGTTGTAAAGCAAATACTAGAAACAAAGCCGTATGAAAACTATGTGGTGATAAAGGACATCTTATTCAAACAAATCAACGTCATTAACGTATTCGTTATACCCAAAAGGATGGAAAATTAAATAATAAGAGATGCACACGGAAGAGGTCATTTAGCAGTTGAAAAAAAACACTATACACGATTCAGCAGCAATACTATATTCCGTATTTGCGAGGCAAGATAGAAAACGTTATTAGAAACTGTGCAGGGTATTTTACATAACAAAAAATTATGTTAAAAAGAAGGTTATCTACAACGGACAAGTAGAAAGGATAAACAGATCGATAATTAACATCATCGGAAAATTATCTTCAGAAAAGCCGGCAATATGGTTTAAACACGTCCACAGAGTTCAACGAGTAATAAAGAACACTAAAAATAGAACGACTGGAGTTACACCTTTCGAGCCAATGTTTGGCACAAAAATGAGAACAGATATAGACGCTCACATAAATGAGATAATAGAAAAGGAACTCGCACAAGATTTTAATGAAGAAAGAGAGAAAACCAGAGCAGCAGCGGTTACACAAATTGAAAGAGCACAAAATTGGAATATAAAAATAACTTCGATAATTGGCGCACAGTGAGCTGATTTTTTAAGAAGGCGGCCAAAAATCATTTTTTTCACTATCACCGATTTTACAATTGATTATTTCTTATGAAAGTAGATACCTGAGAACCTAGTGGGACAAAAAACTTTGTCTCTATGTTTTCACTAAAAACAGAGTAGTGTAAAAATCACTTTTCCGTCGTTTGTTAAAATTTGCTGATTTCATTGCACATTTTCAAACTTTAGGTATACATACCTCGATCATTTTTAATGATATTATGTTCTGGTTTTTTTTTGCATAAAACCTTGCTATATTAATATTTGAAGGCAGTCTCGATAATGCTCCTATGAGCAACGGTTTTTTTAATATAATTTTTTAAAGAAAAGACCAAAATATAAGAAAATCTTAAATTTTTTAGAGTATAACTTCTAAACATCGAGCTACGCCAGAACGAAATTTAGATTTTCAGATAGAGGGAACTTTCCTATACAAACCATACTAAACTTGGCTACGTCGAGTTGCGTCTGCGGGAGACAGGTTCTCGCGATTCGCTATGCTAACGGAAGCACTTTTTCTACCTTGAACTGGGTCATCGACTGCGAGCATGGCTCAGTGTCGTTGACTGCACTCATATTACGCTGGCGGTCGCTGACCGAATTTAAAAACAATTAATTTACCTTATGAATTTGCTGACGCGCATTAATGTAGCGATTTTAATTATTTGGCTTTCTTAAATTGTTGCACAATATTTCCGTGTCAATATTTCTTATTTTATTTTATTTTTCATATTGTTATTTATGCTTAGCTTAAGTGTTTTTATGTATAAATTAAATCGATGCAATAAAGAAACTCAGAATCAGAGAGTGTTAATCATTTTTAACATAATTACTATCACTCAAAGAATAAAGGTGTGGATTCGGTTCAAGTTCCGAATTGCACTCATACAATAATAAAAGGTATTGGAATTGGTTCAAGTTCCAAATTCAATTACCTATTAAACAACAAAACATTTGGTGACCCCGACGTGATCCTTTAAAGGATCACATAAACGACACACATTAGTCAGCACAGAGTCTACCAGAAGAGTCTGAAGGGTAACCCCGACATGGAAGGGTTTACTCAATTGATAAAGGAACAACAAGAGCCTGGAAATCAAATCCAGACTATCATACGAAACTACAGAAAGGATTCGGCTGCACGCAAGCAAAATGAGAAATATTTCACCGATCGTCTGCAGTGTCTGAGGGATATCTGGGACGGTTTCGTGACGAGAGACAAGATAATTCGAGAGGACGAAGATGTGAACCAGGAGGATGCCTATTTCACATCGGACTTCTTCGAGCAAATGAAGCAGTTAACCGCAACGTACATCCAAATCTTCGAAGAAGAAAGGAAAAAGGTGCCGCCAACAAAGGACCAATTACAAGATGTCGCCAGTCAGTCAAAGGGTTCAGAAACAGGCATCAAAAATCATAGTGGATTGGTACGAAAGCTTGTCGCAAGAAGCGATGCCCTAGAACGATTGCTGTCAAACGTAAATAGCAACAGGCAGCCTCAGCCACAGCTATACTACGACATCAAAATAAAAACTATCAATCAAGCATGGGAACAAATTGAACAAATAAACGATGAGATCTGGACTCAATTTGAAAGTCCCGAATCCGTCGGTTATAACATACAGCAATATGTCGATATGGAAGAACAAGTGCAGCAGACTTTAGTCAACTTAGCAGTCATTGCAGAACAACAGAAAACAAGTAGCGAGTCATCAACAACTTCAACTACAAATAATTCAACATTGCAAACCAACGTACAGCTACCTAAGTTAACAATTCCTAAATTTGATGGAAGTTATCTTCACTGGCGTCAGTTCTTCTCTTTTCGCAAATGGTGGACCGGCAAACCCATCCCGAAGGTTAAAAAATGTTTTACTTGAAATCGAACCTTCTTGGAGAAGCCGAAAGATTAGTCAGTCACTTAGCACCCACTGAGGAAAACTATGATGTGGCTTGGACAATGCTGCGACAGCGCTACAACAATAAAAGGGTATTGGTATCAACTCTAATCCAAAAAATCGTCGATCAGCCATCAGTATCTGGATCAGTAATGGCGTTAAAGGGATTACACGATACAACTCAGGAATGTCTGCTGGCCCTAAACAATTTGGAAATTGCCACGGCCCAGTGGGATCCCTTATTATTAAATTTACTTACGAAAAAGCTGGACAGACAGTCATTGATTCGATATGTGCAAACAATTTCGAATCCCAGAGAAGTGCAAACAATTCCCGACTTTCTTACCTTTTTGGAAGGATAATTCTTATCACTGGAAATGATAGGACAAAGGGATAAGGCTCCAGCAGCTCAGAAAACGGCACATGTCCATGCAACATTCGTCTCGAACCCTCAGGGCAATAACACATGTCGATCATGCAAATGTGGCACGCATCCCTTATTTGCGTGTCCACACTTTCTTCAGCTTGGAGCATCAGACCGATTAAATTTTGTGCGCAAGCAAAATCTTTGTGTGAACTGTTTGAAAGCAGGTCATCTGGCTGGTCAGTGTCCTTCGCGAAGTTGCAGTCGATGTAATAAAAAACACAACACGTTATTACATTTGGAGCATACTCAAACCTTCAGTACAGGGCAGAACAAGCAGCAAGTTAAGGACAGCACTCGGCCAACACCTATTAAGACAGATAACGCGCCAACTACAGTAGCATCAGCCAATCAACAAGGCAACAGGCAGGCGTATGTTATACTGGCCACCGCTGTAGTGTCAATTTCTGCAGCCAATGGCAGGTCATTCAACTTTAAGGCAGTTTTAGATTCCGGTTCGCAAGTTAATCTGGTAACTCAGAGGCTCATCAAGAAGCTATCCCTATCGCCTCGAACTTCATCACTTCAAATCGAAGGCATCGGACGCAAGACTCGCAACTCTAGCAACAGGGTCAATGTAGGACTTCAATCACAAGATGGAACCTTCTACACTAGGCTCGAGGCATATGTATTACCGCAAATTGTGGCACCACAGCCGACACAAACGTTGGACATTTCAAAATGGTCCATACCAAGTAACGTGAAATTAGCGGACCCAACCTTCGACAAACCGGGCAAAATCGATGTACTCTTAGGAGCAGAGTTTTTCTACGATTTAATGCAAATCGAACAGTTAAAACTTGGCAAAGATATGCCCATCCTACAAAATACAAAATTAGGATGGATAGTATCGGGAAAAATCAACTCAACAATTCATCAACCTGTCACGTGCGGTATCTTCCCTGACCGCAAAGAAAGCACAGACGAGTTAATAGAGAGATTTTGGTTATTGGAGAACACTGAGGATGAGAAAAAACAGTTTACGGTGGCAGAACAGCTATGTGAAAGCAGCTTTACGCAAACAGTATCGAGATCCGCAACTGGACGTTTCATAGTCCGGTTACCACTAGCAGAAAAGGGTGAAGGATTGGGAGAGTAATTTTCAATGGTTCTTACCGATTTTATGCTCTTGAGAGACGGTTACAAAAGGATCAAACTCTGAACACAGCCTATTGCAACTTTATGGAAGAGTATTCTCAACTTGGACATATGGAAGAGATCGCACCCAAAGATGTACCAAAGGAACACTACTTCATTCCTCATCATTGCGTTCTTAAGCCGGATAGTAGTATTGTGAGGATCAGAGATATCAGCTGATAATTTGGCGAAACAATAGCAAACAAGAATTAAGGTATTATCGTCTACAAACAGTAACATATGGGACGTCGGCCGCACCGTACTTGGCTACAAAATGCCTTCAAATGCTACCAAGGCAGAACAAGTTGGATGATCCAATGGGATCTCAAGTTCTACTAGATGACTTTTATATGGATGATTGCTTGAGCGGTGCAAACAGTATTGCCGCAACTTTAGAAATTCAAGCACAACTGAGGCACATCTTAGATAACGCAGGGTTTAAGCTGCGCAAGTGGTGCGCTAATGATGCAAAATTGCTCGAGAACATTTCATCTCATGATCAAGAAGTTGATCTTGATCTCCACTCTGCACATTCTCCTTACATAAACCATACCACGCCTAGAACTATGTGCAGCTGTTTTAGGCGCCGAACTTACAACCAGGGTAAAAATCGATCTAAGATTGCAAGACGCCAAGGCCTTCTTATGGTCGGACTCTCAGGTGGTACTATACTGGATACACTCAACAGCGTCATCCTTTCACACCTTTGTGGCCACTAGGATCGCAAAAATTCAACAAAAAACAACACCTACGCAGTGGCGGTATGTCAATACGAAGGAAAATCCCGCAGACTTCCTATCAAGAGGCCTAACAGCGGATAAATTACCAAATTGCGATATGTGGTTCTACGGTCCCTTCTTCTTGCACGGCAATGAATCTCACTGGCCTGCAGCATTTTCAAAACCCTCAAGCCATGAACCCGAATTAGAAAGGAAATCAATCGCAGCAACCTCGTTAATAAGCACGGCGGGAAGAGAAGAACTTATATATGGTATTAATCACAGGAATTCTTTTCGCACACTGCAACGCATTGTTGCCTATGTATTGCGGTTTATCAGCAACGTACGACATACTGCACCATGGTTACAGGAGAAGGAATTATCACCACAAGAATTACAAAAGGGCCTACAACTAATAGTACAAACAGTACAGCAATCAGACTTCGCAACAGAAATCAAAGCACTTACTCAAAACAAGGCGTTAGACAAGGCAAATTCAATAAATAGTTTATCACCATTTATGGATGAACACAATCTTCTTCGAGTGGGAGGTCGTCTACAAGCAGCTAATCTATCATACGATGCAAAACATCTACTACTCTTACCATATAATGATGCATTGGTAAGGTTACTGCTCCGGGGTCTGCATGAAGACAACAAACATTGCGGAGCCCAGGCACTTCTGGCTATATCCAGACAGCAATTCTGGATCATAAAGGGCAAATATATGACGAGAGGTGTTATTCAAAATTGTGTTCGGTGTAATCGAGCAAAACCTCACCTATTTAAGCAAATAATGGGAAATCTACCAGCAGAAAGAATATCGCCAGCGCGAGCGTTTATTACATCAGGAGTAGATTATTGTGGCCCTTTTTGGATACACTATAAAATTCGAGGTAAAAAACCACATAAGATTTATCTCGCAATCTTTTGCTGTTTCACGACTAAAGCTGTCCACCTGGAATTGGTCAGCGATCTACCTACTGAAGCATTCATTGGCGCAATAAAAAGATTTATTAGCAGACGCGGAAGATGTCAAACATTATACTCTGATAATGCAACAAATTTCGTTGGAGCCAAGAACATGATGACGGAGTTAAATGAGACGATTTCTTTCGGATAAGGATAAGGATACGGATAAGGCGCAAAACAGCATTAAGGGGGCATGTGGCGCTAAGGGAATCGAGTTCAAATTTATTCCTCCTAGAGCACCACATTTCGGAGGCCTTTGGGAAGCGGCGGTGAAATCTGCAAAGCATCTGTTGCTGAGAAGCGTATCAACAGCATCTCTGACATATGAAGAAATGGAAACAGTCATAGTAGAAGTCGAAGCAATTTTGAATTCACGCCCTTTAACTCCGATGTCCAACGATCCTAATGACCTCACAGCATTAACACCTGGTCATTTTTTAATCGGCGAACCCCTGACTGCTCAAATGGATGCGTGTGCACCTAAACTGAAGACAACTCTTAGTACAAGATAGAAATTAGTATCCGAACTAAAGCATGAATTTTGGAAAAGATGGAACGTGGAGTATTTAAATCAATTACAACACAGACAAAAATGGACGAAGCAAATCGCTGATATTAAGAAAGACACGCTGGTAATCATTAAAACTGACAACGTGCCAGCACTCAACTGGCCTCTGGGAAGAGTGACCAAAATATACCGCGGTCCTGATGGAGCAGTACGAGTTGTGGATCTAAAAACCGCGTCTGGTATGCTTCGTCGACCAATCCATAATTTAGCCCCATTAATGAAGGAAGATTCTATCCCATCGGCAACTCCAGATGAAGGATCAACTAGCTCAGTGGCTCAGTAACATTCTCACGAAGGAGCTGAAATCCCACCGAAGCCTCAGAAGGAGCTCAACGAAGAATCTTCTACACCGTCAAAAAGAAAACGAATAGCTCACACTCCAATGGTGATCAACTGCATAGCTGCTCTTTTCTTGCTACCACTTATATGCGCTGGTTCTATAAATATAACGAGTTTCAGCAACGGACTTGGAATATACTTCGATGGAGTAGGATTTACTGAGATTTCTCCTACAGCCTGGACGTTAATTGTATATTACGATCTGCTACCGCTTCAAAACGAACTAGAGTCCTTTGAGAACGGCACAAATGCATTAGACCACATATGTCGGAAACTAAAGGATAATAAACCTTGCCTCGCCTTAACAGCGCACTTTAGAACATTAAGGAACGAAATGCAAGTTGACAGCGATATCCTACATAGTACTCGCAAAAAACGAGCTGCATTAGACATTGTTGGAAATGTCGCCCGTTCCCTATTTGGAGTGTTAGATAGTGAATATGCCAAAGAAATGTCCACCACCATCAACAAGGTCCGAAACAATGAAGAACCAAAGAACTCCTCTTAGAGTTAATGAAAAACCAAACCTCCATAATAGATTCAACAATAAATATTGTCAAAAGAAAGGAATTGGAATCACAAGCTAATCTGAAACACATAAATGATCAACTTGCTGAACTAATGGATGAAATCGACCATTACAAAATCTTCCAATGGTATATATCGTTTTCCACACAACTCTCAGCAATGGCCGTAAATCTAAGAAGAGTTCAAACCGCAATCTTGGATGTAATGACTGCGGTACATCATGAACGCATCAGTCCACTACTGCTGACGCCGAAACAACAACAAGATCAATTAAAGGAAATTAAAAACCATATATCGCCAGGACTGTTACTTCCCAACGGCGATAAGGCTTCTACAATTGTACAAAACAATGGACATCAAGGGCACATTGACACACCAACATGCCATATTCAATATAATGATCCCATTAGTAGGCCTGGAATCTTATCATCTATTTAATCTGGTGCCCATTCCCGCAGTTCGCAATGGAACACTCATGAGAATTCACCCTAGCATGGAGATAATGGCCATCAATGCTCATCGGGATAAATATTTTCCAATGACGTGGAAGGAATTAAGGGCTTGCAATCGATTGGATGACGATATTGTAATGAAAGAAGTTTATATTCGTCGCAGAAAATACTTCCCAACAGAAAGGGTCGCCCTATGATATTTATCCGGCGTGGAGACGCCACTGGACGAGACTTTAGTGCCTGCACTTAAGTTGGCACTTACTGTTTTTCGCCTTGCTTAGTCGCTGGCGGAGAATAAAAAAAATGCCTTGAATTGTTTTCTGGCAAGTTTAACTCTGAATTTTATTTTGGATTGCTCGGGTTTTTATACCCTAAGCAATCCCATTTCTCTTAAAGTGTAACTATACAAACAATAATAATATCTATGGTTAAACTACTCTTACATATACTTAATTCTATACATTGGTATTTCTCTGTGCTTCACATTTTTATTTTCACTCAAAATTTCTATTTGTTTATAAAATCATTGAACCGATACCCAATCATTGACATGATTTGAAATTGGGCGGTTCAAGGATCGTGTTACAATGTGTGACGTTGAGTCGCAGTCATTGCGCTATCAACGAGTAAGTAGGTCAGCGCATGCAAAGTGCATGCTCTGCATTTATTGAGTGTTGTTATGTTCAGGAGTGGAGTGCGGTCAGTGGATACACTACACCCTCACCCTTAAGAGAAAAATTATATTGGAAGAATATAATTTTGATCAGTGATTGTCACTGTGAAGTTCGAGATTTTCTTAAAATTATGTTTGAATATTTTGCAGTTTAATTTGCTATTATGTTTGAATTTCTTAACATAGGGTTTTATATCTAAAGTTAACATGTTTTTTATATTATAGTACTTATAATAATAATTGTATAATATTTAGATTATGTTCGTTACAAAAGTGTCTTAGAGTATTTATGTAAATATGATTTTTAATATGTTATACTATTTACTATAAATTTTGATTACTATAAGTATTTCTATTATTCTTTTCTTATTTTTACATCTTATTTGCGATATATGGTTTTAATAGATTATTATGTACTTCTTTATGTAAGCCATTTATATCTATTATTGAATTTACATCTTTTCTTTCAATAATTTTATATGGACCTTTGTATGGACTATTAAATTTCTTTCTGTTTTCTATTTTTAATAAAACTAGGTCTCCTTTTTGCAAGTCAAGTGGTTTTGCGTAATTATTTAATTGTTTTGTATTTCTTTTTTTCTTTTCATTATCAATTTGCTTTTTTGCTGTCTCGAGTGAAGTTCGTAATCTGATCTTCAGTTCGTTAACATAGTCGTCAATATTGTTTGTGTTTGTTGTGCTTGTAAATTGGTCAGTTGGTAATTGGGCAAGTTTTCCAAAAATGAGTTCATGTGGTGAGTAATTTGTAGTTATGTGTGGAGTTGTGTTGTATGCAAACATGTAGTACGGTAATTTAATAAAAATTCATTTAACACTCTATGATTTCGTTCAACTGAACCTAATGTTTGATGATGGTACGGAGTTGAAAATATTTGTTTTATTTTAAGCAAATCACATATGTTTTTTAATAATTCATTTGTAAATTCTGTCCCTTTGTCCGATTTTAATATTTTGAAATGTCCGAATTTTAAAATTAATTGTTCTACTATCGTTTTGGCTATAGTCAGAGCGTCTTTCGTCTGTATTGGATGTGCTATAATATATTTTGTTAAGTCACATTGCATTGTTAAAATGTATCTGTAATCGTTTGATACCTTAAGAGGTCCTACTGTGTCTATGTAATCGTCTGTTTTTCTAGAGTATGTTTCGTTATTTTGTTTCTCGCGCATAAGTCACAGTTCGTTATAAATTTCTTTACCATTTTACTCATATTTTTCCATATATATCTTTGTTTAAGTTTTATTATTGTTTTACGAATACCTAAGTGTTGTTTACTGTGAAATTCATCGATTATTTTATATTTCATTAATTCATCTTCTACTTTTCTTGGAGCGGCATAAATTAGTATTTTCAATTGGGCTACATTATTATTTATCTTTATTTTTGCGTACGTCTTTTTAAATTCTTCTTTCTCATATATTTTAAATATTTCATCATTATTCTCCAGCGCTAAGTATTCTATATTTTCTTTTTTCATCCTTGATGCTAGCTTCTGCAGTATCGAATCTAGTTTCGCTGCGTTATCGCTACATCCTACGTGCACGTTATAATTTTCAATAGTAATCTTACAATTTTTCATATTTTTGTCGACATTAAATTTTAATTTTCTCATATTTTTGACGTCAGTTACTGATGTACAATCCCATATCCGAACTTGATCAGGCTCCTGGTGAGATTTACATTGCCCCTTGGTATTTTCTTGTTTGCTCATGCCCCTTGTAATAATTAGTGTTTTCTTTACTGTTTCATCGATTTCACTTGGTATCATTTCTTTTAATATATCTGAGTTAATCTGTATTCTTGACAGTGCGTCTGCATTCGTGTTTAATTTTCCTTTTTTATAAATAACTTCAAAATCATAATCGCATAAATCTAGTCTTATCCTTGTCATTTTCGATGAAGGATTCTTGTGTGTGAAAAGAGATATTAAAGGTCGATGGTCTGTGATGACTGTAAATTTTCGTCCGAATAAATAAGGTCTGAAAAAGTTTATACTCCAGTGGATTGCTAGGAGTTCTTTTTCGATTACCGGTTTGTTTAAATCATGTTTCTGTAATGCTTCGCTGGCGTATGAAATAGGTAAATCGTTGCCTATTTCGCCTTGTGATAAAACTGCGCCTAGTGCGTAGTTTGAAGCGTCTGTTGTTAAAATGAAAGGTTTTTCAAAATCTGGATACTGTAAAACGGGTGGTGTCATTAGTTTTGTTTTTAATTGTTCAAATGCATGTTGGCATTGTTCATTCCATTCGAATTTAGTGTTCTTTTTTAGAAGTCTGTTTAAATCTTTAGCTATGTCTGCGAAATTGGGTATAAAACGTCTGTAATAGTTGCAAAATGCTATAAATCTTCTAACATCATCTGAGTTTTTGGGAATAGGATAGTCTTTAATTGTTTGGAATTTTGCTGGGTCTGTTTTTACTCCATCTCTTGTTATTAAATGACCTAGGTATACTACGTCTGGTCGTAAAAAACAACATTTTTCTGCATTTAATTTGAAATTGTATTTATCTAGTCTATCTAATACACGAGTTAAATTTTCATTATGGTGGGTAAGACTACATCCGAAAATAATTATATCATCTACGTATAGAAATGCTTCGGATTCTAGACCTGAGTGCTATGGTAAGCATTCTTTGAAAGCTATTTGAAGAAATTTTTAATCCAAAAGGTAGTCTTTTGAATTGAAAATGACCGTTTGTTGTAGAAAATGCAGTTGGGGGTCGAGAATTTTTTTCTAAATTTATCTGATGAAAAGAACTAGTCATATCGAGAATTGAAAACCATTTTGCTCTTCCTAGTTTATCGAGAATGTCTTCTAGTCGTGTTAGTGGGAATTTATCATTGACTATTTTATCGTTTAATTTACGAAAATCTACAACTACTCTCCATTTCTTTTTGTCATCTGTATTTTTCTTTGGGACTAGCAACAGTGGAGCATTATACGGACTTGTTGATGGTTCTATTATATCGTCTTGTAGCATTTTATTTACTTGATTATTTATTATGTCTGTGTGTGTGTGTGATAGTCTATAATTTTTTATGTAGATAGGTGTTTTGTCTGAAAGTGAAATTTCTTGTGTATAAAAATTGTTTACTGTTAGTGGATCGTTTTCTAAGTGGAAAATATTTTGGTATTTTTGTAAAATTTGTATTAGTTCTTGTTTCGCTTTATCGTCTGGGCAGTCTATTTGTAGTGATTTGAGGACTTGTTTGAAACGATTTTCGTCATGTGCTTTGTTGTTGTAAAGAACGTCATAATTTTTAAGTGGTTCGGTTTCTATGTTTAAGTTTTGTATGGTTGCTTCGTTGTTGTTGGTATTTAGAATTTTTATATGTGTTATGCCTGTTTTGGGTGCTAAAGAGTTGCTTAAGAAAATTCCTGGTTCAATCTCTTTGTTTAATATGAGTTTTTCTTCTGTGAAATTTAATTTAAGTGGTAGAATCATTTCTGTTCTTGGAGGTATTTTAATGTGGAATATTTTTGTTTGCATTGGAATGGTTATTGTATTTTCATTTGTATACACTGAAAGTGTAAATGTTTCATAGTCAATGTTGCATAGAAATTTTCGTAAGAAATCTCTTCCTAATATTTCGTCTGTTTCTATTGGAAATTCTTTATTTACCAGATGAAAGTTGTGGGTTATTGTGTCTTCTCCTATTTTTAATGATAATGATGTAGATCCTAATGAGTAAGTTTTTTCTGTCGTGATACCAGTTAATGCACATTTTTCGTCAGTGTAATATTGTTGGTTGTTTAATTTTGAACTTATTTTACATAGTGAAATGTCAGCGCCTGTGTCAATTAGAAATCTCAGATTTTCATTTTTAAATTTAAGTGTTATGTAATTGGTATTATTATCCGATATTTTGTATATATTTAGTTCTGGCTGTCTGGAACGTTCATTTGTTCCGAGCCCATGTCGTTTCCCGATTCAGTTACAATGTTTATATTCCTATTATTTTGGTTTCTGTTATTGTTTCTGTTTTGATATGTTGAATTTCTGTTGGAATTGTTATTGCTGTTCCGATTGAAATTTTTATTGTTGTTGTTAAAATTGTTGTTGTTGTTATATCGTGTTACATTGGGTTGGTAATTTGTCCGATTTTGGCTGTATTGATAATTGTCGTTGTTATATCTTTGGTTGCTGTTATTGTTGTTATATCTTTGATTGTTATGATTGTTGTTGTATCGTTGATTATTGTGATTGTTGTTGTATCTTTGATTGTTGTAATTGTTGTTATTGTTTCTTTGATTGTATGTCTGTGGTCTGTAGTTTGAGTTTCTGTTACGTACGTGGTTTATTTGAAATTGGTTCTGATTGCCTGTTTGTTCTAGTTCTAGTGCTAGGCTTACTGCATCAGAAAATGTTTTTGGCTGTGATGCGAAAAGTGTTTGTTTGTAATTTTCGTTAATGCCGTTCTTGAAGATTGTTAATGCGTAAGTGTCGTTGATTTTAGTTATTGTTGTTTTTTGTAATGTCGTTGGATCGGTACCCAGTTCTTTTATTTGTAGATTGTTCAGTTCAGCTATAGTTTTTAATATTTTATGTTTATAGTTAGTTATATTGCCTCTCTGCACCATATTTGATAATTCTGTATGCAATTTTGGGATTGTTTTGTTTGTTTTGTTCCGTTCTTGTAGTGTGGATTTTAATTCATTTAATGTTATAGGAATTTCTACAGAATTTAGTGCTGTTTTGACGTTTTGGTTGAGTTTAATGTGATAAACGAATTCTATTAAGTCTTGCATTGCAGTTGTTGACAAGGTTTTTTCTATTATTTCCACAATTTTTAAAAATGAGTCTAATTCGTTATAATTCCCATTGAAAGTCGGAATGGTTTTCATCGCGGTTTCTATATTAAAGTTTGCCATGTTTGCAGTACTTTGTGTATTTTCTGTGTCAATTGTTTTTATTTGTGAGTCAATGGAGTCTGTGTCTGAGTCGATTTGAGACATAAGTATTTCTTTTGCTTCACGATAAGCGTTTCTAAATGTAATTATTTTAGTGTTTATGCTAGTATCTTTTGATTCTATATTTCTTATAATTAGTTTTAATTTATTTTTCAAATTATCTAGTTGTTTTAATTTTTCTAATATTGTGACTTTTCTGTACGGTCTATTCGGAGTCTTTTTTATATTTGCTAATATTTTCTGTGCCTTTTCAATTGTGGCATTTAAATCGTCCATTTATTTCTCTTTTTGATTTAGTATTTTTTTTATTGTTTCTTCTGTTTTGCATAAGATTTGCTTATGCTCTATAGTCATATGTCCTTCTATTTTATTGGCTCTTAATTTGGCCTCGCATATAAAACAGTATTTAAACATTTTTTTTTTTAGTTCATTCAGTAAACATTGTTTATAGTTCCTACATTTATGCGCTTACTTATATAATTTTTTATATATGTTTTTATTTTATTGAATATAAATACAAATCAAATTATTGATAATATGCTGATTCCCGTCACTTCAAGTATGTTGAATGACGTTGTGCCGTTGTTGGTGTTGATGTTGTTGTTGATGATGTCTTCTTTCATATTGTTGTCGTTGTCTTTGTTGTTGTCATCAAACAGTGCGCCTGATACCGCTAGCAATGTCCCCATGTGTTTTATTTTTTCGTTTCTGTAGTCTTTCGGTTATGCGGTCCACTTCTTCCCAAAGTTGAGTTGCTCTGTTCCAGGGTATTGGCTGCTTTAATATTTCCCTTAACGCTGCTAGTTTTTTTCTGTCTTTTACCAATTGTCCACCGCGGCGTTTTGGTATTTTTACTTTCGGGATATTTGTAGCTTGTTGATCTTTTTTTTCTGCTTGTCTCTTCCTGTATTCCTCAATCGTTAGTCTCTGTGGTCCTTGATGTTTTGGGGTTTCTTCCATATTAGGTTTGATTGGAGTTCTTGTAAAAGATGCTTATGATGTTGGAACGTGGCAGGATTTAAATACTTCGACGACGTGTTGCAGTATTGTGTATCAGTATTGTGTTCTCAGGATCGTGGTTTGCAGGATCGCCATGTAATGAAAGAAGTTTATATTCGTCGCAGAAAATACTTCCCAACAGAAAGGGTCGCCCTATGATATTTATCCGGCGTGGAGACGCCACTGGACGAGACCTTAGTGCCTGCACTTAAGTTGGCACTTACTGTTTTTCGCCTTGCTTAGTCGCTGGCGGAGAATAAAAAAAAGGCCTTGAATTGTTTTCTGGCAAGTTTAACTCTGAATTTTATTTTGGATTGCTCGGGTTTTCATAGCCTAAGCAATCCCATTTCTCTTAAAGTGTAATTATACAAACAATAATAATATCTATGGTTAAACTACTCTTACATATACTTAATTCTATACATTGGTATTTCTCTGTGCTTCACATTTTTATTTTCACTCAAAATTTCTATTTGTTTATAAAATCATTGAACCGATACCCAATCATTGACATGATTTGAAATTGGGCGGTTCAAGGATCGTGTTACAATGTGTGACGTTGAGTCGCAGTCATTGCGCTATCAACGAGTAAGTAGGTCAGCGCATGCAAAGTGCATGCTCTGCATTTATTGAGTGTTGTTATGTTCAGGAGCGGAGTGCGGTCAGTGGATACACTACAATATGTACATATGCTCAAATAGACAACTCACCTACGGAGTTAACGCACTGGCTCACAGGTGCGAAGTGCTGCTATTTACCAATAAACCAACATCAGATTGCAATTATATTCCCACCACTAATAACGATGAATGGCTTCCTACCAGCAAGGGCAATCAATGGATTTTTTCGGTTCATACTAAAACTGAATTAACCGCTGTATGTGGGACTGAGTTACAACAGCTCTCGTTGGTTAACACAGGAATGTTGACATTAAACAGCAATTGCACAATACGAAACGCAATGCTGAGCCTCAAGGGACATTTCACAATAGCTACAGTAATGCACACGTCTTACACACAGTGTGAAGCCGAGGTTGAAGCACCATCCCTAATAATCAACAAAACTTCAAACGGCAGCAGCAGTAGCAACAAAATTATCAAGGGCACCTCAGATCTCAACGCTGTTTTGGAATCCAACAAGCACATGAAGAATATACACTTTCCAGAAGCTATTGAAAATAGTACAATCCATCATCATATCATCAGCTACTCTGCATTGGTGCTGACCCTGCTATTATTGGCTCACACCAGCTATAAAATTTGGCATAAAAATCCACGATCTACCGGACCACCTAAACCACCCCGCTTGAGACCGAGCACCGTATATTCGATCAACGTATAGACTTGAATACTATTCAACGGGCGGGAGGATGTCGCGATTCGCTATGCTAACGGAAGCACTTTTTCTACCTTGAACTGGGTCATCGACTGCGAGCATGGCTCAGTGTCGTTGACTGTACTCATATTACGCTGGCGGTCGCTGACCGAATTTAAAAACAATTAATTTACCTTATGAATTTGCTGACGCCTATTAATGTAGCGATTTTAATTATTTGGCTTTCTTAAATTGTTGCACAATATTTCCGTGTCAATATTTCTTATTTTATTTTATTTTTCATATTGTTATTTATGCTTAGCTTAAGTGTTTTTATGTATAAATTAAATCGATGCAATAAAGAAACTCAGAATTAGAGAGTGTTATTCATTTTTAACATAATTACTATCACTCAAAGAATAAGGGTGTGGATTCCGTTCAAGTTCCGAATTGCACTCATAAAATAATAAAAGGTATTGGAATTGGTTCAAGTTCCAAATTCAATTACCTATTAAGCAACAAAACACAAGTCATTTTATACGAGTTAAAGTCGGCAAATTTGTGAGAACAACGGATAATTGTTCGTTATCTTTTTATGTTAAAAGTATTTCTTAAGGGCGAAAAATGCACAACAGGTAAAGATTAAGAGGCACTTTTAAACGTCACAATTGCTATTTAACTAAAATAGAAGTATGACCTTTTAACGGCAAAGGATGCTTGCCGAAAAAAAGAGAGAATGTGTTTGAAAAAGAAAATTTGATTGAAAACACCACCAGCCATAAGGGACGTCCTGCTGCGCACCTTGAGGAATGATCTGAACGATCCCGAAGGCGCAAACTTGGCATTATCAATGAAACGATTACTCAAGAAACCATAAAGGACTAATTTTTTCATCAAAGGAAGCATAACCCCGAATTCAGTCGAGGTAAAAAAAAGAAAAAATTTTGAGATAATTAATTTAATTTAATGAAATTTTTAAAATAAAGTGTTCTTCACATTTAATATATCCATAATTATTTTATTTGCAAAGATTTCGTTGGATTAAAAGCATTTACGGTACTTCAATTATGCAGAATTCGATAAAAACTGGAGGTACTCTTGCTCAAACCTTATTTATTCTTGTCATTATGGCTCGATTTTTATCATCAAGGTGTCAGCTGAAAGCTAAAAGTTCTATCTTTAATAAAAAATCTATTTAACAAAAAAAACCTCGTTGAAATATTCCGACGCTTTCAAAAGTTATAGATTTTTGGCCGCCTTCTGCGCTAATCAACCCACTCTGCAGCGGGAAAATGAAATATATTATAGTAATGGTGATTTGGTTGCAATCAAAAGAACCCAATTGGTTGCAGGAAGATGGCTGTCATAAATCATAAGACAACGACGGTACTGTCGATACGATGTGGAAAAGGCTGGCCAGTTTGAAGATCTAAATAATACATCAACCAGCAATGACTGTATGAAGTCATGGAAACAAACCGAAAAAGAAAAATATTTTTTTCCATACCCTACACCTTAAGGTTACTATGTAATGAAATTTATAACGCATAGTAATAGAGAAGACAGATATAGGAAAGTAAAATATATAGTATATTCTTGATCAGCGTCACCTCCTGAGTTGATTTAGCCGTGTCCGTCTGTCTATCTGTGGAAATTATGATCAAAGGAGAACCGATGAAGATATCGGAATGAAATTTTCGCAGAAATATGGGGAAAATCGTACAATGATTTTATTAAACGGCTACTTTATATTAATAATGGTTGATTACTACTTAGTTCATTCCAATATGCTGTTATGTTGTTTTAAAGATTGCTCATTTAGTTTTTGCATTAAAAGTGTGTATTTAATTTAAAATTTTGCAAGCTATTATGCAAGATATTAACAGTGAACATAAATAACAAAAAATTAAGCTAAATGCATACAAATGAATTTTTTTATTTTTTACAGATTTTTTATCTCTACGGCTACTTTTTGACTCCTGATATATCTTTGCCCTCAAACCAAAAGCGCTTAACTCGAGTTAAGACGAAAATGAGTTATTGCCACTATTAAATTCAGCAGATTTTACTATTTCAATATTTTTTTTAGTTGTAGCAATTTTATTATAGAAATTGTTATATAAAAACCATATAGTCTAAGTTGAATTTATAGAAACAGAATTTTAGAATAACAGTTTAACTTAATTATGTTTGAAACTATTTCAAAATTATTTTCCTAATTTTATATTAGTCATTCCAGTATTAAATTTTCGGTATGGAATAACATCCTAAAGTGAGATAAAGCAATTGTTGTGCGCAAGCTTACATAAGTTGCTCAATTATATCCAAACTCGATGTTGGTAAAATATACAATAAAGAATACATCCCTAAGTTGACATTCCTACATCCATATTTCGAATAACAGCCTAGCTCAACCTACGCTGTCCTAATTTACGCTGTCATAAGAACTTAAGTGTTACTTTTGTTCATTACATCTAAATATAAACAATAAGTGTATTCTTACGTAAATAAAAGAAAGTGTAAAACGAGGTAAGTCCTGCAAAAAAAATAAATAATTAATTTACGCCCTTATAAACGCATTTTCTTTTTAATACCCGTTTTTTGTGCTTTTCGTAATTTTTCGTTCGTTTGACAGACGGAGGATAACAGATGACGAATGAAATACACCACGCGCAGAAAACCTTTGGTGTATAATGGATGATGAATTTCCAGAGAAAAAATTGTTCAAACAGACGCAAGCAAAGAGGCTAGCGTTTAGTGTAATTGGTCGTTATTATAATTTGTATTTAGCCTACCAAAAGTTTTCGGAAATTATTTCTTCAAAGAAAATCAGAAAGTATGTATTAAATCGATAAAGTTAAACGGAAAGTATCGTTTATAAAGGCATTAAAGTTATTAACGGATAACTGATTATATGAAAAGTGATTTTATTGTGAAAAAAGATGGTAGCTGGACGTGCTATATTCCGTTGAATATTATTTTTGATTGTGTATTTTTTAATAATAATTTGACTTGACTTGTTTAGTCGACCTTAAGTCAAATTATTATTAAAAAATACACAATTAACAGGGAGAGGGCATACTCCATGTTCTTCTGCTTGGTTCAGGATTCGAACTCGTGTCCGCCACAGAATGAACATATACAACAAAAAACGAAACAACAAATTTTGACAAAAACTTGAGTTGTGTTTGCAATGATCTGCTTCTGAGTTTCCTAACAATGTTGTAATTCACAACAATATTGTCCAACGTTGGACTCATATAGCGGCAGTTGCATATAAGAAAAGACATCAACAAAGATCTCTGATGAGAAACTTTGGCAAGTTTCGAAATAGCTATCCGATCTGCCAGTTTGAGTCCAATAAATTTGTTGTTGTTTTTTTTTAAAATAAATGTTGTTTTATATGCATATTTTATATGCAGAAAACGTAATGATTTCAAATTGACCTCGAGCCTACAATTCTAATTCTTATTATTTTTGATTATTACAAAACTATATTACTCGTGAAAATACACACGCAATAAATTCACAAGTAATTTCCAAGTAATAATACACAAATAATATCAGCATATAAATGCCAGATTGTTGCGACATCTGGCACATCATGATTCTCACAAAATCATGCACCAAATCTTTGTATTTTTAAAAATTCCCTAAAATATTTTACATATGACATCACCTTTCTGTCTGCAAACAATGGCGCTTTGTAAACTTAGACAATTGCTTATGAAAACGCAAATGTCGGTTCGAAAAGCTTCCATTATAGGAGTTTGGCTTAGTTGAGTTTGCGTTTCAGTTTCCGTTTGCGTTTACGTGTCGTATCGTTTATAAAGGCATTAAAGTTATTAACGGATAACTGATTATATGAAAAGTGATTTTATTGTGAAAAAAAGATGGTAGCTGGTGCTATATTCCGTTGAATATTATTTTTGATTGTGTATTTTTTAACAATAATTGGACTTGACCAGTTTAGTTGACCTTAAGTCAAATTATTATTAAAAAATACACAATTAACAGGGAGAGGGCATACTCCATGTTCTTCTGCTTGGTTCAGGATTCGAGCTCGTGTCCGCCACAGAATGAACATATACAACAAAAAACGAAACAACAAATTTTGACAAAAACTTGAGTTGTGTTTGCAATGATCTGCTTCTGAGTTTCCTAACAATGTTGTAATTCACAACAATATTGTCCAACGTTGGACTCATATAGCGGCAGTTGCATATAAGAAAACACATCAACAAAGATCGCTGATGAGAAATTTTGGCAAGTTTCGAAATAGCTATCCGATCAGCCAGTTTTATGTCCATTAAATTTGTTGTTGTTTTTTTTTTTAAAATAAATACAACAAGATTTGTTGTTTTATATGCATATTTTATATGCAGAAAACGTAATGTTTTCAAATTGACCTCGAGCCTACAATTCTAATTCTTATTATTTTTGATTATTACAAAACTATATTACTCGTGAAAATACACACGCAATAAATTCACAAGTAATTTCCAAGTAATAATACACAAATAATATCAGCATATAAATGCCAGATTGTTGCGACATCTGGCACATCATGATTCTCACAAAATTATGCACCAAATCTTTGTATTTTTAAAGATTCCGTAAAATATTGTACATATGACATCACCTTTCTGTCTGCAAACAATGGCGCTTTGTAAACTTAGACAATTGCCTATGAAAACGCAAATGTCGGTTCGAAAAGCTTCCATTATAGGAGTTTGGCTTAGTTGAGTTTGCGTTTCAGTTTCCGTTTGCGTTTACGTGTCGTTTTAGTTTATGAGGCTGATAATTTTAATTTTAATAAATTTATTTATTTTGATTAAATATATCAGCAATACAATAAGAAATATTTTCTTTTATAGAACATAATATAGGATAATTATAATACTTAAGTACATTAAAAATTATGATATTATATATGTAGTATATCTATTAATGATAATTAAAAAAATTATGATTAAGAATTATTATTACAAAATTTGTAAACAAAATGTATAGAAGATTAGGCGTAAAGAGTAGGTGAGAAAAAAGTTCAGAAGAAGCTTTGATTTAATCCTAAACCAAGATTAACTATTTTAGCAACAAACTCTAATTTATGAATGCCGAGGTAAAGATTTGAAAAGTCACAAAAATACCCTGCTTTTTTCAAGATGGGAAGCACAACGCTTTTTGACGGATATATGATGACATTTCTCCCGCAAGAAGAGATTCAAAAGTCTTGGGCAAAGGTGATAAAATGCTAATTGGTCTGTAATCAGCAGAGGAGCAAGGAAGCAAGGGTTCAGTTTTTTGTGTACAGATGTAACTATTGCACTCTTCCAAAGGCAAGGAAATGCAGAAGTTGTAAGACAATGATTAATTACTTCAGTCAAAGGGCTATTATCAAAGACAATATAATACAAAGATGTCTCACTCAGTACGTTGAAAAATTTCAAAAAATTTTGTGCTGATCTGATAGCTTTTGTGCTTTTGAGAAAGAGCTTTCAATTTTGTTGAGATGCGACGAACATTCTCTCTCGCCTTTTACATGGGTACATAAAAATATAATTCGCGCTCAAAACACAGTGTACACAAACGAGAGAGAAGCGAATGTTTGTTTTTGTAAAATAAATTTTTAGAGTTTGTACGAATGTGCAAGAATACCGCTCGCTCGACAACAACAAGTATATGAATGACGACAACAGCGTTCTTTACCGAACCAGAAACGAGATTTTTTGTGTTTTTATTTTTACTGATGTTTTAGCTCCTTTTTGTGACTTGATTGATTTTGACTTTGGCTACTATTTTAATAGTGATTTTGGTTTTTTATTTGGATAATTTGGCAATTTATTTATTATTTATATTATAATCGGTAATTTGTAATTAATAATAATTAATTAATAATATATTATACAACAATGTATACATTGTACAAAACAAAGTCCAAATGCGCATCGGTTTGAGGAAAATAATAAATGTTATTCTCACAGGTTTAGTGTTTTAGATCGTTTGATAACCATAATACGCCGTAAGCATCGTTCTTGGTCATATTTTAAAAACAAACAATCAAAACTTCAAATACTGAATCATAAATAAATGTCATTTAATATTTGAAGATTTCATTTTTTATTGTTGTTTCTACTGATATAGGGCCTCTAAAAGTTTGTTATGCCACCACCCTTTGTTGTTATAATTAAAATATGATGTTCTACATTCTGATGTTAACTGCTTTGATTCTTTACACTCATTTGTAGCAAACGCGCTCTCTTGTGCTCACTTTCTTGCAAGTTGCAGCTCTTACTCTCACAACTTGATCTATTACTCTCACAACTTGATCTCTCGCTCTCACAATATGTTCATTTTACTCTCCCAAAGCTTCAGATGGGATTTTCCGAAAATCCCAATTGAATTTTAGCTGCTCGGTTTTTTTGTATGGAGTGAGACATCTTTGTATTATATTGTCTTTGCTATTATGTATGGAAGAATAATTTTGACAAATCTTGATAACATACACATGAAAAAAAAAACATATATTCACTCAATTAATTACATATATGCCAACGCATATACATCCTGCATCTACCACTAACTATTTAAAGTGTTTTATTACATTGCTTAGCTAGGATCTCAACCTAATAAAGATGCAGCTACTTTACCGACTTGGTCGATCATAATATTGACGTTTAATTTCGCATTGTCCACAATAAACAAAACGAAATCATTTCATACACTGCAGATAGCATAGTTTATGTTTTTGGAAGAGTTTTGCTAACTTTTATGATGATTTACCCGTGTAAGTTAGTGTAAGTTTTCGCAAATCTTCTTATCTTGTCTAAGATTTTTTTTTGTACCCATGTATTCTTTGTAATTTTATATTGTAATTATTGTGTTGGAACGATCAAACTCAGAATTATTATCCACTGATCTACAGTTAGCAGATGGCATACAATCGACACAATAGGCTAATTCTATAAAATAAAGACATTATGAAGACAATGAACCAAAAATATAAGACGCTAAACAAGAAACTCAATAAAGTCTAACAAACTCAAAACGAACCCTTACAAAAAGAAACAAGGAGTCAACACACGGCCGAACATAAATTCTATGCCAAGAACTTTGTGAACTTGACCAAAATCGCCATTGACTGAGACGAAACACAACTACTGGAAAAGGCGGAGGAAAATTGAGCAAACCATTGCAGATGCGGAATTGGCCATATAAAGATATCACATGTAAAGGGAAGGAAAATTAAAATAATATAAAAATTATATTATATTATAAAATATAATATGAAAATAAAATTATGAAGAACCTAAACCAAAAACTTAAGAGGAATAACATAATCAACAACACAACCGTACTAATCTATAAAAAGGAATATAGTATATAAATAAAACGAACAAACTGATCACGGAAACAAACTACAAGAAAATAGCAAAAGACCCCACCGGGGAATATCAAACAAAAATTAGGGGTGTAATAAAAAAGGTAACCAAAATAATAAAATCAAACCAGGCTCACACACTAACAAACATGAACTCTTCGGCACCTCCAATGACCGCACTAACAAAGATACATAAACAAGGCACCCCGATTATGAGGCCGATAATCAACTACAAATCGGTATTATTACAAATTGAAACACTACTTGACGCAACAAAAAAGGAGACATCTCGGTACAAATTAGAAACACCTTAGCAACTATACTGCGCCATAATAATTTCAGTTATTAACAGTCAGAGATTAATGAGATTGGAAACTCTTTTATCTTCAGATAAAGATGAAAAAAAGATCGATTTTTTATGATCTGGTGAATTTGGCTACATTTCTTCTGCAGCCAGAAAGAGATAGCAAGTGACGCTTTATCTTTTGACGATATTATTCACCAACATTTTTTGCAAGCGGTTGCCACCATAAGTAGACAAAGTGAAAAATGTGGGCATAAATATATTTCTGTGGGTATTTTTATGTGATTGTAGAAATTTGATTAAAATATTTTTGAATTTAGTTCAAATATTATAATCTATATATATAAAATTCGTGTGCGTTTCTATTAGCAAAATATATCCGGGACTTTTTTTTGGACTTCCACATCTCAGAAACTTGCAATTTTTCACAGATGTTTCTGGGCATCTAATGTTGATGAGAAAAAGTTCAAAAATCGAAACGGCTTCGCCATTTTTTTGCAAAAAATCGGATTGGGAGGAAATTTGTATTTTTTTTTCCTAGATTGTGCTGATTAATTTATCAGATGTTATTATGAAAAATTTAATAATTAAAAAAATTATCGGCCTATATCACCCGTGCACTTGCAACTACAACTACAAAACATACTAAATTTATTAATACTAATTACTATAATAATATTAACTACTAGTTAATACTAAAATAAAAAATAAGTAAATGTTATGTAATACATGCGAAACCTTACTTCATGCAGACCACCGGGTAATGATTTTATAGAAATAGATAAAGGGGAAGAATGCAAGTCGCAAGTGGAAGCAAATCACAATATATTTACAACAAACTCTTTTTATTTATTTATGTGTTATGCGCAAAATCTTATTTCTGAAATCAGGTTCGAAAATATTTCTATTAAAAAAACTTATAGTACATCAAATTTTACTATATATGCAAAAGCATAAAAATGTCCATTGCTTTACATCCGCAGGCATAAGTTCTGTAATACGACGTTTTAAAACAATATTAATATAAATATTTGTGAATGATAACCACTTTTCTACTAGCAACTATATGGCACATTTTTACATTTTCGACATTTACATTTTCGACCGTTCAATTAAATTGGTTTTTGTAACATTTGTATTGAAACTCACCGTTTTCAGTCGAGTCTTCGAAACTCACCCGCCAAAAGCATAAACAAACCTTTGTTTATGCTTTTGGCGGGTGAGTTTGCATAGAAAATTTATAGAAACAACACGCGGCTGTTTTTTTGAACAGCTGTTTTGTTCTAAGTTTCCAATCTCGTTATCTCTGTTAACAGTTCAACAACAGCATTTACTAACAAACAAACGGACTAAGAGTGGGAAACCCAAGCTCAGCAATACTCATGGAGGTTTTCATGAAAAGACTAGAAGAACAATACATGGAAGAACTCATTCATATTGGACTATTTAAACACAAAAACATAAAATTCACAACAGAGAAGCAAGGAAAAATAAATAATCTGTAGCCAATAAACTTGACTATGAAATATACAGAAAACAGACAATAATATACAACACATCAAACCACCCTCAACTGCATAAAAACGCCGCATTTAAACAAACGCCGACAATTAAAACAAGACTTGAAAGACCACCTTTAGAAAAAGAAGCGTATGGGAAGGAACTAAACACCGTATATGCCATAGCGACAACGGATACCAAAAGACCTAGGGCCAGTTTTTCAGTGCTCGTTTAAACGGCGTTTAAACGACGTTTAGTTAAACGTCAAACAAAAGTTAACTGAGATTTGGGTTTTTCAGTGCGAGTTTAACTTATCTATGTTAAACGTATCTTATCTATATTTCATAGCGAATTTATCTTATCTATATATTTAGCGAATACTCGTTACTATAAGTTGATGTTTCAACCTATTTTGGCAGCACCTGTCAATATTTTCATTTTTACAAAGGGAACAGCTGTTTTGGTGCAAAGAAACAAAATTTGTAGCACAGTTTAGAACACAGGTAAATGTCTATACTCGAAGAAAACAGCAGAAAACCGGAGTTTAACTCACCAATATTGGCCGGTAATCTCCGTTTAAACGAGCACTGAAAAACACAATATGTCGTTTAAACGGAAGTTAACTGAGAAACGACGATAAACGGGCACTGAAAAACTGGCCCCTAGTAGACAAGATCAGAAGATGCGAAAACAACAAAGACAGGCAAACAAGAAAACGACGAAAAGAACTAGACAGTACTAACTTACACGGGTAAATCAACATACAAATTAGCAAAACTCTTCCAAAAATACAACTGTTTTGTTCTGTTTGATAGGTGATTAAATTTGGAACTTGAACCAATTCCAATCCCTTTTTATTTATTTACTAGTATATAAGCCTTTCTTCGCCAGGAAGTTATTATTTTTTATTTATTTGTTAAAAAACTTGCGAAGCCTTTTGGACCTTCTCACCTTACTATTGAGAAATTACACTATTATGAAAAATTATTAATTTTTTAAATTGTACTGTATTCTATGCATTATGAAAAATTATTAATTTTTTAAATTATAAAATTTTTCATAATAAAATCTGACAAATTAATCAGCAAACAAATACAAATTTCCTCCCAATACGATTTTTTGCGAAAAATGGCGAATCAAAAAAAATGGTAAATGAACTGTCGTTCATTTACAACAGTTACATTATGCGGCGGTTTTTTTTTTGTTGCGACTATTGTAGTTTCTTTGTTGTAGGACGTTGCGGATTTCTTACCTGTTTTTATAGCAGACACGTAAGTTTTAGGAATATTAATTGGAAGGGGGTACATACGCCTGGCATCGGAGAAGGTGCACCTTTTAATAGTTTTTATTTTTTAAATTTCTTTTTGTTGTTGGAATTTAGTACACGAGGAGGAATATGCTGGGTGGGGTTCCAAACAATTTGCACAGATTTGGCGAGTGCAATATCTAACATTTTTGGCGGTTGATATAAATCAAATGTTTTCTATATTCCTGTCACTCCTTGGCTTTGTAGGTCGTTGAGTATTCCATTTTCGGGTGTTCATATCAGGTTGGGGTAAAAAATTGTGCCTTGCAGGAATTGAGGGAGTCATTATATGTGACAAAGAGTGTACACAGACCGCCAAAATTCTTCGCACCTATACATTTTTCCGCAACTGTTTGGGTTTTGGTAAGAACAGACTGCCATCGTGAAGCATACTCACCGATTCTGCCTTTGTAATGATGAAATCTAATGCTTTTCTTTTTTGCAAACACACTACAGTTGGAAAAAGGAATATTACCCGCAGCTCTGATCGTAATGAATTTTGGGTCCTTCTTCTGAATATTTATATATGGAAGTGCAGGGAAGCTTTCCTCGGTAATGTTGGTATTTTTCCTCTTAATTAGGAGAGAATGTTGAGTGACTTCATCAAGCACACTAAACCCACTCCCCCGTTGGGCGGGGAATCCCCCCCACATTAAACTAAATTAAATAAACTTTATTAGGTAGATTTATTGAAGCTTTGAATTAGAAAGAAAAGAGAAAAAAATCCGAAATTAGGCACCGGAAAATTAACGGAAGAATATAAAACGAAAAAACAAGAGCGGTCTTAGACAACTGTTCGTGACGAGAGTTGGTCTGAGACTGGCCCAATAAACATTACACTAACGAACCCAATGTGACGTGTACGTGCAAATTCAAACACTAACTCGTACCAATATGAACTGATATACACGAATAAAAGCGATGTAACCCAACTAATACGAACGTACACGTACATAGGTTAGGTTGGGTTAGGCTAGACTAGAGGGACTCCCTAGAGTCTTCCGGCCCCAAGCGACCGGATGCACTTAGGCCTTATGGCCCATTGTGCTCCTCCTATGGAGAGGAACGAGGAGAGGAGGAAAGGGTGGGGGATGGATGCCATTTTACTTTAATCAGAGAATCCCGTGCCCTGCACGAAGATCTTTATTGCCTTCCAGCTCTTGCGGCCGACTTCCTCAAGGGTAGTTAACTACGTGGAGCGCAGTGTTTGTAGCCTTACCTTGCAAAATGCAGGGCAGTCACACAGATAGTGCTCCAGTGTTTCTGGGTATTCCAGACAGGACCTGCACAAGTCAGATTCCATGCTACGTAACTGCCGTAGATGGCCTCTGAGTTCATTGTGTCCTGTCAGAATACCTATAATTGTTCGTAGTTTTCCCTTACTTCTAGACAGAAGTTTCCTAGTTTGGGCCGCGTCAGTGATTAGTTACTGTTCATGCAGTAAAAGCCTCTCGTGCGCCCGTCCATTTTCGATCCGTCCGTGTATAGGTAAATGCTATGGCTCATTTCGCCTATCCATGCAGTGTTCCAATCGCACCTCTTTGGTATGATGGATTCCACTGGCGTTCTGGACTGGATTTCCGGAATACGGTCGCAATCCCATTCGCCGGGCCTTACATTCATGTGGTCAAGTATGGTCTGATGTCCTGTAATGTGGTTCCGGTCATACCAGGAGCCCAGGACTCTCAGTCTTGCTGCAGTTACAGAAGCTTCATATTTGACTTGTATATCTATTGCGCGTATGGAGAGGATTACCTCCATCGCCTTTATTGAGGTAGTTCTTAACGCTTCGCAGATCCCGATGCAGCATGATCGTTGCACCCTTTCCAGCGGCTTTAGTTACACTTTGTTTTTAGCGCGCACCACCAGACTACTGAGGCATAAGCTAGTTAAGTTTCTTTCCAGTTAAGTTTCCTATCTCGGATAACTCCGTGATTTGACCTTATCCTTAAGCTTCAACCCAGTGCCTTCCAGAACAGGAAGGTCAACGTTAGGTATCTTCCTTTTCCTGGTGAATAAGCATAGATCCGTTTTTTCAGGGTTTATATTTAGGCCCCCGGGCCTGGTCCAATGACGACTTTGCCCAGTGCCACCTGAATTCTTCTTAACAAATACTGAGGGAACCTACCTGTGGCTATGATTACTATGTCGTCGGCATAGCACACCACTTGAAGGCCTTCCTCCGTTAGCGTCCTCAAGTGGCTGTTACCTACAGTGACCCATAGCAGTGGTGACAAAATGCCCCCTTGCGGTGTTCCCTGTAATACTTTCCCCTTCACCTTTATGCCCCATTGTTCACATCTTATGTACCTATAGCTCAGTAAGTGTTTTATCCATCTCAAGATGGACCGGTCCACATTAAATGAGCTTAAGGATCCTATAAGGGTTCAGCGGATACATTGTTGAAGGCACCCTCGATGTCCACAAAAGCGGCGAGAGCGTATTCTATAAAGTCCAAGGACTTTTCAATACTGTACACTACCTCCTGTAGTGCAGTTTCTACTGACTTACCTTTGACGTAAGCATGTTGCTTATAGGTCAGTGCTTCCCTTGGAATGCTCTCCTTGATCATGTTATCGCAAATGCGCTCCATGGTCTTGAGCATGAAGGATGTCAGACTTATTGGTCTGTATGCCCTGATTGAGGTATGGTCCTTTTTCCCTGGTTTGGGTATAAAGACCACCTTCGCCTGTCTCCAAGCCTTTGGCGTGTAACCCAATTGGATACATGCCGTAAATAGTGAGGCTGGTCTGTGCTGCAGGGCATCTTCACAGCATTGAATCATTGCTGGGTCTTCAGACAGTCGAAAAGTGCTCGTTCATTAGTATTTTTATCGAACTCCTATCCCTTGCTGGAACCCAGTCCTTCCTTTCCACTCGTCCAGGTTGCGAGTGAGTTTTCGATAAAAGTTTCTTGATCTTCCTCGTTTACTGAGTGAACTTGCTCGCAGAATATCCTCCAAGAGTTACGCTTAGCCTCTCTGAGTTTATTCTTATATTGTCTTAGGATTCCATGGTAGTCATCCCAGAGTGCTTGTACCTAACCGCTTCGCCCGTTTAAAAAGTCTACGACAGGGTCTCCGTAGGTCTCGCAGATCAGATGTGAAATAAGCTTTGGTCCCGGGAAGGCCTGTCTTCTTCAAAGGACATGCTTTCCATCATGTGGAAATTTCCGACATGTGGATTCCCATCATTACATCTTAGCCAGTCCTCCGCTAGCTTTTTGAATTTTGGCCAATTTGTGGCCATCTTGTTCCTGTATAGGAGGGGTGTTGCCTCTACATAAACGAGCTTAAGACTGATGTAAACGTGATCAGAGAATGAATGTGCCTTGGACACATGCCAATCCCTGACTTGCGCTACAGTGTCTTTATCACAGAAAGTTACGCCCAATACTTCCCTCCTGTTCCTGTTTATGACAAACAAAACTGGTTTGACTCCAAACAAAATTTTACAAAGAATGTCGGAAACTCGTTCCAAAATACATGATTGTACCTCTAGCAATTTATTGTTGAAATATAAAAACCCTGATAAGAAGTTTAAAAACAAAATTAAATATTTCAATGCGAAAAGGATGCAAATTTATTTTAACGGATCGCATAGTAATGAATAATTATTTTAACGTACTATAACAGTTTAAACCAAGTACTCATAAAATCTCATTTGAAACGTCTTCAATAATTTTGAATGCATAGTCGATTTCAAATACGGTTAATAATCGGTTTGCTGTAATGCGTATGCTAGGACGTATTGGATTTCCTTCAATTTTGTATAAATAGCAGGCTTGCACTATGGCAATACCTCGTGATATGCACTAGGGGAAAAAATTATAAAATTAATAATTTAAAAAATTACACCTCCTCACAATATAATTACCTCACCGCAAACTTTATTTAAAAGTTCATGCTCGACTTCTCTATTATCACGATTCTCAGATATATACAAATGTTTCACTGGAGACAACTTATTTCCCCCCAACTTTAACTTTGAGAAAGTCGAAAATTTAGAATTCATAAGAATTGAGATTTCTCTAAGTTCCATGAATATCTGTGGCTCGCTATCCAAACGTTTTAAAGATGAAATTGCAGACTCAGCCAAGAGTGGAGGTAGCGATGCGGAAAAGCAGTATCCCAAGCCAGATAAACGTTGATGTTCCACAATGAAATGCGAACCAACACAAAATCCACCTATTGCACCCACAGTCCATTCCATGGCCGCAGCTATAAGATCTATTTCAGCACGCTTATGAAAAAATAAATTTAAAGCATTTTAATTCGATTTACAAATAAATCTTTAAAATATATTACATTAATATTAAAGTGCTCTGTAACACCACGTCCGGTTTTCCCTAACGTACCAAACGAGACACTCTCGTCTAAAAATAAACGCAGTTTATGAGTTGAACGCAAAGTGACAAGTTCCGGTAAGGGACAAATTTCACCAGTATTTAAATATATGCCTTCAGCGATAATAAAGCGTCGTGACTTCGAAGTTTCTTTTGAATTCTACATTTTTAAATTTACATTGAAATTAAACGAACCGTACAGTAAAATAATATAATTATTAAAAGACTTTCACCTTATCATCTCGCTTCGCTTGTTCCCTTAATAAACGCTCTAAATCAGCTATATCGTTATGTTTATAAAAATATACCGTGCTGCGCGAGGCATCCAAACCCTTTTGTATTGCAAAATTAACAGCCTCATCACTGGAATTAAAAATAAATAATACAATAATATTGTATAAATATATGATAATTAAAAAAATTATATTCAAACTAGTATATAAGCCTTTCTTCGCCAGGATGTTATTATTTTTTATTTATTTCGTAAAAAAAATTGCGAATCCTTTTGGAATTTCTCACCTTACTATTGAGAAATTACACTTTTATGAACAATTATTATTTTTTTTTTTATAATAAAATCTGACAAATTAATCAGCACAATCTAGGAAAACAAATATAAATTTCCTCCCAATCGGATCTATTGCAAAAAAATGGCGAAGCCGTTTGGATTTTTGAAATTTTTCTCATCAACATTAAATGCCCAGGAACATCTGTGAAAAAATTTAAGTTTCTAAGTGATGTGGAAGTCCAAAAAAAAGTCCCGGACATATTTTGCTAACAGACAGACACAGGGATTTTATATATATAAATTATTGACTATGAAGTCTTTATCATTTTATACTTTCGTTTGTACTTGCGTTTGTCAATTAGACTGCAGATATTAAATTTTATCTTAGTAGGTCACTCCGGTCAATCTTAATAGAATTGGCTTAGTTGATTCTAATATGAAGTTATGTTGTTTTAAAGATTGGTCATTTAGCTTTTGCATTAAGTGTATTTCATTTTAAAGTTTTGCAAGTAAGTTGATATTAACAGTCAACATTAATAACAAAAAATTAAGCTAAATGCATACAAACGATTTTTTTATCTCTGCAACAATGCTAGCCACACCATATGCACGCGTGTGTTGTATGTCGCGTGTGATCGCAATTTCCTCTTTTGTTTGACAAGAACTTTCAAGGCCAGTATTATTGTTTTTATAATACTACTCCGCGAGTGAGTCAAGGCCAAGTTCACGTTAATGCAACCACAGCACTTTGCTTGGTAAGCCAAAAGCTTTAGTCAAGCTTCGTTTAAAGTAAATTCAAAAGCCAAGGTAGCAACCAGAACACGTCGTATTTAAATGGATTGTGGAAGCTAGCTTTCATTAGCAAGCTTCCAAACCATTAAATCGCTTGGTTTGAAATAACCAACGATCAGAATCCACACGCGGAAGAATTAAATTGAGAACGATTTTCTTCCGCGTATTGATTCTGCGAATATTACAATTTTTATATTGCGAAATAATGGAAATTGCGACACGCGCCAACAGCGACCCACTTCAGTTCGGTCGACGTCTGTGTCGACCGAGCTAACTTGGAATCTAGAAAAGATTCCAATCAGAGTCTTGAAAATATTATCAAAACGACGAGGTCGTTAAGCCGCGCATAAAGTCGCGCATTAGTTTTATTAATAAGTGTAAATAAAACTTAGTGTAACTCAACGAGTTAGTAATAAGATAATAATCTGTGTACGCGGTTAATAATAAATATAATTATAAGGTTATAAAGTAGTGTAACTCAACGCAGAAAAAGGGACAAAAGTGTCAAAATAAAGCATATACAGAATAGTGAATAAATAAAGTAACAAAGAAGCCTAACTCAAGGAGTTTTACTTAGTTGTCAAAAGGACGACTAAAATACCAGAGGACCACCCTATATTAAGGTACAACGTGTAGATTACAACAATTGGCGCAGCCGGATTTTCGAGCCGAGGATCGCTCGATTGAGTAAAAAGTGATTAAGAATAAAATATGAAAATTAAAAATAAGTAGCTTAGAATAGTAGCTTAGTTAGTTAAAAGATAATTAGTTAAAAGTAAAGTGAGATAAGAAAGTAACTTTGAAAAAAAAAAAAATTTTTTTTGAATTAAAGTGAAAAGTGAAACAATAATTTAGTAATAAATTTGGAGGAATTTTGAAAATAAGCGAAATAATAATTTTAGGAGTAAATCGAAAAGTAAAAATCTAGCAGTTCTTTTTAAATACAACATATTGGCAACAGCATATACAACATATATAGAAATAAAGTTGCCAGGAAATTGAAAAAAAAAAACAAAGTGAAATAATAAGTTCAGGAAAAATTAAAACAGTGAAAGGAAAAAATTGAAAAGTAAAAGTAGAGTCAAATAATAAGGAAAAGTGTAAAGGATAGTAATAGAATTGAAAGAATTTAATTCTATTATTATATTTAAATATATTATTTTATAAATATTACATAAAACATAAAATAACTTTCAGGTCCCAAATTCATCGGTTACATCAAATGCTAGCTTAATTGCACAGCAAACTTGTCCCCTTGTCCTAGGCATTAGCCGGACAAAAATCTTCACTGAGGTCGACCCATTTCACTCGGGAAGTCATTCTTATATTTTTATAACTATAGGATAAGTACTGAACTTAAAACTGTGGAATTAGGGAAAAGTAAAGTACGTTCACTAATAAAAATAACTACAAATTTAAAATAATCAAATTATACATTATATACTTAATTAAAAAGAAAATTTTTTGCGATTTTTTTTTTTTTTTCCTCATAAACGTTATTGGTTACTGTGAGTAACAATTTGGCGAAGATCAAGAGTACTCTATTAACTTAAATAAATTCTATTTAACGTGATAAAGTTCGAATGATAAAAGCAAATTGTTAAAAACAGGAATGCAATAAAGTCAAAACAAAACGCGTAGAGTTTAAGTTTGCGTTGTATCGTTTCGAGTGTGTTAATTTGAGTTAAAATTAAACACGTTAAGCAAATTTTAACGATTAACTTGTTTTCAGAGCCGCACATTTTTCGGGTGTGTCTTAGACGTTTGTTTTCAAAATAAACTGTTGAATAAATTGTAACATTCAATGTAGTTGATTTCAAAGTCGCACATTTTTTTTAACTAATACGTCATACGTTCGCAAACGTATGAGATTTCAAAAAAAAAAAAAGGGGTAATAAACGGGATTACCATAAATGAAAACATTAAATAGAATTTTTTGTTGTTGTTATTTTTAAAACAAAAACCAAAATTAAAAGTTAAACATTTAAGGTAATGCGCTTGGAGACTTCATATTGGTTGAAGAATCAAAGAAAAATTAGAATTAGTCATTTAAACAAATTAAGACGACAGATAACATAGATAAAATGGGTATAGGTGAGATAGCCAAGATTACGAATAGGCTGGTACCGCTATTTTCGGGAACGCAGTCGCCAGACTTACGCGGCGAAGTGTATAAGTTCATACAGGGTGCGAATTAGCCGCAAGGGATGTAGGTGCAGCCAACAGTCAGGACTACATAGACTGCATTAAGCAGCGATTACATGGGGATGCGTATGATTTGGTGAGGTCACAACGATTCACTAGTCTCGAGGAATTCTACCTCACAATAAAAAGAGCATATTTGCCTAATGTAACCTTAGACTCAGTGATAATAGGTATCCAAAATTGTAGCCAGTTACTTAATGAAGATATACGACAGTTTGCGAGACGCCTAAACGCCCTTCGAACACAGGCAATAGAGATAATTGGAACGGATTACAACGGAGATGGAGATAGAGCACTATTCAGTATGCTGGAAGGGGTCATAGAGAAATCATTCAAAACAGGATTAAAGGACGCCGCATTGAGGATTTATATGCTCAATGTGACAAAGAAAAACATTGAACAAATGGTAGAATTGGCCGTAGCGGCCCTCGACACCATACACAGTAGCTCCCTCCAAACAGACCCTTTGAACATTAATATGAATTCGCAGTTTCGTGCCACCATGCATAACCAGCACGAGCAAATTCAACAGGGAAGCCAGGGCAGAGCTACAGGAGATAGAATTGTTCGGCAACCAACCAGGACACAAAATCCTCCACAAGGAGCTTCAGAGAGAATAATCTGTTCATTTTGCAAAAAGCGAGGGCATACCAGAGAGGATTGTTTAACGCGCAAAAACACGCCTTATTGTGAGAAGTGTTTAAAATATGGACACGAAGCAAGCTGGAAGTGTGATCACGACGGAAGCCAGAAGAATGTGGCAAGGAACACATATCAAGGGCCCAACTATCAAAGACAAGGAATTCAGCAATGGAATGCACCTCAGCAATCGAACCAAGTCCAACGAAATTGGCAACAAAAACAACCACAGCAAAATTGGAACCATAACAAATTTCAACAGAACGGGAGTCAAAGAAGGCCAATAAACTCTATACCTAATACCTTTAACGGCTTGCAGATGAATCAGACTCCTATAAACCCACCTAACAGAGTAAACCAAACTATATGTCATTGGTGTAACAGACCAGGACACATGATAAAAAATTGCGAGGCAAAAAGGAATTTTGAATTGTTGCAAAATAATCGTCCGGGAAACTAAAAAGGGCCCAGAATAGGCCAATAATCTGGGAACCCAAAAATATTAGTAACTTAAGGCCAAATGAAGGAATAACAGTAATTCATACATCCGAACCGGTTGTGGATACGTTACCAGCTTTAACAAACAAAGTGGTAACCGTATGTCCGACATCGGAAGCCATTGTTGAAACGTTACCAACTTCAAACGACTTAAAACTTAATATTAAGTTGCAGACGGATAATAATAAAACCAACATTACCGAGAGAAATCATACGTTTGGAGAAACTGTTGATTTAGAGATGCCAATTGAATGGAACGAGGAAAAATACAAAAATAGAAATACAGAAACAGGATCTAACTGCGATCAAACCCAGTTGAATGATGTGTTCATCGAATTACCTTGTGCAGAGGCTATAAATGGAAAACTCATTTTACTGGTAGATACAGGAGCAGATACAAGCCTGATAAAGAAAAGTGCGATTAGGGATAGCACAATAATAGACAAGTCGAATAGGAAAGACTTAGGCGGAGCATTTGGAGGTTGTGTGACCACAGAAGGATCAACTACTATATGCCACAAGAAGGTACAGTCCTTACGTTTAACGCTACACGTTGTGTCACTTAAACAAGGAGTACCGGCAGACGGCATATTAGGAAGGGATAATTTGTGGAACAAATCCAATATAAATACAATGGAGAAGATTTTAACACTCTTCAATGAAAGGAAAGAGGTGATTTTAGAATTACCGATAAAAACTATCGAGCAGACTGAAGAGAAAAATAAACAATATTACATACCAGTTAATGCAAGGACAATTACGATAGTACCAATAAAACTACGTACGAAATTTAATAATGTTATAATTCATAAAGAAGAAATAGATCCAGGAATCTATATAGCAGACACATTAGTAAATGTGAAAGATAATACTGTTTATGCTCCCATACTAAATACAACAGAGTATGATTACGAGATAAACAGCGAATTTAAACCGAAGTTCACAAATTCTGACGAGTACACAATACAAAGGACTACGTCAATTAATAGCATAGGCAAAATAGATGCCAAAAGAAGAATAAATGAATTGCTCAATGAAATTGAGTTAGATAAAAATTTAAATATTGAGGAAAAGCATTCCATAGAAGAAGTGGTAAAATCATTTCATGACGTCTTCCTACTAGAAGGAGACGAACTTTCGTTTACAAGCGTATTGAAACACGAAATTCCAACAGGCGCAGATCAGCCACCCATAAACAGAAAACAATACAGATTACCTCAAATACACAGGGAGGAAATAAACAAACAAGTGAACAAACTTATAGATGATGGCATAATAACACATAGCACATCACCATGGAACTCGCCGTTACTTTTAGTGCCCAAGAAAAGTGGCAAGGACGGGGAGAAAAAATGGAGACTTGTAATAGATTACAGGAAGCTCAACGAAGCGACGATCAAACAAGTTTTTCCGATTCCTCGTATTGACGAAATTTTGGAGCAATTAGGCCATAGCAGATATTTTTCAACGCTAGATTTGGCAAGTGGATATCACCAAGTTTTAGTGGATGACAGGGACAAGGAAAAAACAGCATTCAGTACAGGACTAGGGCATTTCGAATTTAATCGCATGCCATTTGGGCTAACAGGAGCCCCAGCATCATTTCAAAGGATAATGAATCATATCCTAACAGGTCTACAAGGGATAGACTGTTTTGTTTATTTAGATGACATAGTTATCTACGGTAGGAATTTGAAACAACACGAGGAAAGATTATGTTCAGTATTACAGAAATTACGTGAACATAATCTAAAACTTAATACTGGAAAATGCAGATTTCTAAGAAGAGAAATTGTTTATTTAGGACATAAATGCACAGATCAGGGCGCACTACCTGACCCCAGCAAAGTGGAATGCGTTCAGAGCATTCCGCCGCCTAAAAATAAAAAGGAGGTGCAGGCATACTTAGGACTAGTGAATTATTATAGAAAATTCATACCGGGCACAGCAAAGATAGCCCTGCCTATTAACAAACTTCTACGCAAAGACGCGAAGTTTATTTGGACACAAGAATGCCAGGAAGCATTCGAATCATTGAAAAGGGCAATAATAACACCCCCGGTTTTGGCATATCCAGATTTTGAAAAGGAATTCATACTAACTACTGATGCAAGTAACGAAGCGTTAGGCGCAGTACTGTCTCAGGGCAAAATAGGCGAAGATAGGCCGATAGCCTTTGCCAGCAGAGCCTTGAATGACGCAGAAAAGCGTTACTCAACAATAGAAAAGAAGTTTCTAGCCATTGTGTGGGCAACAAAAAATTTCAGAGCGTATCTGTTAGGAAGACCATTCAAGATAGTTACAGACCATCAACCGTTAAAAGGAATAGCTAACATAAAAGACCAGACTTCAAGACTGGCAAGGTTTAGGCATAAATTATCAGAATACGATTTCGAAATTCTATATAAGCCAGGAAAGAAAAACTTAAATGCAGACGCGCTAAGTAGAATCCCACAGGAAAACCATAAAACAATAGCAGCCGTACAAACACGGTCGAAAGCAAAAACAGCTAACCAAGATCAACAACAAGGAACACCCGTTGAATTCGATAAAGATGATGTGGAACCGGGAAGCGGAAGAAGTAACACAGCAACATTGCTATCCGACCCGAAAGAAATAGAGACCGTTATAAAAGATTTCCATAACACCCCCCTAGGAGGTCACCAGGGAGCGGTAAAAACATATTTAAGAGTCCGACAACAATATAGGTGGGCAGGAATGCAAAGACAAATCAAAGATTATGTCAAAAACTGTCCAAAGTGCCAAGCGAACAAAAGTTCGAAGTTAACAAAAATGCCCATGGTGTTAACGGATACACCAAAGCGGCCGTTTGATAAAGTTTATATGGACATAGTAGGTATTCTACCAGAAACTGTGTCTGGCAATAAGTACAGCTTAACGTTTCAAGATGACTTTTCGAAATTTATGGCATGTACAGCCATCCCAGACGCGGAAGCAAGTACTGTCGCCAGAGCCTTTTATGACGAAGTAATTACGCGTTACGGAATTCCGAGGATTCTAATTACCGATAACGGAACTAATTTTATTTCGAAATTGTTCTCGGACACATGCAAGTTGTTAGGCATTAAAAAATTGCACATAACGCCTTACCATCCGCAAGCTAATGGCTCATTAGAAAGAAGCCACAGACCGTTAGCGGAATATTTGCGGAGTTTTGCGAAAGAAGACGGGTCGAATTGGGATCAATGGTTAACTGCTGCTATGCATGTTCACAACCACACACCCCACATTACGACTAAGCAAACACCGTTCCGTACTTTGTTTGGATTCGACATAGAAATGCCGACAAATTTAAAAAGAAAATGTGGTCCGGTATATAATGCCGAAGACCCAAATAAAATTTTAAAGTTCCAAATACAGAGAGCTCACGAAATCGTGAGGAAAAATCAGGAAATGGCTAAGCAAATAGCCAAAAACCAGTATGACAATAAGTTAAATTTAGTAGAATTTAAGGTAGGAGATAGTGTATTAATTAAGAACCAAACGAGGAAAAATAAGTTTTCTCCCATATGGATAGGGCCCTATAAAATAGTAGCAATTAAAAGTCCAATTACTACAGTTTTAAATATTAAGGGAAGGGAAAAACCTTTCCACAATAACTTACTCAAGTTATATAATAGCAATTAAGAGGGAAATAGAATAGAATCACTTAAAATAAGAAAATAGGTTTAGGGGGAAATTAAATTAAGTAGTCATAGAATAAAGTAAAATTAAAGTAATCACAATACGCTTAGGATTAGGATAGAATAAATATATATAAAATAGGATTGATAGAATTTAGTATGGGATAGTAGGAAACTAACATTTTTAATTTTACTACTAATAATTTTAATTTAACTTCAGTCTTAAGGCTGAATAACGAATGAAATATTGAAAAATTCAACAAGAAAGTAAATAGAAGATCAGAATAGCGGTTCAGTAAGCAACAACTTGCTTATTTAAGCGTAAAATATAAGAAAAAGAAAACTTATAGTAAAAGAAATAAAAATATAGTAAAATAAATTCGTAATTAATATCGAAGTCATTTTTTTTGTAAAATTTTGAAATTGAACCCTTGGTATTCATTTTTAATAGATAATATACGGTATATTAAAAGTAGCTGTTCCGTTAAATACACAGCCATATCTGTTGCATTTGCAATTATTTTAGAAATAAATGCACATGAAATCTATGCATAAAGACTTAGTTTATGCATAAACACATTTTAAAAATTATATCCGCACCAAAATGCAGACATAGGAATAAAAGATAAATAAATATAAGACAGAAAATAATTGCCTCAAATCTTGTGAAGTATTCTTCTAATCTCAAATATTAATAATGAATAAGTATAATTATAATAATAAATAAATAAAATCTTCTTAAACATATAAAATAAAATTATTACAAATATGTAATGTAATGTACGGTCCTATAAAATGTAGTTCATTAATGTTCCATGTAAAATAGTAACGACACATAATAACAAATAAAGCAAAATTTAAGAATTGAGCGATTAACGCAAGCAATGCAACAAAGCAGAGCAACTGAACACGAGCAGAATGCAGTGTCAGTAAAAACATTTAATGAAAAAAAAAAAAAAAAAACAACAAGCACAGTTAATGAAGAATTTTAACACAAGCCAAAAGAGGAAGAGAAAGAAAAAAAAAAAAAAAAGGAACCCAAAGTTGAACAACTTCAAAATAGGCACAACGAAAAAAGAAACAAAAAAAAAAAAAAACAAAATATATATCAAAGAAAGAAGACAGGAAAAATATTTGTTTTTTTTTACGCATTTTACATCAACACTATATGTCCTTCTTAGGCATAGAAAAAAAAAAGTGTAATAAGAAACTAATAATAAAATAACAGGAAAACAAAAACATAATGTAACCATTGTTATATACATAAATATATAGACAATAATTAAAGTACATTTACAAATGTACACATATACACATAGAAAAATAATTGAAACTTAACTTAATTGTAATTCAGAATAAGATAGGAAATTAAGAAATAATTATTAAGGAAAATGAAGAATTGCACTTAACTCTTACAAAATAACATAATAACGTATTATTAAGAAGAAGAATAAAATCGTACATTAAAATAAGAAAGAAGTTACATAAATATTGTGATTGCGTAAAAAATTAACGTTATCAAAATACATTCATAAAATTTTAATTGAAAGTCAACACATTCTAAATTTATAAGTAACGCATTATATTCGACGAAATATAAATAAATATATTGTAAAAACAGAAATAAACATCAACAATATGTGGAAATTGAATGTAATGTACAATATACAAGAAGAATCCAGCATGCAGAGAAGCTGACCTGAGTGCCGATGTACACCCATCAGAACAGCAAAAGTGCAACAACACAGAGCAGCACTTTGACAACAAGGCGACAATTAGCGCCCAACCAACTAGAAGGGGGAAGGGTAGCTGGAATAGCTGGATCACGTAGCGACCACAACCAAAGATGGAATTGTTGCGACAAACAAGCAATTCAATACAGCAATGCAACAACATTCGACAAAAGCACGAAACTACCTTAAAGAGATCCGACAACAGCAACAGTTGAACATCAATATTATCGAGTGATAATGGTGACAAATACACAGTACCTTGAGGTCACGTGGAGACCGAAATCACTGCAGCAGCTAATTTCCAGTGTCTGCGCGAAAGCGAAATCCTCATGAATCATGATGGCAGCCTAGCAGCTTAACTTCAAGCGAAAGTTACGTTAAGCGTAAGGGACAGCATCACAACGTCGTGGCGATGGAGCAGCTAGTAGACAACGACTAATGCGGTCACAATTAAATTTACACCAGTCATTTATGGTACATTACTCCGTGGCACAAATCACACTCGACAACATTACCTTAAGAGATAACGATTTAAACGCATCACCACGATCGACAAGAAAAATGTTGAACATGTTTAGCAAGATGTTACAAATGATGATCTTGGCAACATCTCAACCATCAACTACCGTGAAGTGAAAACCAATTGATCCCAATTGTGGGACAACGATACTACCGGCAACGGACATCTGCATCTGACAATCAAGCCTAGCACCTACCACGTCAGCTACCCCGCAGCAACATTCCCACGACACATCGAGAAGAAGACATCGAGACAACGGGGTGTACATTAACAGCCAAACCATCATCAGCAACAACAAGAACATCAATATCCACACTAAATCATCATCCACCTACACACAGATGACACCGAAGAAAGGCAGCTACCGGCCATATTATTGTATTATTATTGTAATCAGTTTTCATTATTTATTATATTATTTTTATTTTTATATTATTATGGTTAATAATTAAGTGTATTGAAGTTGTTGTAATTATTACTAATAACTAATGAATATTGACTAGCACATAAGATCTTCATGAAATGAAATACACTAACATACATAAGTAGACAATAAGCAAAATCAACCTAAACACACGACCACCCCCAATTCAACAAACAATAGATGTACAAGAAAAATTTAATATCGTTTTGTACGATACTAAATTTTTCTTCACCGAGGGTGGAGGGATGTTGTATGTCGCGATCGCAATTTCCTCTTTTGTTTGACAAGAACTTTCAAGGCCAGTATTATTGTTTTTATAATACTACTCCGCGAGTGAGTCAAGGCCAAGTTCACGTTAATGCAACCACAGCACTTTGCTTGGTAAGCCAAAAGCTTTAGTCAAGCTTCGTTTAAAGTAAATTCAAAAGCCAAGGTAGCAACCAGAACACGTCGTATTTAAATGGATTGTGGAAGCTAGCTTTCATTAGCAAGCTTCCAAACCATTAAATCGCTTGGTTTGAAATAACCAACGATCAGAATCCACACGCGGAAGAATTAAATTGAGAACGATTTTCTTCCGCGTATTGATTCTGCGAATATTACAATTTTTATATTGCGAAATAATGAAAATTGCGACACGCGCCAACAGCGACCCACTTCAGTTCGGTCGACGTCTGTGTCGACCGAGCTAACTTGGAATCTAGAAAAGATTCCAATCAGAGTCTTGAAAATATTATCAAAACGACGAGGTCGTTAAGCCGCGCATAAAGTCGCGCATTAGTTTTATTAATAAGTGTAAATAAAACTTAGTGTAACTCAACGAGTTAGTAATAAGATAATAATCTGTGTACGCGGTTAATAATAAATATAATTATAAGGTTATAAAGTAGTGTAACTCAACGCAGAAAAAGGGACAAAAGTGTCAAAATAAAGCATATACAGAATAGTGAATAAATAAAGTATCAAAGAAGCCTAACTCAAGGAGTTTTACTTAGTTGTCAAAAGGACGACTAAAATACCAGAGGACCACCCTATATTAAGGTACAACGTGTAGATTACAACAATTGGCGCAGCCGGATTTTCGAGCCGAGGATCGCTCGATTGAGTAAAAAGTGAGTAAGAATAAAATATGAAAATTAAAAATAAGTAGCTTAGAATAGTAGCTTAGTTAGTTAAAAGATAATTAGTTAAAAGTAAAGTGAGATAAGAAAGTAACTTTGAAAAAAAAAAAAATTTTTTTTGAATTAAAGTAAAAAGTGAAACAATAATTTAGTAATAAATTTGGAGGAATTTTGAAAATAAGCGAAATAATAATTTTAGGAGTAAATCGAAAAGTAAAAATCTAGCAGTTCTTTTTAAATACAACATATTGGCAACAGCATATACAACATATATAGAAATAAAGTTGCCAGGAAATTGAAAAAAAAAAACAAAGTGAAATAATAAGTTCAGGAAAAATTAAAACAGTGAAAGGAAAAAATTGAAAAGTAAAAGTAGAGTCAAATAATAAGGAAAAGTGTAAAGGATAGTAATAGAATTGAATGAATTTAATTCTATTATTATATTTAAATATATTATTTTATAAATATTACATAAAACATAAAACAACTTTCAGGTCCCAAATTCATCGGTTACATCAAAAGGATGCTAGCTTAATTGCACAGCAAACTTGTCCCCTTGTCCTAGGCATTAGCCGGACAAAAATCTTCACTGAGGTCGACCCATTTCACTCGGGAAGTCATTCTTATATTTTTATAACTATAGGATAAGTACTGAACTTAAAACTGTGGAATTAGGGAAAAGTAAAGTACGTTCACTAATAAAAATAACTACAAATTTAAAATAATCAAATTATACATTATATACTTAATTAAAAAGAAAATTTTTTGCGATTTTTTTTTTTTTCCTCATAAACGTTATTGGTTACTGTGAGTAACAATTTGGCGAAGATCAAGAGTACTCTATTAACTTAAATAAATTCTATTTAACGTGATAAAGTTCGAATGATAAAAGCAAATTGTTAAAAACAGGAATGCAATAAAGTCAAAACAAAACGCGTAGAGTTTAAGTTTGCGTTGTATCGTTTCGAGTGTGTTAATTTGAGTTAAAATTAAACACGTTAAGCAAATTTTAACGATTAACTTGTTTTCAGAGCCGCACATTTTTTCGGGTGTGTCTTAGACGTTTGTTTTCAAAATAAACTGTTGAATAAATTGTAACATTCAATGTAGTTGATTTCAAAGTCGCACATTTTTTTTAACTAATACGTCATACGTTCGCAAACGTATGAGATTTCAAAAAAAAAAAAAGGGGTAATAAACGGGATTACCATAAATGAAAACATTAAATAGAATTTTTTTTTGTTGTTATTTTTAAAACAAAAACCAAAATTAAAAGTTAAACATTTAAGGTAATGCGCTTGGAGACTTCATATTGGTTGAAGAATCAAAGAAAAATTAGAATTAGTCATTTAAACAAATTAAGACGACAGATAACATAGATAAAATGGGTATAGGTGAGATAGCCAAGATTACGAATAGGCTGGTACCGCTATTTTCGGGAACGCAGTCGCCAGACTTACGCGGCGAAGTGTATAAGTTCATACAGGGTGCGAATTAGCCGCAAGGGATGTAGGTGCAGCCAACAGTCAGGACTACATAGACTGCATTAAGCAGCGATTACATGGGGATGCGTATGATTTGGTGAGGTCACAACGATTCACTAGTCTCGAGGAATTCTACCTCACAATAAAAAGAGCATATTTGCCTAATGTAACCTTAGACTCAGTGATAATAGGTATCCAAAATTGTAGCCAGTTACTTAATGAAGATATACGACAGTTTGCGAGACGCCTAAACGCCCTTCGAACACAGGCAATAGAGATAATTGGAACGGATTACAACGGAGATGGAGATAGAGCACTATTAAGTATGCTGGAAGGGGTCATAGAGAAATCATTCAAAACAGGATTAAAGGACGCCGCATTGAGGATTTATATGCTCAATGTGACAAAGAAAAACATTGAACAAATGGTAGAATTGGCCGTAGCGGCCCTCGACACCATACACAGTAGCTCCCTCCAAACAGACCCTTTGAACATTAATATGAATTCGCAGTTTCGTGCCACCATGCATAACCAGCACGAGCAAATTCAACAGGGAAGCCAGGGCAGAGCTACAGGAGATAGAATTGTTCGGCAACCAACCAGGACACAAAATCCTCCACAAGGAGCTTCAGAGAGAATAATCTGCTCATTTTGCAAAAAGCGAGGGCATACCAGAGAGGATTGTTTAACGCGCAAAAACACGCCTTATTGTGAGAAGTGTTTAAAATATGGACACGAAGCAAGCTGGAAGTGTGATCACGACGGAAGCCAGAAGAATGTGGCAAGGAACACATATCAAGGGCCCAACTATCAAAGACAAGGAATTCAGCAATGGAATGCACCTCAGCAATCGAACCAAGTCCAACGAAATTGGCAACAAAAACAACCACAGCAAAATTGGAACCATAACAAATTTCAACAGAACGGGAGTCAAAGAAGGCCAATAAACTCTATACCTAATACCTTTAACGGCTTGCAGATGAATCAGACTCCTATAAACCCACCTAACAGAGTAAACCAAACTATATGTCATTGGTGTAACAGACCAGGACACATGATAAAAAATTGCGAGGCAAAAAGGAATTTTGAATTGTTGCAAAATAATCGTCCGGGAAACTAAAAAGGGCCCAGAATAGGCCAATAATCTGGGAACCCAAAAATATTAGTAACTTAAGGCCAAATGAAGGAATAACAGTAATTCATACATCCGAACCGGTTGTGGATACGTTACCAGCTTTAACAAACAAAGTGGTAACCGTATGTCCGACATCGGAAGCCATTGTTGAAACGTTACCAACTTCAAACGACTTAAAACTTAATATTAAGTTGCAGACGGATAATAATAAAACCAACATTACCGAGAGAAATCATACGTTTGGAGAAACTGTTGATTTAGAGATGCCAATTGAATGGAACGAGGAAAAATACAAAAATAGAAATACAGAAACAGGATCTAACTGCGATCAAACCCAGTTGAATGATGTGTTCATCGAATTACCTTGTGCAGAGGCTATAAATGGAAAACTCATTTTACTGGTAGATACAGGAGCAGATACAAGCCTGATAAAGAAAAGTGCGATTAGGGATAGCACAATAATAGACAAGTCGAATAGGAAAGACTTAGGCGGAGCATTTGGAGGTTGTGTGACCACAGAAGGATCAACTACTATATGCCACAAGAAGGTACAGTCCTTACGTTTAACGCTACACGTTGTGTCACTTAAACAAGGAGTACCGGCAGACGGCATATTAGGAAGGGATAATTTGTGGAACAAATCCAATATAAATACAATGGAGAAGATTTTAACACTCTTCAATGAAAGGAAAGAGGTGATTTTAGAATTACCGATAAAAACTATCGAGCAGACTGAAGAGAAAAATAAACAATATTACATACCAGTTAATGCAAGGACAATTACGATAGTACCAATAAAACTACGTACGAAATTTAATAATGTTATAATTCATAAAGAAGAAATAGATCCAGGAATCTATATAGCAGACACATTAGTAAATGTGAAAGATAATACTGTTTATGCTCCCATACTAAATACAACAGAGTATGATTACGAGATAAACAGCGAATTTAAACCGAAGTTCACAAATTCTGACGAGTACACAATACAAAGGACTACGTCAATTAATAGCATAGGCAAAATAGATGCCAAAAGAAGAATAAATGAATTGCTCAATGAAATTGAGTTAGATAAAAATTTAAATATTGAGGAAAAGCATTCCATAGAAGAAGTGGTAAAATCATTTCATGACGTCTTCCTACTAGAAGGAGACGAACTTTCGTTTACAAGCGTATTAAAACACGAAATTCCAACAGGCGCAGATCAGCCACCCATAAACAGAAAACAATACAGATTACCTCAAATACACAGGGAGGAAATAAACAAACAAGTGAACAAACTTATAGATGATGGCATAATAACACATAGCACATCACCATGGAACTCGCCGTTACTTTTAGTGCCCAAGAAAAGTGGCAAGGACGGGGAGAAAAAATGGAGACTTGTAATAGATTACAGGAAGCTCAACGAAGCGACGATCAAACAAGTTTTTCCGATTCCTCGTATTGACGAAATTTTGGAGCAATTAGGCCATAGCAGATATTTTTCAACGCTAGATTTGGCAAGTGGATATCACCAAGTTTTAGTGGATGACAGGGACAAGGAAAAAACAGCATTCAGTACAGGACTAGGGCATTTCGAATTTAATCGCATGCCATTTGGGCTAACAGGAGCCCCAGCAACATTTCAAAGGATAATGAATCATATCCTAACAGGTCTACAAGGGATAGACTGTTTTGTTTATTTAGATGACATAGTTATCTACGGTAGGAATTTGAAACAACACGAGGAAAGATTATGTTCAGTATTACAGAAATTACGTGAACATAATCTAAAACTTAATACTGGAAAATGCAGATTTCTAAGAAGAGAAATTGTTTATTTAGGACATAAATGCACAGATCAGGGCGCACTACCTGACCCCAGCAAAGTGGAATGCGTTCAGAGCATTCCGCCGCCTAAAAATAAAAAGGAGGTGCAGGCATACTTAGGACTAGTGAATTATTATAGAAAATTCATACCGGGCACAGCAAAGATAGCCCTGCCTATTAACAAACTTCTACGCAAAGACGCGAAGTTTATTTGGACACAAGAATGCCAGGAAGCATTCGAATCATTGAAAAGGGCAATAATAACACCCCCGATTTTGGCATATCCAGATTTTGAAAAGGAATTCATACTAACTACTGATGCAAGTAACGAAGCGTTAGGCGCAGTACTGTCTCAGGGCAAAATAGGCGAAGATAGGCCGATAGCCTTTGCCAGCAGAGCCTTGAATGACGCAGAAAAGCGTTACTCAACAATAGAAAAGGAGTTTCTAGCCATTGTGTGGGCAACAAAAAATTTCAGAGCGTATCTGTTAGGAAGACCATTCAAGATAGTTACAGACCATCAACCGTTAAAAGGAATAGCTAACATAAAAGACCAGACTTCAAGACTGGCAAGGTTTAGGCATAAATTATCAGAATACGATTTCGAAATTCTATATAAGCCAGGAAAGAAAAACTTAAATGCAGACGCGCTAAGTAGAATCCCACAGGAAAACCATAAAACAATAGCAGCCGTACAAACACGGTCGAAAGCAAAAACAGCTAACCAAGATCAACAACAAGGAACACCCGTTGAATTCGATAAAGATGATGTGGAACCGGGAAGCGGAAGAAGTAACACAGCAACATTGCTATCCGACCCGAAAGAAATAGAGACCGTTATAAAAGATTTCCATAACACCCCCCTAGGAGGTCACCAGGGAGCGGTAAAAACATATTTAAGAGTCCGACAACAATATAGGTGGGCAGGAATGCAAAGACAAATCAAAGATTATGTCAAAAACTGTCCAAAGTGCCAAGCGAACAAAAGTTCGAAGTTAACAAAAATGCCCATGGTGTTAACGGATACACCAAAGCGGCCGTTTGATAAAGTTTATATGGACATAGTAGGTATTCTACCAGAAACTGTGTCTGGCAATAAGTACAGCTTAACGTTTCAAGATGACTTTTCGAAATTTATGGCATGTACAGCCATCCCAGACGCGGAAGCAAGTACTGTCGCCAGAGCCTTTTATGACGAAGTAATTACGCGTTACGGAATTCCGAGGATTCTAATTACCGATAACGGAACTAATTTTATTTCGAAATTGTTCTCGGACACATGCAAGTTGTTAGGCATTAAAAAATTGCACATAACGCCTTACCATCCGCAAGCTAATGGCTCATTAGAAAGAAGCCACAGACCGTTAGCGGAATATTTGCGGAGTTTTGCGAAAGAAGACGGGTCGAATTGGGATCAATGGTTAACTGCTGCTATGCATGTTCACAACCACACACCCCACATTACGACTAAGCAAACACCGTTCCGTACTTTGTTTGGATTCGACATAGAAATGCCGACAAATTTAAAAAGAAAATGTGGTCCGGTATATAATGCCGAAGACCCAAATAAAATTTTAAAGTTCCAAATACAGAGAGCTCACGAAATCGTGAGGAAAAATCAGGAAATGGCTAAGCAAATAGCCAAAAACCAGTATGACAATAAGTTAAATTTAGTAGAATTTAAGGTAGGAGATAGTGTATTAATTAAGAACCAAACGAGGAAAAATAAGTTTTCTCCCATATGGATAGGGCCCTATAAAATAGTAGCAATTAAAAGTCCAATTACTACAGTTTTAAATATTAAGGGAAGGGAAAAACCTTTCCACAATAACTTACTCAAGTTATATAATAGCAATTAAGAGGGAAATAGAATAGAATCACTTAAAATAAGAAAATAGGTTTAGGGGGAAATTAAATTAAGTAGTCATAGAATAAAGTAAAATTAAAGTAATCACAATACGCTTAGGATTAGGATAGAATAAATATATATAAAATAGGATTGATAGAATTTAGTATGGGATAGTAGGAAACTAACATTTTTAATTTTACTACTAATAATTTTAATTTAACTTCAGTCTTAAGGCTGAATAACGAATGAAATATTGAAAAATTCAACAAGAAAGTAAATAGAAGATCAGAATAGCGGTTCAGTAAGCAACAACTTGCTTATTTAAGCGTAAAATATAAGAAAAAGAAAACTTATAGTAAAAGAAATAAAAATATAGTAAAATAAATTCGTAATTAATATCGAAGTCATTTTTTTTGTAAAATTTTGAAATTGAACCCTTGGTATTCATTTTTAATAGATAATATACGGTATATTAAAAGTAGCTGTTCCGTTAAATACACAGCCATATCTGTTGCATTTGCAATTATTTTAGAAATAAATGCACATGAAATCTATGCATAAAGACTTAGTTTATGCATAAACACATTTTAAAAATTATATCCGCACCAAAATGCAGACATAGGAATAAAAGATAAATAAATATAAGACAGAAAATAATTGCCTCAAATCTTGTGAAGTATTCTTCTAATCTCAAATATTAATAATGAATAAGTATAATTATAATAATAAATAAATAAAATCTTCTTAAACATATAAAATAAAATTATTACAAATATGTAATGTAATGTACGGTCCTATAAAATGTAGTTCATTAATGTTCCATGTAAAATAGTAACGACACATAATAACAAATAAAGCAAAATTTAAGAATTGAGCGATTAACGCAAGCAATGCAACAAAGCAGAGCAACTGAACACGAGCAGAATGCAGTGTCAGTAAAAACATTTAATGAAAAAAAAAAAAAAAAAAACAACAAGCACAGTTAATGAAGAATTTTAACACAAGCCAAAAGAGGAAGAGAAAGAAAAAAAAAAAAAAAAGGAACCCAAAGTTGAACAACTTCAAAATAGGCACAACGAAAAAAGAAAAAAAAAAAAAAAAAACAAAATATATATCAAAGAAAGAAGACAGGAAAAATATTTGTTTTTTTTTACGCATTTTACATCAACACTATATGTCCTTCTTAGGCATAGAAAAAAAAAAGTGTAATAAGAAACTAATAATAAAATAACAGGAAAACAAAAACATAATGTAACCATTGTTATATACATAAATATATAGACAATAATTAAAGTACATTTACAAATGTACACATATACACATAGAAAAATAATTGAAACTTAACTTATTTGTAATTCAGAATAAGATAGGAAATTAAGAAATAATTATTAAGGAAAATGAAGAATTGCAATTAACTCTTACAAAATAACATAATAACGTATTATTAAGAAGAAGAATAAAATCGTACATTAAAATAAGAAAGAAGTTACATAAATATTGTGATTGCGTAAAAAATTAATGTTATCAAAATACATTCATAAAATTTTAATTGAAAGTCAACACATTCTAAATTTATAAGTAACGCATTATATTCGACGAAATATAAATAAATATATTGTAAAAACAGAAATAAACATCAACAATATGTGGAAATTGAATGTAATGTACAATATACAAGAAGAATCCAGCATGCAGAGAAGCTGACCTGAGTGCCGATGTACACCCATCAGAACAGCAAAAGTGCAACAACACAGAGCAGCACTTTGACAACAAGGCGACAATTAGCGCCCAACCAACTAGAAGGGGGAAGGGTAGCTGGAATAGCTGGATCAGCGTAGCGACCACAACCAAAGATGGAATTGTTGCGACAAACAAGCAATTCAATACAGCAATGCAACAACATTCGACAAAAGCACGAAACTACCTTAAAGAGATCCGACAACAGCAACAGTTGAACATCAATATTATCGAGTGATAATGGTGACAAATACACAGTACCTTGAGGTCACGTGGAGACCGAAATCACTGCAGCAGCTAATTTCCAGTGTCTGCGCGAAAGCGAAATCCTCATGAATCATGATGGCAGCCTAGCAGCTTAACTTCAAGCGAAAGTTACGTTAAGCGTAAGGGACAGCATCACAACGTCGTGGCGATGGAGCAGCTAGTAGACAACGACTAATGCGGTCACAATTAAATTTACACCAGTCATTTATGGTACATTACTCCGTGGCACAAATCACACTCGACAACATTACCTCAAGAGATAACGATTTAAACGCATCACCACGATCGACAAGAAAAATGTTGAACATGTTTAGCAAGATGTTACAAATGATGATCTTGGCAACATCTCAACCATCAACTACCGTGAAGTGAAAACCAATTGATCCCAATTGTGGGACAACGATACTACCGGCAACGGACATCTGCATCTGACAATCAAGCCTAGCACCTACCACGTCAGCTACCCCGCAGCAACATTCCCACGACACATCGAGAAGAAGACATCGAGACAACGGGGTGTACATTAACAGCCAAACCATCATCAGCAACAACAAGAACATCAATATCCACACTAAATCATCATCCACCTACACACAGATGACACCGAAGAAAGGCAGCTACCGGCCATATTATTGTATTATTATTGTAATCAGTTTTCATTATTTATTATATTATTTTTATTTTTATATTATTATGGTTAATAATTAAGTGTATTGAAGTTGTTGTAATTATTACTAATAACTAATGAATATTGACTAGCACATAAGATCTTCATGAAATGAAATACACTAACATACATAAGTAGACAATAAGCAAAATCAACCTAAACACACGACCACCCCCAATTCAACAAACAATAGATGTACAAGAAAAATTTAATATCGTTTTGTACGATACTAAATTTTTCTTCACCGAGGGTGGAGGGATGTTGTATGTCGCGATCGCAATTTCCTCTTTTGTTTGACAAGAACTTTCAAGGCCAGTATTATTGTTTTTATAATACTACTCCGCGAGTGAGTCAAGGCCAAGTTCACGTTAATGCAACCACAGCACTTTGCTTGGTAAGCCAAAAGCTTTAGTCAAGCTTCGTTTAAAGTAAATTCAAAAGCCAAGGTAGCAACCAGAACACGTCGTATTTAAATGGATTGTGGAAGCTAGCTTTCATTAGCAAGCTTCCAAACCATTAAATCGCTTGGTTTGAAATAACCAACGATCAGAATCCACACGCGGAAGAATTAAATTGAGAACGATTTTCTTCCGCTATTGATTCTGCGAATATTACAATTTTTATATTGCGAAATAATGGAAATTGCGACACGCGCCAACAGCGACCCACTTCAGTTCGGTCGACGTCTGTGTCGACCGAGCTAACTTGGAATCTAGAAAAGATTCCAATCAGAGTCTTGAAAATATTATCAAAACTACGAGGTCGTTAAGCCGCGCATAAAGTCGCGCATTAGTTTTATTAATAAGTGTAAATAAAACTTAGTGTAACTCAACGAGTTAGTAATAAGATAATAATCTGTGTACGCGGTTAATAATAAATATAATTATAAGGTTATAAAGTAGTGTAACTCAACGCAGAAAAAGGGACAAAAGTGTCAAAATAAAGCATATACAGAATAGTGAATAAATAAAGTAACAAAGAAGCCTAACTCAAGGAGTTTTACTTAGTTGTCAAAAGGACGACTAAAATACCAGAGGACCACCCTATATTAAGGTACAACGTGTAGATTACAACACGTGCTAATTTTTTCTCCGGGCTATTCCCATGTACGCGACCAAAGCCGTCAGGTTTTCACACCGAGACTAGCGATCCTTCGTATTAAGTGAGTCAGTCGACGTGCAGACTTCAAGCAAGCAAGATCGCGCCAGACTATTTTATGATTGCACTGAGCAAAATGTTTAATAAGGAATGGGAGAAACACTATTTTTTCTTTGAAAATGAAATAAATCGGTTTGAAAGTATTATTGATATTGAGGATATTGTTGAGAAATAGTTAACTCAATTTCATTGCTAAATCATTTGCATGATTTAAAGTTTAACAACCCCAAACCACAATCTTCTCAGTGTACGGCGCAGAGTGAATTTTTCCGCAAAACAACTTCTCTCAACGCTTCACACATGCACAAAACATGATTGTATAAGTTTTGGCCAGCACTGCTCTACAGTACCAGATTAAATTCAGCATATTTTAATCTAATTTGAATACTTTTTTATAGTCGTAGCAATTTTATTATAGAAATTGTTATATAAAAACCATATAGCCTAAGTTGAATTTACAGAATTTTAGAATAATATTATATATAATAGAATAATATTATAGCTTAACTTAAATTGTTTCAGAATATTACAACATTAATTTCCTAATTTTATATTAGTCATTCCAGTATTAAATTTTCGGTATGGAATAACATCCTAAAGGGAGATAATGCATTTGTTGTGCGCAAGCTTAAGTTGCTCTATTATATCCAAACTCGATGTTGGTAAAATTTACAATAAAGGATTCATCCCTAAGTAGACATTCCTACATCCATAAGAACTTAAGTGTTACTTTTGTTCATTACATCTAATTAAAAACAATAAGTGTATTCTTAGTTCTTATTTGTAAATTTGTAAACTAAATGTATAGAAGATTAGGAGTAAGAGTGAGAAAAAAGAAAAGTTCAGAAGAAAATTCAAGAAGAAGTGTGATTTAGTATGGCGCGATTGAAGATCTGCAGCATATTTATAGTTGAAGGGGCCAGTGTAATCGACCGCGCTTCGCAGTAAAGGTCGTACGTACATTGTTCGCCCCTACATTTTAAGTTTAAAAAGCGATGAATATTTTTCGATTAATTCCCTCTTTTCTTTGCGTGATAATAGACGTGACCTTCTTTGAGCGACCTTCTAGAAATGTATTGAAGTTTGTTTGTTGAGGACATGTTTCTGGATCATCCTTTAACCTTCTGGGTCCATTCCACCACAATTGTAGTCTTAATAACTCGGTAGGACAAATGCTTCTTCGCATTTGAAATAACTTTTTCCGTTAACTTTGAGGCGAGGTGGGCTGCACACAATTCCAACCGCGGTAATGTGATCACCTGGTGCGATCCGTTTTCGAGCTGCAATTAGCATTACTTGATCCATATTTTCCACTTCAAGCTATATTGCCTTCACAGAAAAGCAAAGCACCACTTGTTCGAAGCAGGTAGACGGCAAGGCAGTCACGGCTTGTTCGGGTAGTTGCCTTGAAGTGTTCGTGTCAAATCGTTCATTTGTGCACGACAGTGCACTGCAAGGCAATACTGTGGCATGTTGCCTTTAGCAATTCAAGACATCTAGTGCAGCTCTCTATTGCGTACATAGCAGCAGCAAAAGCGCGCTCCGACGCATCACAAAAGACGTGCAATGAAACGTTTCTATCCTGGTGTTCGAAGTTCAGTCAGCGTTTTGATTAGCTACATCTGCAGGCACTGCTTCTTCCCCATCATACGTCAACTTTCCAAATTTGTTGGAACAAAATTTTAGACCTCACTGTGCATGGTGTTATGAAGCCAAGCGGATCAAATAACAAATTAGCGTCAGACAAAAAGGCTCAATAGCTTATGTGGCTCCGGCATATTAACTCGAAACGATATGGAATCTTCGCTCGTGTTCCATATTATACCCAAAGTACGCACCTCATTATTTTCAGCCAAAAAATTCATCTCTTTCGTGATCGGAAGCTTATTTTTAAGTTTGGCACTGTTTGTGGCCCATTTTCCCAATTCAAACCCTCCAGTAAATCAATTAGTAAGCATTATTTCTTCTTGTAGTTGAACTAAAGCCTTTTCGTCGTGGGTTCCAGTCAATATGTCGTCCATGTAAAAGTCATTTGCGGGTATGATTCACTATAATCTTTTGCGGTTTGTTGCAATGCTTTCACAGCCAAGTGCGATGGTGGCGCCATTCCATAGGTTACCCTAAGTATTCGAAAATCTTCAAGCGGTTTTAATGGGTCTTCACGCCACACGATTCTTTGATAATCTGTGTGCTCAGGTGAAACGAACACCATTCGATACATCGTAGTTAAGTCTGCGATCATAGGGTAGCAGTGCGTTCGAAAACGAAGCAATATTGAAAATAAATGTGATTGAGGCTGAGGACCAACCATTAGTGCATCATTAAGAGACTGCCCGGAAGACGACTTCATTGATGTGTTGAACACAACCCGTAATCTTGTCGCGACACTCGAATCTTGAACTACTGGATGATGAGACATATAGAAACACCTTTCAGGAACATCTTGGACGCGTTCCATATGACCCATGTTCATTAGTTCATTCATGAATGCGTTATATTCAAGCCTGAGCTTGACGTTTGCACTGAGGCGTTTTTTCCAAACTGAAATGTCCATTGGGGTGCGGCGGTGAGTTGCATCAAGTCATCACAGTAAATTTCCTCTATTGTAAAATGTTTCCTTTCGTGACTCTCTTCCAACTCCCATAATTTGGCAACTGTTTTTGCCAATTCAACGTAGCAGTGCAAGTTTTGCAAATTAGTGTGACTCTCATTTAAATTAGGTATGCAACCATATAACCCAGCCAAAAACGCTATTTTGTGCAACAGGATGGTTACTAGTACCTTTGCGAATCTTAGCGAGCAACCGGTTTGGAATTTCGTCCATACCTTAGTGGGTATGTCGATGTGACCAGACACTGAAGAACTAGCATAGGCTAATTGGAGGCCCTTGATATGCTGCTAATTGTATACTTGCGACATAGCATTGGCAGCTCATTACATATTTTGCTTAGAATACGTGCATTAATAGTAAAATGGTTATTCGTATACAACGACGACAAGGCCAGTGCGCACTCACCTCTAGTTCTGCTTCCTTGAGACGAGCCGATTGCAGTCACCATCATAGAAGACTACTTTCTGGTGAGACGAAGTCGTTGCTCACAAGCTTCGGAAACAAACGTAGCACATGATCCACTATCGAATAACATGCGCGCGGTTTGCCAGCATCCACCGCCATCCTGGACGCGAACCTGCGCTGTAGCTAAAAGCACAGTCTTTGTAGTTTCTGCATTGTATGAATTTCAATCTTGAAGCGTATCGTCATGTGTTAGCGGCATTTCATTCGCGGATAAGCAGCTGAGCTTATAAATTCCTTTATTTAATGTTTTGACAGTACCCGTAAAAGCAGTGGTGTTGGTACTGGTTGGCTTCAATGACTGTGGAAATATTTTAGAATTGCTGGATGTAGGTACATACCAATGCACCTTTCTGAATGTCAGGAACAGCTTAAATGTTGGTCGGATTTTGCTCGTGCGTTGCCATAACGCACGTTACTTTGCTTTATTCCACTTTCAGAATCGTAATGCGTTTTAGCTATTGCATCAATTTCGCAGAGGTGTTTTTCTACAATAATACGCAGCACTTTTTATAGCGCGCTTTTAGCAGGTTCCAAGCGTGCTCATAGTCTGCATCGTCAACTTTTTAGTTTCTCACCACTCAAGCAGCTTCGCCTTTTAAGCAGTTTTGTAGATAATGCAATTTATGCCCTTCGGCTAAATTACTATTGTGACCAATCGCTGTAATTCCAATTTGGGGAGCCGTACAATATTTATTGCTGTACTTACAATATTGGTTGCGGCGGTTTTCTGAATGGTAGCCGTTGATGCGTTCCTTATGGCAAGTTGAAAGCTTGTGCAGGCTTTTAAATACCATTGTTCGCTCTATTGAAGCTCTATTTGCTTTTCGCCTTCCAGCTTTGCTTCCCCACACGATCCCTATACTAACTTCTGTGCTTGATTGAAACGCACCCATTGTTCTTCTAATAGTTTTTACCTGGTCCGGCTTAGTACCTTTGTCACTTTGCCGCTTCCTTCCATAAATCGTTTTATGGCCTTTGTAGCGGAGTCTCTAGTCTTTAGACTAGCCATTCTGAATTTTCCAATCCGGCACGGAAGGACCAAGGTTTTCGAATAAACTTTGCTTAATAGAAATAAGCTGGTTGAAAAATTCAGTAGTGTAGAACACGGGGTTTCCTGTCAAAAACCAGAGTTGCTTATATGATAACAAACATAAAAAAGGAAAAACAGTTGCCAACACATGGGTTATATGAGGGAGTATGATTTGCATGACAAGTCCCTATCCCTACTACAAAACAGCGTTGCCATTCAACTAGAAATATAACGATCTACATACGTAACATTGACATTGTACGGTTAGGAGGTAAACGGACGAAACCGGTAGGAATATTAAATGCAGAGGTTAACAGCGATGGCTTGGAAACAAATCACAACTTTATTGTAGTGCCTGATTCAGCACTTAATTATAAAGCCGTTCTTGGGTTTGACTTGATTAAGAAATTCAGATATACCTCGGATGAACACGGATATACTTTCCATAGTTTAAGGACAACAGACACAGTTCCACATTTCATAATGAATGTAACAACTAAAGATGAAGAAATCGAAGTGCCAAGCGAATATAAAAAAACATTAAGTACAATAATTTCGTCGTTTAAAATTACAGATAACGTAATCTCATTAAAAATAGTGACAACCAGTGACAAACTCGTCAGACATATACCAAGCCGTCTTACAATCGTTCAATAAAAAGTAGTACGAAGAATGGCTCGATAAAGGCATAAGGCATAATCTATCTCGAATTTTTATAGCACCGTTTGGATTTTGCAACTCACCGGCAGTGTTTCCAAGATTTGTGAATTATATATAATATATTATTTCGAAATTTAATTAACCAATCCATATTGAGAATGTAAATGGACGACATTATTGTATATTCTACAAGTGCAGAAGAAGGTATTAAAAACTTAGAAACGGTATTAAAAGTTGCAGATGATTCCGACCTGAAAATCAAATGAAAAAAATGTAAATTTCTACAAACTCATGTAACATTTCTTGGATTAATTATTGGCAATGGTTATATTTCACCAGATGATGAGAAATGCGCAGCAGTTAAACAATTTCCACAGCCAACAAATTTAAAATCATTACAATCCTTTCTAGGTCTCACTGGATACATATTATTTGAATATTTATATACAATTACGCCCTAATCACGAAGCCTCTTACAGAATTATTAAAGAAAAACATCAAATTCGAAATTGGAGAGAAAGAGAATTCAGCCATAGAACAGATTAAAAACGCTCTAATAAAACAACAAGTATTAAAAGTGTACTCACCAACTGCAGAAACAGAACTACATTGCGATGCACCAAAGGACGGATTTGGAGCAATACTACTTCAAAAAAACAATACCAGCTGGCTCCAGTATACTATTGGAGTAAGAAGTGTTCACCGGAAGAGAGTAAGATGCACAGCTATTATTTAAAAATTAAAGCAGCATATCTTGCATTAAAAAAACTCAGACATTATTTATTAGATTTAGAGTTCAAACTTCTGACTGATTGCCAAGCCTTCAAAAGTACAGTGGGTAAAAACGACTTGTCGCCGAACGTTACACGATGGATTCTGTACCTCCAAGCTTTTAAGTGCACCGTAGAACATCGTAGAGAAGCTGGTATGCGTCATGTAGAAGCGCTAAGCAGACACCCACACGCAACCATGATGGTGGAAAGTGAAACAACAACGATACTTAGAGAAGCGCAAAATAATGTTAAATACATCAAAGTTGTAAAGCAAATACTAGAAACAAAGCCGTATGAAAACTATGTGGTGATAAAGGACATCTTATTCAAACAAATCAACGTCATTAACGTATTCGTTATACCCAAAAGGATGGAAAATTAAATAATAAGAGATGCACACGGAAGAGGTCATTTAGCAGTTGAAAAAAAACACTATACACGATTCAGCAGCAATACTATATTCCGTATTTGCGAGGCAAGATAGAAAACGTTATTAGAAACTGTGCAGGGTATTTTACATAACAAAAAATTATGTTAAAAAGAAGGTTATCTACAACGGACAAGTAGAAAGGATAAACAGATCGATAATTAACATCATCGGAAAATTATCTTCAGAAAAGCCGGCAATATGGTTTAAACACGTCCACAGAGTTCAACGAGTAATAAAGAACACTAAAAATAGAACAACTGGAGTTACACCTTTCGAGCCAATGTTTGGCGTAAAAATGAGAACAGATATAGACGCTCACATAAATGAGATAATAGAAAAGGAACTCGCACATGCTTTTAATGAAGAGAGAAAACCAGAGCAGCAGCGGTTACACAAATTGAAAGAGCACAATTGGAACATAAAAAGAACTTCGATAAGCGGCGCACAATGAGCTGATTTTTTAAGAAGGCGGCCAAAAATCATTTTTTTTACTAACTATGTCTCTATTTTAATGTTTTCACTAAAAACAGAGTAGTGTAAAAATCACTTTTCCATCGTTTGTTAAAATTTGCTGATTTCATTGCACATTTTCAAACTTTAGGTATACATATCTCGATCATTTTTAATGATATTATGTTCTGGTTTTTTTTTGCATAAAACCTTGCTATATTAATATTTGAAGGCAGTCTCGATAACGCTCCTATGAGCAACGGTTTTTTTAATATAATTTTTTAAAGAAAAGACCAAAATATAAGAAAATCTTAAATTTTTTAGAGTATAACTTCTAAACACCGAGCTACGCCAGAACGAAATTTAGATTTTCAGATAGAGGGAACTTTCCTATACCAACCATATCAAACTTGGCTGCGTCAAGTTGCGTCTGCGGGAGACAGGTAATTTTATACGAGGCAAAGTCGGCAAATTTGTGAGAACGGATAATTGTTAGTTATCTTTTTATGTTAAAAGTATTTCTTAAGGGCGAAAAATGCACAACAGGTAAAGATTAAGAGGCACTTTTAAACGTCACAATTGCTATTTAACTAAAATAGAAGTATGACCTTTTAACGGCAAAGGATGCTTGCCGAAAAAAAGAGAGAATATGTTTGAAAAAGAAAATTTGATTGAAAACACCACCAGCCAAAAGGGACGTCCTGCTGCGCACCTTGAGGAATGATCTGAACGATCCCGAAGGCGCAAACTTGGCATTATCAATGAAACGATTACTCAAGAAACCATAAAGGACTAATTTTTTCATCAAAGGAAGCAATTTAAATAACCCCGAATTCAGTCGAGGTAAAAAAAAGAAAAAATTTTGAGATAATTAATTTAATTTAATGAAATTTTTAAAATAAAGTGTTCTTCACATTTAATATATCCATAATTATTTTATTTGCAAAGATTTCGTTGGATTAAAAGCATTTACGGTACTTCAATTATGCAGAATTCGATAAAAACTGGAGGTACTCTTGCTCAAACCTTATTTATTCTTGTCATTATGGCTCGATTTTTATCATCAAGGTGTCAGCTGAAAGCTAAAAGTTCTATCTTTAATAAAAAATCTGTTTAACAAAAAAAACCTCGTTGAAATATTCCGACGCTTTCAAAAGTTATAGATTTTTGGCCACCTTCTGCGCAAATCAACCCACTCTGCAGCGGGAAAATGAAATATATTATAGTAATGGTGATTTGGTTGCAATCAAAAGAACCCAATTGGTTGCAGGAAGATGGCTGTCATAAATCATAAGACAACGACGGTACTGTCGATACGATGTGGAAAAGGCTGGCCAGTTTGAAGATCTAAATAATACATCAACCAGCAATGACTGTATGAAGTCATAGAAACAAACCGAAAAAGAAAAATATTTTTTTCCATACCCTACACCTTAAGGTTACTATGTAATGAAATTTATAACGCATAGTAATAGAGAAGACAGATATAGGAAAGTAAAATATATAGTATATTCTTGATCAGCGTCACCTCCTGAGTTGATTTAGCCGTGTCCGTCTGTCTATCTGTGGAAATTATGATCAAAGGAGAACCGATGAAGATATCGGAATGAAATTTTCGCAGAAATATCCTTTGGGGAAAAAAATGGGGAAAATCGTACAATGATTTTATTAAACGGCTACTTTATATTAATAATGGTTGATTACTACTTAGTTGATTCCAATATGCTGTTATGTTGTTTTAAAGATTGCTCATTTAGTTTTTGCATTAAAAGTGTGTATTTAATTTAAAATTTTGCAAGCTATTATGCAAGATATTAACAGTGAACATAAATAACAAAAAATTAAGCTAAATGCATACAAATGAATTTTTTTATTTTTTACAGATTTTTTATCTCTACGGCTACTTTTTGACTCCTGATATATCTTTGGCCTCAAACCAAAAGCGTGTGGCGTGCACGTGTGCGTGTGTGTGTTCGCTGACGAGCGATCATACATACCGACACGGTCGAGCATTAAACTTTAAGTAGGTGGAGTCGTTCGGATATCGGATCCTTAACGACGCGACACTTTGTTGCACTCCACTTCGAAATAAGTTTACGCTACTTGGCTGGTCGAGCGATCGATAAGCCAAGGCAAACAAACAACCGCTTCATTGCTGTAAACGATACCGCAATGCTGAGCGTGCACTTTGCCGTCGCCACTGTTTACATTCCGCCGGCTAGACGGATTAGCTACCCGCTGCTGGCGGCGAATAAACATGCGCTTGTCGTGGACGTTCGCCGGTGTCGTGTTGGCGCTGCTTTCCTTTCTGCCGTCGCTGGCAGAATGCGGAGTAAGTATAAATACGACATCGCGGCCGCGTCGACGACAAAGTAACGGACGGCATGTATCGCTATACAATTGTTGTTCTGATTATCGTAGCCCTCTGCTACGTCGCGGTTAAAGCGTTGCTCAAGTGGCTATGGTGGCATACCCTTTGGGATATGCTGCCATGGCCTTAAGATTCAGAGTTTTCTTGACCGCTCAAGAAGATAGACGCAGCTACTCCCGCGTCCTAATACTACGATATTGTAAATAAAAGATTTGCTCGAGCAAGCGCCTAAAAAACAACTGGACTTTAATTTGATTAGGAAAAATATTCCTAAAGTGGTGACCCCGAACGGCACGAACGCCGGAGTGAAAAACAATTTGCGGGAATTCCAAAAAAAGTGAAACAATAAAAGCTCGCGGCGAGCAATATTGATGTGCAAAACGTGTGCGAACATCGTGTTGTGCGCGAGCCTAATACTATTGGCCCTCGCGCTCCGGGCAATCCGAGATTTAGCGCGCCAAGCGTATCGCGACGCAGGAAGCGAGATCTGTTCCGAAAATTAAATAAAAGTGCCCCCATTCTGGTACGCCAATCCAGAGGTGTGGTTCGCGCAGCTTGAGGCGCAGTTCGCGACGGCGCGAATCACCTCGGAGAGTGCGCGTTTTAATACAGTGGTAGGCGCCATTGAGTCGCGCGTTTTGGAGCAAGTATACGACGCGGTCACGAGACCGCCCGCCGGGCGTAAATACTCTAATTTGAAGAGCCGCATGCTCGAACAGTTCGGTGCCTCGGAGCAGCAAAAGCTCCGGCAGTTACTCTCGGAGATGGACCTCGGCGATAAGAGGCCATCCCAACTCCTTAACGAGATGCGGCGGTTCGGTGGCCCGAATGTCACCGAGCAATTACTGGAGAGTTTGTGGGCAAACCGGTTGCCAGAGCAAGTGCGGGCAATCTTGCAGGCGTCGCCCGACGACTTGGCGCAGCGTGCCGCCCTCGCGGACAAGATAGTAGAAGTGACGGGCAACCGCAGCGCGTGTGCGGTAAAGAAGCAGCCAGCCGATCCACGCCCGCAACAGGACGACATCCTGCTTCAGCGGCTGCATCGTTTAGAGGATGCACTGTACGAACAGCGCAATCCTCGCCGCGCGCCCGCGCGGCGCCAAGGCCGTCGATGGTACCAAGCACCAGCAGCGGTACAAGTGTACGAGGACGACGAACACTTCACCTACGTGGGTGGTAGTGGCCGCGGGCGTCCGGTGTCACCTAGACCGACTTGGGGGACACAGCTACCACCACAGCAACAGCGACAGCAGGTACCAGCGACTGTACCGCCACGTCTACAACAGCAACAGCAGCAGCCAGCACGACAGGAGCCTGACCCCAACAGCAAACGGACACTTAAGGCGAGTCGCGCCAGGAGTGGTTTGTGCTTCTACCACCAGCAGCATGGCGCCCGCGCCGCGAAGTGTCGCGAGCCATGTTCGTGGCCAAAAAACTGAAGCCACGAACCCCACTAAAGCCAGGTAAGGTGTTTCGCTTATTTATTGCAGACACGGCAACGAGCCGTAAATATCTAATCGACACCGGCGCCGACGTCTCGGTTGTCCCGCCGACTTTCGACGAGAAATTCGGTCAACCAGACCCAATACGACTTTTCGCGGCTAACGGCTCTAGTATCGCGACTTACGGCCGTAAGCGGCTCCAACTTGACCTCGGCCTAAGGCGCGACCTGGCCTGGGAGTTCGTGATTGCGAAGGTCAGCAGCCCCATAATAGGCGCGGATTTTCTCAAGCACTTCGGCCTCCTCGTTGACATGAGGAACGAGAGGCTCATCGACTCGGCGACCAACCTCCACTCGGAGGGCGCCGCACGTCCAGCAAAGGGTCAGATCTTCACGTACGACAGACGCGACCCGTTCGCTAAGCTGCTGGCCGACTTCAAGGATATAACAACGATGAACAGCGTGAAGACCACGACGACTTCGACTGTAACACATCACATCCTGACGAAGGGCCCACCGGTACGCGCTCGACCGCGACGATTGGCGCCCGATAAGTTGAAGGCCGCAATGGACGAATTTCGTTTCCTGACCGAGCAGGGAATCTGCGAGCCTTCCGACAGCAGCTGGTCCAGTCCGCTACATATGGTAAAAAAGTCCGATGGTTCTTGGCGCCCGTGCGGCGACTACCGCGCCATGAACGCGATTACGGTACCGGATCGTTATCCGATACCGTTCATACAGGACTTCACCCATATACTGCACTGCAAGACCATTTTTTCGACGATCGACTTGCAACGGGCATACCATCAGATACCGATCGAACCGGTAGACATTCCTAAGTCGGCGATCGCCACGCCGTTCGGACTTTTCCAGTTTAAGTTTATGACGTTCGGCTTGCGCAACGCAGCGCAAACGTTCCAACGTCACATAAACTCCGTTCTGGTAAATGAAACAGACTACGCGTTCGTCTACATTGACGACATCTGCGTAGCATCAAAAGACGCCAAGGAGCACGAGCGGCATCTGCGCCGAATTTTCCAGCTCCTCAGAGAGCACGGTCTCGCCATCAACGTAGCGAAATGCGATCTCGGCAAGCCACAGGTCCGTTACCTGGGACACACCGTGACGAGGGACGGTATCCAGCCACAACAATCCAAGGTGGAGGCGATCCTTAATTTCAAACGTCCAACGGTGGCTCACGGGCTCAAGAGGTTCCTGGGGATGATTAATTTCTACAGGCGATTCATCCCGCACGCAGTCGCCAATCAGATGGCGTTGCAAGGCCTAATGTGCGGAAACAAAAAGAAGGACACAACGCCGCTAAACTGGTCGACGGACGCAGCTACCGCGTTCGAGAAGTGCAAGGCAGATCTGGCTAAAGCAACGCTGCTTTATCACCCGGCACCAGACGCCGAGCTCGCACTTAACGTCGACGCTTCGGACTACGCGGTCCTTCATCAAATGGTCAACGGCGAGCCTCAACCGCTAGGATTTTATTCTCAGAAGCTGACCGACGCGCAAAAAAAGTACAGCACGTACGATCGTGAACTGGTAGCGATGTACCAGGCGGTCCAATTTTTTAAGCATATGGTGGAAGGTCGCGACTTCGCCATTTTCACTGATAATAAGCCACTTACTTTTGCCTTTCAGCAGAACTCGGAGCGAGCTTCGCCGCGACAGGCGCGCCACCTCGACTACGTGGGCCAGTTTACCACGGACATACGCCATGTCCCGGGTAAATCGAATGAAGTAGCAGACACGCTGTCACGCGTCCAGCGACTGGACGCAGCGAACAACTTCGTTAACTTCAGCGAGATGGCCAACGAGCAGGCACGAGATCCCGAGATCCAACAACTGAAAGAGCAGACAGCGGACCAAACAGCCTTGGTCATTAAACCGCTCGCGCTGGCAGACAGCAAGAAGACGATCCTGTGCGACACCGGCCACAACAGGATACGACCACTTGTCCCAGCATCATTGCGAAGGCGCGTTTTAGCCAAGCTACATGGCATAGCGCACGCCGGCGCCAACGCGACGCTCAACCTAGTCCGAGAAAGATTCGTTTGGCCAATGATGGCCAAGGACGTGAAGCAGTTCGTCCGCTCGTGCATCCAGTGCCAACGCAGCAAAGTGGGTCGACACAACCGAGCAGCAGTCGAGTTTTACAATAAACCGAGCGAGAGGTTCGAGCACATCAACATCGACATCATCGGCCCCCTGCCCACGTCACGGGACAACAAGTATTGCTTGACCATCATCGATCGATTTACGAGATGGCCGGAAGCCTTTCCGCTGCCCAACATGACCGCAGAGACAGTCGCAACGAGCCTGATCTCCGGCTGGATGGCACGCTTCGGGATACCAGTGCGCATTACAACAGATCTCGGTCGTCAGTTCGAATCTGACGTATTCAGGCAACTGAATAAGCTGCTAGGAATCCAGCATTTTCGCACTACGCCTTACCACCCACAAGCGAACGGAATCATCGAGCGATGGCACCGAACCTTGAAGGCAGCAATTACCTGCTACGAAGACGACCGGGCCGTACAAGATCCTGCGCAGAACAGAGAAGGTGTACGAGCTCCAAGTGGGCGACAAGACGGCTAAAGTGTCGGTCGACCGCCTCAAAGCAGCCTTCTTACCCGACGACACCCAACCAGCGACTCGGTTGGAGCGACCACGGAAGCAGCCACAGAAGATGACAGCACCAGCACCTCAGCCAGCGACCCAACGACGTCCAACAGGCAGGCTAAAGTGTCGGTCGACCGCCTCAAAGCAGCCTTCTTACCCGACGACACCCAACCAGCGACTCGGTTGGAGCGACCACGGAAGCAGCCACAGAAGATGACAGCACCAGCACCTCAGCCAGCGACCCAACGACGTCCAACAGGCCCGGCTCCGCAGCAGCGCGGATTCCTGATCGTATTGTAGAAATTAATATAGCGTATTTTCCTAAGTGTATTATAGATAGTATAGTAAGTAATCCTAAGCAAAAAACGACGATATGCATATCCTGACGACAATAGTTTAAGCAATGCACTACGATGTGCACTTTCTTTGTATCGCGACGCCGTCGCTAAGGGGGGAGTACTGTGGCGTGCACGTGTGCGTGTGTGTGTTCGCTGACGAGCGATCATACATACCGACACGGTCGAGCATTAAACTTTAAGTAGGTGGAGTCGTTCGGATATCGGTTCCTTAACGACGCGACACTTTGTTGCACTCCACTTCGAAATAAGTTTACGCTACTTGGCTGGTCGAGCGATCGATAAGCCAAGGCAAACAAACAACCGCTTCATTGCTGTAAACGATACAGCAATGCTGAGCGTGCACTTTGCCGTCGCCACTGTTTACATTCCGCCGGCTAGAGGGATTAGCTACCCGCTGCTGGCGGCGAATAAACATGCGCTTGTCGTGGACGTTCGCCGGTGTCGTGTTGGCGCTGCTTTCCTTTCTGCCGTCGCTGGCAGAATGCGGAGTAAGTATAAATACGACATCGCGGCCGCGTCGACGACAAAGTAACGGACGGCATGTATCGCTATACAATTGTTGTTCTGATTATCGTAGCCCTCTGCTACGTCGCGGTTAAAGCGTTGCTCAAGTGGCTATGGTGGCATACCCTTTGGGATATGCTGCCATGGCCTTAAGATTCAGAGTTTTCTTGACCGCTCAAGAAGATAGACGCAGCTACTCCCGCGTCCTAATACTACGATATTGTAAATAAAAGATTTGCTCGAGCAAGCGCCTAAAAAACAACTGGACTTTAATTTGATTAGGAAAAATATTCCTAAAAGCGCTTAACTCGAGTTAAGACGAAAATGAGTTATTGCCACTATTAAATTCAGCAGATTTTACTATTTCAATACTTTTTTTAGTTGTAGCAATTTTATTATAGAAATTGTTATATAAAAACCATATAGTCTAAGTTGAATTTATAGAAACAGAATTTTAGAATAACAGCTTAACTTAATTATGTTTCAAATTATTTCAAAATTATTTTCCTAATTTTATATTAGTCATTCCAGTATTAAATTTTCGGTATGGAATAACATCCTAAAGTGAGATAATGCAATTGTTGTGCGCAAGCTTACATAAGTTGCTCAATTATATCCAAACTCGATGTTGGTAAAATATACAATAAAGAATACATCCCTAAGTTGACATTCCTACATCCATATTTCGAATAACAGCCTAGCTCAACCTACGCTGTCCTAATTTACGCTGTCATAAGAACTTAAGTGTTACTTTTGTTCATTACATCTAAATATAAACAATAAGTGTATTCTTACGTAAATAAAAGAAAGTGTAAAACGAGGCAAATCCTGCAAAAAAAATAAATAATTAATTTACGCCCTTATAAACGCATTTTCTTTTAATACCCCTTTTTTGTGCTTTTCGTAATTTTTCGTTCGTTTGACAGACGGAGGATAACAGATGACGAATGAAATACACCACGCGCAGAAAACCTTTGGTGTATAATGGATGATGAATTTCCAGAGAAAAAATTGTTCAAACAGACGCAAGCAAAGAGGCTAGCGTTTAGTGTAATTGGTCGTTATTATAATTTGTATTTAGCCTACCAAAAGTTTTCGGAAATTATTTCTTCAAAGAAAATCAGAAAGTATGTATTAAATCGATAAAGTTAAACGGAAAGTATCGTTTATAAAGGTATTAAAGTTATTAACGGATAACTGATTATATGAAAAGTGATTTTATTGTGAAAAAAGATGGTAGCTGGACGTGCTATATTCCGTTGAATATTATTTTTGATTGTGTATTTTTTAATAATAATTTGACTTGACTTGTTTAGTCGACCTTAAGTCAAATTATTATTAAAAAATACACAATTAACAGGGAGAGGGCATACTCCATGTTCTTCTGCTTGGTTCAGGATTCGAACTCGTGTCCGCCACAGAATGAACATATACAACAAAAAACGAAACAACAAATTTTGACAAAAACTTGAGTTGTGTTTGCAATGATCTGCTTCTGAGTTTCCTAACAATGTTGTAATTCACAACAATATTGTCCAACGTTGGACTCATATAGCGGCAGTTGCATATAAGAAAAGACATCAACAAAGATCTCTGATGAGAAACTTTGGCAAGTTTCGAAATAGCTATCCGATCTGCCAGTTTGAGTCCAATAAATTTGTTGTTGTTTTTTTTTAAAATAAATACAACAAGATTTGTTGTTTTATATGCATATTTTATATGCAGAAAACGTAATGTTTTCAAATTGACCTCGAGCCTACAATTCTAATTCTTATTATTTTTGATTATTACAAAACTATATTACTCGTGAAAATACACACGCAATAAATTCACAAGTAATTTCCAAGTAATAATACACAAATAATATCAGCATATAAATGCCAGATTGTTGCGACATCTGGCACATCATAATTCTCACAAAATCATGCACCAAATCTTTGTATTTTTAAAGATTCCGTAAAATATTGTACATATGACATCACCTTTCTGTCTGCAAACAATGGCGCTTTGTAAACTTAGACAATTGCTTATGAAAACGCAAATGTCGGTTCGAAAAGCTTCCATTATAGGAGTTTGGCTTAGTTGAGTTTGCGTTTCAGTTTCCGTTTGCGTTTACGTGTCGTTTTAGTTTATGAGGCTGATAATTTTAATTTTAATAAATTTATTTATTTTGATTAAATATATCAGCAATACAATAAGAAATATTTTCTTTTATAGAACATAATATAGGATAATTATAATACTTAAGTACATTAAAAATTATGATATTATATATGTAGTATATCTATTAATGATAATTAAAAAAATTATGATTAAGAATTATTATTACAAAATTTGTAAACAAAATGTATAGAAGATTAGGCGTAAAGAGTAGGTGAGAAAAAAGTTCAGAAGAAGCTTTGAGTTAATCCTAAACCAAGATTAACTATTTTAGCAACAAACTCTAATTTATGAATGCCGAGGTAAAGATTTGAAAAGTCACAAAAATACCCTGCTTTTTTCAAGATGGGAAGCACAACGCTTTTTGACGGATATATGACGACATTTCTCCCGCAAGAAGAGATTCAAAAGTCTTGGGCAAAGGTGATAAAATGCTAATTGGTCTGTAATCAGCAGAGGAGCAAGGAAGCAAGGGTTCAGTTTTTTGTGTACAGATGTAACTATTGCACTCTTCCAAAGGCAAGGAAATGCAGAAGTTGTAAGACAATGATTAATTATTTGAGTCAATGAGCTTATTATGTATGGAAGAATAATTTTGACAAATCTTGATTACATACACATGAAAAAAAAACATATATATTCACTCAATTAATTACATATATGCCAACGCATATACATCGTGCATCTACCACTAACTATTTAAAGTGTTTTATTACATTGCTTAGCTAGGATCTCAACCTAATAAAGATGCAGCTACTTTACCGACTTGGTCGATCATAGTTTTGACGTTTAATTTCGCATTGTCCACAACAAACAAAACGAAATCATTTCATACACTCCAGATAGCATAGTATAGTTTATGTTTTTGGAAGAGTTTTGCTAACTTTTATGATGATTTACCCGTGTAAGTTAGTGTAAGTTTTCGCAAGTCTTCTGATCTTGTCTAAGATCTTTTTTGTACCCATGTATTCTTTGTAATTTTATATTGTAATTTATTGTATTGGAACGATCAAACTCAGAATTATTATCCACTGACCTACAGTTAGCAGATCACATACCAATCGACACCTTAATAGACTAATTCTATAAAATAAAGACATTATGAAGACAATGAACCAAAAATATAACACGCTAAACAAGAAACTCAATAAACTCTAACAAACTCAAAATGAACCCTTACAAAAAGGAACAAGGAGTCAACACACGGCCGAACATAAATTCTATGCCAAGAACCTTGTGAACTTGACCAAAATCGCCATTGACAGAGACGAAACACAACTACTGGAAAACGGAGGAAAACTGAGCAAACCATTGCAGATGCGGAATTGGCCACATCACAACTGCCAAACAAAGAACAAGACCATGCAAAACACATATACAGAAGGAAAATCTAAAAAGATATCACATGTAAAGGGAAGGAAAATTAGAGCAACAAATATAAAATTATGAAGAACTTAAAGCAAAAACTTAAGAGGAATAACATAATCACAACAAAACCGTACTAATCTATAAAAAGGAATATAGTATATAAATAAAACGAACAAACTGATCACGGAAACAAACTACAAGAAAATAGCAAAAGACCCCACCGGGGAATATCAAATAAAAATTAGGGGTGTAATAAAAAAGGTAACCAAAATAATAAAATCAAACCAGGCTCACACACTAACAAACATGAACTCTTCGGCACCTCCAATGACCGCACTAACAAAGATACATAAACAAGGCACCCCGATTATGAGGCCGATAATCAACTACAAATCGGTATTATTACAAATTGAAACACTACTTGACGCAACAAAAAAGGAGACATCTCGGTACAAATTAGAAACACATTAGCAACTATACTGCGCCATAATAATTTCAGTTATTAACAGTTCAACAACAGCATTTACTAACAAACAAACGGACTAAGAGTGGGAAACCCAAGCTCAGCAATACTCATGGAGGTTTTCATGAAAAGACTAGAAGAACAATACATGGAAGAACTCATTCATATTGGACTATTCAAACACAAAAACATAAAATTCACAACAGAGAAGCAAGGAAAAATAAATTATCTGTAGCCAATAAACTTGACTATGAAATATACAGAAAACAGACAATAATATACAACACATCAAACCACCCTCTACTGCATAAAAACGCCGCATTTAAATAAACGCCGACAATTAAAACAAGACTTGAACGACCACCTTTAGAAAAAGAAGCGTATGGGAAGGAACTAAACACCATATATGCCATAGCGACAACGGATACCAAAAGACCTAGGGCCAGTTTTTCAGTGCTCGTTTAAACGGCGTTTAAACGACGTTTAGTTAAACGTCAAACAAAAGTTAACTGAGATTTGGGTTTTTCAGTGCGAGTTTAACTTATCTATGTTAAACGTATCTTATCTATATTTCATAGCGAATTTATCTTATCTATATATTTAGCGAATACTCGTTACTATAAGTTGATGTTTCAACCTATTTTGGCAGCACCTGTCAATATTTTCATTTTTACAAAGGGAATAGCTGTTTTGGTGCAAAGAAACAAAATTTTTAGCATAGTTTAGAACACAGGTAAATGTCTGTACTCGAAGAAAACAGCAGAAAACAAGAGTTTAACTGGAGGTTAACTCACCAATATTGGCCGGTTAATCTCCGTTTAAACGAGCACTGAAAAACACAATATGTCGTTTAAACGGAAGTTAACTGAGAAACGACGATAAACGGGCACTGAAAAACTGGCCCCTAGTAGACAAGATCAGAAGATGCGAAAACAACAAAGACAGGCAAACAAGAAAACGACGAAAAGAACTAGACAGTACTAACTTACACGGGTAAATCAACATACAAATTAGCAAAACTCTTCCAAAAATACAACTGTTTTGTTCTGTTTGATAGGTGATTAAATTTGGAACTTGAACCAATTCCAATCCCTTTTTATTTATTTACTAGTATATAAGCCTTTCTTCGCCAGGAAGTTATTATTTTTTATTTATTTGTTAAAAAACTTGCGAAGCCTTTTGGACCTTCTCACCTTACTATTGAGAAATTACACTATTATGAAAAATTATTAATTTTTTAAATTGTACTGTATTCTATGCATTATGAAAAATTATTAATTTTTTAAATTATAAAATTTTTCATAATAAAATCTGACAAATTAATCAGCAAACAAATACAAATTTCCTCCCAATACGATTTTTTGCGAAAAATGGCGAATCAAAAAAAATGGTAAATGAACTGTCGTTCATTTACAACAGTTACATTATGCGGCGGTTTTTTTTTGTTGCGACTATTGTAGTTTCTTTGTTGTAGGACGTTGCGGATTTCTTACCTGTTTTTATAGCAGACACGTAAGTTTTAGGAATATTAATTGGAAGGGGGTACATACGCCTGGCATCGGAGAAGGTGCACCTTTTAATAGTTTTTATTTTTTAAATTTCTTTTTGTTGTTGGAATTTAGTACACGAGGAGGAATATGCTGGGTGGGGTTCCAAACAATTTGCACAGATTTGGCGAGTGCAATATCTAACATTTTTGGCGGTTGATATAAATCAAATGTTTTCTATATTCCTGTCACTCCTTGGCTTTGTAGGTCGTTGAGTATTCCATTTTCGGGTGTTCATATCAGGATGGGGTCAAAAATTGTGCCTTGCAGGAATTGAGGGAGTCATTATATGTGACAAAGAGTGTACACAGACCGCCAAAATTCTTCGCACCTATACATTTTTCCGCAACTGTTTGGGTTTTGGTAAGAACAGACTGCCATCGTGAAGCATACTCACCGATTCTACCTTTGTAATGATGAAATCTAATGCTTTTCTTTTTTGCAAACACTCTACAGTTGGAAAAAGGAATATTACCCGCAGCTCTGATCGTAATGAATTTTGGGTCCTTCTTCTGAATATTTATATATGGAAGTGCAGGGAAGCTTTCCTCGGTAATGTTGGTATTTTTCCTCTTACTTAGGAGAGAATGTTGAGTGACTTCATCAAGCACACTAAACCGACTCCCCCGTTGGGCGGGGAATCCCCCCACATTAAACTAAATTAAATAAACTTTATTAGGTAGATTTATTGAAGCTTTGAATTAGAAAGAAAAGAGAAAAAAATCCGAAATTAGGCACCGGAAAATTAACGGAAGAATATAAAACGAAAAAACAAGAGCGTTCTTAGACAACTGTTCGTGACGAGAGTTGGTCGGAGACTGGCCCAATAAACATTACACTAAACTTTGTATAGAAATTTATTTCACCAGAATCGGTGCAGAAATTTTGGAGAAAACGCATTTAAAAACGTAAGTACAACTCACTTTTTTTTAATGGTACTACTATACTGTTTTTTAATAATACGACTCTACTGAGTTTACAATGTTGAGTGAATTGTTGAGAATCTAAATCGTGGCGGCTGTTACCGTTACTCTCTCTTTTAACAATACGTATCTTTTCAGAGTATTGTTTAATGATCTGCTCTTTTCAGACTAAGGTATATTGGAGAAAGTTTTAAAATATGTAACATAATTCACAATTTTGTTTATGTTTTCGAAAACGAAGAGCGCCGCAGAGGAAACATTTTTATGAAAAATCGCGCGATCATTTTTGTTTAAAGTTTGAAATTGTTTGTGGAGCAGCGTCACAGATGCAGCAACACAACTTTCATTTTTGGTAAATTATCTCCGCCATAATGAAATGTACCAGTTTCATAAATCAAAAAAATGTATAATAGTACAAATTCCAAAAGTGGTTTCTTATAAGTTTTAAAATGAGTTTTCTACGAAATCCCTTCCTATCCAATCATCGTGTAATAAATTTCTATACAAAGGTAAGGAGCTCTACTAACTTTATATTGGCATAATTATGTAAGTTAATTATATATTACATTTTACTTTAAAAAAATTAATGACTAGAAAAAATAGTACTAAAAATTTTAAATTGTGTTTATCTTCGAAAATAAGTAATTCTCGGCAAAATAATATTTAAAATAAATGAAAGATATTATTAATGCCTTTATAACGGTACTAATATCATACGAATATGTTATAGTTCAAGAGATATCGGCGGTTCAATTTCAAAGTTCAAGGGGCTATAACTCTGACCCCAATTGAATCCGGGATCAACTTTTGTCATTGTTGGGGTCACCGTCAAAAACTACACCAATATACCTAACAACCTCATAGTTGGAGCCACGTGCCTGACGTAAATATATGCCGCAAAAAATTCTTGTCCCAAAGTAAAATTTACATATTTCTACAAAAGTCGAAATAATTCCTTAACCGTTAAGTCTTCATACAAAAAAATATATAACATGAATTGTGGGCATATAAAATTGTTTTCAATATTGTATTGAAGTTGCCAATATGGAATAAACCATAGATACATCGATAGAATTAATAACAAGTTTATTTGAGTAGAGTATATTTCCAACACTCCTCCTCAAATTATTTATTATTATTAAATAGTTTGTTTATTGTGTTTGTTACTTGTTTATTTATTAAACTAACAAAGAAAAACAGAAATCCAGAATACGATTTTCTGTCAGTGTCACAACCGCTCCAATCTGCATCCGCATATCCCAAAAGCTCGTTACTACCAGTAGAAAACTTTAACTTAATTTTGGATGTACCTCTTAGATACCTTAAAACCTGCTTCGCTGCAACAAAATGCTCCATATGAGAATCAGTATTCCTCTGAGACAGCTTTGATAAAGAGTGCAATATATCTGGTCTTGTTGTTAACGCTAAGTATAAAAGCGATCCGATCAACGATTGGTACATTGTTGTATCTACTTTCTTGCAATCTTTGTTACAACTTAATTGAAAGCCCGGATTTAGTGGAATCGAAATCGGTTTACAGTTCCCCATACCATACTGTTGTAACAACTCCTGAATATAGAGTTCTTGACCTATTTCAATATCATACGTTTCTCCATCACGCTGCACTTCCATGCCCAAGAAATTCTTTAGTAAACCTTTGTCTGTAATTTCAAATTCTTCACTAATTTGATCTTTAACTTTCAAAATTTCATTATTTTCTTTACATCCAATGATCAAGTCATCAACATATACTGCTATAATTATCAAGATGCTATTTCTCATAGTTTTGTACAAACACGGTTCACTCGTACTCACTTTGAAACCAAGATTATTTAACACATCATTCAATTTAGTGTTCCACGCTAATAATAATCTTATTGATGCGTATCTAATTACTGGCGAAAAAGTTTCCTTATAATCTACGCCATACCTTGAATACTCGTGAATATCCCACCATTACGAAATTTTAAGCTTTAGCGCCAATTTTGCCTCTTTGTTTGTTTTTGTCAAGGACAACAGCATATGAACCGAAAATCTTAAACTGACTGACATTTTCTTTGCGACCAGTCCATAGTACATGTGGCGTTTTGTCTGTCACTGCCTTTGTAGGACATCGATTTCGCTAATAAACTGCTGTGTATACAGCCTCTGCCCACAATCTTATGCTCAATCCTGAATGTATTATATTAGCATACAGCGTGCCATTTCTACTAACGTTCGGTTCGCTCTCTCAGCGATACCGTTCTGCTGTGAAGTATAAGGTACGGTAAGTTAACGTTGGATACCCTCGTTTTCAAGATAAGAATTGAAAGCCTTGTTCACATATTCTCCTCCATTGTCACTTCTTAGACACTTTATTTTACGACCAGTTTGACGCTCCACCATTGTCTTGAACAATTTAAATGTCTCAAATACATCACTCTTACATTTCAGGCAATAAACGAATACCTTTTGGGAGATGTCATCAATAAACGTTAAGAACTATCTAGAGCCGCCTACGGAACATTCATGGGACCACACAAATCGGAATGAATGAGCTCCAACAACTCATCGAACCTTTTTTCGCTTTTACTGGGAAATGATGGCGCATGAATCTTTCCAGCCATACACGTTTTACAGATTTCCTGTACGGTATCCTTTTTCATACCAAAACCGCTGACCATATCCTTCTTATATAATTCATTCAAGCTTTGATAGTTAAGATGACCATATCTCAAGTGCCACAATACTTTACTTGAAATTACGGAGCATAATTTTTCCTTTCCTCCATTGGCTTCACAAATAAAAAGTATGTTTTTTCTCATGGCCTTAATTACCAGATCTCCAGTACCATCAACAATCACAGCAGATTTATAAAACATCAGCAGAGAATATAAAAAATCTTTAATTTCAACAGTTATACCACCAAATCTTCCCATGACTATGCCCTTTCCCTTCGCATAGATTTCCTTTTCATCAGCTAACATTACATCGTCGTAACATTAAAACATCGTCGTTATTCTCGAATTCTGTAAACAGCTTACGATTCGAGCACATATGGCTTGTCGAGCACATATCGATATGCTCCACTATCGATTCATCTCTGTTTTTGGATTTTGCCATCACAATCAGTGAGAATGTCTTGTGTTCCCTTCTGGATCTACATTTATTAGCGTAATGACCTTTCTTACCACATACAAAGCAGTTGACGTTGAGAATCTTCTTTTTATCACTTTTTCCAGCTGCTGTGGCACCAAAAGCTTGCTGATTTTTTATACAGTCAGTGTCATCTGATTGATTCCTGCGATCCCATTCTTCCAAAAGTTTAATTTTCAGCATGTCAAGTAAGGAAAATTGATCTCTTGTTTCCATAGCCATGACGAAACTCTTTTCGTAACTCTTTGGAAGACTAGGTTAGGTTAGGTTAAGTTGAAAGGGCGTGTGGCCGCAAAGCGGCCACTTCCACCGAAGCCTTAAGGCCCATTGTGAGTGCCCTCGTTTTGGTTCTGTGGGAACCTCCCTGTTCCGTACGGCTACTCAGGCCGAGCCCCCTCGAGTGGGTGGGGCATTGGCCGGGTGTAGGCCGATCTGGTACTCTTGATTAGCTTTATGAGACTAGTCACCGGGCGCTCTGCCAACTCTGTCAGCCTCTCGAGGTACTCCGCCCCCACACTGCAGAGGCGGCGGTATGCGAGGGCTGGGCATTGGCAGAGCAGGTGGTGAATAGTCTCCTCCTCGTCCGCGTCGTCACAACATCTACAGTGATCCACTCTGGTGCCTGGTTTCCACCTGGTCACCATGGCCCCTATGGGGCAATGCCCTGTGAAGACTAGGTAGTACAATAATTACCGATAATTCTTCCTTGATCTGGATACTAATATCAGCTAAGTTGTCTATTATTTCCGAAAAAGTGTTCAAATGTTCCACCATATTTTTGCTTTCTTTCATGTCCAATTTCAACAATTTCTTGAACAAAAATACTTTTTGTAGTGGACTACTTGGCTTGTGTACGTTCTTAAGCTTTAACCAAGCTTCCATCGACGTCTTGCAGTTTCTTACGTAATTAAGTTGTGACGATTTAACGCTTAAAGTAATCATTGCCAGAGCTTTCTCGTCAACAGATTCCCATTCCAAGTTCTGCGTAGAAGTTGCATCTATCACTTTAACTATATACCCGTTCACGTATTTCCAATATCCGGAATGTATAAGTATACTTTTCATCTGACCACTCCATGATTCATAATTTCCTCGGTTAAATTTCTCGATTTGATATAAGAAGAAACCATCTTTTTTGTCATCAACAAAATATCTATAACTTTTCGACTAGTAAATCCCTCAGAAATCTCTGTATGGATCCTGAGCCCATAACCTGATGAAAGGGTTTCTAGTGCACAAATTTATATTTCATATGAGTTTTTATTTTAACGCAGTTAACAGTTCAAAATAGAAATTATGAAAACAATTTTAGGAAAATAATTTTAAAATAAAATTATTTCTCACAGGCAAATCATAGATACTGTTTACGCCAAACGCCGCTCGCCTCGGGTGCCGCTCCTGAACTTGGTATGTCAGCGATCGCTCACACCGCTGACAGGTAGCCGATCAGGAGAGGCAACCCGAAAGCTCGACTGCGAGCTTTTCCCCACGGGGTCGGCTGCGGAAGGAACGAGCCACCGACACTTCTTTCGGCCCTTACGACATCAACCGCCGAACAAGCAGGACGTGCCCAGCAGAAGCAGCTCACAACACACACAAACTACATACAAGACAACACCTAGTTTAATAAGTTTTTTTTAGTCATCTTTACAATCACATACATGTAGACAAATAAAACAACAACCAAATATCATCCGCCTTTTGAACCTCAACATTCAAAACCATACCTTTTGAGATTAACACATACATTGATAGAATTAATAACAAGTATATTTGAGTAGAGTATATTTCCAACAAAAATAAAACCAAACATTTATTTATTTCAAAAGCGATAAACCGAAACAGTGTTAAGCGGAGTCTTACTGTATATACTTTTATATACCTGTCACGCCTCCTTTAATGTGTTACAAACGGAAGCACAAAGTGAATATACTCTGAGGGTAGGGTATACACTTTGTGTATAGGGTATAAAAAAGTCTTTGTGCAAGCACCAAGTTTCAATGCGAATGTCCCTCTCATAGTTGCCAGATTTGGCTTCAAATTCCCACGATGGAAATTTTTGAATATGTTATGGGAAGTTGGTGGTATTTTTTAATTCATCGTGGGGATTTTTAATGCCCGTGGTAATTGTTTTCGAAGAACACTATTTCCCACAAGTTCTTCACGTAATTATGCTTATACAAATATTTGGTTTTTTTTAGCTTTAAAACTATATCAGAAGACTTTTTATAATCCTAATTGCACTATTTTTCAGTAACAGTATCAGCCTTATGCTGTGTTTACACCGCGGTTTATCTGCCTTAGGTTTAACGTAAACATCTATGGTAAACACAGTGTATCCACCGACTAAAATTTTTCCATTTCCATTTTTCTCGGAAACTACAAAACATAGATCCTTCGGGTTTGAAGCATTCTCTCTGGAATTAATTAGAGAATTTTACGGTCAGAAAAATTTTTATACTTAATACCTTCATTTTTAAAAAAAAACATTATTTTTTAATATATTTTTTTTCGATGTTAAGTCGGATTTTTTTAAAATGGCCCCTCCCGTCTAAACGGGAGGAAATTAACCCACCCTCCCATACGATTTTTCTATTGTCTCGACCTAACCTACACGCCCTATTCTTCTGTCCCCTCTTATGCGAAACACATAAGGGTGTTCAAAAGACTAGGGCGTGTAGGAATGGTCGAGACAAGAAAAAAATCGTATGGGAGGGGAGGGGGGTCAATTTCCACCCGTTTAGGCGGGAGGGGACATTTTATAAAAATCCGACTTAACACCGAAAAAAATATTAAAAAATAATGGTTAGACCAAAGACAATATAATACAAAGATGTCTCACTCCATACAAAATAACCGAGCAGCTAAAATTCAATTGGGATTTTCGGAAAATCCCATCTGAAGCTTTGGGAGAGTAAAATGAACATATTGTGAGAGCGAGAGATCAAGTTGTGAGAGTAATAGATCAAGTTGTGAGAGTAAGAGCTGCAACTTGCAAGAAAGTGAGCACAAAAGAGAGCGCGTTTGCTACAAATGAGTGTAAAGAATCAAAGCAGTTGCCATCAGAATGTAGAACATCTTATTTTAATTATAACAACAAAGGGTGGTGGCATAACAATCTTTTAGAGGCCCTATATCAGTAGAAACAACAATAAAAAATGAAATCTTCAAATATTAAATGACATTTATTTATGATTCAGTATTTGAAGTTTGGATTTTTTGGATCGTTTGTTTTTAAAATATGACCAAGAACGATGCTTACGGTGTAATATGATTATCAAACGATCTAAACACTAATCCTGTGAGAATAACATTCATTAGTTTCCTCAAACCGATGCGCATTTGGACTTTGTTTTGTACAATGTATACATTGTTGTATAATATATTATTAATTAATTATTATAATTTACAAATTACCGATTATAATATAAATAATAAATAAATTGCCAAATTATCCAAATAAAAAACCAAAATCACTATTAAAATAGTAGCCAAAGTCAAAATCAATCAAGTCACAAAAAGGAGCTAAAACATCAGTAAAAATAAAAACAGAAAAAATCTCGTTTCTGGTTCGGTAAAGAACGCTATTGTCGTCATTCATATACTTGTTGTTGTCGAGCGAGCGGTATTCTTGCACATTCGTACAAACTCTAAAAATTATTTTACAAAAACAAACATTCGCTTCTCTCTCGCATCGTTTGTGTTCACTGTGTTTTGAGCGCGAATTATATTTTTATGTACCCATGCAAAAGGCGAGAGAGAATGTGCGTCGCATCTCAACAAAATTGAAAGCTCTTTCTCAAAACCACAAAAGCTATCAGATCAGCACAAAATTTTTTTGAAATTTTTCAACGTACTGCGTGAGACGTACTGAGATTAAATTAGGATCCTATGTCAAACAGTTTTTGAGAAATTTAATGACAAAGTTAAAATTTGGAAAAAATATTCCGAAAAAATTTTTGGTCGCAATTTTTTAAAATCACGGTATTAAGTATAAAAATTTTTCCGACCATAAAATTCAAACCGGAAGGATTTATGACTTGTAGTTTTTGAGAAAATTGAAAATTACGCAGCATACTTTCCTTTCAAATACCAATTTTTGGCTACTTGTGTTTTATTACTGGTGCAAAAATATGGAAAAAGGAAGGAGTTTAGTTCGTAATTTCCACTTTTCTCGGAAACTACAAAACATAGATCCTTCCAGTTTGAAGCGTTCTCTCTAGAATTGATTGGAGAATTTTATGGTCGGAAAAATTTTTATACTTAATCTTATCTTATTATCTAGGTCTAACCATATATTTTTTAATATTATTTTTTTCGGTGTTAAGTCGGATTTTTATAAAATGTCCCCTCCCGCCTAAACGGGGGGAAATCAACCACCCCTCCCATACGATTTTTTTCTTGTCTCGACCCATCCTACACGCCCTAGTCTTTTGAACACCCTTATGCGAAACCTCCTGTATATATATTGTATAATATATTGTTATATATATTGCTTATATATATTAACTTAATATGATAAATTATTTAAGAAAATATATTATTAAAAAACAAAATACGAGGGCGGATTGAAAAGGAACCTCCTTGACCGCCAGAATGCGCTGCTACTGCAAAAAAGGTTATGGTGCCTTGAATTCCGTTCATATTTAGGCAGACATGCCAAATTTCAGTGCGATACTGTATTTAGTTTTGTTTTGACAGCTGATTGTTGTTGATCATCTCCCTGGCGTCGATGATTTCCTCGCGTGAGCTGAATTTTTTATTGATGAGCCATCTTTTAAGGTTTGGGAAGAGATAATAGTCCAAGGGAGCCAAATCGGGCGAATACGGTGGATGCAACAGCAATTGGAGCCGTAAGTCATTGATTTTTGCGCCGGCGCATTGTCTTGCAAAAACAAAATTTTTTTTTGCTTCATGTGAGGCCGGTTTTTGATGCGATTTTGGCCTTCAATCGCTCCAATAATGCACAGTAATACTCGCGTCCCTTCACTTTCTGGTCAGCCAACACCATTTCATGTATTTTTTTGACATTGTCCTCTGTAATCGCATCGGAGGGCCTGCCGCTGCGGACTTGATCGGTAGTGGAGTTGCGACCACCACGAAACTCTCGAAACCAATATTTGACGGTGTAATCTGACGGAGCAGACTCACCGTAATGTTTATCGAGCTTTACTTTTCTCTTTCGCCGTTTTCCCTTTCAATAATAATTTTCCTTTTTTCCATTTTTCAAGAAACACAAAAGTTGCTTACTTCAAACGACTACAACTAATAAACTAATCGATGAGTTTGGCTGAAATTTTAACAGCTGAGGTTTGACAGACCGCAATTTCTAAAAAAAAAAATTTTTGTGTTTGTGCTGGTATCTAGCGCTATGTAGCTTCAATATCAATCCTCCCTCGTAAATATTATTTTATTTCTAAAATGAAAAGAAGTCGAGAAGTCGGCTTGTCCGGAAACTTATGGACGGCAGTATATATCTTTGTTTTTATACCCTACACCTTAAGGTAAGGGTATATTCACTTTGTAACGAAATGTGTAACGCATAGAACTAGAGACGATAGGTATAGAAAAGTATATATATTCTTGATCAGCGTGACCTCCTGAGTCGATTTAGCCATGTCCGTCCGTCTGTCTGTCTGTCTGTCTGTTGAAATCACGATCACAGGAGAACCAATGAAGATATCGTGATGAAACTTTGCAGATATATTGTTTTATGTGGTGGGCAGGTTGGTATTGAAAATGGGCAAAATCGGTCCACGGCCACGCCCACGCCTATTTTTTATTAAAAATGTGATATCAGCGTTCGTTTTTGAGCTATTACAACAAAATTTCATTCCTGGGTATAGAGTAGCATTATCCGTGAATGTGCCAAATATGGGCGTGATCCGCCCACTTTTAGATTACACAGGCAAAAGAGGGTTATATTGTTAATTGTTTTGTATTGTTACTTCCTGAATAAAACTTTAGATAACAACTTGTTTTACAAAAAAACATTATTACATGAAAACTGGGTGCGGTCCGCCCACTTTTACACTACATATACAGTATAGCAGTATGAAAAAAAGTTTATTACCACGGAAATAAAGTTTAAATGAACACAATTATAAAAACAACTAAGCTAGTTATTTTTTTTTGAAAATGTAATGACCACGCCTTTATACAGAGGCGTAGCTAGGTCTCATGGAGCTCGGGACGGTTAATCAACTGTAGCCCTAGAAATGCCTAGAATTCAATAAGTCAATACTTGATTTCCACAACTGCCGCCCCCGACATTGTGCCGCCCAGAGTGGACCGCCACCCCCGCCCCATCCTAGCTTCGGCACTTTTTTTAAAACTTTTAGGTGTAGGGTATCTATGATTCGGCCAGGCCGAATATAGCTTTCTTACTGGTTTTGATTTCTTATTTAATCATATAAGAGTTTTATGTGATTTTTTAATTCAAATGCTATTCATTGTGGGAATTTTTAAATGCTGTGGCAAAATTAGAGAAAATACCCACGTGGGAATCACGTAAACGCAAACGGAAACTAAAACGCAAACGAAACTAAGCCAAACTCCTATAATGGAAGCTTTTCGAGCCGACATTTGCGTTTTCGTAAGCAATTGTCTAAGTTTGCAGAGCGCCATTGTTTGCAGACAGCAAAGTGATGCCATGGCAGCACAAACACAAAAAATACATTTTTTTTTAGAAATTGCGTTCTGTCAAACGCCAGCTGTTAAAATTTCAAACAAATTCATCGATTAGTTTATTTGTTGTAGTCGTTTGAAGTAAGCAACTTTTGTGTTTCTGGAAAAATGGAAAAAAGTGAATTTCGTGCAGTGATTAAACACTATTATTTGAAAGGGAAAACGGCGAAGGAGACAAAAGAAAACATAACACTCGATAAACATTACGGTGAGTCTGCTCCGTCAGATTACATGGTAAAATATTGGATTGCTGAATTTAAACGCGGCCGAACAAGCACTGCAACAATACCATCAACAGGAAGGCCAAAAGAGGTGGTTACTGAAGAAAATATCAAGAAAACCCTCGATATCATTATGAATGATCACCGAGTCAAGTTACGCGAGATTGTTGAAATGGTAAACATATCATATAAACGTGTGTTCAACATTTTGCATGAACATTTGCATATCAAAAAGCTATCGGCAAGAGGGGTGCCGCGTTTGCTCAGTGTCGAACAAAAACGAGTTCGACAGACCACTTCACAGCGGTGTTTGGACATGAGAAAACGTAATTGTTGATTTTTGGCGTCGATTAATAACTGTTGATGAAACGTGGGTCCACCACTACACACCTGAAACCAAAAATCAATCGAAACAATGGATGGAAGATGGTGGAAGTGCTCCGAAGAAGGCGAAGACAGTGAAATCGGCTGGCAAGGTTATAGCTACTGTATTTTGGGATGCACACGGAATATTGCTCATCGATTATCTTGAAAAAGGATCCACAATCACAGGAAAGTATTATCGTGCATTATTGGATCAATTGATTGATGCAATTAAGAAAAAACGACCACATTTAAAGAAAAAAGTGCTCTTTCTTCAAGACAACGCACCGGTTCACACAGCATTAGATACGATGCTTAAATTACGCGAAATACACTTCGAATTGGTTGATCATCCACCTTATAGTCTCCCTGTTTCCAGACTTGAAAAAATGGCTCGCAGGAAAAAGATTCATCTCAAACGAAGAAGTGATTACCGAAACTAACGCGTATTTTGACGGGTTCCCAAAATCGTATTATTCAGATGGTATAAAAAAGTTGGAATATCGTCTTACTAAGTGTATTGAGCTAAAAGGAGACTATGGTGAGAAATAAATGGTTTTTGAAAAAAAATATGTTTTTTCCTACTTAGGTAGCTTCAATATCAATCCGCCCTCGTAGATACAATATTTTAGGAATTTTTCTAGGAAAATTTTAAAAATCTTAAGATTTGGTGCATAATTTTGTTAGAATCACAGAGAAAGGTCGCGATGGTGGTGCCGCAACAATCTGGCATTTATATGCTGATATTATTTGTGTATTATTATTTTGGAAATTACTTGTGAATTTATTGCGTGTATATTTTCACGAGTAATATCACAGAATAAATAGTATACAGAAGTTGTATTTCGTACAAAGTAAATTTTGTTCGTGCGTTTACAAAAGAGTAATCGTTCAATCGTTTTTCTCTCGGCTATTCACATATACACGACAGCACTCGTCGTTTTTACACACCGACATTAGCGATCGTTCCTATAAAGAGTAGTCAGTTGACGTACGTACTTCAAGTAGGGAGTATCGTACCACGCTGTTTTATGAATGCACTGTGAAAAATGTTTAATAAGGAATGGGAGAATCACTTTTTATTTTTTGAAAATAATTTCAATTTCGAAACACAATGTCTGATTTGTTGATCAATATTGACTACAATATCATTCCCATTAATGTTTATGGTTATTTTTCCTTTTTTTTATTGGTGCGCCGCCCGTGCTTCCATCTTTTCAGTGTACCTCAGAAAGAGATTTCTTTCGCAAAACAAACGCTCTGGAAGCTTCAAACGTTATTTGATCTTCCCCTCAGCTATTCTGCCCATACTGAAAGTTGGGTTTAATAAAAAAGAAGTGCTTGGGATTTGAACCAGTAAGAAAAGAATATGACTGCTCATGGATGAAAGGGCGATTAGAAGGGAATTGCGATACTATTCCCAGATTACTATACTAGATTTAGTGGATGGATTTGAGGAAAATGGGGTTGAAAGGACAAATCAATCAATGTTTTCCAACTGGGCGCTTACATTCAATTATTTTGTTTCCAAAAATTAAGTTTCTGTCAATATACTAAAAAAGATCATTTTAAGAAATTTAACATTTTTTAACAGTTTTGTCATTATAGTTAAAGTTGTAACTTGTGACCAAGGGTCCTCTAACAGGAATTGGGAGATACTTTCGAAATACCCTATTTTGTGTATGACAGTAAAATTTTCTTTCAAAATGAAATACCGCCACTGTTGATCCAGAGTGCCGGGATTATATAATTTTTCTCTCTAGTAATTTTTTACTAACTTCTGTTGATGCTGCGCACAGCTATGCAATGTAAAATATGAAACTTTCAAGGGAAGAAAACCAAAATACAGAAATCTAAAGCTTGAAACAAAATTTTGTCAACATCACGTGAATTTACGGCGCAGTCTAGCAAAACAGATGTACGCACACATAAATGCTGGCTCTCTCGTTGCTTCTCTTTATTTGTGATTGCTTCTGTGTTCACGTTTGCTCTCTCGTTGTTTTATCTTCTCCTCAGTTCTTCCGACCGCACCATAAAGTGAAAAGGCATCGCAGGTTGAGATGCGACTTCTGTATACTATTTATTCTGTGGTAATATTCAACGAAATATTTCACCAGCACGTGGAGCTACCATCTTTTTTCACAATAAAATCACTTTTCATATAATCAGTTATCTGTTAATAACTTTAATGCCTTTATAAACGATACTTTCCGTTTAACTTTATCGATTTAATACATACTTTCTCATTTTGTTTGAAGAAATAATTTCCGAAATCTTTTGGTAGGCAAAATATAAATTACATATAATAACGCAAAATTACACTAATTGCTTGCGTCTGTTTGAACAATTTTTTCTCTGGAAATTCGTCATCCATTATACCCCGTCGCGTAACAAAAGTTGCAAAGCATGTGCAAATATTAGCAACAAACGTTTGCGCGTGGTGTATTTCATTCGTCATCTGTTATCCTCCTTCTGTCAAAACAACGAAAAATTACGAAAGGCACAAAACAAAACGTGTGTAAAACGTAAAGAGTGTTTATGGTTTATGAGGGCGTTAATTTTACATAAAATTAACTAAAAACTTTAAAGGGGGTCATGTAGTATTATTTTTATAACTTTTAGTAGTTTTCTGGGATTTTTCAATAGGAAAACACTGAATAAAAATAATAAAATTTTAGGTTGCAAAATGGTGGTAACTCTTTTTCCGTTGTTTGTTACGGAAAGTAAGATTCAGACTGCATATTTTTATTCAAGCTATGCATGAAGAGAGAGCACGAACTTGACGAAACCGTACATAGTATGGGTGAGCAAATGGTATTCAGTGTATTCGTAGTTTCTCTCTTTCCGTCAGTACGATGCATTTGCATTGTAAGGTTAGGCCTTAACTCCGAGTTAACTCTACATGGAAACTTAGTGAATGAAACAAACAACTTATTCAGGGCAATCGGGAATTCCGCCGGAATTTTTTATCCGTTGAAAATTTCCTTCCTCTCGTAAAAATTCCTTCTATAGTGAATTTCCATCGCAACAGTTTTCCGGCGGAATAATTAATACTAACAGTATATAGACGAAATATTGATTCGAACATAACTTCGAAATGACAAAATTGTCAAAAGTCACTGCAAAGTTTTAGATTGCATTTTTATTAGTTTGGAATAACCACCTCCATTCTATGTTTTATATTCTCCGACATATTTTTCCGGATCTATTTTTTTGTCGCTCCAAACCTAGAAAAGAAATTATTTGTATATACATATGTATATTATTATTGTATTAAATTAGCAATTATTAATATATAATTTATCAACTGTATATACATATATTTGTGCATGAATTGTATAATAAATTATTGTTTGTAAAAATATATCATATATAAATATTTTAATTATAATATAATCTATATATTTAAAATCCGTGTCTATCTGTTAGCAAAATATGTCCGGGACTTTTTTTTACTTCCACATCACTTAGAAACCTGAATTTTTTTCACAAATGTTCCTGGGCATCTAATGTTAATGAGAAACGGCTTCGCCATTTTTTTGCAATAAATCCGATTAGGAGGAATTTTAATTTCAAATTTTATTATAAAAAATGTAATAATTTAAAAAATTAATAATTTTTCATATCAGTGTAATTTCTCAATAGTAAGGTGAGAAAGTCCAAAAAGCTTCACAAGTTTTTTTACGAAATAAATAAAAAATAATAACTTCGTGGCGCAGAAAAGCTTATATACTAGTTATATATATAATTTTTAAGCAATCAAATAAAATCAGAGACGAACACTGAAGTATAATTGTGCTTATAATTTAACTAATAACTATAAGTATATGCATATATATTATACCTTTATTTACCATATACAGTAGAACCTCGGTAGTCCGACCACTGCCTTAACCCGCGCCCCTTGTAATCCGACATTCCAAATACATATGTACGTATTACTGTAAAACTTCGTTAATGTGTGGTTGAACAAGCGTGTTCACGGCACCGTGACATGCTGCTAGAGGCGTATCGTCTCCGTTTGATTTGGATTGTTTTACATATTACCTTGATATCGTATGTATTTGATTAACAAGAATATGTGTGATTGCGGTAGTTGACGTTTTATAATAAACCTTTTCTAATATTGGAAGGAATACAAATCTATTATGTTGTTTAATTCACGAGGTTCCATTTCGTATAGTATCGATTCTATCTCACCATTTTTATAATTTGCCGGATTACAAGGCACATCTCTTCAAAATTTTCCGGTCTAGAAGAGGTTGGTGGCAGCACTTTATAGTCCAACTTGTATAATCCCACAACGATTTGCAAAACAATTTTCGGACTACCAAAATTATACCTTTTTCCCCTCAAACTTAGATATTACAGGTGGTCGAGTATCATTTAATTCCTTTTCTACCGTAGTCCAAAACTTTTCAACCTCATCCTTGGTTCGTTTGGTGTATCCAGAGGCAATATCTGGATACTCTTCCATTAAATTAACCAATTTTTCAAGTTGTTTTCGATTTGTCCTTTAAAAACAGGTCAATTAAAAAACTGCAAGTTTTAAAACTTTTGCCTGTTTTTTCAATTTACAATTTTAATAATTTTTCCTTTTTTTAATTTTTGATCCTGATAATTTTTACACTTACATGTTGTCACTTCAAAATTCCGCGTAATAAAAACGATGGAAAAATTTAAAGAAATTCCCTAAAAAGTTTCCGTAAAAAAATTATTCGTGATAGGTAAATTTTCTGCGTAATTTCGTTTAACACTTTCGAATATTGTTCGCGGTACCTGGAAGGGAAAAACGGAGAATTTCCGACAGAAATACCTGTTCACGATTGCCCTGATTGTTTCTATTGTTTTCCAGATAGTTTCCAATATCTGCACCACGAAGCTGCCACTTTGACCAAGATTTACCACAACGTTTACATGACGCGATTAGCTGAAGACTACTGAAAGATAACGCGACGTTGACGATCGATGCCCCACCCTGACCAAGCCTTAAATGGAAAAAAACTTACACAAAAATAATATCACCACGCTTTGAGTACGCTGGTATCGCGCTAGATATAGTTGAGAAGCCATATGAATACACCACAGAATCTTCCACTTTCATAAAACTAGCTAAACGTTCCTCCAATTTTAAATGGACGTCCATTGTACCGTAAAATCCACGAGGTCCACATGATCCTACTCCATACTTACGAATACATCGACATGCGTTCTCTAGAATTTGTTTATCTTCAAGCAAACCCAAATAGTTGTGCGTCGCCAAATTTAGGCAATAATAATCGTCAACTGAAACATTTTTGCCAACCTTTGACCTTATTAAATGTGTTTTTAGAAAAGAATGTTGTGGAACAGCAATGTCCATGAGATTCTCAGGCTCGTAGTTTACGGTTATTTCTTTATCTCCAGATATATAAAAACTGCGTCCATCCCGCTTATGAAATATTATCCACATTACAGAGAGAAGTAACAGAGTCTCCAAGGCAATGATATAATCGGACGTCTAATTAGTATGTAAATAAACAGCATCCAAGGGTAAAATCAAGTATTACTTACGTTTTGAAAAATGGCAATTATTTCTTTAAATAAATATGGAGTAACAACCATTTTATATACCATTATAATCAATAATACTTTAATGTGGAAAGGTGGAATCGGTAGTTAAAATTTATCATTGACTCGGGAGCAATTTATATTTGAGACTGGTGTTGAAAATAGCGTCGTCGATTATATCAGAGATCAGAGATGACGTGATAGTACAATTCGTCGCAAAATACATTGCCAATTTGGAGCATGTCGGGGACGCGTACGAAGCTCCAATTTTTTGTTGTTTTGGAACAGATAAAGAGCTTGTCAACCTGGCTTAAATAAGGCGCTTGTCGACCTAACCAATGCTGTTGATGTTTTAGTAGTTGTTGTTGTTTTCCGTGCTGACTCCAAAAACAATTTTTATTGCTCTCATATAGTTCCGGAGTTATAACCCTTTGAAGTTTCAAAAATTCAGGCCTGTACATACTAAACTTTACAATATACCTATATTAATCATTATTATTATTTATTTATTCAGTATTCCCTTTATACAAGATATGATAAAGTAACAGCCTTATTCCAAGAGCCACGGTGACTTATGGTACGTTTACACCGACCCCAAATGCGCTTTTGAGCTCTATTTCCCAAATGCGAAGCAAAATTTTAAAAATTTTCATACGATTTGACAAATCAAATTTAATAAATTTGATCGCATTTGAAAGAAATGCGAATGAAATGCGAAGCAAAATAATATTTTGAATCAGTCTGTGGTAGGGAAAAAATAAAATCCCAAAACAAAACAGTGGAAATGGAAGGGAAATAATGTCAATCAGCTGTCAAAACACAATTATAAAAAAAATCAGGCAAACAAAAAACATAAATTTGGTCTGATCAATGTCAAACCAAATGCGAACAAGGCGGTGTAAACAGTTTTCAAATGCGTGATTACGAATGCGCATTTCGGGTCGGTGTAAACATAGCATAAGACGAGAATCGTTTCTGACGAGTCATGACGACGTAACAAAGCGATTCCAAAAGTAACGAAAATCGTCTAGTCTTGCTATCACGTTGTGGTCACCACATATTTATTTGTACATAAGGTTTGCGTACAAGATACAATTATATGTATAGAGATACAAGATTCTGTGTTGGTAGGCAAAAATATTATAATTGTGGTTCATTTCAATTAATAAAAACCTTATAAAATTGCTTTCTTTCGCGAAAACAGGTTTACAAACGTATCTAAAATATACAATAAATTTGGCAAATTATATTTAGATTAATATTTGTGTTATTGTATATTTAGGCCTATTATGGCATTTCTGTTATTCTGTTAAAAAATTCTGTTATGTGTTTATAACAGATCGGGACTGTAACAGATTTATTAAATATTCTGTTTTTCGAACTTTTACGGTAGTCTGTGCGTGTTCGAATGCGGAAATCTATTACAAATTCTTTTAAACAGACAGTTGTGAACAAATTTTTAAAATGTCAAAAATTATGCAGGCTGAAAAAAATAAGAATTTCTGTTTATAAATATAAATAAATTAAAAATAACCAAATATATATATGTATTTATATCTTTTAGAGACGGGCCAGAAGAAGATAAGACCAGAACAAAAGGAGATATATTGCTCCTTTCTGGTGACAACCACTAATGGTAATAAGGAAGCCCTCGGATGATAACGTTCTAAAACTTTGGAGCGAACTATGTGCTCAAGTAAAGCCATCTGGCGGTGCACATTATGCAATTTCGGAGTGGAAATCGGCAAGTTTTTCTTTATACGCAAATTTTTTATTATATAAATACAATTCGTTCAGGTGTTCGATAACTGGCGGTATGTCGTTACGCACAAGATGCGCGTCGTAAAATTCGCCAGCTCAAAATCTGGTGGTGGTCCTCCACTTCAAACAGATCTGGAATAGCTGGAAGAAAGGGCGATGGCCTGCTGGGATTCAATTGTGGTTGACGGTCATCGAGATGTTTCACCCGTGGGCTGTTTGATTGCAGATTATGACATGAAAGTGGAAGTCTCTGCTATTGCACCGACTATGGCAGAAGTCGTTACACTGCCAATAAATGAAATAATAACAGAAGGTCGCAAGTTGAGAGCGCAAAGGATAGGTAAGTAATTTTTTTCATATGCTATATTTGTATATATGTATGTACATACATAAGTACCCAAGCTAAGGACACAATAATATTAATTTTTTATAATTGCAGATGATAACTTAGATGCAATCCTGCAATTGTCGGAAGCTAATCGACAAGCACAGTCCGACGCAACAAATATTAGGCTTGACCAAATAATTGCAGGGATTAATGATTTGGTCATTGCCCAGAAAGAAACTGTTGCCGCATTAAGAGTTCTACGCTCATAAACAGAGTTAGATTTAATAATTTTTAATCAATAAACGTAATTAAATTAAAATGTTAAATGTTGGTTGAGAATAGGACTGATGGCAACCCTAATTACTTACTCTCATTTTTTGTGTATTTATTTTTGTTAGTAATGCAAACCCTGTTTTTCTCTTTATTCTATAATTGTGTACATGTACATAACTTACAGTACTGTTACTTGTGTTTCTTTTTGCTATGTAAATTAAAAAAATAAACGTTGAAAATGTACAGTCCAAAAAGATTCGTCGTTTATTCCATAAATTTGGTCCTTCTTCGCCAACGGATATACCACATTCGATTTATAATTCTATTAACTAAATATCTAATATGTCATCGGAAAATTCGCTAAAGGGTAAGAGAACACGTGTAAAGGCTTGTATTACACGAGTATACAAGTTCGCTGCACATATACCGGTATCGAAGAGCTACAGTTACGCTTAAAATTAGTTGAAGATTATTGGAGTGAATTAAAATTTGTTGACGCATTATTAGAATTTGCAGACCCAACTATTGACACAAACGAAGATAGCTATGATCAAGCTGCTGGTGGCGCACCTAACATAACATCTTTTGAGGAATATGAAAAATTTAAGTGCGCAATCTTCGCTATCAAAGGCCATTCGAGCGCGCCATGTGACATAGAATTTAATCTCCATTGCTACGCCGCTGCCAGAAAATGGAAACATCGAAGTAGCTGCAAATCAAGTAAAATTATCGTCCCATCATTTTCGGGTGAATATTCTGAATGGACTGCGTTTCGTGACTTGTTTTACGGATCGGTTGACAGCCAGAGAAGTCTAATGCGCACGCAAAAATATTACTACTTAGTATCCTACTTGCGTGGAGAAGCTGCAGATTTGGAATGTAAAAAACATTCCCATATCCGAAGATCATTACCTTGAAGCATGGAGAAAGATTTAGCAAAGATATGACCGACTAAATCTCGTTGCTCAGTCTCCTATCAAACAGTTCATGAAGCTTCCAACATTATCAACCAGCAACATAAAGACGCTTCGTAAAATCGTGGACGGTGCAGATGAGTGCCTATGTGGGTTAAACGCTTTTGAAATCAATGGTCGCGATCCGTGGTTGTTATGTATATTATTAACAAAACTAGATAGTGAGACAAGACAAGCTTGGTCTGAAGAAATAGTTCCGCGTAATAACACCACTATTTACGAATTATTAAAATTTTTAGAAACCCGATTTACATAACTTGAATTCAACGAAATGCTTGGAAGTTCGACGTCATCGAGAGGTGATATCATTCGGTCTCATCTAGTGGAATTCTACATCTCGCACAGCAGAGACAAACAAATCTTGCACAAAATGCAAGGCTGCACATTTCCTTTCGCAGTGTCCTAATTTCATTTTATTGAGCAGTGAGAATCGTCACAGGTTCGTAAAAGAAAATTCTTTGTTTCAATAATCTACGACAAGAACATACGGTGACAAGATGCAATTCCTCGATTCGGTGCTGAGTATGCAATTCTCGACATAATACACTATTGCACATGTATTCGAGTCAGAGTCCGAGTTAATTTCAAACAACATTGCTACTTTGTCGGGGCTCTCATCAGGACTCACGAATTCTGTATCAGAACAACCATTGGTGAGCAACCACATGGTTTTCAATGCCAAACAAATGCAAGTTGTGTTACCAACTGCTGAAATATTCGTCAGGAATAATTCGGCTACCTTTGTAAAGGTTCGAGTGCTAATAGACTCTGGATCACAAGTGTCATTAATTTCGGAAGCTTGTGTTCAAACATTAGGCATTTCGAGGTCAAACTCAAATTCGAGCTGTTGTGGGCGTTGCAGCGGCAAATGGAGGTGTAACGCGAGGTAGCGTAACATTATGTATAAGATCGTGCTTCGATTCTGCAGAATTCCATGTCAATGCGTTCATTCTGAATAAAATCACAGATGATTTACCACTGCGCGAATTCCCCATTACTAAGTGGGAGGTCTTGTCGAAACTACAATTAGCCGTTCCTACTTTAAATTTAAATTTTTTTGAAAATATCAATTTCAATTTATTAAATTTTTAACAGCCCACAAAGACATAAGTCCTTTATAGTGCACCAGCAAAATATTGTACAAAGAAGAAAAAAGATTTAAATAATAAAAAATAACAATGAAACATAATCAGATTTGTTTGTTTGGGGGGTGTGTGCATTTCAAGAATTAATATACGCTTCTGAGTGACGGGTGAAATGAAACTTACCGGGGGCTTGGTCTTGATGGTGGTGTCGGTGAAATCGATGTTGTGCGTGGGGTTGATGAATGCGGTGACGATGGTCGTATTGGTGATTGGTGTGGTGATGATTTTATTACCAATGAGGTTTCCGTTGATGATGTTCTCGTGGCAAAGATGGTGGTGAATTTCTCGTGGCAATGAAGGTTGTGAATTTTATGAGTTCGCTGTTCGTGTGTAGAAACGACGGCAGATAAAAAGGAAGTGAGGTTTTTGGTTGCTGCTGTCAGGCATGACAGCAGCGGTCGTGGCCAGGGAGGTTGGCTATAAGGTTTGCAAGCATGGTTGCAGGGGTGCAACGGTATTCTGCTAGAGAGCAGATGACGATGAGCTAAGGGGGCGTTTGGCGCGAACATACCGCCCGCCTTGCAGTACTGCAACTTTACTCAGAGAAGAATTGGGAGACGAAGGGGGTTCGTCGCTCGAGGCCACCATGGGGAGTGGAGATTAAAACCGGTACGGCTTCTTGGGGCTCCACCGGGGAGTGAGAGACCAGGAGTTTGGGGAGTGCGAGGTGCACGAGGTAGGGGCGACGGGAGAGCGCGCCTACCTAAGCTCTGATATTACCCGAGAGCAACCATCCGAAGATGGTGTTCTGGGCGTAAGGCTGCCCGTAGTTATACGGCAGCGATCCAGGCTGGAAAAACCGCGCAAGAATATCACACCCCACATGGAGGCGAACGGTGTGACGGGTGTAAAACTCGGGGTCTGCGAGCTTTTAGTTTGGATACAGTCTTTGGATCCACGCGTCGATGGATCGGCGAGGGGTGACCATCTCCCAGTCACTGACGATGGCGTGGTGTTCGATGGTCTCCGCATACTCGCCGCGGATGCGGAAAGTCAGGAGCACTGCTTGGTCGGAGCCGAAGTGGATCGGCGTGAGACCCAGGGTGCGCACCAGATGTAGCGAGATCTCCGACGTTTCGCAACCCAAGTCAAACAGTGCTCGTTCATGCACGAATCCATCATGATTCCGAAGTTGCACCAGGGCTGTGGGCAGCAGTACGGTGGACCGCTGCAGGGTGGGCAATGGTTTGGCCACCGTGGCTAACCGGGTGCCGCTAGGCGTAGTTAGTCGAGCAGTGATGGGGATCATCAGAGCCGGGTCCCTGACCGCCGGAATCATCTCAGGAGATCGATGGGAGCCTTGTTCTGGTTGCGGTGCAGCAAGGTGTGATGGTGTTTGCGACGTTGTTTGCGACGTTGTTTGCACCGGATCGAGTTGTTCGTATGACGGGAGGATTCCCACACTAGAGGCACACGTCCTGGTGCCTCGATCTGACGCCACGGGGAAGTGCGGCGTGGAGGATTCTGGCTGGTGGAGGGAGTCGTATCCAATCGAGCGTCATCCCTTTCCACGTCTTGGACGAGGCGGTTCTCAAGTGGACTGGTCGACTGGTTCTCAAGTGGTACATCGGACTTGCAGCAGATCGATAGCACCGGGCTGGATGATCGTTCTTCGGCGGCAGTGACCATAGGGAGGTCCTGTGTTGTGGTTATCGGCTTGGCGGCCGCGGACACCTCGATGGTCTTGGACGAATCGAGACCCTTGTCGGATGACGAGCGGTCGAAGTCCGAGTCACTGAACTCCCAGTCGAGCCCGGATCGGCACGCCCGTAAGAAGAAACTGCGGTACGATTCCGAGGGGCCCCGGAGGGGGTGTGGCCAGTGTGGGCGGAGGATTCATCTTGTTGTTGGGGATTCATTGCTGGAACGAAAATAATGTAATAACGTTAGCGGGGGGGGTTCGTCGGGGTGCGAGTAGATCCTTAAGATACAATCCTAAGAGGGGAGAACCGTCAATTTACTGAGGGGACGATTAATGGTTCCTTTCTCGGTTCGGATGTCGATGACGCGTGTTTTCTTGTCGGCACCGTGATACAGGTGCGTCACGCGGCCGAGTCTCCATTGCGTTGGAGGGAGGTTGTCATCGCGTAAGACGACAAGATACCCAACTTTAAGGTCAGGTTGGGTTACCTTCCATTTGCTGCGTTTGTGGAGTTCGGTGAGGTACTCATGTTTCCACCGAATACAAAATTGCTGATAGATGGCTTTCACCTTCAACCACCTATTAACAATTGTGAGGGGGGAGTTCAGTAGCGCTGGTGCTGCGGGAGCTAGAAGAGGGCCACCGACAAGGAAATGTCCGGGCGTGAGAGGCTGCAGATCCGAGGGATCGTTGGACATACTGCTGAGTGGTCTCGAATTGAGACAAGCTTCAATCCTAGAGAGAATGGTACCAAATTCCTCAAAGGTGAAATGCGAGTTGCCGACAAACTTTCGGAAGTGGAGTTTGAAGCTTTTAACGCCTGCTTCCCATAGACTGCCCATATGAGGTGCGGCGGCGGGTATGAAATGCCATTTGAGATGCTGATAGGCACACTGGGAAGTGACTGCTGCTTGTGATTGTTGAAGGAAGAGTTTCCATTCATTCCGGAGTGTTTTAGAGGCGAACACGTGTTCTTTCCCACGAAGTTCTTTCCATTGTCCGAGTATACGTCTTTGGGGCATCCGCGCCGGGCACGCGGTTAAAAGCCGCAAGAAATGTCGGAGTTGACAGATCACTGACAGCTTCAAGATGTATAACCTTCGTTGCGAAGCAGACGAAGACGCAGACGTAGCCTTTGGTGATGAGGCAGGCTCTGCCAGTGTAGTTTTTGATATCGAACGTTCCAGCGAAATCTAGAACGGTTGGCGGCGAAAGGGCGGGAGAGGGTGGTCCGCTCAGAAGGTAGAGCGGCCATGAGTTGTGTGCGCGCTTGTTTCCTCTGAAGGATACAAGATTTGCACGTGTGAATCGTGGCCTTGACGAGGTTCTTGGCCTTGGGGATTCAGTATTGCGTTCGTAGCAAGCGCAACATTAGTTGGTTTCCTCCATGCAGACTGATGTCATGGGGTGAACACACAGCTGTAGGGAAGGAGAATGGGATGTCGTTCGTCATAAGAGAGTGACGGACACGAGGATAGCCGTCCACCTACGTGCACCAACCCATCTTGAGATAAGAATGGATTGAGCGATAAAATGGCACTCTTGGGGGGTAGATTGTGTTTCATATCGAGAGAACGATATTCTTGGGCAAAATGTACCTTTTGTGCGAGAATGGCAAGTCTCGTTTTGGCATGCTGGATTTCATCGGAGTCAATAGCGTTATCGTGTCGACGAGAGGACAAGCGATACTTTGGGTGGCTATGATGTAGAAACCTGAACACATACGATAGCACGCGAAGAGCTCGTGGTAAAGAAGAGAATCTTTCCAACAAGTCTTCAAAGTGGGGGAAGTAAGCGAAGTTGGCTTTGACGGGTTTTTTTTCCAGTTCGGTTTCGAGAGTATCGGGAATGTTAGAAGGTGGCCAATGTTTCTTTTCTTGCCGCGTCCAAGCAGGTCCGAACCACCATAAGGAATAGTTGATCAATTCTTACGGATACACGCCACGACTGGCCAAATCTGCCGGGTTGTGTTGCGATTCAACATGAGACCAGTGGGCGATCTCCACGATCTTAGCTATGCGGTTAGCAACGAACGTTGTCCATGTGCACGGTGGTCGTTTCAACCACGCTAGCACAATGGTGGAGTCGGTCCAACAATACAGAGTGTAATGTGGGAAGCCGAGTTGAGGCAAAACTGCGTTCAGCATATCGGATAGGAGGGCCGCGCTGCATGGAGAGCCGAGTTCGAGCCGAGGTATGGAGATCGTTTTGATGGGGGCTACTTTGATTTTGGCAAACAGTAACGAAACTCGTACTTCATCTGCAGTACAGACACGCGCGTACACCGCGCCCGCATATGCTTTCTCGGAAGCATCGCAGAATGCGTGGATCTCGACCACACTATTAGGGGTAAATTGAGTCCAGCGGGAGATTCGGATGAGTTTGATTTCGGGGTAGCATTGGGCAAATTTTTGCTAGAGCTGGGAAGTTTGGGGGAGTCAAGGCGTCGTCCCAACCGATGCCGTCAAGCCACACTTGTTGCATGAGCGTTTTGGCAATTATAATGACTGGGGCCAGCCAACCTGCCGGATCGAATAATTTGGCTATGAGCGATAGCATTTCTCGTTTGGTACAAGAGGGGCATATATCGCACGGCATTGCCTCGATATTGAAATAATCACTTTTCGCATTCCATCGGATGCCGAGAGTCTTGGCGGTACTGGCATCTTCCAATTCGAGAAAATCTTTGTTAAGTAAGTCCTATGGAGGAATTCCGTTTAGGAGTTTCGTATGGTTAGCTGTCCATTTTCTCAGCGTGAAGCCGGCGGAGTGAAGCGCGAGTGTCAATTCAGATCGAGTTCGAAGTGCAGTGTCAATGTCGTGAGCACCGCACAGCGCGTCGTCTACATGCATGTCCTGAGAGCTCGAGCAGCGAGTGGGAGTTGAGGATTAACATCCTTAGCAAGCTGATGGAGTGTGCGTATGGCGAGATAGGGAGCACAATTCACACCAAACGTCACCGTTTGGAGCTCGAAATCTTGGAGTTCTTCGTCCGGGGAGGTCCGGAAGAGGAGTCGTTGATAGCGCGATTGCTTGGGATCAACCAGAATTTGGCGATACATTTTTTCAATGTCTCCGTTAAAGACATATTTATAGAGACGCCATTTGAGAAGTAGGAATGTGAGATCCGACTGTAATGCAGAGCCGGGGTGGAGTACGTCGTTAAGGCTGATGCCGTTGGAGGTCGGACAGGAGGCGTTGAAAACCACACGCACTTTGGTGGAGCTGCTCTCGGGTTTGAGCACCGCGTGATGTGGTAAATAATACGGGGGGGAGTCCGACTGGATTTCCGCTGGGTGAAGTAACCTCATATGAAGTCTAGTTTCATTGCGGATAAACTGTTTATGAGGTATTTCGCGCGACTGACCGATCCTCAATTGCGATGGAAAACCCTCCTTAAAGGGTAACTAAACAATATAACGGCCATCTTCCCGCCTTTGGGTGGTGTTCGCGTACAGATTTTCGCAAAACGTATCCGCTGGGGTGCAAAGACGTGGTTTGGGAAATTCTTCCAACTCCCAGAATCGTGACAACTGATGGTCCAGACGACCTCATTGTAAAATGAGACCCGGGTGCTATTGGTTGGAGCTGGTGGTGCTTGAGACAGTGGACCGATGAGGGTCCACCCCAAACGGTCTCCTGGGCGACGAGAGAGCCCAAAATATTCCGTTGGATACCGTCAAGCAATATGAGGGGGTAGATGTCTGCTCCAATCAAGACATCTATCTGATCACTTTGGTAAAATCGATCATCGGCCAATGGTAGGTTTGGGAGAGAATCGAACAGGGTCCGGTCAAGGGAACAGACCGGAAGGTTGCCGGTTAGTTTGGGGAGCACTAAAGCCGTGGCTTCAATGCGCAGTCCGGTGGAGCGGGGGGAGCCGATGCTAAACTTACAAAATTTGTTCACCACGGCAGTGACAGTTTCATTAACGCTGGCGACTTGAGCTTGAACCGTAGTGGTCGGAAGTCGCAAGCGTTTCTGTACGCGCTCTGACAGAAAGGTAGCTTCAGAGCCGGGGTCGATGAGAGCACGAGCAAGGTAAGACTCGTTATGATGACCGATGTGAACCATTGCGGTAGCGAGTAGCACTTGCTTGCTTCTGGAAGTGAGGCAAGTAAGCACATTAGAGGTTGAGGAGGCTTCAGTGGACTGTATAGTAGAGGTGGGGTGGTTTGTCTGAGAGTGTGAAGGGGGGTTCGACTGCAATTGTTGTTGATCAGCACGTGCATCGCGATGAGATGGGGTATTAGGGCGCGAGGTCGATGGGTTTGAGTTTGAACGAGAGTTCGATTGGGGGGCCGAAGCCACCTCGCGATGTAATAGTGAATGAGTCGTTGATGGCACGACATGCATGTGAACACACTCTTACAATTTTTCATCTGATGTGAGTGTGCCAAACAGTTCGTACAGAATTGGATTCTTTGAACTGTAGCCCAACGTTTGTCTATGTCCATGGCTAGAAAGCGTGGGCAATGGCGAAGCGGGTGCTGCTGATCAATGCATAGTTTGCAGCTGGTCGGAACCATGTTAGCCTGGAACGTATTCAGAGGTTTCGTAGTGGAGGAACGGCGTGCTGGGGGAATCGACACTTTCTTAGGGGGCTGCACCGACTTCCGAATGTCGTCTATGGTTTCCAACGTTTGGAAACGAGAAGTGAGGAAAGCGTCCATTTCACACCATTTCGGAATTTCGCGTTTACGTGTAATGGATTGTTCCCATAGAGAGAGAGAGTACTTTCGCCCACGTCGACTTCGTACAACGTGAGAGCTGAGAGGCAGTTGTTTATCTCACGTTGGAGACGCTTGATTGCAGCTCCCGATTCATTGTGGATTGGTGGGAGAGAAAATAACGCTCGGAGTTGAACGTTCACGAGGATACGCTTGTTGTCGAAACGATCGGTCAGATTCCTCCATGCTTGCTCGAAGCCGCTGTCGATGAGGGGCGAATTCTGCACTATTTCCTTCGCTTCACCTCGGGTCTTCTGGTTGAGGTGAAACAACTTTTCGACAGTCGATTGTTTCGGATATAAAGCGCAGAAAACATATCGCGAAATGTCGACCATGATTCATAGAAACCTTTGAATATATCAGTGTCGCATGGCGGCAAGCTGATGTTATTACCCGAAAGATTAGTCTGAATCATGGGGAGGGATTCCAACTTCAATGACGGTGAGCAACTGGGGGCAACGAGTTATTGCTGTTCGCTTATTTTTGCGTAGAAACGCACGTAAATCTGGTAGCACCGCCTGTATTTAGTCTTCAGCGTGGTTAGATCGGCGCTTCGTGCATCTGCTTCCTCGTCAGCCGTGGAGATGAGGTATTCCAAACATGAAGCATACGCTATTTTGAGGTCTGACCAGACCGCTTTGAGTTCCTCCTGATGAGTGGCCAGGGAGAAACCCGAGTGTTCGCCCTCCGGAATATTGTTATATTCATCTTCGAATTCTTCGAGCGTTTCGGAAACGCTTATAAATTTGTATAGGGGGTCCATTGGAGTAATTCACCGAAACGAGGATAATAGAATGTGAATGCATTGAGTTAACTTCACAAGTAGGGGAATAAACGAGTTTAATTAGAGTTGAATTAAACGTAGAGGTTGAATTAGAACCTTTAATTCGAGTCGTACGACAACTGGGATTTGCCGCGGAAAATACAACGAAAACGATTAATTTACTTCGAGTCAAATCAAACGAGGCACAAATACTTCAACTCGCGGTCAAAAACTATGACGCGAAAATTAATTTAATTCGAATTCAATTAAATATATCAGAGGAGAATTCGCGCTGTAGAAAAACTCAAAATAATTTTTAATAATTACCAAATATTTTACTTGTCTCCGCTGTAAATTGTTCTGGTAATAAAGTTTAAAGTTTTATTTGTCGCACGTGTAAATTGGGCCACGGAAACCACTCTGATGTTTTGGTTTCTCTTTTCTCTTCTACGACACTATGTTGGTTGAGTGGGGTCGGTGTTGAGAGGGGAACTTTTTTAAGCCGTGCAAACTAACGCGAACCGTTTAGTGCGTGCGTGACGTCACAGAACGTGTTTTGTACCTTAGTACGAGAATCGAGTGGTCGGAGTGCAATCAGGCTCGATCGGACCAAATGTTTGTTGTTGTGCAATGGAACTTGCAGCACACCAATATATATATTTCAAGAATTAATACACGCTTATGAGTGACGGGTGAAATGAAACTTACCGGGGCTTGGTCTTGATGGTGGTGTCGGTGAAATCGATGTTGTGCGTGGGGTTGATGAATGCGGTGACGATGGTCGTATTGGTGATTGGTGTGGTGATGATTTTATTACCAATGAGGTTTCCGTTGATGATGTTCTCGTGGCAAAGATGGTGGTGAATTTCTCGTGGCAAGGAAGGTTGTGAATTTTATGAGTTCGCTGTTCGTGTGTAGAAACGACGGCACATAAAAAGGAAGTGAGGTTTTTGGTTGCTGCTGTCAGGGATGACAGCAGCGGTCGTGGCCAGGGAGGTTGGCTATAAGGTTTGCAAGCGTGGTTGCAGGGGTGCAACGGTATTCTGCTCGAGAGCAGATGACGCTGAGCTAAGGGGGCGTTTGGCGCGAACAAGATTAATAATTTACTTCAAACTAAGACTAACAATTAATATGTATACATTAAATTAGATAACATAAATAGTAATAACACATAATGAAAACATATAAATAGGTAAACTTAAACGTAAATAAAATTAAAATTTAAAGATAGATAAAGTCTAAGGGGGTTGAAAGAAAAAGAAAAATGAAATGTGAAAAAAGTTTAGCAAAAGTGGTCTAGTTGAAAGTTTTATAAAAAAAAAAAAAAGATGACAGGAATCTAGATTTGAACACATATGAAGCACAATCAACTGTTTGACGAGTCTGCCTCTGGCCTCAAGAGGAGTGTATTTGGCAGACGAACGCAAGCACCGTATGATTCCATAAATTTTCCCAACTGTAGCATTAATATGGTCCGTACACGTAAATTTGGAGTTGAGTATGTATCCAAGATTTTTTACCTTGCTTACAATCTCCAACTGAGTAGTGCCAATGATCAAAGGTGGGATCTCATCAAAACAAGAATACCTTCTTATAATAGGAAGTACTTTTGATTTGGAAGGATTAATGCATAGCATATTGGAAGCAGCCCAAGTGTTAAGGGAGGACAAATCACAATTGAGTCTACAGCACAAATCTTCAACAAGACTAATAGTACTGGATAAATAGATATGGTTATCATCAGCGTAAGCATGTATCGAAGCATGTTTACAAACTGAGAAGAGGTCGTTAATAAACATTGAAAACAATAGAGGACCCAAACTTGATCCATGAGGAACTCCTTTGAGGACTAATTTAAATGAGGACAGTTTGCTTCCAGTTTTGACAGGCCGCATTCTTCCCCCGAGGTAACTCCAAAGCAAATGAACTGCACTACTACTAAAATAAAAATAACTACTTAGCTTTTTACACAGCAGAGTATGATCTACAGAGTCAAAAGCTTTAGAAAAATCAATCAGGCAAAGTAGTGTCAGATCATCTTGGTCATAAAATATTCTAACATCATCAGTAATTTTCAACAGAGCGGTCGCACAACTGTAGCCAGTTCGGAAGCCCGATTGCAGTGGAGATAATTTCTTCAAATTCAAATAAGTAGATATTTGTAAATACATGATCCTTTTAAAGATTTTTCTCAAAGAAGGCAGAATAATTATAGGCCTAGAGTCAGAAGGCTGAGACGCAGATGCGGATTTAGCTAGGAAATCTCGAGCATGTCAAGTAATGATTCATGATGTGAGTTAGGAGAGCTATAATATACGGTAACACTACCTTAACAAACCTTATAGATAATCCATCAACCCCCACCGCATTAGAGGTTATTTTATATACATTGTTAGATACATCACTCTCATTAACAGAAGAAAATACAAACGGCGAAATGGATGATATATCTGACGTTTCACATAATTCAGTTCTAACAAGAATGCCACTATAGGGACTATAGCTAACATTAGCCTAAAATATATCATTGAGTACATCCGGATCCAAATCACATTCCTCCTTGACTTTGTCAACTATTCTTAGATTCTTTATATTTTTCCATAGCTGCTTAGAGCTCAAGTTGTGATTAAGCTTGGAGCTAAAATACTTCTTTTTTTCATTTCTTAATAACATTGTTGTTGTATTGCGAGCACAATATTCTCTTATTATTTATTAATTAATTAATTTATTAATTTATTATTATTGAATAGGAGTTGCGCTAAGAATTTCTTCTAATTCTTTTATAGCAAAAAAAATTGACACAGGGAATATATATAACAATAACAAATCATTTAGAAAACTTAAGCTAAAATAATATAATATACATATAAATTGTTTAATTATTTAATTAATAGGTATTAGATATGTATAGACGACAGGTATACAGAAAGGAGAAAAATAGATACAGAATGGAGAAAAATAGGTACAGAAAGGAGAAGGTATGTAAACTCTTGGTTGCAAAGTCGTTGTTTTAGGTGTTCAAAAAATGTTACCCAGCATGACGCCTGAAAGCTATAGACGCAGTTACGATAATTAATAAGGTCAAAGAGATCACCACCTATGAGAGCGTGTCTCCGAACACCGAGTCGGTCAAAGCGTCTTAGACCACAAACAAACCTGGTCAAGTTGTTGAATAAGACCCTCAATTTATTCAACGAAACAGAATCAAAGTTACAGTACACTAATTCACTGTATGTTATGATGGGCAGAACGAGTTGCTGAACAATCCTTCTTCTGGTTTCTTCAGGAAGATAATTAGCTGCATAGTGGAAATTACGTAAAATAGCGTACGATTTACTTACAACAGCATTGACATGATCTGTACATGTTAAATTTGAGTTTAAACAAAAACCAAGATTTGTAATTTTAGATACGAATTTGAGAGTCTCGTTTCCTATAAATAACGGCGGAATATTAGTCAAGTTAGAGGCATTACGAAAAACAGGTAAGACAAAAGATTTGGAAACATTGAGTTGAAGACAGTTTTCACTAGACCAACGGGTAATATTCATAAGATCACTGTTAATTTTGGAACATAGATTGACAATAGATTCGACACTACTAGACATGTATAGTGTCCGCATAGGCATGCATGGTCACATAGTTTACTGTAGTAAAAATGTCATTTAGGAACATGGAAAATAAAAGAGGTCCCAACACAGAACCCTGGGGAACCCCCACCTCGACTGGCTTAAAGTCAGAGTAAGCTGAATTAACTTGAACTCTTTGGTATCGCTCACATCGCTAAGAAACTGCGTATAAGCTGAGTCGCATTGGAGGAAAATAGAAAATACTTCCTCAGCTTATGGCATAAGAGCGTATGATCAACACTATCAAATGCTTTCGAGAAGTCAAGCAGACAGAGAAGTGTAACATTCTGTTGGTCAAATGCTACTCTTATGTCATCGGTGATTTTGAGCATAGCTGTAGAGCAGCTGTGCTTTGAGCGAAAGCCGGACTGAAGAGGGCTAAGTAAGTTTTTGTTTGAAATGTGACAATTAATTTGGGATACCATTAACGATTCACAGACTTTGGAGAGAACAGGCAAGATACTTATAGGTCGAAAATCAGACAGGAGAGAAACAGCAGATTTTTTCGGTACAGGGATAACTGTGGCTAATTTCCACAAGGAAGGAAAAGAGGAAGTAAGGAGAATATGGTTGATAATGGCTGTGAAGGGTGAAATTAAGTAAGGTAGAATTAACTTGACAAATTGATAAGACTTCTTTGATAACATCAGATTCCGAGACATTCGAGAAATGAAATAACTCGTCTTCATTATCATTGTAAGTTAATTCATCTATATGGGGGGCATTAGTATAATTGGTCGAAAGGAATTCGCTAAATTCGTTGGGATTTAGGTTAACATTCGTAGACCTTTGACGCCCAAGTCCAATATTTTTTAATCGTCTCCAAAGTTGTTTAGAGCCCAGATTAGGTTTAAACCTAGATACAAAGTACCTTTCTTTTGATTTTCTTACCATTAAAATGGCAAGGTTACGCGCTCGTTTGTACAAGTCCCAATTCGCTTGTGTAGGATTTCTTTTGAATCTTGTATGGAGCAAATTTTTTTGACTAATGGCAGCTTTAACCTGTGACGAAAACCACGGACATGAATTAGGACTAACATTTATTGTACGAACAGGCACAAAGGAGTCAAACAGAGATTGAACCACATTGACAAAAAACTTGATCTTATCATTAACCAGGAGGGCAGCCCAAAGGGGTGCCCAGTCAATAAGCGCACTTGTCCGAAATAGTTCGTCAGTATTGATAGATTTGTAGTCAAAGAAAGAAAACGAAGTGGGTAGGGAATTATTGCCGAAGCTAATGTCAAAAGAGCAGAAAAGTAAGTCATGGTCAGAGATGAAAGAAATCTGGGTACATAGTAAAGCTAAAGCGGGATCGGAGACCGCAAAATAGTCAAGTAAGCTAGGTTGGACGTTATTACCAAATCGGGTAGGAAGTGATTCGTTCACGATAGAGAGACCAGCTGTAGAGAACAATTCCCGAATAAATGAAGAATAACAGTCAGTCTGTAAAAGATTGATATTAAAATCGCCACAGATTATTAAATGATTAACTCTTAGTAAATTATGTAAATTAGTATGTTTGTTAGGGTTGGACACACTTGAAACAAGTACTTTTGAGACTGAATCAGACACAGAAGTAGACAAATAATCGTCATCAGACTCATCAGACATGAATTCTAACTGTGAACGATAAATAGATTTAACATAGATGGCGACTCCACCTCCGCGTCGACCAGGTCTGTCGCAGCGAATTATTGTATTGTATAGTTGTTTATTCTAAGAACAGATTCTTTTAATTCGGGTCGGAACCAGGTTTCAGTCACACAGATAATATCGACGGACGAACACTCGAATAGGCTCCTAACATAATCTAATTTGTGGCCGCTTAGGCTACGAGCATTAAAGTTAACAATATTGAACGCGTTATTTTGTTTACAGAAAATATCGATCAGTAATCTGTTATCATAATCAACACTACCAGCCGTAGGGGAGACAATCATCTGAGCACCATATAACAAGAGATGTCAGACAATAAGCCAGGAGAACACATAACACAATTTACTAAGCATTCAAGAGAATTATGCCTTGAACACAATTGGACGAACAAAACACTAAACACAAAATCAACTGTCAAATTTACACAGGCTCTTATGGGATTCAAGAAAAAAATGAGTTATCTACGAACATTTGTGTTTAGATAAAGAAACGCATGTCCGTGAGATAGCTTTATTTCTATTTTGACAACTTTTGTGCACAAGCTCTTCTTCTGCTTCTGTATATATTCAAATTGTTTACACAAGAGAATTGACAGAAATGACAGATTTTGTTTTTTGTGCGCGAGGCCCAATTGTGTGCGTGTTCTAAGCAAAAGATACAGAGACAAATGTGTTTAGTGTTTTGTGCTTCCAATTGTGTTCTAGGCATTACTAACAACGACAGTGAAGCTAGGAAGTGAGCAGACAAAACAAAAGAATAGATGAAAATGAACAAGAGTGGTAACTAAATGAGAGTAACTGAGAAAAGTAATTGTAAAAAAAGAGTGAAAAAAGTAGGTGAGGAAAAAATATTGGAGCAGGTTGGAGGATAGAGAGGGAATTAGAAGAGAGTAAAGGTCACAACGAGTTAAGTGAGAATCAGTACAATATACGCATAACAGTTTAAGGTAAAAATGAAGCATTTTAAGTATAAAAAATAAATACATTGCTGACAGTGAGAGAAGTGTGAGACAAATAGCAGAAAAGAAGAATGCGCTCAGTAGGAGTAAAAAGAAAATAGAGTAATGACAAAAAGAAAAAAAAATTTTGTAAAACTAAGTACAAATTGAATGCAAAAAACTATTAAAACTAAGAAAAATTTAAATTAAACTAGCAGACGTTAAATTTGATTAGCTGTTGGTGGCGTAGTCGATGCTTTCTATGTCCTCCACTAAAATAGGCTCCCCATTAGCGTTGTTTTTTACGAAGACTTCCTCCTGCAGTGTAGGCAGCAAATAACCTTTTTTCACGTATATTCTTCCCACGCCTGAGCTGCCCTACTTTTTTTCCAGTTAGAATGAAGTTTATTCCTTTTTTTATGGCCATTAAGGCACTATCAGTAAACCAGGGACATACTCTGTTTAATACTCGAACTGATCGCAGTGGAACATGATTGAAAAAAAGCAGTATTTAATTTTTTCATTAAGTCATTGAGTTTGTCATCAACTGTTTCATAGAACCAGACATCATTGCAACATATTGCTGATAATTCCCCATATAATCAAAATAAGAACAATTATATACTTGATTTCTGCATAAAGATATATTAAGACTAAAGAATAAAAGATCGTGGTCAGATGTGAAGGTCAATTGGTCATAATGTAAAAGAAGAGAACTATCAGATATAAGACAAACGTCAAGTAAGCTAGGTTTACAAGCAGGTGCATACCGCGTTGGTATGTCAGAGTTGATGATAGTTAAGCCACACATTGAGACAATACAAGAAATTTCAGTTACAGATTCACTAGCTAGCAAATTAACGTTAACATCACCGCATACAACAAGATAATCGTAGTCAATAAGTTTACCAGAGAGGTAAGTAAAAAACGGTTCTACACTTTGACTTCGCCGAGGATTATAAACACACGAGACAAGAATTTTTATACTATTATCATATATTGCTACATTTAGGCACTCGCAAGAGCTATTTCCTTTATCAATAAGTTTAGAGTTGAGAGTACGCTTATGCGGATATTACTACGAACATTGTTTGAAATAACTGTAAAATTGTTTTTGCTTTCTGTACAAAGCTGTCAACGTTACGCTCTCAGGTTTCAGAGTTGAGTTCATCCAGAGAGGATGAACTTTTGCGAAGCAAACCAAAATGTTTGTGGTCGACGACAACAAACTTCGATTAAAACGGTGTTCTAGTGTGTTGAAACAAAATAGTACTCGCGGTTAGGATTGAAATAACTTTTATTGATAAAAGGTACTTCATAATAAGAAACAAATACACAAAGCAACTCCGTAACTTTGCTTTGTATTTGTAAATATTGATATTTGTTTGCTCCATGTGTAATCACAATTCCGAACAAAATTTTGAGAGAGAGCAGAAATGGTTCATCGACAACAAACAATGTTCATAGTGTAATATTCGCATTACAGTAAATGGCAACGCCAGCACCCCTTTTACCACATCTGTCATTGCGGTAAAGCTTATAGCCATCAAAGTTGTACAACAAATCAGACTCCTCAGTTTTGAACCACGTTTCCGAGACACAAACAACATCTACAGACGAACCCTCAAAAATATATCTAGCATAGTCCAATTTCAAACCATTCAAGCTTCTTGCATAAAACATTCACAAAGGCTTTATAACAATCAATAGCACCAACAACATTATCAACATAATCGCCATCATGAGGCAACATCATAAAAAATAAAGCCAGCCTCAGATACAAGCAAGTATATAGCATCAAAATAATTCAACAGGTGTTCAAGAAGAGATAATATTGGAGAGAAAGATAGTAAGAAAGGAAACGTGAAAATTAGTATTAAAGTTGAAAAGAGTAGTAATATGTCGTAGGAAAGGTGAAAATTAGTATTAAAGTTGAAAAGAGTAGTAATATGTTAATAATTAGTCCTAAAGGGGAGTATAAACAACCTAAAAATAGTAAACATTTGTAATTACACATAATTCACATAAATATTAGCTTCCAACAACGCGATCAACACTCATCATGTCACTAACCATCTTTGCCTCATTATCAGCTGAACAAATACTCGCCCACATAAAGTAAACACGGAAACAAGTAATTTCTCTCTCCTCTTCATGCTGGCATACTGCAGTACTTCACGATTTGCTTTTGTTAGACTTTCATGCAGGTAGATGTTTTGGGTACCGCTTAATCCAACATAATCACGTATTAATTGGCGTTTATTCTGCTTTCGAAAAACAGCAATAGCCTTGAAGAAGTCATTACGATCATCTGCCGAAGACAGCTCAGCTATGATCGTCGAGTTTATGTTTCTGTCATTTATTTCATCTTAACACGAAATATCTTCCGAAGAACTAATCTATCCATTTTTACAGCTTTGCTAATTTTTCCAAAAATGTCAAAAAGATTTTCACCAGGTATAAAAGGTATACCATTAATTAAAACATCTGCTGAGACACAATCACTCTCAAACTTCTCCATCTTCGATTTTAAAACAATGATTTCAAGATTTAGCGCAGCTATAGGAGAGTTTTCGCTTACACTGTCAGTCGCAAGCTTACTCTTAAAATCATCGAATTGCTTAGTAGTGGTTATATGTACCTTCTGGCGCAAGGTAGCGACTGCGCTGCTGTTGACAAAAGTGTCAAACGTGGGCGTGCCAAAAGTGGGCGTGTCCAGAGTGGGCTTGTACAAATGTGGGTGTGGAAATAGAGACGTGTGATCGTAAAGTTAAAAATCCAGCGGAAGGTTAACGGATTCATATCCATCCAATACCAACCTTTTTATCAACACTTGCACTATGCATGTTTGTATAGGCGTGATCAGTTTTCAATTGTTTTGATATCATTAAATCATATCAACCCAAAGTCCGCTTTTTTTATATCAGCACTTGCACTATGAAATGTAATTGTTTTGGGTGCGGTGACGACCTGCTGTGTGTGCGTTAGTTGTATCGCTGCAACCACATGTGCACTCTTGAGATGCTTTCCGATGTACATACCCAAACATGGGAAGAACTCAGTTCGCACCATCTGCATATTTTCGCAGCTGAGGAAACGATCGCAGTTCGCACCATGTGTCAATCTCATTATCTGATGCTTACTTATATGAGCAGAAGTCTAGGCTCTCGCCATAGTTAATTACATTTGATCTATCCGATCCGTTGCTGGGATAGTGATAGAGAAACGTATCCTAAATAAACTGTACTATTTCTGTTGCTGAACATGTGTTCTCTTATGGTATTTGTATCAGCACTTGCACTATGCATGTTTTTAACAAGTTCATACCGCTGTCAATGTGCACGGGTTTTCATATATTTTAACATCATTAAGTCATTCGACCTTTTCATTAAAACTCGGCATTTTTCTTAGTGCTCCGTGAATTTGTGTTTTCGCTATATTTTTTAAATATTATTAAATAATACTTATATTTAATTAACAATTAAAATACTTTGGTATTTGCAACAAAAATTTTGAAAAAACATTTACAAAAATCAAATCATCGTTAATCAACAAACATCAATAAAAATGAAGGGATTCATCTGCAATGACTGTGGGGAAAGTTCACGGAATATTGCAGCCTCAAAAGACATCATAAGAGCAAACACGCTAATACGACCTTCTGTTGTGAATAATGTGGAGCGAAATTCACCAGACGCTACAACCTGCAGAACCACAAAAATGTGGTTCACTCGGATTCATCGTTAGCAGCACCACCGACATCATCATCAATAACAACACAAGTAACATCATCATTAATAGCAGCACCATCAACATCAAAAGCAGTCGCAGTACCATAAACAGACCATCAACATAAAAAGCATCACCATCAGTAGTGGTTATATGGGGGTTCTGGCACAAAGGAAAAGTGGGAATAAAATTTAGGAGTGTGTCTTTGCTAAAAATTGGGTTGTGTCTTTGCTATAATTTGCTTTGTGCCCTTGCTGAAATTATAGTTTTAGGGGTTTTGAAATGATTATTGCGGTTTTAGTCATTTAGGATTGTGTCTTTGCTAAAAATATAGTTTTAGGGGTTTTTTTTTGTTTTCTCAAACTTTTGTGAGTGAGTGCACATTTGCACTACACATTTAGGATTGTGTCTTTGCTAAAATATTGTTTTAGGGGTGTTTTCTAGGGTAATTTTTCGCCTTTTAGCCAATAGGTTTGTAACTATGCTATCGTCCACCAGATGGCCATCGTGAATAAGTGCTTTGAAATGTTCATTTAGGCTTGTGTCTGTGATATAGACTTAGGAATGCCGATCGTTTGCTATACCGAAGTAATTGGCGTTAGTGGGGGATTTTTTAGTGTAGCATACTTTTTAGTCTTTTTTTTCTAATTTCTCGGTGTTAGGAATGAAGGTGTGATTTTGTCTTTGGTGTGAATAAATAGGGAAGAGAAAAGCGTAGCATACTTTTTAGTCTTTTTATATGACGTGTGTTTCGTACATATATCGGTAAAGTGCTAAGCTATTGTAGAAGTCAGAAATTTTGCTATGTGGTTGTTGTTGTTGTTATTTATTTTAGGGGATGATTCACTCCGGCACTTTGATCGCCAGCTGCAACAATCTGGCTCCGAAGTTCTGTGGAATTTCAATTAAATAAAGTCGTAAATTAAGGTTCGGTTGACATTTTAATGGGATAACCTTTTTTATCAGCACTTGCACTATGAAGCGTGAGTGTTGTGTACACAGTAGTAATTTGGGGTCTTTGATCACCTGTTGTGTGATAGTAGAATGATCAAGTGTTATGTATGTAGGTTTATTATTATAATTTATAACTTATATTTTATATTTATATTTATTTATTTATTTATTTATTTATTTATATATTTATTTATATTTATTTATTTATTTATAATATTTTTTTCTTCTGAATTTTTTAATTTTAGAGTCTAATATCCACACACACACACACACACACACACACACACACACACACACATGTTATTATTTTAGGGGATGATTCACTTCGATACTTTGATCGTAGCAACCCAAATCAACCTTTTTTCAGCACTTGCACTATGTAGCGTGATTATGATCACCTGTTGTGTGATAGTAGGGAAACTTGCACGTGTTTGCTATTGACCTTTTAAGGGATAACCTACAGGCGGTCGGATGGAATAGTTGAAGCAGTTGTTTTAGGAGTTTTCCTTGCTGTATTGTGGTTGTTAATTCAAATCAACGCAAATCAGCCTTTTGATTTTTAGTATTTTTATTTTAGTATGCTTATTTTTCGGTATTTTTCTTTCAAAATTTTATGTATGTATGTATATTATTATAATTTAAATTTTATATTTATATTTATTTATTTATTTTATATATTTATTTATTTATTTATAATTAGAATTATAATATATTTTTTCGGTTGGATTTTTTTAATTTTAGAGTCTATTATCCACACATTCATAAACACAGAAGATATACAGACAGACATACAGATAGTTATACAGACTAACAAACGGACAGACTGACAGAGGTAAAGGACAGACAGACATACACAAATATAGACCGAAAGGTTTTCGTTGTTTTCGTTGAAATTTGATCTTGTCGTTTTAGGAGTTTGGCTTATGTTGTTGTGGTATACGATTTACTCTTGCTATGTTGTTGTTGTTCTTTTTAGAAATATAAGTAGTCGCGTGTCGCTGATACTCAATACTTGTATAGCTTCTGTTAGGATAAGATTTGATGTTCGTGCGAATTTTTCAGGAATGGAGTGGCGAGTCGATAGAGTTAATATAACAAATTTAGGGATTTCTTTTTATACACATGAAATAATATTTTGGCGAAGATATACATGGTTTATGTTTTCGCATTGGGAATATGTTTAGCGTATGCTGTACTTGTTGAAATTTAATCTTGAGGACATTGATGGAATATTTTTTATTGCTTTTATTCTATTCCTTTTTTTTTTTGTTATTACTACATGAATTATGAACTTTTCAAGTGAACTTTGGTTGGTAGCCTCATAGGTTATTACTAATATGGGTTATTTAATTTTTTTGTTTAGCTAATCTGCCGACACACTTATGGAGAAGTTTTCTGTATCAGTTTTGCTTATGTTGTTCTTGTAATAGACGATTAATTCTTGTGGTGTTGTTGTTTTTATACCCTACACCTTAAGGTAAGGGTATATTCACTTTGTAACGAAATGTGTAACGCATAGAACTAGAGACTATAGGTATAGAAAAGTATATATATTCTTGATCAGCGTGACCTCCCTAGTCGATTTAGCCATGTCCGTCCGTCTGTCGGTCTGTCTGTATGTCTGTCTGTCTGTCTGTCTGTTGAAATCACGATCACAGGAGAACCAATGAAGATATCGTGATGAAGATATATTGTTTTATGTGGTGGGCAGGTTGGTATTGAAAATGGGCAAAATCGGTCCACGGCCACGCCTATTTTTTATTAAAAATGTGATATCAGCGTTCGTTTTTGAGCTATTACAACAATTTCATTCCTGGGTATAGAGTAGCATTATCCGTGAATGTGCCAAATATGGGCGTGATCCGCCCACTTTTAGGTTACACAGGCAAAAGAGGGTTATATTGTTAAATATATAAACTTCCTGAATAAAACTTTAGATAACTTGTTTTACAAAAAAACATTATTACATCAAAATTGGGTGCGGTCCGCCCACTTTTACACTACATATACAGTATAGCAGTATGAAAAAAAGTTTATTACCACGGAAATAAAGTTTAAATGAACACAATTATAAAACAACTAAGCTAGTTATTTTGTTTTGAAAAAGGTAATGACCACGCATACTATTTATACAGAGGCGTAGCTAGGTCTCATGGACCCCGGGACGGTTAATCAACTTGTAGCCCTAAAAATGCCTAGAATGCAATAAGTCAATACTTGATTTCCACAACTGCCGCCACCGACATTGTGCCGCCCAGAGTGGACCGCCACCCCCGCCCCATCCAAGCATCGGCACTTTTTTTAAAACTTTTAGGTGTAGGATATCTAAGATTCGGCCAGGCCGAATATAGCTTTCTTACTGGTTTATTTTTAGGAATAGAGAATGCTGTCGATATTGAAGTACTGTAGTAGACATAGTGTCGATATGTTCGTACAGTATTCTTATCTTCTTCTTTCAGTCTTCTTTTCTTTGTTGTAGGATAATTATTTGATGACATGACTTTTTTTGCTGTAATTTGTTCTTGTAATATATTTTCCAACTTCAGTGTTTTAAATAATATTTCATTAACGCTAATTATTATTGATTTTAGGTGAAAAGAGAGATTTTGAGAGACGCATGTTATTGGTATTGAAGTGTAGACATTAGAGGCTTGAGAAGGTAAATCTTGCTTCTGATACTTTTTCTTTTTTCCGCGTGTAACCAAATCATAAGGTAGTCATATAGTGTATAAGCAAATAATCAAAACATTTTTTACATATTCAACCTTACCGAAACAGTTAAGCACTCTTCAACTTATCACATCTAAATCTAAATTTTAAAGAAAAGACGGATAAACAGATGGACAGACTGACAGAGGTAAAGGACAGACGGGTAGTGTAGATGTAGCGACAGAGGATTCAGAGAGGATGGCTGGTAGTATTTCTGGTAAGACTATGCTTAGCGTGCGTATGCGGCACTTGTTGACATCGATAGAAATACTATTATTCGCTTATAATATTTATTGCTTGTCGTAATTTTCAAATATTTAATACAAGTTTAGGTAGAATTTGAACATACAACTAGAATAAGTTAATATACACGTATCATGTTGTTGTTGACATTTTTATGGCTAATATACATAGCAATAGACTGATGAAGCAGTACAAGCGGTCTGTAGGAGTTTTGCTTTGTTGTTCTTTTAGGAGTTTGGTTTATGTTGTTGTAGTAGTGGACGATTTACTCTTGCTGTATTTTTGTTGTTTTTTATTTTTAGGAATGGCGACGCATGTTGTTGATATTTAAGTGGTGACATGCGTGGCTTAAACAGGCAAACCTAGTATGCTTTTCTTCTTCCTCTTTTTTATTCGTTGTATAACTTCTGTTAAGCATTTAATGTGCATGTGATTTTTTTATCGGCTTTCATTTTTTGTTTATACTGAGAACGGACATATAGAAAATATTATGAGTAGATTTTGAATATGGTTATAGGTCAACTAGTTGATCACGGATGATATGGTTTCATGAATATATTATGACATGGTTTTTTCTTTAATTTGTTCTTGTAATATTTTTTTTGTAATTTCAGTGTTTTAAATAATATTCCTTTAGCGCTGATTATTATTGCCTTCAGGTTGATCGGTTGATCTGGTTGAACGGTTGATCTGTTGATCGGTTGATCGGTTGATCTGTTTGATCGGTTGATCTGGTTGATCGGTTGATGTGATTGATCGGTTGATCGATTGATCTGGTTGATCGATTGATCTGGTTGATCGGTTGATCTGGTTGATCGATTGATCTGGTTGATCGGTTGATCTGGTTGATCGGTTGATCTGGTTGATCGATTGATCTGGTTGATCGGTTGGTCTGGTTGATCGGTTGATCGGTTGATCTGGCTGATCTGGTTGATCGGTTGATCTGGTTGATCGGTTGATCTGGTTGATCGGTTGATAGGTTGATCTGGTTGATCGGTTAATCTGGCTGATCTGGTTGATCGGTTGATCGATTGATCTGGTTGATCTGGTTGATCGGTTGATCTGATTGATCCGTTGATCGATTGATCTGGTTGATCAGTTGTACGGTTGATCGGTTGATCTGGCTGATCGGTTAATCTGGCTGATCTGGTTGATCGGTTGATCGATTGATCTGGTTGATCGGCTGATCTGGTTGATCGGTTGATCTGGTTGATCGATTGATCTGGTTGATCGGTTGATCTGGTTGATCGGTTGATCTAGTTGATCGGTTAATCTGGCTGATCTGGTTGATCGGTTGATCGTTTGATCTGGTTGATCGGTTGATCTGGTTGATCTGGTTGATCGGTTGATCTGGTTGATCGATTGATCTGGTTGATCGGTTGATCTGGTTGATCGGTTGATCTGATTGATCGGTTGATCTGATTGATCCGTTGATCGATTGATCTGGTTGATCAGTTGTACGGTTGATCTGGTTGATCGGTTGATCTGGTTGATCGGTTGATCTGGCTGATCTGGTTGATCGATTGATCTGCTTGATAAGATCGGCTCAAGGAAAATATCCCACCTATATCCCACCAAAAACCATATTTTTAGCAAAGACACAATCCTAAAGTACTAACAATGCAATAATAATGCCTATAACCACATAGGCGGGTTCTGGCACAAAGGAAAAGTGGGAATACAATTTTGGAGTGTGTCTTTGGTAAAAATTGGGTTGAGTCTTTCCTATATTTTGCTTTGTGCCCTTGCTGAAAGTATAGTTTTAGGGGTTTTTTGGATGATTATTGCATTTTTAGTACTTTAGGATTGTGTCTTTGCTAAAAATGTGGTTTTGGGGTGTTTTATCGGGTAATTTTTTACCTTTTAGCCGATAGGTTTGTAACTATGCTATCGTCCACCAGATGGCCATCGTGAATAAGTGCTTTGGAATGTTCATTTAGGCTTGTGTCTGTGATATAGACTTAGGAATGCCGATCGTTTGCTATACCGAAGTAGATGGCGTCAGTGGGAAGTTTTTAGTGTAGCATACATTTTTAGTCTTTTTTTTCTAATTTCTCTGTGTTGGTTTTGAAGGTGTGATTTTGTCTTTGGTGGGAATAAATAGGGAAGAGAAAAGCGTAGCATACTTTTTAGTCTTTTTATATGACGTGTGTTTATTGACGTATATCGGTAAAGTGCTAAGCTATTGTAGAAATCAGAAGTTTTGCTATGTTGTTGTTGTTGTTGTTATTTATTTTAGGGGATGATTCGCTTGCTGTGATAGTAGATTTAAAGGTCAAGTGTTATGTATGTATATTATTATAATTAATAAATTATTTTATATTTCTATTTTATTTATATTTTATATATTTATTTATATTTATATATTTATTTATATTTATTTATTTATTTATAATTATATTCTTTTCTTTTGAATTTTTTTAATTTTGCTATGTGGTTGTTGTTGTTGTTATTTATGTTATGGGAGTTATTTTAGCAGTTTCCTTGCTGTGTGTGTTGTGGTTGTTAATTCATAGACACGTGATAATTTGGGTACGCCGGCCTCCTGCTGTGTGTGAGTGTGTGATTGTTGTATGACTTCAACAAAGGTGTACTTGTCACACTCTTGAGACCCTTTCCGTGGGAAAAAAATATTCAAAGCGTGCACGTGTTTCTCGTCCACATGGTTGTATATGCATGAAATTTTTGAACATGTTCGTACAAGCACTAATTCTATTCTTCGTAAAATCAATATGGTTTAATTTTCGAGGGAAAGCTGTTAGAAAATACTTTTTATACGCTATAAGAATAAAAATGTTCCATCAATATAGATTGGATTGTTGAAATTTTTGAACATGTTCGTACAAGCACTAATTCTATTCTTCGTAAAATCAATATGGTTTAATTTTCGAGGGAAAGCTGTTAGAAAATACTTTTTATACGCTATAAGAATAAAAATGTTCCATCAATATAGATTGGATTGTTGAAGAGTAGACATGGATAAAGTAAATATTTCATTATTTTTGAAGCAAGTTCACGAATTTCTAATCAAACAAAAAGAATCATTGTTGGATGAGCATTATGATGAAATTCTGAAATGCTACATAAATTTAAGCAGTTGCGAGCATGAAATTATAATACAATCAAATCATGGAAGTAGTGTATATATGGCGGTTCTGGCCCAACGTAGCGACTGCGCTGCGTGTGGTGCGCTATGTATGGTAGCGACTGCGCTGCCGTGTGGTGCTATGGATACGTGAGAGTGAGCGAGAGGGCGATAGTTTGATGGGAAGGGGAGGGAGGAATGGGAGGGAGGATGGGGAGGGGGAGGGAGGTAGGAATGGGTGGGTGGCAGGAAGGGGAGGAAGGAAGGGGAGGGGAGGGAGGGAGGAAGGAAGGGGTGGGTGGCAGGAAGGGGTGGAAGGAAGGGAGGGAGGGAGGAAGGGGGGACAGACGGACATACAGACGGACATATAGACGGACATACATACATACATACATACATACATATAGACCGACAGACAGACATATAGACGCACATACATAGCTCGGCGTGCTGACTGTTGCGAGTGTGGTGTGCCTCTCTGCCTTGTTCTCTGCCCGCTTGTGTATCATGTTGTTGTTCTGAATATGCGTAGCGTTGTTGTTGGAAAATATTTTTTATTGCTTTAATTTAATTGCTTTTCGTCATTTTGCTATGTGGTTGTTGTAGATTTAGTAAATGAGTTATGGGCATTTCAAGTGTTCGATTGCCCCGCGACCACACTTATTGTATGTACATATATTAATACAATTATTTCAATCTCGGAATTGGAGTTGACAATTTCAGTACTTCTGTTTACAAATATTTCTCATGGTCTGATAGACAGACGGACATACATATAGACGGAAAGACGAACGGTCGAATAGACAGATGGACAGTGAACATACACAAATTGAATTGTTCATAAATCCAGTGTCATAGTTAGCTAGGAGATCAGCTTGATGGCAAAAGTGGTTGGAGGGAAGAGGGAATGGGAAAGTGTAGGGTGGGAAGACGAACAGACATACAAACATACATACATATAGACGGACATACAAACATACGTATATATAGACGGACAGACTGACAGAGACAGTGATCATGCACGAATTAAAATTCTTTTGTTTATTTTGTTCTTGTTCTTGTAGGAGTTTGGCTTATGTTGTTTTGTATACGATTTATTCTTGCTGTCTTGTTTTATTTTTAGGAATAGAGACGCTTGTTAATGATATTGAAGTGTAGAGGAGAGGATTGAGTAGGTAAACCTAGGATGCTCCACTTATTCTTTTTCTTCATTGTATAGCTTCTGTTAGAATAAGCATTTGATGCTCCTGCGAGAAGAGTTAATACAACAAATGTAGGGATTTCTTTTTATACACATGAAGTAATATTTTGGCGAAGATGTAGAATGTTTATGCTTTCGCTTTAGGAATATGCTTGGGTATTATTTTATTTCTTTTCGGGTGTAGATTTTTTTTTTTTCCTTGTTATATAGACACTAAATGAACATTTCAAGTGAACTTTGGTTTGTAGCCTCATAGGTTATTACTAATATAGGTTATTTAATTTAATGGTTAGCTAATGTTGTTGTTGTAGGAGTTTGATTTATGTTGTTGTTGTTGTAGTAGTAGACGATTTATTCTTGCGGTGTTGTTGTTTTTTTATTTTTAGGAATAGAGACGCATGCTGTCGATATTGAACTAGTAATATGCAGGGCTTAAGCAGTTAAATCTAGAATATGTTCTTATAGTATTCTTATTTTAATTCTTATTTTCTTTGCTGTAGGATAACAATTTAATTAATTGATAGTTAATTTTAGTGTAGGAGAAAGACTCACATAATTTTAATCGCTTATTATTTTTTGTCTTTTTGTTTTCATACTGACACATTTAGAAAATGCTATGATTATATTTTGAATATGGTTGTATATAGTTCATAAATTTCAATATGAGTATATGGATTAATGAAAATTTGATGACATGATTTTTGCTGTAATTTGTTTGTAATATATTTTTAATTTCAGTGTTTTAAATAATATTTCTTTAACGCTAATTATTATTGCTTTTAGGTGTAAGAGATTTGTTTGATAGGGTTTAGTTAGTTAATGAGCGATGCGTTTGAGAAAAGAGTTATTGAGAGACGCATGTTATTTATATTGAAGTGTAGAGGCTTGAGTTGGTAAAGCTAGGTTGCCATTCTTACTTCTATTTTATTTTTCTTCTTCTTTTTTCTTGTTCTTTTTTCATTACTATTATTATTGCTTCTTATTCTTTTTCTTCTTTTTCCGCGTGTAGCCAAATGATAAGGTAGTCATATAATGTATAAGCAAATAGTCAAAACGTTATTTATATATTCGTCCTCAACGAAACAGTTAAGCATTCTTCAACGTATCACATCTAACTCTAAATTTGAAAGAAAATACGGAGAGCCTAACAGAGGTAAAGGACAGGCGGATAGTCTAGATGTAGCGACAGAGACGGATTCAGATGATTGGTAGGATTTTGGGTGGGACTATGCTTAGCGTATTCAATATTATTATTATTCATTTATATTGTTTATTGTTTGTCGTAATTTTCGGATGTTTAATACATATAAGTAGAATTTGAACATATAAGTAGAATAAGTTAATATAGTAGATGTAGTAGATGTAGATATATAGTAAAAATATAATATATATATATATATAGTAAATGTATAATGTTGTTGTTGTTGTTGAAATTTTTAAGGCTAATCTAGCAATAGACTGATGAAGCAGTAGAACCGGGTTTGTAGGAATTTTTCTTGTGTTATTGTTGTAGGAGTTTGGTTTATATTGTTGCAGTAGTAGACGATTTACTCTTGCTGTATTGTTGTTTTTTTTTTTTTTTTGTTTTTTAATTTTAGTAATAGAGATGCATGCTGTTGATATTTAAATGGTGACATGCGTGGCTTAAACAGGCAAACCTAGGATGCCATTTTCTTCTTCTTCTTTTTCGTTTTATAGATTCTGTTAGGATAAGCATTTAATGTGCGTGTGAATTTTTATGTCGATGAAAGACACAATTATTTTATTCGCTTATTGTTATTTTCTTTTTTCTTTTATACTGACACATATAGAAAATGTTGAGTAGATTTTCAACATGGTTATTGTTCATCAATTTGAATATTACTATACTATAATACTAGTACTACTACTAATGGTTTCATGAGCATATGATGACATGATTTTCCTTTCATTTCTTCTTGTAATATATTTTTTTAATTTCAGTGCTTTAAATAATATTTCTTTAGAGCTAATTATTATTGCTTCTAGGAGTAAGAGATTTGTTTGATAGGGTTTAGTTAGTTAATGAGCAGTGGGTTAGTAAACATATCTTTAAGAAAAGAGATATTGTTGTTGTTTAAAATTTTAGGAATAAATTTGTGATTAAATGTTGTCTAAATTATTAAATTTTAGGAAACAAAAGCCTCTTAACATTGAAGTAAAGACATGAGAGGCTTGAGTTGGTAAAGCTAGGATGTCATTCTTACTCCTATTTTATTTTTCATCTTCTTTTTGTTGTTCTTTTTTTTATTTTATTACTATTATTATTAGTTCTAATTCTTTTTCTTTTCTTCTGCGTATAGCCGAACCATCAAAATAGTCATACCAAAATTCAGCTTAAAACTATTAAAAACTATTACCAAAATTTAGCTTATATACTATGAACAATGTTTAGTCTAAATGGTAACAACTTCTTATTTCAATATTAAATGTTAGGGATTTACGTAGCTTAAATTATTTCTCTTGTAAAGAATTCTATTGAACCAACAAAATAGCTGCTTGAATGAAGCTTGACTACAACCATTTGTACTTTGGAATGGACAATAAGAATTTTCTTTAAGCGATAAAAATACTGGATTTTAGTTAGGGATCATTATATAGTCTATAAATAACCGAAAACGATATCTATATATTCGACCACAGCGAAACACTTAAATACCCTACAACTTATGATGTCTAACTATAAATTTGAATGGAAAATGCTAAGGTAGCGTTCCAACATATTAAACTCTAACTTTAAGGGAAACCTATAATTATTAAGAAACAATAAAAGAAACATATTGATTTGTACATACACAGAAATAGCGAACTCCTACATTTCTGTTAAATTTCATTCCAATAGCTTAATGATTTCTAATGCGATCATGATTCCATCAGAGATACGAACAAGGCTTAATCTCAATGAATCTCATTTGCACCATAAAATTTTTCATATCATTCTTTTTAGGACATAAATTTAAAATCATTAAAAACCATAGGCATTTAACTCAAAACCCAACTCCAAATTAATAAGACGGAGAAATGAAATAGACATTAATATGGAAATATAATATAATGCAAATAGATATAAACACTACTTCTTATTATAATGAGTCACCAGATAAAGGTTCAACAATGATAATAGAAACAATCTTTAGAAACCATCAACAAGGGACTTTGAGCGGAAAAATGGATAGAAAACTCATAGAAACGTCTACAATATCGTTCTAGTAATTTTATGAGCCCAGTTGTGTATATCAGTATGATAACATAATTGCAACTCATAAACCAAAATTCACTTAAACATCGACACACTAGCAATATAACTCAACAAACTATTAGCGAAACAATCAATTAAAATTATATTAACTCCTAATAGAGCCAAGAAATACATAGTATTCATACTTAAACAATCCACAAATTTAGTTTCTTAAGAAAGCACATACGAAATAATAGACCTACATGCCCACTACAGTAACACAAATATTATTTTAGCATCAGAATCTCCACACAACACATTCAGTGCTACATTTATATCCACTTCCTATCAATAAAACAAGGGAAATTATTACAATAACACAACTAGAATTAATATAATTAATAAATGAAATTAAAATACTTACTTTAGCTTCAATAACAAAATATACAACTGGAAATATAAATATGTCTATGCCGCAAACAAATAAATGGAGATAGCGGAATAAAACAAACCATTTGAAACAAAATAAAAACATAAGACTCTAATCACGTTACAAAAATAAATATAAATATAACATATCTATAAATCTGAAATCAAATAAATATAAAAAATAATATAAATAATAAAAAATAAATCTGAAATCAAATAAATATAAAAATAGGTAAAAATAAATACTATATGGATAAATAAATATAACGAAATTAATTAAATAAAGCATGTATAAGACACAATTCACTACCACCGAATTCTATAAGAGAGCTCATTTGTTGGCCCTTCTAATCGCGAAAAGACTGAATTTAATATAGATAGTCCGAACGGACTAAATTTTATTAACATATACTCGTATCTGTAAATTATATAAATGACAGTATGAGTACTTGAAGTAGCTATTATTTTTAGATAAATACATTGGGTTCTGCACACATTTTGAGACTGTTTTAAGGCAAAAACCAACCCAATAATTATATTCGATGACATAGCTTGAGGGAAGTAAAACAACATTCGAGAGTACTTTTGTATGGGCAGACACAAATCTATTGATTGCTTTTTACTCATACCAAACATACTCTCATTTATTCAAACATATACAAGAATTCCCAACAGGATGAAATGAATATGAAGCACATATACAATGATCATGTCGCAACAGATATGGCTTATAAAAATTGATTAATGTTTGCGGAGAATGTTGGAAAGATAAATATGGATTTCTTGTAACAAAGACAATCCAAGTAATAGTGGACGATATAAAATGGGGCGATATAAAATGGGATTTGATATATACATACATTCACTAATTCGCTGGTTACCACTATATTAATATTAGTATGATAACATTCAACTGAATACATTTCATATACCCGTTAAAAAATTGGTCAAAAAAAAAAAAATGTTAATGGATCTTCAAAAGCTGTTACAAAGCTGTTCAAAAGATGTTCAAAAGTTGTTCAAAAGATGTTACAAAGCTGTTCAAAAGATGTTCTAAGATGTTCAAAAGTTGTTCAAAAGGTGTTCAGAGCTGTTCAAAAGGTGTTCAGAGCTGTTCGAAAGGTGTTCAGAGCTGTTTAAAAGGTGTTCGAAAGGTGTTGAGAGCTGTTCAAAAGGTGTTCAAAAGGTGTTCAGAGCTGTTCAAAAGGTGTTTAGAGCTGTTCAAAAGGTGTTCAGAGCTGTTTAAAAGGTGTTCGAAAGGTGTTGAGAGCTGTTCAAAAGGTGTTTAGAGCTGTTCAAAAGGTGTTCAAAGCTGTTTAAAAGGTGTTCGAAAGGTGTTGAGAGCTGTTCAAAAGGTGTTCAGAGCTGTTCAAAGATGTTCGAAGCTGTTCAAGAGTTGATCATAAGCTGAACGAAAAGTAATCAAGAGCTGATCAAAAAGCTCATATACCTGATCTGATATTACTATCACTAAAATGGATAAGAAAATATTAAAAGATCTAATAAAAGAAAAACTAGACACAAATTGAAAGACAAAAATTAAGCATATAAAATTAGGAAAAGCAGATTTAGAGAATTAACTAGAAAGACATTTAGCCCCATCACAAAACTTCTAAAAACAAATAATAATCAAACAGTCCAATACAAATTATATAGCTAAGGCCAGAAATTCGATTTTTCAAACGAAACTGTTTTCATTAGTTATAAAGATGACGATAACTTTTTCAACCAAATGGAAGATGCAGAAGTGAACACATCAACCCATACAAATGAGCATATGATGACATGATTTTCCTTTCATTTCTTCTTGTAATATATTTTTTTAATTTCAGTGCTTTAAATAATATTTCTTTAGAGCTAATTATTATTGCTTCTAGGAGTAAGAGATTTGTTTGATAGGGTTTAGTTAGTTAATGAGCAGTGGGTTAGTAAACATATCTTTAAGAAAAGAGATATTGTTGTTGTTTAAAATTTTAGGAATAAATTTGTGATTAAATGTTGTCTAAATTATTAAATTTTAGGAAACAAAAGCCTCTTAACATTGAAGTAAAGACATGAGAGGCTTGAGTTGGTAAAGCTAGGATGTCATTCTTACTCCTATTTTATTTTTCATCTTCTTTTTGTTGTTCTTTTTTTTATTTTATTACTATTATTATTAGTTCTAATTCTTTTTCTTTTCTTCTGCGTATAGCCGAACCATCAAAATAGTCATACCAAAATTCAGCTTAAAACTATTAAAAACTATTACCAAAATTTAGCTTATATACTATGAACAATGTTTAGTCTAAATGGTAACAACTTCTTATTTCAATATTAAATGTTAGGGATTTACGTAGCTTAAATTATTTCTCTTGTAAAGAATTCTATTGAACCAACAAAATAGCTGCTTGAATGAAGCTTGACTACAACCATTTGTACTTTGGAATGGACAATAAGAATTTTCTTTAAGCGATAAAAATACTGGATTTTAGTTAGGGATCATTATATAGTCTATAAATAACCGAAAACGATATCTATATATTCGACCACAGCGAAACACTTAAATACCCTACAACTTATGATGTCTAACTATAAATTTGAATGGAAAATGCTAAGGTAGCGTTCCAACATATTAAACTCTAACTTTAAGGGAAACCTATAATTATTAAGAAACAATAAAAGAAACATATTGATTTGTACATACACAGAAATAGCGAACTCCTACATTTCTGTTAAATTTCATTCCAATAGCTTAATGATTTCTAATGCGATCATGATTCCATCAGAGATACGAACAAGGCTTAATCTCAATGAATCTCATTTGCACCATAAAATTTTTCATATCATTCTTTTTAGGACATAAATTTAAAATCATTAAAAACCATAGGCATTTAACTCAAAACCCAACTCCAAATTAATAAGACGGAGAAATGAAATAGACATTAATATGGAAATATAATATAATGCAAATAGATATAAACACTACTTCTTATTATAATGAGTCACCAGATAAAGGTTCAACAATGATAATAGAAACAATCTTTAGAAACCATCAACAAGGGACTTTGAGCGGAAAAATGGATAGAAAACTCATAGAAACGTCTACAATATCGTTCTAGTAATTTTATGAGCCCAGTTGTGTATATCAGTATGATAACATAATTGCAACTCATAAACCAAAATTCACTTAAACATCGACACACTAGCAATATAACTCAACAAACTATTAGCGAAACAATCAATTAAAATTATATTAACTCCTAATAGAGCCAAGAAATACATAGTATTCATACTTAAACAATCCACAAATTTAGTTTCTTAAGAAAGCACATACGAAATAATAGACCTACATGCCCACTACAGTAACACAAATATTATTTTAGCATCAGAATCTCCACACAACACATTCAGTGCTACATTTATATCCACTTCCTATCAATAAAACAAGGGAAATTATTACAATAACACAACTAGAATTAATATAATTAATAAATGAAATTAAAATACTTACTTTAGCTTCAATAACAAAATATACAACTGGAAATATAAATATGTCTATGCCGCAAACAAATAAATGGAGATAGCGGAATAAAACAAACCATTTGAAACAAAATAAAAACATAAGACTCTAATCACGTTACAAAAATAAATATAAATATAACATATCTATAAATCTGAAATCAAATAAATATAAAAAATAATATAAATAATAAAAAATAAATCTGAAATCAAATAAATATAAAAATAGGTAAAAATAAATACTATATGGATAAATAAATATAACGAAATTAATTAAATAAAGCATGTATAAGACACAATTCACTACCACCGAATTCTATAAGAGAGCTCATTTGTTGGCCCTTCTAATCGCGAAAAGACTGAATTTAATATAGATAGTCCGAACGGACTAAATTTTATTAACATATACTCGTATCTGTAAATTATATAAATGACAGTATGAGTACTTGAAGTAGCTATTATTTTTAGATAAATACATTGGGTTCTGCACACATTTTGAGACTGTTTTAAGGCAAAAACCAACCCAATAATTATATTCGATGACATAGCTTGAGGGAAGTAAAACAACATTCGAGAGTACTTTTGTATGGGCAGACACAAATCTATTGATTGCTTTTTACTCATACCAAACATACTCTCATTTATTCAAACATATACAAGAATTCCCAACAGGATGAAATGAATATGAAGCACATATACAATGATCATGTCGCAACAGATATGGCTTATAAAAATTGATTAATGTTTGCGGAGAATGTTGGAAAGATAAATATGGATTTCTTGTAACAAAGACAATCCAAGTAATAGTGGACGATATAAAATGGGGCGATATAAAATGGGATTTGATATATACATACATTCACTAATTCGCTGGTTACCACTATATTAATATTAGTATGATAACATTCAACTGAATACATTTCATATACCCGTTAAAAAATTGGTCAAAAAAAAAAAAATGTTAATGGATCTTCAAAAGCTGTTACAAAGCTGTTCAAAAGATGTTCAAAAGTTGTTCAAAAGATGTTACAAAGCTGTTCAAAAGATGTTCTAAGATGTTCAAAAGTTGTTCAAAAGGTGTTCAGAGCTGTTCAAAAGGTGTTCAGAGCTGTTCGAAAGGTGTTCAGAGCTGTTTAAAAGGTGTTCGAAAGGTGTTGAGAGCTGTTCAAAAGGTGTTCAAAAGGTGTTCAGAGCTGTTCAAAAGGTGTTTAGAGCTGTTCAAAAGGTGTTCAGAGCTGTTTAAAAGGTGTTCGAAAGGTGTTGAGAGCTGTTCAAAAGGTGTTTAGAGCTGTTCAAAAGGTGTTCAAAGCTGTTTAAAAGGTGTTCGAAAGGTGTTGAGAGCTGTTCAAAAGGTGTTCAGAGCTGTTCAAAGATGTTCGAAGCTGTTCAAGAGTTGATCATAAGCTGAACGAAAAGTAATCAAGAGCTGATCAAAAAGCTCATATACCTGATCTGATATTACTATCACTAAAATGGATAAGAAAATATTAAAAGATCTAATAAAAGAAAAACTAGACACAAATTGAAAGACAAAAATTAAGCATATAAAATTAGGAAAAGCAGATTTAGAGAATTAACTAGAAAGACATTTAGCCCCATCACAAAACTTCTAAAAACAAATAATAATCAAACAGTCCAATACAAATTATATAGCTAAGGCCAGAAATTCGATTTTTCAAACGAAACTGTTTTCATTAGTTATAAAGATGACGATAACTTTTTCAACCAAATGGAAGATGCAGAAGTGAACACATCAACCCATACAAAATAATAATTAATAATAATATTAATTTTCTGAACTCGATAGTGCAAGAGATGTTCAGAAATCTACTGAATCAATACTCTATTCCGAATTGGAATAGCAGAATGTGTTGGATACCACATATGAACCTTACAAAGGATTGGATTTTAAAGGCAAATCGAAAATAGCGCTGGCACAATACATAATAAAATAATAATAATATCCGATAATAGTTGGTAACTTACACTTAGATTGCTTCAATTATTATTAGAAGCATCAAATTATAACAAAGCAGACCATATTTCAAAACTATTTTACATAACTACTAGTACTAACAAACATCATTTTAATAGAAATGAACAAGTAACGGGAATTAAGGGCTTTTCAAACTCAATTGTTGGTTTGATGACAACATTTTTAAATTTGAGATCGTTATAGCTGGGGCATTTTCTTTGAGCCATACTCTAAAATCTACACACGTAAAACATAGTCACAAACACGGCTGAATCTGAACTGTAATCGATCAACCGATCAACCAGATCAACCAATCAACCGATCAACCAGATCAACCAATCAACCGATCAACCGATCAACCAGATCAACCAATCAACCGATCAACCAGATCAACCAATCAACCGATCAACCAGATCAACCAGATCAACTGATCAACCGATCAACCAGATCAACCAGATCAACCAGATCAACCGATCAACCTGATCCACCAGATCCACCTCATCAACCGATCGACCTGATCCACCTCATCAACCGATCAATCGTACATCTAATCAATCGATCTATCGATTGACCTGATGAACGGTTGACTAATTGGTTGATTAGGATGATGGGTTGATCTGGTTGATCGGTTGATCTGGTTGATCGGTTGATCAGTTGATCTGGTTGATCGGTTGATCTGGTTGATCGGTTGATTGGTTGATCTGGTTGATCGGTTGATCGGTTGATCAGTTGATCTGGTTGATCGGTTGATCAGTTGATCTGGTTGATCGGTTGATTGGTTGATCTGGTTGATCGGTTGATTGGTTGATCTGGTTGATCGGTTGATTGGTTGATCGGTTGATCTGGTTGATCGGTTGATTGGTTGATCTGGTTGATCTGGTTGATCGGTTGATTGGTTGATCTGGTTGATCGGTTGATCGGTTGATCAGTTGATCTGGTTGATCGGTTGATTGGTTGATCTGGTTGATCGGTTGATTGGTTGATCTGGTTGATCGGTTGATCGGTTGATTGGTTGATCTGGTTAATCGGTTGATTGGTTGATCTGGTTGATCGGTTGATCGATTACAGTTCAGATTCAGCCGTGTTTGTGACTATGTTTTACGTGTGTAGATTTTAGAGTATGGCTCAAAGAAAATGCCCCAGCTATAACGATCTCAAATTTAAAAATGTTGTCATCAAACCAACAATTGAGTTTGAAAAGCCCTTAATTCCCGTTACTTGTTCATTTCTATTAAAATGATGTTTGTTAGTACTAGTAGTTATGTAAAATAGTTTTGAAATATGGTCTGCTTTGTTATAATTTGATGCTTCTAATAATAATTGAAGCAATCTAAGTGTAAGTTACCAACTATTATCGGATATTATTATTATTTTATTATGTACTGTGCCAGCGCTATTTTCGATTTGCCTTTAAAATCCAATCCTTTGTAAGGTTCATATGTGGTATCCAACACATTCTGCTATTCCAATTCGGAATAGAGTATTGATTCAGTAGATTTCTGAACATCTCTTGCACTATCGAGTTCAGAAAATTAATATTATTATTAATTATTATTTTGTATGGGTTGATGTGTTCACTTCTGCATCTTCCATTTGGTTGAAAAAGTTATCGTCATCTTTATAACTAATGAAAACAGTTTCGTTTGAAAAATCGAATTTCTGGCCTTAGCTATATAATTTGTATTGGACTGTTTGATTATTATTTGTTTTTAGAAGTTTTGTGATGGGGCTAAATGTCTTTCTAGTTAATTCTCTAAATCTGCTTTTCCTAATTTTATATGCTTAATTTTTGTCTTTCAATTTGTGTCTAGTTTTTCTTTTATTAGATCTTTTAATATTTTCTTATCCATTTTAGTGATAGTAATATCAGATCAGGTATATGAGCTTTTTGATCAGCTCTTGATTACTTTTCGTTCAGCTTATGATCAACTCTTGAACAGCTTCGAACATCTTTGAACAGCTCTGAACACCTTTTGAACAGCTCTCAACACCTTTCGAACACCTTTTAAACAGCTTTGAACACCTTTTGAACAGCTCTAAACACCTTTTGAACAGCTCTCAACACCTTTCGAACACCTTTTAAACAGCTCTGAACACCTTTTGAACAGCTCTAAACACCTTTTGAACAGCTCTGAACACCTTTTGAACACCTTTTGAACAGCTCTCAACACCTTTCGAACACCTTTTAAACAGCTCTGAACACCTTTTGAACAGCTCTGAACACCTTTTGAACAGCTCTGAACACCTTTTGAACAACTTTTGAACATCTTAGAACATCTTTTGAACAGCTTTGTAACATCTTTTGAACAACTTTTGAACATCTTTTGAACAGCTTTGTAACAGCTTTTGAAGATCCATTAACATTTTTTTTTTTTTTGACCAATTTTTTAACGGGTATATGAAATGTATTCAGTTGAATGTTATCATACTAATATTAATATAGTGGTAACCAGCGAATAAGTGAATGTATGTATATATCAAATCCCATTTTATATCGCCACATTTTATATCGTCCACTATTACTTGGATTGTCTTTGTTACAAGAAATCCATATTTATCTTTCCAACATTCTCCGCAAACATTAATCAATTTTTATAAGCCATATCTGTTGCGACATGATCATTGTATATGTGCTTCATATTCATTTCATCCTGTTGGGAATTCTTGTATATGTTTGAATAAATGAGAGTATGTTTGGTATGAGTAAAAAGCAATCAATAGATTTGTGTCTGCCCATACAAAAGTACTCTCGAATGTTGTTTTACTTCCCTCAAGCTATGTCATCGAATATAATTATTGGGTTGGTTTTTGCCTTAAAACAGTCTCAAAATGTGTGCAGAACCCAATGTATTTATCTAAAAATAATAGCTACTTCAAGTACTCATACTGTCATTTATATAATTTACAGATACGAGTATATGTTAATAAAATTTAGTCCGTTCGGACTATCTATATTAAATTCAGTCTTTTCGCGATTAGAAGGGCCAACAAATGAGCTCTCTTATAGAATTCGGTGGTAGTGAATTGTGTCTTATACATGCTTTATTTAATTAATTTCGTTATATTTATTTATCCATATAGTATTTATTTTTACCTATTTTTATATTTATTTGATTTCAGATTTATTTTTTATTATTTATATTATTTTTTATATTTATTTGATTTCAGATTTATAGATATGTTATATTTATATTTATTTTTGTAACGTGATTAGAGTCTTATGTTTTTATTTTGTTTCAAATGGTTTGTTTTATTCCGCTATCTCCATTTATTTGTTTGCGGCATAGACATATTTATATTTCCAGTTGTATATTTTGTTATTGAAGCTAAAGTAAGTATTTTAATTTCATTTATTAATTATATTAATTCTAGTTGTGTTATTGTAATAATTTCCCTTGTTTTATTGATAGGAAGTGGATATAAATGTAGCACTGAATGTGTTGTGTGGAGATTCTGATGCTAAAATAATATTTGTGTTACTGTAGTGGGCATGTAGGTCTATTATTTCGTATGTGCTTTCTTAAGAAACTAAATTTGTGGATTGTTTAAGTATGAATACTATGTATTTCTTGGCTCTATTAGGAGTTAATATAATTTTAATTGATTGTTTCGCTAATAGTTTGTTGAGTTATATTGCTAGTGTGTCGATGTTTAAGTGAATTTTGGTTTATGAGTTGCAATTATGTTATCATACTGATATACACAACTGGGCTCATAAAATTACTAGAACGATATTGTAGACGTTTCTATGAGTTTTCTATCCATTTTTCCGCTCAAAGTCCCTTGTTGATGGTTTCTAAAGATTGTTTCTATTATCATTGTTGAACCTTTATCTGGTGACTCATTATAATAAGAAGTAGTGTTTATATCTATTTGCATTATATTATATTTCCATATTAATGTCTATTTCATTTCTCCGTCTTATTAATTTGGAGTTGGGTTTTGAGTTAAATGCCTATGGTTTTTAATGATTTTAAATTTATGTCCTAAAAAGAATGATATGAAAAATTTTATGGTGCAAATGAGATTCATTGAGATTAAGCCTTGTTCGTATCTCTGATGGAATCATGATCGCATTAGAAATCATTAAGCTATTGGAATGAAATTTAACAGAAATGTAGGAGTTCGCTATTTCTGTGTATGTACAAATCAATATGTTTCTTTTATTGTTTCTTAATAATTATAGGTTTCCCTTAAAGTTAGAGTTTAATATGTTGGAACGCTACCTTAGCATTTTCCATTCAAATTTATAGTTAGACATCATAAGTTGTAGGGTATTTAAGTGTTTCGCTGTGGTCGAATATATAGATATCGTTTTCGGTTATTTATAGACTATATAATGATCCCTAACTAAAATCCAGTATTTTTATCGCTTAAAGAAAATTCTTATTGTCCATTCCAAAGTACAAATGGTTGTAGTCAAGCTTCATTCAAGCAGCTATTTTGTTGGTTCAATAGAATTCTTTACAAGAGAAATAATTTAAGCTACGTAAATCCCTAACATTTAATATTGAAATAAGAAGTTGTTACCATTTAGACTAAACATTGTTCATGGTATATAAGCTAAATTTTGGTAATAGTTTTTAATAGTTTTAAGCTGAATTTTGGTATGACTATTTTGATGGTTCGGCTATACGCAGAAGAAAAGAAAAAGAATTAGAACTAATAATAATAGTAATAAAATAAAAAAAAGAACAAGAAAAAGAAGATGAAAAATAAAATAGAAGTAAGAATGACATCCTAGCTTTACCAACTCAATCCTCTCATGTCTTTACTTCAATGTTAAGAGGCTTTTGTTTCCTAAAATTTAATAATTTAGACAACATTTAATCACAAATTTATTCCTAAAATTTTAAACAACAACAATATCTCTTTTCTTAAAGATATGTTTACTAACCCACTGCTCATTAACTAACTAAACCCTATCAAACAAATCTCTTACTCCTAGAAGCAATAATAATTAGCTCTAAAGAAATATTATTTAAAGCACTGAAATTAAAAAAATATATTACAAGAAGAAATGAAAGGAAAATCATGTCATCATATGCTCATGAAACCATTAGTAGTAGTACTAGTATTATAGTATAGTAATATTCAAATTGATGAACAATAACCATGTTGAAAATCTACTCAACATTTTCTATATGTGTCAGTATAAAAGAAAAAAGAAAATAACAATAAGCGAATAAAATAATTGTGTCTTTCATCGACATAAAAATTCACACGCACATTAAATGCTTATCCTAACAGAATCTATACAACGAAAAAGAAGAAGAAGAAAATGGCATCCTAGGTTTGCCTGTTTAAGCCACGCATGTCACCATTTAAATATCAACAGCATGCATCTCTATTACTAAAATTAAAAAACAAAAAAAAAAAAAAAACAACAATACAGCAAGAGTAAATCGTCTACTACTGCAACAATATAAACCAAACTCCTACAACAATAACACAAGCAAAATTCCTACAAACCCGGTTCTACTGCTTCATCAGTCTATTGCTAGATTAGCCTTAAAAATTTCAACAACAACAACAACATTATACATTTACTATATATATATATATATTATATTTTTACTATATATCTACATCTACTACATCTACTATATTAACTTATTCTACTTATATGTTCAAATTCTACTTATATGTATTAAACATCCGAAAATTACGACAAACAATAAACAATATAAATGAATAATAATAATATTGAATACGCTAAGCATAGTCCCACCCAAAATCCTACCAATCATCTGAATCCGTCTCTGTCGCTACATCTAGACTATCCGCCTGTCCTTTACCTCTGTTAGGCTGTCCGTATTTTCTTTCAAATTTAGAGTTAGATGTGATACGTTGAAGAGTGCTTAACTGTTTCGTTGAGGACGAATATATAAATAACGTTTTGACTATTTGCTTATACATTATATGTTTACCTTATCATTTGGCTACACGCGGAAAAAGAAGAAAAAGAATAAGAAGCAATAATAATAGTAATGAAAAAAGAACAAGAAAAAAGAAGAAGAAAAATAAAATAGAAGTAAGAATGGCAACCTAGCTTTACCAACTCAAGCCTCTACACTTCAATATAAATAACATGCGTCTCTCAATAACTCTTTTCTCAAACGCATCGCTCATTAACTAACTAAACCCTATCAAACAAATCTCTTACACCTAAAAGCAATAATAATTAGCGTTAAAGAAATATTATTTAAAACACTGAAATTAAAAATATATTACAAACAAATTACAGCAAAAATCATGTCATCAAATTTTCATTAATCCATATACTCATATTGAAATTTATGAACTATATACAACCATATTCAAAATATAATCATAGCATTTTCTAAATGTGTCAGTATGAAAACAAAAAGACAAAAAATAATAAGCGATTAAAATTATGTGAGTCTTTCTCCTACACTAAAATTAACTATCAATTAATTAAATTGTTATCCTACAGCAAAGAAAATAAGAATTAAAATAAGAATACTATAAGAACATATTCTAGATTTAACTGCTTAAGCCCTGCATATTACTAGTTCAATATCGACAGCATGCGTCTCTATTCCTAAAAATAAAAAAACAACAACACCGCAAGAATAAATCGTCTACTACTACAACAACAACAACATAAATCAAACTCCTACAACAACAACATTAGCTAACCATTAAATTAAATAACCTATATTAGTAACAACCTATGAGGCTACAAACCAATGTTCACTTGAAATGTTCATTTAGTGTCTATATAACAAGGAAAAAAAAAAAATCTACACCCGAAAAGAAATAAAATAATACCCAAGCATATTCCTAAAGCGAAAGCATAAACATTCTACATCTTCGCCAAAATATTACTTCATGTGTATAAAAAGAAATCCCTACATTTGTTGTATTAACTCTTCTCGCAGGAGCATCAAATGCTTATTCTAACAGAAGCTATACAATGAAGAAAAAGAATAAGTGGAGCATCCTAGGTTTACCTACTCAATCCTCTCCTCTACACTTCAATATCATTAACAAGCGTCTCTATTCCTAAAAATAAAACAAGACAGCAAGAATAAATCGTATACAAAACAACATAAGCCAAACTCCTACAAGAACAAGAACAAAATAAACAAAAGAATTTTAATTCGTGCATGATCACTGTCTCTGTCAGTCTGTCCGTCTATATATACGTATGTTTGTATGTCCGTCTATATGTATGTATGTTTGTATGTCTGTTCGTCTTCCCACCCTACACTTTCCCATTCCCTCTTCCCTCCAACCACTTTTGCCATCAAGCTGATCTCCTAGCTAACTATGACACTGGATTTATGAACAATTCAATTTGTGTATGTTCACTGTCCATCTGTCTATTCGACCGTTCGTCTTTCCGTCTATATGTATGTCCGTCTGTCTATCAGACCATGAGAAATATTTGTAAACAGAAGTACTGAAATTGTCAACTCCAATTCCGAGATTGAAATAATTGTATTAATATATGTACATACAATAAGTGTGGTCGCGGGGCAATCGAACACTTGAAATGCCCATAACTCATTTACTAAATCTACAACAACCACATAGCAAAATGACGAAAAGCAATTAAATTAAAGCAATAAAAAATATTTTCCAACAACAACGCTACGCATATTCAGAACAACAACATGATACACAAGCGGGCAGAGAACAAGGCAGAGAGGCACACCACACTCGCAACAGTCAGCACGCCGAGCTATGTATGTGCGTCTATATGTCTGTCTGTCGGTCTATATGTATGTATGTATGTATGTATGTATGTCCGTCTATATGTCCGTCTGTATGTCCGTCTGTCCCCCCCTTCCTCCCTCCCTCCCTTCCTTCCACCCCTTCCTGCCACCCACCCCTTCCTTCCTCCCTCCCTCCCCTCCCCTTCCTTCCTCCCCTTCCTGCCACCCACCCATTCCTACCTCCCTCCCCCTCCCCATCCTCCCTCCCATTCCTCCCTCCCCTTCCCATCAAACTATCGCCCTCTCGCTCACTCTCACGTATCCATAGCACCACACGGCACCGCAGTCGCTACCATACATAGCGCACCACACGCAGCGCAGTCGCTACGTTGGGCCAGAACCGCCATATATACATATACACTACTCATGGACATCATTATAAATCTTGTTGTTGGGCTTCAAACGAATGTTTCGATGGACCAGACACTTGTGCATGCTACATGGTGGAACGTGTTATTTTAAGAATAAATAAATTAATGCTATTGTATTATAGATTAAATAAAATCTAAACCAAAAATAAAATTTTTTTTTGTCCAAATAAAAAACAAATTTATTTAAAATTTATGAACTATTTATTTATTATATATATATATATTTATTTATACATTTTTTTTTGTTAGATTTTAAACAACGACTAAATTGTTAGAGGCAAGGAACGTATTATTTATACATTTTTAATTTGAATAGAAAAGCAATGGAAACAGAACTGAAATTGGGCGAGAAACAAACAACACACACCACCAAAATGGTAAGTGCATGGAGAAGCGAGATAAACAGTGAAAAAAAAACTCATATGAGATTGAAAGGAGTGAAACAGCCCTTCGTACAGTATTTAGTTCTCCTGAATTCTACATCAAAATAAATAAAACTCAATTTGATTTTCTGCTCAAATATATTAAAACAATCTTTATTGAGTATTTTTAGTGATATTATATAGGAATTCTAGACATAAATGACCACAATTATATGTATTGTAATTTTGATGTTAAATATAGTTGTAGCGTATGTTCTCTCCCATATACTTTATAATTTCTTGTGGTGGTTGTAAATTTCCGAAGCTATCAAAATATTCCTTAATTTTTCCGTTCTTATAATACGTTACCCAGTGAGTACCTGGACCGCTCGATGAATCCAGATTGATAATTCCACATTCTGTCTGACGTACACCTTTCGGTAGACTATCTCTAATGAAAACACCTCTAAAATGTGGCAATTGTTTTGCATGCTCCATCAAGTCGATGTCTGTGAGCGGTCTTCTGGGTAGCTTGCTTAAAGGTTTTTTGATTGCGGGCTATAATATAATCCTAATCCCTTCTTGTATGGCTTCAGATATAAACCTTTGCCCACAGTTATTTCCTCCATCACTTTATTATGGCGACTTGCTTCATTCAGTAATTCTCTACCAACTTTTGCAGCATTAATATCTTTAAAGATCGCAGATCCTCCAGATGCTAAACCTCCAAGAGCTCCAAGTGCAGTCAAGACTGGCACCAGTGGTTGAAACCCTCCTCTTTTCGGTAAGGGTATAATACGAGGTATCTCAATTAATACGAGGTATTAATAGTCCTCATAGCGTTTTTTATAGCATTAGTGAACAATTTTTTCGTACATTTTCGTTTAATTGTTTTCTTTATTTTCTTAATATTCCTGAGTGTGTTCCCCATACCTAATTTAGTCTTAGCTTTCATAGCACTCGCAACTAACTAAGCGTTTTTTCTCTCTGAAAAACCTTTGTCTTTGGATTTTGTCCTTTTGTCTTTGTCGACTAATAAATCATCACATGTAAGACACAGTTCATTGCTGCCGAATTCTATACGAGGGCTACTTGTTGGTCCCTCAAATTGTGGAAAGACCAACGTCATGTTGAGTCTAATAGAGAGTGCGAATGGACTAAAGTTTGCCAATATATATTTGTATTCAAAGTCATTATATCAACCAAAGTATGAATACTTGAAGAAATTATTAGATCCGATCAAAAACATGGGATTCTATACATTCTCCGAAGATGTTTTAGAACCAAATGAAGCTAAAATCAACTCTATTATGATATTCGATGATGTCGCATGTGAAAAACAAAATAATATTCGAGCATACTTTTGTATGGGTCGACATAAAAATATTGATAGTTTTTACTTATCAACTCGAATCCCTTTCACTTTTACTTTTATATACACGAATCCCTAAACATCTGATACGTGATAATGCGAATTTAATAATTATGTTCAAACAAGACGAAATGAATATGAAACATATTTACGCTGATCATGTGGGTACAGATATGTCATTTGAGAAGTTTTGAAATATATGCAGAGAATGTTGGAAAGATAAATATGGATTCGTGGTTATAAGTAAAGACGATCCAATTGATGGCGGGCGTTATAGAAAGGGATTTGATAATTATATTCTACTATAAACTATAACTATAAAGCCACATGCATCCTTTTATTATCTATTAGTACTTTATATGACTTCAACCTCATCATAGATCCGATCAACCTCATCATACATCCGATCAACCTCATCATACATCCGATCAACCTCATCAAAAGCTGTTCAAAAGCTGTTCAAAGCTGTTCAAAAGCTGATCAGAAGCAGTTCAAAAGCAGTTCAAAGCTGTTCAAAAGCTGATCAGAAGCAGTTCAAAGCTGTTCAAAAGCAGTTCAAAGCTGTTCAAAAGCTGATCAGAAGCAGTTCAAAGCTGTTCAAAAAAGCAGTTCAACCTCATCAAAAGCAGTTCAAAGCTGAAAAGAAGAAACAAAAGCAGTTCGACCTCATCAAAAGCAGTTCAAAAGCTGATCAACCTGATACATTAAGAATCACAGGAGAGCGCAATGGATGAAAAAGTACTTAAGGACATCATAAAGACTAGAAATGTATTAAAGAAAAAATTTAATAGTTTCAAATTAGATGAAGCTGATATGGAGAAAAGAATAGAAGAAACATTTAGCCCCATCACAGAATCTCTAAAATAAATAGTTAAACAATCTAAATCAAATGATAAAATCAACAAAAACAATATCACAATCAATAAGAAAGAACCTAAAAACCAAAACACCGTTTAAGGTAAGAAATGAAAAACCATTCAAAGATGAGACTGCAAACACTATTACTGAGAGTAATGATGATGATGATGATGATGAAGATACCTTTTTTCTCGCAAATGGATTCAACAGCAGATGCTAGTAAATCGTCTAGTAATATATCACATTTATATGAATTGGAAAAGCAGGATAAGTTAGATCCCACATAGAGGTTCAGATGGTAAATGGAGAATTGGTAATAAAACATTTGAAGTGGATGATAACAAAATATCTATTTCTAATAAGAATTGGAGCTTAACATCAGGATTGTCTGAGCTATTATTCCATAAGAAACCTAAAAATTATAACAATGCAGATCTACAAATGTATAAACAAATTTTAAATACTACAAATGCTCATAAACGCAATTATAGCTCAACTAAGCAAACCATGGGGACTAAAGCATCCAAATACAAAATAATAAAAAAGTTATTCAATGAGAATAAATATTCATTATCATCACACAAAAGAAGCGGTTTAATGAGTGTTAATAAGCACAAACCAAATTATATATATTGGGATGATCCAAATCAGTTGGTAGATAGGTTAAGATTATTAGTATCATATGAATTTGCTGGTCACAACAATAATAATAATGAAGTAGTCTCAATAATTGAAGAAAATCAATTAAAATTAAAAAGAAATATTCTGAACACTTTAGGCCTTAATGGACTATGATAGGAATGTAAACTTCCAGAAAAGGCGCTTAAAAAATGTTGGAGAACCTAAAGAGGAATGTGATGCTGTTACAAAGCATTTGTCGCTGAAAGTCTAAATCAGATTACCTCGAAAATTCAAGATGAGAGCACATTGCTAAAGGAATCCATCCACAGAAATTTTGACCAGAATAACATAAGACTACGAGAGGAAAACGCAGTGCTAAAAGACAATATCTACATAGAAATCAATCATACGAGAGCAATACACAGTACTAAAGGAAAATATTTTCAAAGACATTAATAATATCTTCGCAATAACTCAAAATACACGCAAATACATAAAGGAATTAAAAAAAGAAAGCTGAAATTTATAAGTGGAAAAAGGAAAAAGAAAACCAACAAATGTCGATGAAGAGAGGTTTAGTGGAAGAAAAAAAATTTGCTTGGGCTATAGCACTAAAAACTCTGCTGATGTTAGTAAAGCTATGGATAAAATATTAAAATTTGGACGAATACCAAAAAATCTACAAACCGATGATTATAAAGAGTTCTTCAACAATCAATTTAAAAATTTGATGATGCAATATCACATCAATCATTACTCATCATATAGCATATTAAAAGCTTCAATCGTTGAACGTTTCAACAGAACCCTTAAAGGTATGATGTGGAAGGAATTCAGCTATCACGCATCATATCGATGGATTGATAATTATAAAAATTTAGTTGATAAATATAATGCGAAAATACATAGAACTATTAGAATGGCTGCTGAGAATGTCAACGCTTCCAATGAAGTCTCTTTATTAAATACTGCATATAATAACTTGAAAATTTTCAATAAACCGAAATTCCGCAAGGGTGACTTTGTGAGAATCAGCAAATATAAGCACATTTTTGAGAAAGGCTATACACCGAACTGGACAACAGAAATTTTCAAAATAAAGACTATACAAATCACGAATCCAACAGCATATATTTTGGAAGACTATCAAGGCAACTCCGTTAAAGGCGTATTCTATGAAAGTGAACTGCTGAAGACAAGATACCCCAATACATACATCGTTGAAAAAATTCTCAAAACCAAAGGAAGCAGATGTCTTGTTAAATGGTTAGGATTTTCGAATGATCATAACTCTTGGATTAACATGTTAATTATTGCAATAATGCTATACTATAAAAATTCATTGTTTTTTTTTTATATATGTATTTTGTATTTTAGAATTAAATAAAAATTTAACACACTCACCCATGAATCTTCAATCATTCCTACATTGACGGTTGAACAATCAAGGTTAAAGGATCCTCAATCAACAAATAAAGGCAGGACTTTAAAAACGAACTACAAAAAATTTTTAAAATCGCTGGGACTTGTATTAAAACAGAAATAATGAGTGGCATACTAACTGTTACCCAAAAACCGATTTACGATGATAGTATTATTAAAAAAGATTATCACAGCTATTCACCGTATTTGCAATCATTTAAAAACAACGATGAAATTAGAATTTCAATTCAAAACCAAGATCTCTATGTTTTGCCCAGTGAGAGTTATATTTATATCGAAGGATTTATCACTTTAGAAAATGGAACACTATCAAAAAATAGTAAATTGAAAAATAATTTCCTTGCATATCTGTTTGATGAGATTCGCTATGAGCTTAATGGTATGGAAATTGATCGTACCCGACATTTGGGTGTAACAACTGCAATGAAGAATTGTGTTTCTCTGAACACGAATGAGAGCAACACGTTGAAAAATGCCAGATGGTTTTTTGATGAAGAACTGGAAGTAAAAAGCAGATATTTGAATTTCTGTATGCCGTTAAAAAATTTACTCGGATTTCGCTGAAGACTTTAATAAAATTCTGGTAAATTCTAAACATGAGCTAATTTTATCACGCTCCAAGTCAGATGAAAATGTTGTATACTCGGTTGTTGCAAATGAAAAATTAAAATTACAACTAACAAATATCACATGGAACATTCCGCATATAAAATTGGCTGATTATATAAAATTGAAAATTTTCAAAACCATTCAGAGTGCACAACCTTTAACAATATCATTTCGCAGTTGGGATTGTCATTTTAATCCGTCTCTTACTCAAGGAACGAATCATTTGTGGAATGTAAAGCTAGCAGCACAAAATGAGAGACCACGCTTTATTCTGATTGCCTTTAGGAGAGATAACAATTTTAAGCATTGTGATTTAACCGATATAAAAGTACATCTTAACTCGGATACGTATCCCTATGATGATCTTAATCTGAAATTCGACAGTGATCGTTATGCTATCCTATATGATATGTATGCTAAATTTCAACAAAGTTATTTTATGCGTGAACCACAACCTCTGCTCCTACGTGAACAATTTAAAGATGAAGCTCCGATAATTGTTCTGGATGTAACACATCAGAACGAAACAATAAAAACTGGACCTATTGATATTAGGATTGAATTCAAAACATTGAAGAACATTCCGGATGGGATATCTGCATACTGTGTGTTCATCCATGATAGAATTTTTGAATATCCTCCAGTCACCGGCGAAATTAAGAAAATTATCTAAGTTGCTTCAACCTAACATTATATAAACTTTTTAACTTCTGTACGATGTCATGCATTCTCTGAAAATTGTACCTTAAAATGTATTAGTCCTAAGAAATTGCATCCATTTTGAAATAAAAGAAATATTTTAAAATTTAAATATACATGTGTTTTTTATTTAAAAATTTGTTTTATATACAAATTTGTTTGAGTTGATGAGGAATTAAATATGTAGTATATACATATATATTTGTTTTTATTTACAAATTTTTAGGAATTAAATATGTATATATATTTGTATTTTATTTATAAATTTTTTTGGGAATTAAATAAATACATTTGTGTTTATTTAAAAATTTTGTTTTGATTTGATGAAGAAATTTTAAAAATCTAAATCTTCAAAGAATTCCACATCATTGCTTAAATCTAAGTCATTATTTAAACCTGTCTTATAATGGCTTCACGCATAAGTATGGATACCATCTACTTTAATATAACTCTTATCATCTATTGCACTTAAAGCTATCTTACGAATATGTTGAGTATATATTTCATGGAGCTTAGAGCTAAATATATACATGTCTCCATAAATTATACTCTTATTAACTAAACAATGCTTATAGTCACTAAGACACCTTTGGCCTTCTTACTAGGTGTGCAGGCAAAATCATCGATGGAATACATTTTTGACCGCAGACCTACAAATTCCTTCATAATTTTTCCTTTATTCTCGTCTTTCATCATACCCAGAACCTTGGCATTTTTCTGCGGTATATGGAAAGAATTGTTGGAGGGATATTCGTAAGTATCGAATTTCGAATCGATATCATCCCGAATATCAACATAAAAATCATCACAACGAATTGAGTAAATAAAGGAGTCTGTGTCCATATAATTTAGCTTGAGGTTTGTTGTGAATTTAGGCTTCATGTAATCATAGTGGAAATCATACATTTTCCACTTTGACAACTCCAACACAACAAACCCCAACTAAATTGGTTTATTACACTGGCCGACAGCCATTTTGTAACGGACTGTTTGACAGCATATTCTAAAGGATTTTGGTCCGCTGATTCCAAAAATGATAAAATAAAAAAAATGAAACGAGCCGTTTTCGAGATAATCGGTTTTTAAATTTTTGGCCACTTTACGTTAAGGTCCATCCACTTGAAGAGTCACTACAACTGACATATGTAAACGATTCGATTACTGTTTCGCCAAAGCAAACCGCTCGCCAGGCTGCCTCTCCTGATCGTCCGAAGCCGTGTCCTCTCAGAGCGCGGACTTCGGCTGCTCAGGAGAGGCGAGCTTTAAAGCTTGACTGCGAGCTCTTCGGCTCCAGCCTTGGTGGTGGGATTGGAGCCGGCACTTTTTCGCCTAGAGTGAACATCGCAGGACGCATCACCAGGAAACGAACCAGTGCAAAAAAAAACTTAACATCGTGAAACTTAAATCTTAGAACTTAAAACTTATATCTAGCAAGCAAACACTATTGTAATTTGTGCATACATAAGTGATAACAAAACAAGTGATAATAAAACAAAAAAAAAAGTGACTTTGCTTCAATAAACATTTGGTCCAAGACGAGCCGGATAGAGCTCCAACCTCTACTCGACGACATCGTCGCCCCTTTGTGTTGAAGAGGTAAGTTGTTTAATTTCAAATAATTTGTAGGTTTCATATAAATTAAATCATATAAATTAAAGTGCAAAGTCTTAATTATTCGTGATTAAGCTATATATATATACGCAGCACGTATATATACACTTATATACTCCCGCGTACACTTGAAATTAACGGGAGAATTAATTTCGGTGTAACGGTGCTCCAAAAGTTGAATATAAGTATATAAGTGCCCTGGAACCCGGTTATATACTTGTATTGACCGGCACGTGTTGCAATTATTTATTCTTCGACGAATACATAATTGCAGCTCGCTCTCGCTTTGTTTTGCGCTCTTCTATTAAAAACTAAAAAACCACCACCTTTTGCTGGCTGGTTTGGTTTTCGTGCTCTCCACAGACACGATCGCAACTTACGCTCTTCTGGGCAGTTCACTTAGAAACCAAAAAACCACCACCTTTTGCTGGTTTGTTTGGTTTACGTGCTCTCATATAGACACGCTCTCAGCTTGCAGCCAAGCATAAAACACGTTCTGTCGTTCTACATTGATCGCTCTCTCCGCGTGATACGCTACAAGCGGCGCGTTTTTGGTAGTAACATTTGTACTCGTACTATCGACGTTAACTTCGAAACGCATAATAGTGCACACTGTACCGTGCTTGTAGCAGAACAGGCGACACACTTACTCACCTACTCAGAGAAAAAAGTCGTCAATCGTGCACTCGAAACCTGTTTGCTTAGAATACACTTTGAGCAAACCACCGCAGCAGCTTCGTTTAACGTGCCAAGAGAATCAACAATTCGTGCACCGTGGGCGAAAAAGATAATTCCTTGGCATAAAATTATAATAAAAAAAATTCTTGTTTGGAATAAAAATATTAAGGTGTTTTATTTCTTTATTAGCCCATCTGTCTAAGCTATTTTAGCCCTTGTATTCTTTTGCACCAACGAAAAACGATTTCATACCGCGTACTCCCTTGTTAAAGAAGTAGTAACCCTATCGCATATACAATGGAGCGGCTTAGCTCTTTTATACGTCTCGCGGACGATTTGGTAGAATTTGGCGCGCACATTTTGACCAATTCACTGGAATCGCAAACGTTGTCTACCCTGGATTTGCACATGACGGAGCTCCACTCGCAGTGGTCCCTAATCAAGTCCGCGTATAGTGGCCTGCTCGAACAAATGCTGAAGGATGACCAGTTGGAACCACATATAAAAAGCGTGAAAGAAAAGTATTTCAAAGCGTACGACAACTACATTCGATGCGTTGGATTGATCCAGGATTTAGTCAACTCGATGACAAAGTCCTCCGCGCCGCGGCTCTCTATGGATACGGCAGAGCTGCCGCCTACCCAGTTTAACATTAGGTTGCCTCCATGCGATACGGACGTTTTAAAAGGCGACTATCTGTCATGGCCCTCCTTCCGCGACATGTTCACCGCCCTGTATATTCAGAATACGCGTTTTGCCCCCGTGAAAAAACTCTTCCACCTGAACCAAAAGACCAAAGGCGAAGCCAAAGAAATTGTGCAAAAGTCTCCTTTGACGAATGAAGGATTCGCGCAAGCATGGAAAAATCTATAGGATAGATATGAAAACAAGCGCGTCCTCGTTAACACGCTTCTTAAAAATCTCTTTGGTCTCGCAACGATTACTCGGGAAACCGGTCACGAAATCAAAAATCTACAGCGGGAAATTAACAATATTCTCGCCGCGTTGGCGCTCCAAGGCGTCGACACTTCACACTGGGGCGCGATTATAGTTTTTCTGTGCTCTACGCGGCTTCCGGAAGCCACCCTGTCGCTTTGGGAACAAGATCGAATAAATTTGAAATTCCAAAATGGTCCGATCTCGCCGCGTTCCTGACACATCGGTTTCAAACGCTGGAAACGGTGCAAGATATAAAAGGCGCGTCCGCAAGCAAGAGTCGCGCGTCACCCGCTCCACAACAGGTGGCCCCCTCGACAAAACGCGTCAACACATTCCAGTTGAATGTTGCGTCGACAATATGTCAGCTGTGCTCAGAGCAACACACAATTCGAGTCTGTCCGCAATTTTTGGAAATGACTTCCGGTAAGCGTCTAGAGGTAGTTAAAAAGTTGCGTCTTTGTCTGAATTGTCTCGCGCAAGCGCATCAGATACAACGATGCCCCAGCAAATACAACTGCGCGACATCATACGCTGCTGCATCGCGATCAAGCGCAGAACCGACCCTTGACGAATTCAGCGTCGCGTCCGTCCACTAAGCCAAATAGAAACGCTGCATTGCAACCCAATCAGCTCCGTAACAACCCACTTAACGCGCGAGCACCCCCCTTTACAGGGCCCTCCACGTCGGCCAACGCCGCCCAAATCAGTCAACAACAAATACAGTCCACTGATCGAAATCAGCCAGATAACCATCAAGTTTGCTTCGCTGCCGCACCGAAGCCAGTTCTGTTAGGAACCGCTACGGTCACTATATTCCACGATGGCACTTGTTATGCCGCTCGTGCCCTCATCGATCCAGGATCCGAAGTATCCTTCATCTCTGACCACGTTCAGAAGATGCTCAAAATGCCCATGCGGCCAGTGAAAGCAACGGTTTCTGGCCTCAACGAAACCATTTCTGCAAAGGTTTCAAAATCTTGTGAGTTTATGCTCAAGTCGCCACGCGACCCCTCGTTCCAAATTCATGCCACAGCGCTAGTGCTGTCGCAAATCACGGGCAAACTGCCCGCCCACTCATTCGATAGTGCGCTGCTTAGCAGCCTCCCCAGTAACATCGAGCTCGCAGACGTCAACTTTGTCAAAAGTCAGCACGTTGACGTTCTCATTGGAGCCGATCTCTTCCCGGCGATCATACTTGACGGTATTCGCCGCAATGTGTTAGGTTCACTTCTAGCACAATAGACTGTGTTCGGCTGGATAATCACCGGACCAGTCCCCCTGCTACAATCAGATAGCCCCGACATAAGGGTGGCCTTCTTCAATGAAGTCACCATCGAACAACAGTTCGAACGTTTTTGGGTGGTGGAGGAACTTCCCAAAACTCGTCACTTATCCCCCTCCGAAAAGTTTTGCGAAGAGAATTTCGTAAAAACAACTCGTAGGAGCCCTGACGGTCGCTACATCATTACGTTGCCATTCAAAAGCGAAGCCGTAAGCCAAAACTTGTTAGGATATTCACGGCACATCGCCCACCAGCAATACCTTCGCTCAGAAGCAAGGTTAGTCAAAAACAATGACCTCAAAAGGCAATATGACGATGTAGTTCAAGAATATCTTGATTTAGGTCATATGACGGCCGTAGCGCCCCCGCAACCCGATGCTGCGCACTATTATTTGCCACATCATGCGGTTATAAAACCGGATAGCACGTCCAACAAGGTCAGAGTCGTGTTCAATGCATTCTGCCCCACCACAAGTGGGCTCAGTTTGCACGATGTGTTACACGCAGGCCCAGTTCTACAAGCAGACCTAACATTTTTAATGTTAAGATGGCGCTTTTTTAGGTATGTTTTTAGCGGTGACATTCAGAAAATGTATCGCCAGATCCTCGTCGACCCGAAACATACCCCCTACCAACGAATTCTATTCCGAGATTCGAATAGCTCCCAAGTCAGGGACTATGAGTTACGAACGGTAACATTTGGCGTGAACTGCGCCCCCTTTTTTAGCGATACGCACTCTTCTCCTGCTAGCGGAAGACACACAACAACAGTTTCCGCTTGCGGCCCACATCCTGCGACATTCAATGTACGTTGATGACGTGTTGGCTGGTTCTCACGACCTTGCCATGGCCACTCAAATGCGCGAAGAACTATCAGAGGCGTTGAATACGGCAGGTTTCTCGCTGCGGAAATGGACAGCCAACGACAAACACATTTTGGACAACTTGCCTGGATCCCATTTGCTCAACGCGGAGTTCCTGAAGTTCGAGGACAACAGCACTGCAAAGATGCTCGGTATTCGTTGGAATGCCGCCAACGATGACTTTTATTACGACACACAGCCGATCGACATACAGCCAACGCACACCAAAAGACAAGTGCTGTCTCTCACCGCGAAGTTGTTCGATCCAGCCGGTTGGCTGGCACCCATCATCGTTGCCGCGAAAATGCTGATCCAACAAGTCTGGCTAGACAAGATTGACTGGGATGACCAACTTCCCGCACTGACGCAGCAAACATGGTTGAGTTTCCTTCAGAATTATCACCATATTGCCACGATTCGAATTCCCAGGTGGATTCGGTTCACCCACGACTGCACAGTGGATCTTCACGCCTTTTCGGACGCTTCCGAAAAAGCGTACGCCGGAGTCATCTATGCCCGTGTTCAAATCGGCGACACAGTTCAGTCATCGCTACTGTACTCCAAAACAAGAGTAGCGCCCATTAAAACGATATCGCTACCGAGACTCGAACTCAGCGGAGCTACACTCGTCGCAGACATGCTCGACGCCCTAGTACCCAATCTGCACTATCGTCCCGAGAATGTTTTCTGTTGGACAGACTCGACGATTGTACTTGCATGGCTAAAGAAGCCTCCTTGCGTCTGGGCCACCTTCGTGGCGAACCGCGTGGACAAAATCATTGAAAGAGCACCACACACTCAATGGTTTCACGTGGACTCGCACGACAATCCAGCAGATTATCGAGCCGCGGTGCCACGCCCCAAGAACTAGCTGAGAACACCCTTTGGTGGAATGGTCCACCTTGGCTCATCCACGACAAGGATCGTTGGCCCGAACTACGAAAAGCTGCGGAGTTTGCTACCGCACTTGAAGAAAAGCCTGTAAAGGCGCTTCACACTTACTTCCGACCAGACGAAGACCCACTTGACAGGTTTTCCTCTCTCCCGAGAGCCCTACGCGTTTACTCATACGTACAGCGGTTTATAGATAACACGCGGCGTAATCGGAACCCTCTATATGCCACTTTGCGACTCTCAACGACAGAGATTCGCGACACTAAACGCCGTCTCACAATCATATGTCAAAAGACACATTTTCCCGACGAATATTACGCGCTCGAAAGCAAGCAACCAGTTAGCTCGAAAAGTCGTTTACTCTCACTCAATCTCTTTCTCCACGAAGACAAAACAATGCGCCTTGGCGGGCGGCTGTCTTCATGCCCGAATCTGCCATTCGATGAACGCCACCCAATCATTCTGCCGTACGACAGTCAGTTGTCTCGGCTACTCGTTCTTTTTATCCATCAGATCTCGCTTCACGGTGGTAACCAGCTGATGCTTCGGTTGCTCAGGACCCAACACTGGATTCCGCGAGTAATAAACCTCATCAAGACAACGATCCACCGCTGTAAGCCGTGCATCTTGCATCGGAAACAACAAAGAACGCAGATTATGGCGGCATTGCCAGAGGAACGCACGACTTTCTCCCGCCCCTTTGCTAACACCGGAGTCGATTTTGCGGGCCCTTTCGACATCAAGAATTACACCGGCCGGGCGTGCTTAATAACGAAATGCTACACGTGCATCTTTGTCTGCTTTGCGACCAAAGCAATTCATTTAGAGGCTGTCCGTGATCTGACCACGGCCGCTTTCCTTGCGGCGTTTTCACGGTTTGCAGCGCGCCGAGGCTGCCCCGCAAAGGTGTACTCTGATAACGGCACTAACTTCGTCGGCGCATCAAAAGAGCTCAAACAAGAATTTAAGCAATTCCTTGTTCGAACCCGCGAAATATTCGCACCTTCGCATATATATATTCGCATTCCTTGTTCATCGAAACGAAATATTCGCACCAGAATGTTGAATGGCACTTCATCCCCCCAGGCGCTCCTCACATGGGAGGGCTCTGGGAGGCCGGTGTTAAGAGTCTAAAAACGCATCTGCGCAAAGTCGCCCCAATGTCCAAATTTACCTTTGAAGAGTTCTCAACTCTCCTGAGCAAAATTGAAGCGTGCCTCAATTCGCGCCCGCTTCATCCCCAATCTGAGGATCCCAACGTTATGGAGGCAATAACTCCTGGCCACTTCCTAGTAGGCGGCCCTCTGCTCGCTCCTCCCGAGCCCGAAACCCTCGACAATCCGCTCTCCATTCTCAACCGATGGAGACGTGTCCAGGCCCTCGCCCAGCATTTCTGCCCCCGGTGGAAAACGGAATATTTGCATGAGCTTGCGCGTCGCACAAAGTGGAAGACCTCGCAGCTCAACCTACAACCCAACGACCTAGTTGTTGTCCGTGACGACAACCTTCCTTCCACGTCCTGGCGGCTGGGCCGCGTCATTAAGGTGTATAAGGGTCAGGACGCACGAGTCCGCGTGGCCGATGTCCGAACGGCTAACGGCCAACTCACGCGTTCAATTTCTAAATTAGTATCTTTATCGTGCATGTCTCGAGTTGTTATTAAAGCCTTTTTTCTTTGTTATTTTCTTTTTTCGATGTCCAATCTATCGATATAAAAAAATAAAAAGGGTAAAAAAGTTTCGGGAACATATTTTTACATACAGATATATAGCAGTTTTTGGCTTTTTTTCTTAAAAAATTCCTCTTTTGAAGTTACGATTTCAGCGAAAGCTTTTAAACTATCTTTCGGATTTTAAAACAATGTTAGCAAAAAATATGCATGCATCCTTCCTCTTTAATTTAATCTTAATTGTAATCGAATCGGTTACATATGTCAGTTGTAGTGGCTCTTCAAGTGGATGGACCTTAACGTAAAGTGGCCAAAAATTTAAAAATGTGAAAATTGGGCTTAGCAATCAATGCGCGAGCTCCTAAACGTCTTTCTTTACTCTCCCATTCAGTTGCAATTTTTACATCCTTCCTCTTGTCAACATTTTCCATCGTCTTTCCATATACGGCATTATTCAATAATTTGAAGAAATTTTTCTCAAAATTATTCTTAGCCAAGGTTCTATTGTTGTATCTAGTTCCTCCAGTAGGATACTAGAACAAACTTAATGTCGTAGATCCTTCCTCGAGAAGGATCACTGACAGTGCTGTTAACTGATGGAGGTTTCATCGTTGATCCTTCGACGCGAAGGATCACGGAATCTTGTGCCACGGGCAAGGATCTGCTGACCTTGTGGTCTTACCATTGGGATCCGGCAACCTGTAGTGGATCCCCTCGCCTATTTACCACGGGCACCAAGGTGCCTCCTTTGTGGTCCTTTAACCTGTCGGGCAATACTGCCGCCTTTCGACAGGTGCTGAAATAAAAAGGTCCTGTGTTAATTTTTCTTACGTTTATTATTTACGGGGGTTTCCTCCTCTTTTGCTTTACAATCTTTCCTTTAAAAGTTTTGTCAGTTCACAACAACTGCTTAATTTTTACTCCACTCGATCTGTAAGTTATTAGCTACTGCCTTCTTTCAATCCGAAATCTGGGTTTATATCTCTTCTGAGATTCGTTGTTGGCCAGAATCATTTCCGCGTCGTTTCTGCAATTATCTCAAGAATTATTTTTGACGCTCATTGCATATTTTGGAATGCGATCAAGTTCGCGCGCTGTTCCACTTATCGGAATGCGATCAAGTTCGGCTTTTGTCTGGGCCACAGTGGTGTGTGATTCACTAGTACTTTCGAGCTTCACAATTAAAGTGCAGCCTAGAAGTATGTGTTACCACAAGTTAAACATTGTTAACTACTGGGCCGAATGGTATGTGGTGATAACAACGTTAAGCGTTGTTATTACCAAAGCAATGATTCTGACCTACAACATCCCTCCACCCTTGGGGAAGAAAAATTTAGTATCGTAAAACGATATTAAATTTTTCTTGTATATTTGTGTTTTTTTTTTTTTTTTTTTTTGAATTGGGGATGGCTTATGTGTACTATGGATTTGCTTACTCTACCTACGCATATCATATGTATTTTGTAATTATAATTTTAGTGATAATAGCCATTGTACAATAATAATAATACAATAGTGATTATAAGACAAATATAATGACTGTGGTAGCTGCGCTTCTTGATGTGCTGCTGCTGTTGACGATGATCTTGACGTCGATATTACTGTTGATGTTACTGTTGATGTACTGCTGATGTTACTGTTGATGTACACCGCTGTACTTGTAATTGTCAATATGTCTTCTTCTCGATTTGTTGTGGGAATGCTGCTGCTGGGTAGCTGGCTTAGTGATTTCCGTGTTATAGTTGCTGCGGTTGAAACAGTCGCTGTTAATTTCTTGTGTCAATTGTTCATCACGTGTTGTAGTTCGTAGCAGGGGGTTGAAGGTGCGAGCCTCGCCCGAATTTTTGCTTGCAGAGTACGCAAGCGCTGGTATTCCTGCTTCACTTGTAGTTGCGTCGCATTGCTTACATCGCTGCTAATTTATGTACTTCCCACTTCATACTTCTGTGGCTGCTGCTTTTGTAAGATGAATGGGCCGTAGTAGATTGGGCTGGTAGACCTGTGACTGCTTTACGTTCGTCACCGTCGCCGCCACTCTATGATGCATCAACCGATGTCGTCTTAAATTGTTGGCTTCAAGCAATCATGATTGACTATGATTTCACTGCTGAGCGACAACTGCGTTGTATCCATCGATGAATTGCTAACTTTCTTCGCGGTACTTTGTATGTACCACCTACTATCATGCAGTAGTTTTCCGTTTCAACTATTGATGCTGTTAGCCCCCTTTGATGCTTTCCATCCTATTTTTGTTTGTGATGGTTGCCATTTTGGTTGCTATTTCTAAGATGATCAGCTGTTGCAGCTAATATATATAATGTGCTGCTACCCTTCCCCCTTCGAGTTGGCTGGGTGCTATTCGTCGCCCTGGTGTCAAGTGTTGTGTTGTTGTACTTTTGCTGTCGTGATGGGTGTACATCGGCACTCAGGTCAGCTTCTCTGCTTGCTGGAAGAGCACTCTTCTCTTCTTTGTTATCTCAATTAAGTTATTATCAATTTTATCTATTTTAGTTTTCTCTTACAATGTGTTTTAATTCTATTTATAAATTGTTCCCATTTAAGAAAAATTTAAATCTTATTCGTATATAACTTTAATTTAGAAATATTAATTAATTAGAAATATTTTATTATATCTTGATAACATTCTATTTCTAATATTTTCTTTAATTCAATACAAGTTTTAAATTTTCCAATAAATAACGATTTTATTGTAATTGACTATAATTCGATAGGTTATTCATTATAAATGTTAACTTTGAAAGTATTTAAAAAGTTCGTACAAGTATTTAGATATTTTTCCTTTTACTTTAATATGTACGATTTTATCTCTATTTCTTTTTCCATTTTTATTATCAATATATGTCTTTCCCCTTTAATTTTCTTATTTCCTTTCTATTTTTGTTGCAGTGCTTGCGTTAATCGCTCAATTTTTAGCTTTTTGTTTTGCTTGTTATTAACGTTATTCGTTAATATTTTACATTGCATATTTATGTACTACATTTTAGTACTACACCTTATTATTATGAAAATAGATAAAGGATTTATATTAATACTACTGTTTGTATTCTTATCATTTTCTAATTCTTGTCTTCTTATGATATATAGCGTTTGGTGCGAATATATATATATATAGAGTGTGTGTATGTTATATGCCTGAACTAACTCTTCAGGCATATTTTTACATATGCATTTATTAATATAATTGCAAATGCAAAATTATATTGGCTGTGTATTTAAAACGGCACAGCTACTTTTCATATACCGAATATTATCGTTCAAAATTAATACAACCTAAAAAGTTCAATTAAAAAAAAAATTATTCAAATATTAACAACGAACTTTATCATGAGTTTTCTTTTCTTATAGTTTCACGCGTAAGTAAACAACTTGTTGCTTATTTAAACGCTATTCTGTTTTTTTTTTTATTTTCTTGTTGAATTTTTCTTAATTTCCTGTCCTAAATCTGAAATAAAAATTTTAAATTTCGCTACTACTTGTGATTTTACGTTCCTCGCAAGTGCTTTTATATCTGTAATATATCCTGCTATATTAAGACTAATGCTCCCTGCTTTGTACCGTGGAAAATTGAGACACATTGTTTTTATAATCGAAGTGCATGCTAACTGTGTAATTAGCAAGGTGATTAGTAAAACTCTGTATTTATCTTATTTTTGGAAGAATTATCTATTAGTTTTATTGCATTCTGTTGTTAATGTCATATCTCTATCTTATTTATAGTTTATAACCCATTCATATCTATTTATTCTATCCTATTATATATTAACTGATTTTGTCCTACTCCTAATAACGTGACTATTGTAAATAACTTAATTTAACGTTCTCCTAAACCTATTTTCTTATTTGCTATTATATACTTTAAGTAAGTTATTGTGGAATGGCTTTTCCCTTCCCTTAATATTTAAAACTGTAGTAATTGGACTTTTAATTCCTACTACTTTATATGGCCCTATCCATATGGGAGAAAACTTATTTTTCCTAGTTTGATTCTTAATTAATACACTATCTCCTACCTTAAATTCTACTAAATTTAGTTTACTGTCGTACTGCCTTTTCGCTACCTGTTTTGCTAAATCCTGATTCTTTCTCACGATTTCGTTAGCCCTTTGTATTTGGAATTTTAGAACTTTATTTGGATCTTCGGCATTATATACCGGACTACACTTTCTTTTTAAGTTAGTCGGCATTTCCGTATCGAATCCAAATAAAGTACGGAATGGCGTTTGCTTCGTCGTAATGTGGGGTGTGTTGTAGGTCAGAATCATTGCTTTGGTAATAACAACGCTTAACGTTGTTATCACCACATACCTTTCGGCCCAGTAGTTAACAATGTTTAACTTGTGGTAACACATACTTATAGGCTACACTTTAATTGTGAAGCTCGAAAGTACAAGTGAATCACACACCACTGTGGCCCAGATAAAAGCCGAACTTGATCGCATTCCGATAAGTGGAACAGCGCGCGAACTTGATCGCATTCCAAAATATGCAATGAGCGTCAAAAATAATTCTTGAGATAATTGCAAAAACGACGCGGAAATGATTCTGGCCAACAACGAATCTCAGAAGAGATATAAACCCAGCTTTCGGATTGAAAGAGGGCAGTTGTTATTAAGTTACACAAGAATCGAAAAGAGTGGAATTAATATAGCAAGCGTGAATCGCAGTCATAATAGTACATCGAGTGTCCCTGGATAATTACTGGAAATAAATAAAAGTAAGAACCATAATCCAAGTCTTTATTTTCAGAACCTGTCGAAAGACGGTAGTATTGCCCGACAGGTTGAAGGACCACAAAGGCGGCACGTTGGTGCCCGTGGTAACTAGGCGAGGGTATCCACTACGGCAGGTTGCCGGATCCCAATGGTAAGACCAAAAGGTCGGCAGATCCTTGCCCGTGGCACAAGCTTCCGTGATCCTTCGTGTCGAAGGATATACGACAACAACTCTTATTATTAGAAGCACTGTCAGAAGCACTGATCCTTCTCGAGGAAGGATCTACGACATTAAGTTTGTTCTAGTATCCTACTGGAGGAACTAGATACAACATTTTGGCGCAGCCGGTTTCACGATCCAAAAATCGTTCCTTTATTTTGAAGTGAAGTTTAAAATAAATTAAAAATAAATAACAATGTTTTTTAAAACAGAAACACACTAACTGGAATGGTTGTGAAGTAATAAACATATTTTAAAATATTATAAAATTATACAAATAAAATTAAAGGCAAATGTTGGAACTTGTCTAAATAGAAAACTTTTGTTTACTTCATTATAATCGGACTTTAAATTGAAGAATTTAGAAATTCATTGACAATTCTTGTATAAATAAGGTGATTTTTGTTAACTAGAAAAATTTAATAAAATTTTCGGGCAAGTCGAGAATAAGTTTGAGATAGTTAGATACAACCACAGTTACGAGGCAAATTTGAAATAATGATTATAATAGAAATGTTATGTTAAAATAAATGAATACAAAACGCAAATCCCTTAGTATTTTAATAACACAGTAATTAATAGTAACCAAGCTAACAGCGATAGCTGCAAGTCAATAAACAAAATAGATTCTGCATAATTGCAAGAAATTCATTGCAACAAGAAGTGGGTCACGAACTTGAGCTTGAACTTCAAGCAAGGCCAGAAGCGACAAAATTACTAGCGAGCGGCAGCTGGTAGCAAAAACGCTAACAGAGCAGAAACGCAAATACAAGCGATAAAAACAAAAAGTTCGTCAGGCACCAGGCGAGCACAATTGAGCCACAAGCTCGAATTACAAAAAAAATATATATATGACAATAATATATGTACGAGTATAAGCGTACGAATGTACGAATGTTTACAACGTGTTCAGCCAAAAGGGTGTCAATGAGTCGTATTAAAGCTGAATAAGCAAAAGTTAATTGCTTGGAGAAAATCAATTAAAATTTTAATTGATTATAAAATATCCAAAATACATACTTAGAACAATAAGTATAGGATAATTAATGGCAGAATCGCTCCAAGAACAAGCATATTTAGCTTTAGAAAAAGAGCATAAGGAATTGAAGAGGCAAATAGAAGAATTTGCATCAAGAACTTGGAACAGCCTGAAAAACACCGTGTCCAATAAGGAAAATTTAGAGTTAATAAAGACTAGAATACAAGCCCTAGGAGAAACATCAACTTTGGAAAAAGCAGACGCAGTCATAGAGGAATTGCTAACATTTTTTAAAAATATAATAGAAAGTAAAAACCAGAGCATAAGGGACTATTCGTCAGAATTTAACGCGTTAAAAAGGAAATACGATGCTTATCTAAACCAAAAACAGTTTCAAGAAAAAATAATAAAGACTTTGGAAGACGAGAGCGAACACCTAAGAAAATTACTGAATAACAAGGGACTAACCGAAGAAACGTTAAACAGAACATTAGAAAAGGGATTTGCACAGAAATCAAGAGAAGACTGTAGTTCTTTAGAAGAGGCAAATAAACGAATACAAGAGCTAAAGGAGCAGAATAGACTTCTAAGTCAGGAAATGTCGCTAGATCACAATCAGACACTTTTTCATAAGGAACCAGCTCAGTCCGCAGTTAGTCCGAGGGACGGCAACGCAAGGTCATTACAACAAATTAAAACAACAAAAGAATAAACCAAAATGGGGATAGGAGAGATAGCAAAAATTACAAATAAGCTGGTACCTATATTTTCTGGAACACATTCGCCAGACTTACGCGGCGAAGTTTATAAATTCATACACGGGTGCGAATTAGCCTCAAGAGATGTGGGTACAGACAGCATTCAGGACTACATAGACTGCATTAAGCAGAGATTACATGGGGATGCTTATGATTTAGTGAGGTCACAACGCTTCAATAGCCTCGAGGACTTCTACCTCACGATAAAAAGAGCATATTTACCAACGGTATCCTTAGACTCAGTGATAATAGGTATCCAAAGTTGTAGCCAGCTACTTAACGAGGATATACGACAGTTTGCAAGACGCCTAACCACTCTACGAACCCAGGCAATAGAAATAGTTCGAACGAAATATCACGGAAACGTAGATATGGCACTTTTGAGTATGGTGGAAGGAGCCGTAGAAAAATCCTTTAAAACAGGGTTAAAGAACGCCGCATTGAGAATTTATATGCTCAATGTTACAAAAAAAAGCATAGAACAAATGGTAGAACTAACAATCGATGCACTCGAAAGCATACAAAACAGTAGCCTCCTCCACTCAGACCCCTTAAACATTAATATGAATTCACCACGCCTCGCCACCATGCAGTATACCCAACAAGAACAAATTCAACATGAAAGTCATGGCAGAGCTTCAGGAGGAAAAATTGCCAGGCAACCAACTTCGATACAGAACACTACACAAGGAGCGGCGAATAGAATAATTTGCTCATTTTGTAACAAGCGAGGTCATACCAGAGACGATTGTTTGACTCGCAAGAACACGCCATATTGTCAGAAGTGTTCAAAATATGGACACCAGACAAACTGGAGGTGTGACAACAAGGACAACAACAGATTTGGGTCGAACAACAAAAATCAAAGGCCTACCAACCAAAGTATAGGAAATCAGCAATGGAACCGACCCCAACAGAGTTGGCAAACTAACCAAGTCCAGCAGAATTGGTCTCAAAACCAATTCCAGCAGAACGGGAACCAAAAACGAGCGATAAACCCCAACCCAACTACATCCAACGGATTGCAGAGGAATCAGCAGAACAGGGCAAACCAAACGTTATGTCATTGGTGTAATAGACCAGGGCATATGATAAAGAATTGCGAGGCCAAAAGGAATTGGGAATCATTGTAAAGTAATAGTCCGGGAAACTGGCAAGGGCCCAGAATAGGCCAATAATCTGGGGACCCAAAAATATTAGTAACTTAAGGCCAAATGAAGGAATAACAGTAATTCATACATCCGAGCCGATCGTGGATACGTTACCAGCTTTAACAAACAAAGTGGTAACCGTAAGTTCTACATCGGAAGCGATTGTTGAAACGTTACCAACTTCAAGCGACTTAAAAATTAATATCAAGTTGAAAGGGACTGATAAGAATAAGAAAAACAACGTAACAGAGAGGAATCATACGTTTGGAGAAACTGTTGATTTAGAGATGCCAATTAAGTTGAAAGTGAAAACCCAGGATTTAAATCAAAAGATACCGTGCTCAATGAAGAAGTTAGCAAATAAAAATATCAATGTAGAAACAGGAGTATCTAACTGCACTCAAACCCAGCTAAATGACGTGTTCATCGAATTACCTTGCGCAGAGGCTAATAATGGAAAACTCATTTTACTGGTAGATACAGGAGCAGATACGAGCCTGATAAAGAAGTGTGCGATAAGAGATAGCACAATAATAGACAAGTCGAATAGGAAAGACTTAAGCGGAGCATTTGGAGGTTGTGTGACTACAGATGGATCAACTACTATATCTCATAATGAGGTACAGTCCTTACGTTTAACGCTACACGTTGTGTCACTTAAGCAAGGAGTACCAGCAGTCGGCATATTAGGAAGAGATAATTTGTGGAACAACTCCATTATAAATACAATAGAAAAGATTTTAACACTCTTCAATGAAAGAAAAGAGGTTATTTTAGAATTACCGATAAAAACTATCCAGCAGATAGAAGAGAAAAGCGAGCAACATTACATACCAGTTAATGCAAGAACGATTACGATAGTACCATTGAACCTTAGTACAAAATTTAAGAATGTTGTAATTCATAAAGAAGAAATAGATCCAGGAATCTACATAGGAGACACATTAGTAAATGTAAAAGATAACACAGTTTATGCTCCCATATTAAATACGACAGAATATGATTACGAAATAAATAGCGAATTTAAACCAAAATTCACAAATCTAGACGAGTACACAATACAAAGTACTAAGTCAATTAATAGTATAGGCAGAATAGATGCCAAAACGAGAATAAATAAATTGCTCCATGAAATTGTGTTAGATAAAGATTTGAATATGGAAGAAAAGAATTCAATAGAAGGAATAGTAAAATCTTTTCATGACATCTTCCTATTAGACGGAGACGAACTCTCGTTTACAAACGTATTGAAACATGAAATTCCAACAGGCGCAGATCAACCGCCAATAAATAGAAAACAATATAGATTACCTCAAATACATAGGGAGGAAATAAATAAACAAGTGAATAAACTCCTAGATGACGGCATAATTACACATAGCACTTCACCATGGAACTCACCTTAGTGCCCAAGAAAAGTGGCAAGGACGGGGAGAAAAAATGGAGACTAGTGATAGATTACAGAAAACTAAATGAAGCCACGATTAAACAGGTTTTTCCCATTCCGCGTGTTGACGAAATTTTAGAGCAATTAGGCCATAGCAGATATTTTACAACGCTAGATTTGGCAAGCGGATATCACCAAGTTTTAGTCGATGACAGGGACACGGAAAAAACAGCGTTTAGTACGGGACTAGGACATTTCGAATTCAATCGAATGCCATTTGGGCTAACAGGTGCCCCAGCAACATTTCAAAGGATAATGAATCATATCCTAACAGGTCTACAGGCAATAGACTGTTTTGTTTATTTAGATGACATAGTTATCTTCGGTAGGAATTTGAAACAACACGAACAAAGGTTATGTTCAGTATTACAGAAATTACGTGAACATAATCTAAAACTTAATACAGGAAATTGCAGATTTCTAAGAAGAGAAATTGTTTATTTAGGACATAAATGCACAGATCAGGGCGCACTCCCTGACCCCAGCAAAGTGGAATGCGTTAAGAGCATTCCGCCGCCTAAAAATAGAAAGGAGGTGCAGGCATATTTAGGACTAGTAAACTATTATAGAAAATTCATTCCGGGTTTAGCAAAGATTGCTCTTCCTATTAATAAACTACTAAGGAAAGACGCTAAGTTCAATTGGACGCAAGAATGCCAGACAGCGTTCGAAGCATTGAAGAAGGCAATAATAACACCACCGGTTTTGGCATATCCGGATTTCGAAAAAGAATTTATACTAACGACTGATGCAAGTAACGAAGCGTTAGGCGCAGTACTTTCTCAGGGTAAAATAGGCGAAGATAGGCCAATAGCTTTCGCTAGTAGAGCCTTGAATGACGCCGAAAAGCGGTACTCGACTATAGAAAAGGAGTTCTTAGCCATTGTGTGGGCAACAAAAAACTTCAGAGCATATCTCTTAGGCAGACATTTTAAAATTTTTACTGACCATCAGCCATTAAAGGGACTAGCTAACATAAAAGACCAGACTTCAAGACTAGCAAGGTTCAGGCATAAATTATCAGAATACGACTTCGAAATCCTATATAAGCCCGAAACCCTATAAATCCCAGGAAAGAAGAACTTAAACGCAGACGCGTTGAGCAGAATTCCTCAAAATCGGAATGTAGTAACAGCAGTCCAAACCCGATCTGGAACAAAAGAAATGGAAATAAAGAACAAAGAAAGTAGTAATAAAACAAGCACAAGTCAGACGCCTGTGGAACCTGACACTACTGGCAAAACACAAAATGATAACACAATCCCATTAGAAAACCCAAACCAAATAGAGACAGTTATAAAGGACTTTCACAACACACCGTTAGGAGGTCACCAGGGAGCAGTGAAAACTTACCTAAGAATCAGGCAACAATATAGGTGGCCAGGGATGCAAAGACAAATAAAAGATTATGTCAAAACTGTCCACAATGTCAAGTGAACAAAAGTTCAAAATTGACGAAAATGCCCATGGTGCTAACAGATACACCAATGCGGCCATTCGACAAAGTTTACATGGATATAGTAGGTATTTTACCAGAAACCGTATCCGGTAACAAATATGTTTTAACGTTTCAAGACGATTTTTCTAAATTTATGGCATGTACAGCTATCCCAGACGCGGAAGCAAGTACTGTTGCCAGGGTTTTCTACGATGAAGTAATTACGCGTTACGGGATTCCTCGAATTCTAATTACTGATAACGGAACTAATTTCATTTCGAAATTGTTCTCAGACACATGTAAATTATTAGGTATCAAAAAATTACACATAGCGCCTTATCATCCACAAGCGAATGGCTCATTAGAAAGAAGCCACAGACCTTTAGCGGAATATTTGCGTAGTTTTGCTAAAGAAGACGGGTCGAATTGGGATCAATGGTTAACTGCAGCTATGCATGTGCATAACCACACACCCCACATTACGACGAAGCAAACACCGTTCCGCACTCTATTTGGATTTGATACAGAGATGCCGACTATCTTAAAGAGAAAGTGTAGTCCGGTATATAATGCCGAAGATCCAAATAAAGTTTTGAAATTCCAAATACAGAGGGCTCACGAAATCGTGAGAAAGAATCAGGATTTAGCAAAAGAAGTAGCTAAAAGGCAGTACGATAACAAATTAAATTTAGTAGAATTTAAGGTAGGAGATAGTGTATTAATTAAGAATCAAACTAGGAAAAATAAGTTTTCTCCCATATGGATAGGGCCATATGAAGTAGTAGGAATTAAAAGTCCAATTACTACAGTTTTAAATATTAAGGGAAGAGAAAAATCATTCCACAGTAACTTATTTAAAGTATATAATAGCTAATAAGAAAATAGGTTTAGGAGAACGTTAAATTAAGTTATTTACAATAGTCACGTTATTAGGAGTAGGACAAAATCAGTTAATATATAATAGGATAGAATAAATAGATATGAATGGGTTATAAAATATAAATAAGATAGAGATACAATATGACATTAACAACAGAATGCAATAAAACTAATAGATAATTCTTCCAAAAATAAGATAAATACAGAGTTTTACTAATCACCTTGCTAATTACACAGTTAGCATGCACTTCGATTATAAAAACAATGTGTCTCAATTTTCCACAGTACAAAGCAGGGAGCATTAGTCTTGATATAGCAGGATATATTACAGATATAAAAGCACTTGCAAGGAACGTAAAATCACAAGTATTAGCGAAATTTAAAATTTTTATTTAGGACAGGAAATTAAGAAAAATTCAACAAGAAAATAAAAAGAAGATCAGAATAGCGTTTAAATAAGCAACCACTTGTTTATTTAAGCGTAAAAATATAATAAAAGAAAACTCATGATAAAGTAAACTCGTTGTTAATATTTGAATAATTTTTTTTTAATTGAACTTTTTAGTTTGTATTAATTTTGATTAATAGTAAACGGTTTATGTAAAGTAGCTGTTCCGTTTTAAGAACACAGCCAATTTGCATTTGCAATTATTATATTAATAAATGCACATGTAAACATATGCCTGAAGAAGTAGTTCATGCATATTACATACACACCTACACTATATACATATACGCACCTATATCGTTAGACAATAAGAGATGTACATAAGATCATGAAATTTAGAGACAAGATAAGAGACATGCAATAGAAGACATTACACATTACAAAATTAATATAATGGGAAACATAATACATATACTGTAAATAAGTCAATTAAATTAACTAAATGCAAAATGAGTGATTAACGTAAGCAATGCAACAAAGCAGGTGTAGAAGTAGAACAACCGAACGCAAGCACAATGCAGCGTCAGATAAAGCAACAAAAAACTGTAATGAATAACAACAAAAATAGTCAGAACAATAAGTAAAAGAAGTAAGAGACAAAGAATTGTATTGTGAATATATACATAAATACGTGCACATATGAGAAAAAAAAAAATACTTAAAGTACACATAATAATTTCAAAAGTTAATTTAGAAACGAAATATGTGAAACAGAGAATATGTAAAAAAAAAATTATGTTAGAAGTTAATTTAATTGTAAGTTTGAAATAAAATATGTACAGTTAAAACCGAAGTAATGAAAATAGAAAGGAAATAAGAAAATTAAAGGGGAAAGACATATAATGATAATAAAAATGGAAAAAGAAATAGATATAAAATCGTACATATTAAAGTAAAAGAAAAAATATCTAAATACTTGTACGAACTTTTTAAATACTTTCAAAGTTAACATTTATAATGAATAACCTATCGAATAATAGTCAACTACAATAAAGTCGATATTTATTGTAAAAATTAAAACTTGTATTGAATTAAAGAAAATATTAGAAATAGAATGTCATCAAGATATAATAAAATATTTCTAATTAATTAATATTTCTAAATTAAAGTTATATACGAATAGGATTTCAATTTTTCTTAATTGGAAACAAATTATGGAAAAATCGATAATAACTTAATTAAGATAACAAAGAAGACAGTACGCAGAGAAGCTGACCTGAATGCCGATGTACACCCATCACAAAAGCAAAAGTACAACAACACAACACTTGACACCAGGGCGACGAATAGCACCCAGCCAACTCGAAGGGGGAAGGGCAGCAGCACATCATATATATTAGCTGCAACAGCTGATCATCTTAGCGATAGCAATCAAAATGGCAACCATCACAAACAGAAATAGGATGGAAAGCATCAAAGGGGGCTAACAGCATCAATAGTTGAAACGGAAAACTAATGCCCGATACATACAAAGTACCGCGAAGAAAGTTAGCAATTCATCGATGAATACAACTCAGTTGTCGCTCAGCAGTGAAATCATAGTCAATCATGATTGCTTGAAGCCAACAATTTAAGACGACATCAGTGGATGCATCGTAGAGTGGCGGCGACGGTGACGAACGTAAAGCAGTCACAGGTCTACCAGCCCAATCTACTACGGCCCATTCATCTTACAAAAGCAGCAGCCACAGAAGTATGAAGTGGGAAATACATAAATTAGCAGCGATGTAAGAAATGCGACGCAACTACAAGTGAAGCAGGAATACCAGCGCTTGCGTACTCTGCAAGCAAAAATTCGAGCGAGAATCGCACCTTCAACCCCATGCTACGAACAACACCATGCGATGAACAATTGACAAAAGAAACTAACAGCGAATGTTTCAACCGCAGCAACTATAACGCGGAAATCACTAAGCCAGTTACCCAGCAGCAGCATTCCCACAACAAATCGAGAAAGAAGACTTTAATACAGCGGGGTGTACGTCAACGGCAATATCAACAGTAACGTCAACGGCAACATCAAGAGTAAAATCAACAGTAATATCAGCAGTAACATCAACCGCTATATCAACTTCAAGATCAACACCAACATCAAATCATCATCAGCCTACACACAGACGACGCCGAAGAAGTGCAGCTACCATTTGTATTATTATATTATTATTGTAATTGTTTTATTGTAATTATTGTTATAAGTAGTTGTATTATAATTATTGTAATTATTGCTAATAATTAATCATTATTGACATGTCACATAAGATATTCACAAAGAAAGAAAAACACAAACATACATAAGTATACACTATGTAAAGCCATAATAAGCACATGCCCACCCACAATTCAACAAAATATAAAGGTACAAGAAAAATTTAATATCGTTTTACGATACTAAATTTTTCTTCCCCGAGGGTGGAGGGATGTTGTAGGTCAGAATCATTGCTTTGGTAATAACAACGCATACCTTTCGGCCCAGTAGTTAACAATGTTTAACTTGTGGTAACACATACTTCTAGGCTATACTTGAATTGTGAAGCTCGAAAGTACAAGTGAATCACACACCACTGTGTCCCAGATAAAAGCCGAACTTGATCGCATTCCGATAAGTGGAACAGCGCGCGAACTTGATCGCATTCCAAAATATGCAATGAGCGTCAAAAATAATTCTTAAGATAATTGCAAAAACGACGCGGAAATGATTCTGGCCAACAACGAATCTCAGAAGTTCTTTATAACTGTCTCTATTTGGTTTGGGTTTTCTAATGGAATTGTGTTATCATTTTGTGTTTTGCCAGTAGTGTCAGGTTCTACAGGCGTCTGACTTGTGCTTGTTTTATTACTACTTTCTTTGTTCTTTATTTCCATTTCTTTTGTTCCAGATCGGGTTTGGACTGCTGTTACTACATTCCGATTTTGAGGAATTCTGCTCAACGCGTCTGCGTTTAAGTTCTTCTTTCCTGGCTTATATAGGATTTCGAAGTCGTATTCTGATAATTTATGCCTGAACCTTGCTAGTCTTGAAGTCTGGTCTTTTATGTTAGCTAGTCCTTTAATGGCTGATGGTCAGTAAAAATTTTAAAATGTCTGCCTAAGAGATATGCTCTGAAGTTTTTTGTTGCCCACACAATGGCTAAGAACTCCTTTTCTATAGTCGAGTACCGCTTTTCGGCGTCATTCAAGGCTCTGCTAGCGAAAGATATTGGCCTATCTTCGCCTATTTTACCCTGAGAAAGTACTGCGCCTAACGCTTCGTTACTTGCATCAGTCGTTAGTATAAATTCTTTTTCGAAATCCGGATATGCCAAAACCGGTGGTGTTATTATTGCCTTCTTCAATGCTTCGAACGCTGTCTGGCATTCTTGCGTCCAATTGAACTTAGCGTATTTCCTTAGTAGTTTATTAATAGGAAGAGCAATCTTTGCTGAACCCGGAATGAATTTTATATAATAGTTTACTAGTCCTAAATATGCCTGCACCTCCTTTCTATTTTTAGGCGGCGGAATGCTCTTAACGCATTCCACTTTGCTGGGGTCGGGGAGTGCGCCCTGATCTGTGCATTTATGTCCTAAATAAACGATTTCTCTTCTTAGAAATCTGCATTTTCCTGTATTAAGTTTTAGATTATGTTCACGTAATTTTTGTAATACTGAACATAACCTTTATACATGTTGCCTCAAATTCCTACCGTAGATAACTATGTCATCTAAATAAACAAAACAGTCTATTCCTTGTAGACCTGTTAGGATATGATTCATTATCCTCTGAAATGTTGCTGGGGCACCTGTTAGCCCAAATGGCATTCGATTGAATTCGAAGTGCCCTAGTCCCGTACTAAACGCTGTTTTTTCCGTGTCCCTGTCATCGACTAAAACTTGGTGATATCCGCTTGCCAAATCTAGCGTTGTAAAATATCTGCTATGGCCTAATTGCTCTAAAATTTCGTCAACACGCGGAATGGGAAAAACCTGTTTAATCGTGGCTTCATTTAGTTTTCTGTAATCTATCACTAGTCTCCATTTTTTCTCCCCGTCCTTGCCACTTTTCTTGGGCACTAAGGTGAGTTCCATGGTGAAGTGCTATGTGTAATTATGCCGTCATCTAGGAGTTTATTCACTTGTTTATTTATTTCCTCCCTATGTATTTGAGGTAATCTATATCTTTTTCTATTTATTGGCGGTTGATCTGCGCCTGTTGGAATTTCGTGTTTCAATACGTTTGTAAACGAGAGTTCGTCTCCGTCTAATAGGAAGACGTCATGAAAAGATTTTACTATTTCCTCCATTGAATTCTTTTCTTCTATATTTAAATTATCATCTAACTCATTTTCCTTTAGCAATTTATTTATTCTTCTTTTGGCATCTATTCTGCTTATACCATTAATTGACGTAGTACTTTGTATTATGTACTCGTCGGAATTTGTGAATTTTGGTTTAAATTGGTTATTTATCTCGTAATCATATTCTGTCGTGTTTAATATCGGAGCATAAACCGTATTATTTTTAACATTTTCTAATGTGTACGCTATATAGATTCCTGGATCTATTTCTTCTTTATGAATTACCACATTCTTAAATTTTGTACGTAGTTTTAATGGTACAATCTAATTGTTCTTGCATCAACTGGTATGTAGTGTTGTTTGCTTTACTCTTCTATCTGCTGGATAGTTTTTATCGGTAATTCCAAAATAACCCCTTTTCTTTCATTGAAGAGTGTTAAAATCTTTTCTATTGTGTTTATAATGGAGTTGTTCCACAAGTTATCTCTTCCTAATATGCCGTCTGCTGGTACTCCTTGTTTAAGTGACACAACGTGTAGCGTTAAATGTAAGGACTGTACCTCCATGTGGCATATAGTAGTTGATCCTTCTGTTGTCACACAACTTCCAAATGCTCCGCTTAAGTCTTTCCTATTCGACTTGTCTATTATTGTGCTATCTTTTATCGCACACTTCTTTATCAGGCTTGTATCTGCTCCTGTATCTACCAGTAAAATGAGTTTTCCATTATTAGCCTCTGCGCAAGGTAATTATTTAGCTGGGTCATTGTCACGTCATTTAGCTGGGTTTGATTGCCGTTAGATACTCCTGTTTCTGTATTTCTATTGTTGTTTGCTAACTTATTCATTGAGCACGGTATTTTTAAATTTTGGTTTTTCTCTAATTTAATTGGGATCTCTGAATCAACTGTTTCTCCCAGCGTATGATTTCTCACGGTTACGTTGTTTTTATTACTATCCGTCTTTCTTAACTTGATATTAATTTTTAAGTCTCTTGAAGTTGGTAACGTTTCAACAATCGCTCCGATGTCGGACTTACGGTTACCACTTTGTTTGTTAAAGCTGGTAACGTATCCACAATCGGCTCGGATGTATGAATTACTGTTACTTCTTCATTTGGCCTTAAGTTACTAATATTTTCGGGTTCCCAGATTATTGGCCTATTCTGGGCCCTTGCCAGTTTCCCGGACTATTACTGCAATATTATTGCAATGCTTCCCAATTCCTTTTTGCGTCGCAATTCTTTATCATATGCTCTGGTCTATTACACCAATGACATAACGTTTGGTTTGCCCTGTTCTGCTGATTCCTCTGCAATCCGTTGGGTGTAGTTGGATTGGAGTTTATCGCCCGTTTTTGGTTCCCGTTCTGCTGGAATTGGTTTTGAGACCCATTTTGTTGGGGTCGGTTCCATTGCTGATTTCCTATACTTTGGTTGGTAGGCCTTTGATTTTTGTTGTTCGACCCAAATCTGTGGTTGTCCTTGTTTTCACACCTCCAGTTTGTCTCGTGTCCATATTTGGAATACTTCTGACAATATGGCGTGTTCTTACGAGTCAAACAATCGTCTCTGGTATGACCTCGCTTGTTACAAAATGAGCAAATTATTCTATTCGCCGCTCCTTGTGTAGTGTTCTGTATCGAAGTTGGTTGCCTGGCAATTTTTCCTCCTGAAGCTCTGCCATGACTTTCATGTTGAATTTGTTCTTGTTGGGTATACTGCATGGTGGCGAGGCGTGGTGAATTCATATTAATGTGTAAGGGGTCTGAGTGGAGGAGGCTACTGTTTTGTATGCTTTCGAGTGTATCGATTGCTAGTTCTACCATTTTTTCTATGTTTTTCTTCGTAACATTGAGCATATAAATTCTCAATGCGGCGTTCTTTAACCCTGTTTTAAAGGATTTCTCTACGGCTCCTTCCACCATACTCAAAAGTGCCATATCTCCGTTTCCATTATATTTCGTTCGAACTATCTCTTGTGCCTGTGTTCGTAGAGTGGTTAGGCGTCTTGCAAACTGAAGTATATCCTCGTTAAGTAACTGGCTACAACTTTGGATACCTATTATCACTGAGTCTAAGGATACCGTTGGTAAATATGCCCTTTTTATTGTGAGGTAGAATTCCTCGAGGCTATTGAAGCATTGTGACCTCACTAAATCATAGGCATCCCCATGTAATCTCTGCTTAATGCAGTCTATGTAGTCCTGAATGTTGTCTGTGCACACATCTCTTGCGGTTAATTCGCACCCGTGTATGAATTTATACACTTCGCCGCGTAAGTCTGGCGAATGTGTTTCAGAAAATAGGGGTACCAGCCTATTTGTAATTTTTGCTATCTCTCCTATCCCCATTTTGGTTTGTTTTTTTATTGTTTTAATTTGTTGTAATGATCTTGCGTTGCCGTCCCTCGGACTAACTGCGGACTGAGCTGGTTCCTTATGGAAAAGTGACTGATTGTGATCTAGCGACATTTCCTGACTTACAAGTCTATTCTGCTCCTTTAGCTCTTGTATTCGTCTATTTGCCTCTTCTAAAGAACTACAGTCTTCCCTTGATTTCTGTGCCAATCCCTTTTCTAATGTTCTGTTTAATGTTTCTTCGTTTAGTCCCTTGTTATTCAGTAATTTTCTTAGTTGTTCGTTTTCGTTTTCTAAGGTCCGTAGTATGTTTTCTTGAAAATGTTTTTCCTCCAAATACGTATCGTACTTGTTTTTTAGCGCGTTGAATTCTGATAAGCAGTCCCTTAGACTTTGGTTCTTATTTTCTATTATATTTTTAAAAGAAAACAGCAATTCTTCTATGAATGCGTCTGCTTTTTCTAAACTTGATATTTCTCCTAGGGCTTGTATTTTAGTCTGGATTAGCGCCAAATTTTCTTTATTAAAAAGTGTGTTTTTCAGAATGTTCCAAAGTTTTGATGCAAATTCTTCTATTTGCCTTTTCAAATCCTTGTGGGTCTTTTCTAAGGCTAAATATGCTTGTTCCTGTAGCGATTCGGCCATTAATTATCTTATACTCATCGTTCTAATTATTTAGTATTTTTTATAATCAATTAAAATCTTAATTGCTTTTGTTCAAGCAATTAACTTTTGCTTATTCAGCTTTAATACGACTCATTGACACCCTTTTGGCTGAACACGTTGTAAACATTCGTACATTCGTACGCTTATACTCGTACATATATACATATATTATTATTATATATATATTTTTTTTTTTTTTTGTAATTCGAGCTTGTGGCTCAATTGTGCTCGCCTGGTGCCTGACGTAATTTTTGTTTTTATTACTTGTTTTTGTTTTTTGCTTTGTTAGCGTTTTTGCTACCAATTGACGTTCGCTAGCAATTTTGCCGCTTCTGCCCTTGCTTGAAGTTCAAGTTCAAGTTTGTGACCTACTTCTTGTTGCTATGAGTTTCTTGCAATTTAAGCAGAATCTACTTTATTTATTGGCTTGCAGCTATCGCTGTTAGCCTGGTTGCTATTAATTAATTTGTTATTAAAATACTAACGGATTTGTTTGTTGTATCCATTTATTTATTCTTTTCCAAAACTTAAACATAGACCTTATGTGTGTTTCTACAGGTGGTTGTGCCTAACAAGCTCAAATTTCTTCTTGATTTGCCCATCAATTTTATAAAATTTTTTCTCTTTAACAAAAATTACCTTATTTATACATGAATTGCCAATGAATTCTTCAATTTAAAGTCCAATTATAATGAATTAAACAAAAGTATTCTCTTTAGACAAGTTTCAACATTTAAAGTACTACCTTTAATTTTATTTGTATAATTTTATAATATTTTAAAATATGTTTATTATTTCACAACCATTCCAGCTAGTGTGTGTTGCTGTTTTTCCTACGTTGTTTCTTGTCGTTGGTTTTGTAAATTTGGCGGATCTGCCTCAGGAATTCATTCTTTTCCTCTTTGGTTGTGGCTATCGTTGCTAGCCGGTGCAGGTTGGCGACTTCCCTCCGTTGCTTTACTTTTGGGTTAACCTTTATTTCCTTGTTTGGCTCCTCACGTGTCGACTTCTGCCTCTTCCAATACTCTTCTATTGTTATCGGTCTAGGTCCCGCTTGCTTATCCTTAAGGGCTTCTTCGAGGGGTAATACTGATTTCGATGACATCTATATTGGTTGGTGATTTTTTGTGTTTATGCTATTTTAAAAAACATTGTTATTTATTTTTAATTTATTTTAAACTTAACTTCAAAATAAAGGAAAAAGCGATCCTTGGATCGTAAAACCGGCTGCGCCAAAATGTTGTATCTAGTTCCTCCAGTAGGATACTAGAACAAACTTAATGTCGTAGATGCTTCCTCGAGAAGGATTACTGACAGTGCTGTTAACTGATGGGGGTTTCGTCGTTGATCCTTCGACGCGAAGGATCACGGAATCTTGTGCCACGGGCAAGGATCTGCCGACCTTGTGGTCTTACCATTGGGATCCGGCAACATGCCGTAGTGGATCCCCTCGCCTATTTACCACGGGCACCAAGGTGCCTCCTTTGTGGTCCTTTAACCTGTCGGGCAATACTGCCGCCTTTCGACAGGTGCTGAAATAAAAAGGTCCTGCGTTAATTTTTCTTACGTTTATTATTTACGGGGGTGTCCTCCTCTTTTGCTATACAATCTTTCCTTTAAAAGTTTTGTCAGTTCACAACAACTGCTTAATTTTTACTCCACTCGATCTGTAAGTTATTAGCTACTGCCTTCTTTCAATCCGAAAGCTGGGTTTATATCTCTTCTGAGATTCGTTGTTGGCCAGAATCATTTCCGCGTCGTTTCTGCAATTATCTCAAGAATTATTTTTGACGCTCATTGCATATTTTGGAATGCGATCAAGTTCGCGCGCTGTTCCACTTATCGGAATGCGATCAAGTTTGGCTTTTGTCTAGGCCACAGTGGTGTGTGATTCACTAGTACTTTCTTTAGTTTACTTTTATATCTCTTCTGAGATTCGTTGTTGGCCAGAATCATTTCCGCGTCGTTTCTGCAATTATCTCAAGAATTATTTTTGACGCTCATTGCATATTTTGGAATGCGATCAAGTTCGCGCGCTGTTCCACTTATCGGAATGCGATCAAGTTTGGCTTTTGTCTAGGCCACAGTGGTGTGTGATTCACTAGTACTTTCGAGCTTCACAATTAAAGTGCAGCCTAGAAGTATGTGTTACCACATGTTAAACATTGTTAACTACTGGGCCGAAAGGTATATGGTGATAACAACGTTAAGCGTTGTTATTACCAAAGCAATGATTCTGACCTACAACACTATGGTGAGTGTTGAGATCGATATACTGCTTTAACCAACAAGACTGTTTATACTTTAAAACTCTATGAACTTTAGCAAGCTTTAAACCATTCTTCAGACGTTGCTGTAGATTCTGATAGTGAATTGTATAAGCAGTCTTGTCGGTTAAATCAGTTATCAGCTTCGCAAATTTACCATTTGGAGATTTTTTATTTTCTGCGCAAAATGGTAAATCATTGTGAGCGTCATGCAATTTAGCTGGATAAATTAAATCCACTTCCAGAATATAGCCGAAAGATGAATTTTCGGGGATTGATTGTACATCAAATTCTTCAGCATTTTGAATCCACTCAAAACCACCATAAGGAAGATATTGCGACATTGCCCAGCCATATAAGTTATTGGCATCCAAATACATCAAATATTCTGATGGCTTATTGGAATCATAATCCACCATATATTTGTTATTAGCCTTTGAATGCCTCTTAGAGCACTGGACAATGCCTCCCCTTATACTTTTCTGTACGAACATATACATGTCTATATCCGTAAACAACTCTAGTTCTATTTGAGTAGTTTTCAGCATGGCATCCCAGGATAATCCTGGGGCAGTGTAATACTGGCATGGATCCAACTCATAAATATTTTTACAGACTTTCCTAAAATTTTCAAAAATGTCTGTTAAAATAAGAACATCCGTTTTCAGATATAAAAGCATGTAGTCATTAAGAGTTTGACAATTGAATGTTAGCCAAACCTTAACGGCGTGTTCATAGTCGTCAACCGAACATTGCTTGTTTGTTAAGCGACTGAAGCACTCCTCTCGAGAAGGAAGAGAAGTTTCTTCAAGTCGCCCTAATGAATTTAGGTATTCATATGGGAATACACCTTTTCTTTTTAAAAGACTAAATTCATTATTGCTTGGATACATTTGGTGGATTGTGTGGAAGTCTGACGCTGTTAAATTTGATGACAGGTCATCCAAACTTGCGGCCATAAACCGGAAGGAATCTAAAAATCTTAGCTCAATTGTCTTTTTCTCGCTAACTCTGATATGCTTTGAAAGAGAGACGTATAACTCCTTGTTCATAGGAATCACCCCATCAATTAAATTTAATTCCTTGATGAACAAATGACAGTCATACCCGGAAAAATTATGAAAGAATATGGGGACAAAACTTGCAATTTGGAATTGTAGGTTACAGCTGTTGTGTGCTGGATCCCTATAGTCGCCAGTAAGGTGACAATGATCCGCCACTCTGTCTGCACCCAATTCCAAATATGGCAGTTTTTGCATTGACTCTGATGCATTGACTGCTGAGGTTCTAAGGAGGCCATCGGTTTTATAACACTCAAATACTTATAATATACATCTAAAATATCCCTAACTAAAAATTCTACGAATTTTGTGGGAGCATCCTCCTCCGAATAAATTACAAATCTACTTAACCTATTATCATAACTACAATGAATGTTATAGCTAAAGGCCACTGGTATATGCTTACTAACTAAATTATTACTATTTCTACTACTATCTACACTACTTAAAATACATTCGAAGTCTGCATAGACAACGAATGGGACTATGAGCTTACGCTCATGATTCTTAAAAGCTATGGTCACCTTATTCTGCTCGGGCATAACTGTGACGACCTTATTACAGTTATGCCTGCCCATAATGCTGCTATCGCTGGAGTACTGCAGGCAGCTGTTGCAGAAATGTGCTGCATGCTCATGGTGCGTCTGTTGGGAGCGTGCCAGTCTATTGACATAATGTATAATAAAAGAGAAAAAGAAGAAATGTGTATAAGTATAATGCAATATATTCTTATAAACAAATTTTATTGGAAAACAGAAAGAAATTTAAAAAAAGAAATATTTATAGGATTTTTATTCTTAACCTACCTTGAAATATTTTTCATAGTGGGATCGTTCCATGTCCTGAATAAGAAGCATGTTGACGTGATATTTTTTTTCTGCGTTGGTGCTATAGTATGGGCGGACTATAGCACTAATATCTTCGTCAAACCAGAAAACATTGACACTTATATCGGCATTAATCCGTTCGAAGCGTTGAATGTCTTTGAGTGTTAGCGGAAATGCTAAACACCCAAAGTTTACAACCATTCCATTAGATAGACTTATCTCGCTATCTTCAGTATTCCGAATGTTGTAATTTTGAGGCCTTAGGGGGTTGTATTTTGCTGTGAAGCAAGTGCCACATATTTTGCATACGAATTGCATTTTTTAAATTTTGATATATGTATATATATATATACTCGTGTGTGTGTGAATTACAATTCTAAAAATAAACAAAAAAAAAATAAAAAACTAAGTAAATAAAAATATATAAATGAATATAAATATATTATAAACTATAATAATATACATACACATTATTTGAAAAAGGAAAAAAAGAGAAAAATTCAAATAAAATACATATAAAAAAAAACATAAAAAAGGAAAAAATAACAACAAAAAATTCGAATTGAATTCGAGCATATTATAATATTAAAAAAGGAAAAAGAAAAATAAATAAAAACAAACAATTTTTTAAAAATATATATTAAAAGGAAAAATAATTACACAAAAAAGTAAAACAAAAAGAAATTTACAATATGTATTCGAAAATATCTTCGACAAATAGCTAAATTAATTAAATTAACTATTAAAAATATAAAAGTTTAAAAACCACGAAAAATGTTAAAAAAAATATAAAAAGTAAAATTCTAAAAAAATAACAAATATAACAGAAAAAATTTAAATAATATACTTCTTTCTTTATTATTATTCTTTCTTTAAATATATATCTAACCTCTCTTACAGATGATATCCCGCGAAGCCATATTTGGCTTTTCTGCAGGACAAACACATATACAATTTACCAAGTTACAGTATTAATTGGTTGTGACTCCATGGTTATTTTATGTGATATTCTCTTATTCTTAACATACATATAATATGATATACATTTGATATACATATCAAATTTCCTTTGATTTTTTAGCAGTCTTCATATTTTAATTTTGCACCTCTCATCTTGCTATACTTATACGTAGACTATTTAAGCCGAACTATATATAAAATATTCCCATTCAGATTTAATGATGTATAAGATACGTTTTCAAAAGTTTTTTCCTTCTATGGATATTTGGTATGTTTAGTAGATCTGGTGGCAGTTTATTGAAGAGCGTTGGGAGTTGTACTATCAGCATATTCCTTCCGAAATTATTATGGATTGGTTAACTTTGTATCTTCCTTCAGTTTTTTTCCTGGTTTCATATTGATGGTCTATTTCGCATCTAAAACGGCTATCTTCATAGAATTCTGTTATCGCGCAGTGCTGGAATATGTTGTTGACATCTAATACATCAAGTGTTCTCGCAAGATTAATACAGTTTCCATTATCATTGGTTCTTCTTTTTCGACTCAAAATTTTGAGCACATAGTTGGCTCTTTTGCAGCTGCTTACAATATATTGATGTGCCCCAGGCTGTAATTCCATGTCGCAAATATGATTCACATAGCGATAAGTACACTTGCTTTAAAACTTCGTAACAACATACTTTACTCAAATGAAAAAGAGCATAGGAGGATTTTTTGATCTTTTTCTCAAGTTCTTCGATATGCGTTCGCCATTTGAAATTGTGGTCTACAAACACACCTAAATATTTATATATTTCTACTGCTTCAATATAAGTGCTGCATCCATCATCAGAGTAATCGTTGTCAGTTTAGATTAATATATTCCACACTGTGGTATTTAATTTTTACAACGCTGTAGAGGAAGTGGGGTGGTTTTATATGCATTAATTTTGTCTTGGATGCATTTAGTGCTAGGCCATTATCGTGCGACCATCGCGTTATAGCATTAAAGTCCTGCTATATTCTGTCTACTGCTACATTCAGCTCTCGATTTGAAACTACAATCGCAGTGTCATCTGAAAATGCTGAGCTATGTTTCAAGTTGTTTAGAATAACGTTGGTATATATAATATATAGTAGTGGGCCTAACTTAGAGACTTGTGGAACGCCACTTTTAATTTCCATTTCATGGCTATGTTCGTTGCATATTTTGACACGATAAGTTCTTAAATTTATAATGTCTTCAAACCAATTTAGGAATTTACCACGAATACCGGCGCGTTGCAAAGACAAAATGAGTTTTTTGTGTGACAAGGTGTCAAACGCTTTACTGAAATCTATGAATATTGCCACGCTGTGATGTCCCTTACTTAAACTTTCGTTTAGACGATTTGCAAAATTCCCTAATAGTTTGTTTATGTTTTTACCACTTTGGAAACCGTATTGACTTGGGTGTATTATATTAAATTTTTTTATGAAGCTTTTTAGCCTGCGCGCTACAATTTCCTCAAGAATTTTTTCAACAGTTGATAATATGGATATTGGTCTATAATTTCCATAATCCGCCTTTTTACGATTTTTATATATCGGCCGGACAATTGCTTGTTTTAACAATTTTGGCACTACGGTTTGCGACAAGCTTAAATTTATTAGTTTCGTAATTATGGGCGTAAACACTACGATATTATTTTTTATGTCTATTGGACGGATTTCATCCCCTCCTGGGCTCTTTTTAATGTTTAAGCTTTTTATAATACTATATATTTCTTTTTCACTAATTTCACTTATATAGAATTCATATATAGAATTTATATATAGAATTCATATTTCTAGAGTTTTTTTCATTTATAGTTTTGATTTCGCAGTCATGGATCGTTTAATATTTTCGCAAAATGTGTGTGCAAACGTGTTAGCCATACTAGTTTAATTTCGTGTACCAAAATTTTCATTCATACATCATCTACGCTTTCTTTTTTTTTACCTATTATTTCATTTACAGTTTGCCATGTATTGCGGGTGTTGGCTTCATATAGTTTGTTTTTGTAATAATTATTTTTTGTTCCCATAATTTTTTTGTTAAGCATATTTCGAAATATTTTATATTCGCGTTCTCTAATTATATCACAGGGTTTTGTGCGCCACCTTTTAAAAAGTGTATCGCGCTTTCTGCAATCTGCTTTTATTTCGTCGTTAATCCACGGATTAGTTTTTCTAGATTTTTTACGAGTTACTTCTTCTCGGGGCTTTTCATATATTTTTTTAAATTCTAAATATAGCTGATTATACAAATTTTCTACACTATTATATTCTAGTAATTTATTCCAGCCCATGTTTGCCATAAGTGAGTTTACCTTACTGTCATTAATTATACCCTACACCTTAAGGTAAGGGTATATTCACTTTGTAACGAAATGTGTAACGCATAGAACTAGAGACGATAGGTATAGAAAAGTATATATATTCTTGATCAGCGTGACCTCCTGAGTCGATTTAGCCATGTCCATCCGTCTGTCTGTCTGTCTGTCTGTCTGCCTGTCTGTTGAAATCACGATCACAGGAGAACCAATGAAGATATCGTGATGAAACTTTGCAGATATATTGTTTTATGTGGTGGGCAGGTTGGTATTGAAAATGGGCAAAATCGGTCCACGGCCACGCCTATTTTTTATTAAAAATGTGATATCAACGTTCGTTTTTGAGCTATTACAACAAAATTTCATTCCTGGGTATAGAGTAGCATTATCCGTGAATGTGCCAAATATGGGCGTGATCCGCCCACTTTTAGGTTACACAGGCAAATGAGGGTTATATTGTTAAATATATAAACTTCCTGAATAAAACTTTAGATAACAACTTGTTTTACAAAAAAACATTATTACATCAAAACTGTGTGCGGTCCGCCCACTTTTACACTACATATACAGTATAGCAGTATGAAAAATAGTTTATTACCACGGAAATAAAGTTTAAATGAACACAATTATAAAACAACTAAGCTAGTTATTTTGTTTTGAAAAAGGTAATGACCACGCCTACTATTTATACAGAGCCCGGAGCTCTCATGGAGCCCGGGACGGTTAATCAACTTGTAGCCCCAAAAATGCCTGGAATGCAATAAGTCAATACTTGATTTCCACAACTGCCGCCCCCGACATTGTGCCGCCCAGAGTGGACCGCCACCAAGCTTCGGCACTTTTTTTAAAACTTTTAGGTGTAGGGTATCTAAGATTCGGCCAGGCCGAATATAGCTTTCTTACTGGTTTTAATCTTCGGTTGCTTACTGGACTGGAATTTGTTTGGGAGCTCAATGGAGAAGAGAATGGAAAAGTGATCAGATATATCTGTTTCGACTATAGATGCGTAAATTTTGACATTGCTGATTCTTATAAATAAGTGATCGATACATGTGCGTGTGTTGCGTTGTATGTCAACTCGTGTGTCTTCTTCTATACAATTCTGCAGGCCGTTTGATGAAAGCATTCCTAAATATGATATGGTGTTGTTGTTCTTTGTATTTTCAATATCATTGTTTATATCTCCTACTATTACGATATTTTGCTTATTTTGGATTCTGTTCAGTTGCTGCTCCAGTTCATCTATGAAGCAGTTTATACTCAAGGACGGTGGTCTATAAATTCCGATAAGGGTATATGTATACTTATCAATGCTCAGGTCCATTTGTATGCTCTCATAATAAATTAATTTGTTTGGCTTGTTTTGGTATTTAATGTTTTCCTTGATATAGATAGATATTCCTCCTCCTCTACTTTTTTCTCTATTGATGTGCTCTGCATTAAAACCAGAAATTGAGTATAATGAAGTCTCTTCTTCTTTTATGTTTGTTTCAACAAGTACAATTAAATCAGTATTAGGTATGAGATCGTCGATTGCAGCCATGAAAGTATAAAAGTTTTTCCTAAGCGAGCGAATATTTAAATATATGCAGGTGAGATTGCAATTTTTTAAATCATTTGAGTTAATGGACTGGAATGAAGGGATTTGTATTGTATTTATATTCATTTTTTCATGTCGTATCTTTGTCGTTTATTTATTAAATAATTAATTGCACATCGGCTTCACTGATTATAATCAGATAATTATCTTTAATACCTTCGCCATTTCTTCTTTCCTAGCGAAAATTTTGCCTTCACGAACCCAAACGAAATTTAATTAATATCTAAAGATATTAAAACGAAAAATAATTAAAATAAGCAATTTTAAAAAATATATAAAAACGAAAAATAATTAAAACAAACAATTTTTTTCAAATATATAAAGAGGAAAAATAATTACACAAAAAAGTTAAGACAAACCAAATTTACAATATGTATTGGAAAATAAAATGGACAAATATATTAACTAAATTTACTATTAAAAATATAAAAAGTAAAATTCTAAAAAAGTAACAAATATAAAAGAAAACATTTAAATAATATACTTCAAAAGATATTAAAACGAAAAATAATTAGAACAAACAATTTTAAAAAAATATATAATAAGGAAAAAACAAAAAAAGGTAGAAAAATAAAACAGAAAAAATTTACAATATTTATTCGAAAATAAAATGGAAAAAAATTAAATTAAGTATTAAACATATGATATTTGAAATCCAGAAAAATAAATAAAATGTTAAAAAAGTGAACATCTAAAAAGTAGCAAATATAACAGAAAAAATTTAAATAATATACTTCTAAAGATATTAAAACAAAAAATAATTAAAACAAATTTTAAAATATATATAAAAGGTAAAAAATAAAAAAATAGAAAAATAAAACACAAAAAAAATTTACAAATCTATATTCGAAAATAAAATGGAAAAACAACTAAATTAAATAACTAAATTAATAATTAAATGTCAAAACGAAAAATAATTAAACCAAACAATTTTTAAAAATATATAAAAAAGGAAAAATAATTAAACGAAAATTAAAATTAAACAAAAATTATAAAATAACCAAAAAATTAAATTAACTGTATGTAAAACAAAAAACAAAAAAAAATGATATGTATGTGCATATATGAAAAGTTATAAAAAAAAAAAAAAATTAATTGAATCCTAAATAAAAAAATTTTCCCTATTAATTGTATCGTACCCTGACAGAATCTGATTTTGTCAGTTGCTAGATAACAATACCTTTTTTATTATAGTGGCGGTTAGGTTCCACCAATGATTATGGCGGAAATGGAAATTATTTGTAAACACCTGCACACGTTGAACATTTTTTTTCCCACGGAAAGGGAAAGGGTCCCCAGAATGTGATAAGTGCACCTTTGTTGAAGTGATACAACAATCACACACTCACACACAACATGAGGCCAGCGTACCCAAAACGATCACGCTGCATAGTGCAGCTGGCGATAAAAAAGGTTGATTTGGGTTGCTATGAATTAACAATAAATACCACAAACACACCGCAAGAACAGCTTCGAGTATCCCATCCGTCCGCCTGTAGACTATCCCCTAAAAGGTCAACCGACCCGTAATTTACGACTTTATTTAATTGAAATTCCACAGAACTTCGGGGCCAGATTGTTGCAGCTGGCGATAAAAAACCCCGAAAATGATAATGGTGCATTTTCATGCCTATACAAACACGTGAATGTTTCCCTACTATCACACAACAGGTGATCAAAGACCCGAAATTACTACTGTGTACACAAACACTCACGCTTCATAGTGCAAGTGCTGATAACAAAAGGTTATCCCATTAAAATGTCAACCGAACCTTAGTTTACGGCTTTATTTAATTGAAATTCCACAGAACTTCGGAGCCAGATTGTTGCAGCTGGCGATCAAAGTGCCGAAGTGAATCATCCCCTAAAATAAATAACAACAACAACAACCACATAGCAAAATTAAAAAAATTCAAAAGAAAAAAATATAATTATAAATAAATAAATAAATATATAAATATAAATAAATATATAAATATAAATAAATATAATATATAAAATATAAATAAAATAGAAATATAAAATAATTTATTAATTTTAATAATATACATACATAACTCTTGATCTTTAAATCTACTATCACACAGCAATCGAATCATCCCCTAAATCATCCCCATCCCCCTTTGTGCAGGAACCGCCATATAACCACTACTTATAACAATCGCAAATATCAAAATGTTATCATATAACCAGCATTTAAGTTTGAAAAATTAATAACATCATTGTGATGACAATAAAGTAAGTTTTATGAGTTAGTCAACGGTAATTTGTCCCTGAATAATGGCTTTATAATATTGTTGTATTTGAAAACCCTTAGGTCCCGTTACGTGTTCATTTCTCTTAAAATTATGATTGTGAGCACTAGTATTTATGTGAAATAATTTGTAATATCATCTGCTTTGTTATAATTTGATGCTTCTAATAATAATTGAAGCAATCCACGTGTAAAGTTCAAACTACTTCCAATTCGTATTTGAAACCCAATCCTTTGTATGATCCATATGTGGTATACTCTCATTCTGTTGTTCCAACTCGGAATAGAGCATTGATTCAGTAGATTTCATCTCATATAGTATAGAGTTCAGAGGATAATTTGTGTGGGTTGATTTTTTTATTAAGTTATCGTCATCGTCATTGCTATTGATAAGAGTTTCGTTTGAAAAATCGACTTTTCTGGCTTTAGCTGGGGTATTTGTTTTTACTTTTAGCGATATCTTACTATTTTTAATGTTATGATTTTCCTTATTATAATTTTTATTAGAGTGTTTGAATAATTCTTTTAGAAGTTTTATGATGGGGCTAAATGTATTTTCTAATTGATTCTCGAAATCTGCTTTCCCTAATTTTATATTCTTAATTTCTGTTTTAATTTGTGTCTACTTTTTATTAGATCTTTTAATATTTTCCCATCCATTCTAGCGATAGTAATAACATATATCGGATCAGGTATATCAGCTCTTGATTACGTTTCGATCAGCTTATGATCAGCTTTTGATCAGGTTTTGAACTGCTTTTGATGAGGTCGAACAGCTTTTGAACTGCTTTTGATGAGGTCGAACAGCTTTTGAACTGCTTTTGATGAGGTCGAACAGCTTTTGAATTGCTTTTGATGAGGTCAAACAGCTTTTGAGCTGCTTTCGTATCAGTTGATCATAAATCACATCAGGTATATCAACATTTTTCAACATTCATTCAACATTTTTAGTTGGAAGTTATCATACCAATATGAATATAATGGAACCTACTCATATTATAGGTGAATGTATGTAGATATCAAATCCCTTTCTATAATTGCACTACTATCAATTGGATCATTTTTGGTTATTAAAAGAAATCTGTATGTATCTTTCCAACATTCTCAGAAAGAAGAAAATCATATATTTTGATCCGCATATATTTATAAACTTTGCATAAGCCAGTAGTGGTTATGTGTATGTTCTGGCCCAACGTAGCGACTGCGCTGCGTGTGGAGCGTGTGGAGCGCGACTGCGCTGCCCGTGAGGTGCTATGGATATGTGAGAGTGACCGAGAGGGCGATACTTTTAAGGAAGGGGAGGGAGGGAGGAAGGGGTGGGAGGGAGGAGGGGGAGGGAGGGAGGAAGGGGAGGAGCAATTTCTTTTTAATTGCTCTCATTTAATTGCTATGTGGTTGTTGTTGTTGTTCTTTTTCTTCAGCTGGCGACGTACATTTAGAAATTTTTGTTTTGTTTGCGTTTTGGGGTGTACTCTTTGTTGTTGGAACTTTTATTTCTTTTTTATTGCTCTGATTTAATTGCTGTGTGGTTGTTGTTGTTGTAGATTTAGTAAATAAATTCTGAGCATTTCAAGTGTTCGATTACCTCGCGACCACACACAATGTATATGCAATTATTTCAATCTCGGAATTGGAGTTGACAATTTCGGTACTTTCTGTTTACAAATATTTCACAGAATAAAAAGTCGTATATTAGAATCATAAATGTAAACAAATGCAATTGGTCATTTAGTACATGTATAAACATAAACGAATTTGTTTATTAATAAGGATGGAGAATGTGACTATGACGAGTTTTTAAGAACCTAAAAAAGAAATTTTGCTTGATGAGCATTTAGATGAAATGCTGAACTGCTATGCAGAATTAAACCATTATAAACATCAAGATTATTTAGAATCTATTCATGGAAATCAATAGTTGGATAATAAAAATTTTACGATTTTTGTTTTGTCCGCGCTTAATAATTTGCTGATCTAAGCTTTCGTTTTGCCGAATTCCAGTATAAATACGTCGTGGTCAGAATTCTATTCAATCAAATTTTACATCTACGAGTTTTAAGAGTATCTGAGAGTGTTAAATGTCGAGATATTCAATAATGGAGTATATTTTTCCATTGAGTTTAAATGTTGGTGAAGCGTTGACCGAGATCCAGGTCAACGCTTGGGATTTGGAGCCACTGGCTCCCATGTTGGTGGAGATGGAGCGTATATTTGAGGTCAACCCCACGTTGGAGTGGTTGAGGCTCATCGCGGGAGTATTAAAGACGATGCAACATCTCCGGCCTGGGTTTCCAGTCTACCCGTGTCTGGAAGAGCTTTTGTAAACACATAAAGTATGTTATATTGTTATAACAGAATACAATAAAATTTTAAAAAAAAAATTCTGCAGTTCCGACTTTTTTCTTCATCTCAAGAAACTTTTAGAAGTTTTCGTTTTTACACGAATTTTGTTTTTGTTCTTGTAGGAGTTTGGCTTATGTTGTTTTTGTATACGATTGATTCTTGCTGTCTTGTTTTATTTTTAGGAATAGAAACGCTTGTTAATGATATTGAAGTGTAGACGAGAGGATTGAGTAGGTAAACCTAGGATGCTCCACTTATTCTTTTTCTTCATTTTATAGCTTCTGTTAGAATAAGCATTTGATGTCCGTGCGAGAAGAGTTAATACATCAAATATATGGATTTCTTTTTATACACATGAAGTAATATTTTGGCGAAGATGTACAATGTTTATGCTTTTACGTTAGGAATATGCTTGGGTATGCTATACTTGTTTTTCTTTTATTTAATCTAGTTTTTATTTTATTTCTTGTTATATAGGTACTAAATGAACATTTCAAGTGAACTTTGGTTTGTAGCCTCATAGGTTATTACTAATATGGGTTATGTAATTTAATGGTTAGCTAATCTACCGATACACTTTTGAATCAGTTTTCTGTATGAGTTTTGCTTATGTTATTGTTACAAATATTTCTCAGATAAAAAAAAAAAAAAAAACCTAAATTATAACCATAATGTAAACAAACGCAATTAGTCAGTTAGAACATGTATAAACATGAACGAACTTGTTTATTAATAGGGATGGAGAACTTTACAAGAACGAACGTGTCGGAATTATTAAAACGTGTTGACGAGTTTTTAAGAACCCATAAAGAAATTTTGCTTGATGAGCATTTGGATGAAATGCTGGACTGCTACGCAAAATTAAGCCACTATAAACATCAAGTAATAAAGGAAACCAATCATGGAAAACACTATAAATCTTGCTGTTGGTCTTCGGATACATATTTGGATGGACCAGATACGTGTGCGTGCTATATGTTGGTGAATAAAATCTTAGGAATCAATAAATTAATGCTATTATATTCTAAATTGAAAAAATAAAAAAGAAATCTATTTTTTAAATTATAAATTAAGTGTATTTTATTTATTCATCCAACATGTTAGAATACAAAGTTTTCACATTTGATAATACATTGCTTGTGTTAAAGGAAAGTCAACCAGAACCTCCAAGCGAAAGTCGTCAGTATCTTCCTTCATTATTTTACACAAATAGTAAGCTCCGTTTGAGAATTCTTGTATTGTCTCATCGCTGATGATGTTAAATCTTTGTGGCAGAAAAATTACATTCTCTTCCAACTCCATCAAAACTCGGGCTCCAAACTTAGTTTTCGTTTTCCGGACATTTTTAATTGAATACGATTTATTTGGCTCCATATCCTTAACTGCTAATGTGGTTTTTTGCACACTGTTGTTTCGATTGAAATCGTCCATAGCAGCGACGGAAAAAGTTGAGCATCCTTGACGTTGTTTCAGATTCATTTTCAAATTTTTTATTTCGTAATTTCTTGATAGGTAGCACTATAAAACTAATTGAAGAGCTATTAGAGAGAGACAGAGAACTGCACCGATCGAAAAATGAACTAAAACTGAATATATGAAACCAAAGGAAATAGTATTTATGCCAAGAAATTTAAATTTTTAGTTTAGTTTGTAGTTAGAACTTAGAGAACACAGAGAGAGAGAGAGAGAGAGAGAGAGAGTTTCACAATGAAAGAATCTTGGACAAAGAAGATGCAGTATGCAGAGGTGAAAAGTCCATTTAAATCAGACAAGGAGTGGAATAGCTGTTCATCATCAAATATACCTTATAATAAATACAAATAAAATATAAATAAAATAAAATAATAAATAAAACACAATTTGATTTCATTTTAATAAACTTTATTCGTTATTTCTCCTAAAAAAAGTTAAATTATAAAGAAATTTTAGACATAAATGACCGCAGTTAAATGAATTATAATCTTGATGCTGAGTGTAGTTGTAACGTATTCCATCACCCAAGTATTGGATTATTTCATACGGTGGTTGCAAGTTTCCAAAACTATCAAAATATTCCTTTTGGTTCTTATTTTTATAATATGCTACCCAATGAGTACCAGGTCCCTCCGATCTATCAAGATTAACGATCCCACATTCTTAACGATGTGGATGCCTTGGTAAGGTATCTAACATAAAAATACTCTAAAGTGTGGTAGATTCGTTGTATATTTCATTAGGTCGATATTTGTGAGGGCTCTGTTGGGTAGCTTCTTCAAAAGTTTTTTGGTTGAGGACTATAATATAATCCCAATCCTTTTTTGTAGGGTTTAAGATACAAGCCTTTACCAATAGCAATTGCTTCCATTGTTTGATTATGTCGATTTGCTTCTTTCAATTGTTTTCTTGCAGAGTTGGCTTCGTTAATTGCTTTCGCGATTGCAGCACCACCAGATGCCAAACCACCAACGGCTCCAAGAGCTGTTAAAATGGGTACTAGTGGTAGAAAACCTCCTACTTTGGGAATAGGTATAACACGTGGAATATCTATCAGGGATTTTTTACGTCCAAAAGACTTTTTGATTACACCTTGTGCCATTTTAATAGCATTGGTGATATCTTCTGGTTTTCGTTGTTTGATAATTTTCAATGCATTTTTAACAGTTTTTGTAAAAATTTTCTTTACACAACATTTTTTCACCTTTTTCTTTAGTTTCTTAAGGTTCTTATTTAGTTTGTTTCCCATACCGAATTTGACTTTAGCTTTCATTGTTTTGGCTACTAACCATGCGTTTATTCGCTCACTATATTTACTATCGGTTGATTTCGCTCTTTGCAACGCCTTTTCAACTAATATTTTATGTGCTTCGTGACGCTCATCCAAGTTCTGTGTATTACTATAAGCAATGTCGTGCTCTTTACATGCAGCGTCCAGTGGATTGATTCCTTTATCACCTCTTTCTATACGTTTTTTTAGTTTAGTTCCTGGACCACAAAATTGATAGCCCGGCAAATGAAGTTCAACTGGTAGAGAATTTATAGCTTTATTTAAAAGACCTTTTCCAATTACTGGTTGATCAAGACTGAAATTATTTTGGTAAACGTTGATCATTTATACATCTTTCCAATTGAACTGTTTCGATATAAATGAATATAAAGGTGTGATTATTACGTATTTATATCATAAGCTAAAATGGGGTTCGTCAAGCAAGGCAAAAATATTACTGTGAAAAATATGGATCTTGTTACTAATAATGCAACGAAACTCAGACACAGTTCCCTTCTGCCGAATTCAATTAGATGTCTTATTGTGGGACCCTCGAATTGCGGAAAGACTAATGTCATGTTGAGTTTAATAGAAAGTCCAAATGGCCTAAAGTTTGCCAACATATATTTGTACTCAAAATCATTATATCAACCTAAATATGAAAATCTAAAACGGTTAATAAAACCAATTCAAAATATGGGATTCTTTACGTTTTCCGAGAACGAAGAAGTGCCGAATGAAGCAAAAACCAACTCAATAATGATATTCGATGACGTAACTTGTGAGAAGCAAAACAAAATTCGAGAATACTTTGTATGGGCAGACACAAATCTATTGATTGCTTTTACTTATGTCAAACATATGCAAGAATTCCCAAGCATTTGGTGCGCGATAATGCCAACATGATTATTATGTTTAAGCAAGATGAGATGAACATGAAGCACATATACAATAATCATGTCGGAACAGATATGGCTTATAAAAAATTTATTGATATATGCGGAGAATGTTGGAAAGATAAATATGGATTTCTTGTAATAAGCAAAGACGATCCAATTGATGGTGGACGTTACAGAAAGGGATTTGATACATACATTCACTTATAATATGGATGGTTACCATTATATTCATATTAGTATGCTACTTAGCTTTCAACTGATAACATTGATATAACTAAACTGTTCAAAAGGTGTTCAAAGCTGTTCAAAAGCTGTTCAGAGCTGTTCCAAAGCTGTTCCAAAGGTGTTCAAAGGGTGTTCAGAGCTGTTCAAAAGCTGTTCAAAAGGTGTTCAAAAGGTGTTCAAAGCTGTTCAAAAGCTGTTCCAAAGGTGTTCAGAGCTGTTCAAAGGGTGTTCAGAGCTGTTCAAAAGGTGTTCAAAAGCTGATCTGATATATTGTATGTTGTTGCTAAAATGGATGACAAAATATTAAAAGACCTGACCAAAACTAGACGCATATTAAAACAGAAATTTAAGCATATAAAATTAGGAAAAGCAGATTTAGAGAATGAATTAGAAAAGACATTTGGCCACATCACAAAACCTCTAAAAGAGATAGTCAAGCACTCCAATACAAATTATAATAAGGACAAGCATAACATTAAATACAATAAGGTACCGCTAAAAGTAAAAACAAGTACTCCAGCTAAAGCACGAAAAGTCGATTTCTCAAACGAAACTCTTATCAATAGTAATGACGATGAAGACGACGACTTTTTCTCTCAAATAGAAGATGCAGAAGATATAGTGAATAAATCAAGCGAAACAAAATTATTCTCTGTACTCGATACTACAAGCGAAGATCCAAAATCTACTGAATCAATTCTCTATTCCGACTTAGAAAAACAGAATCGGTTGGATACCACATATGGTCAATACAAGGGATCTGATGGCAAATGGCGAATCGGTAATAGCCCTTTCTCATTACGCGATGATAAAATAATAATATCCGATAAGAGTTGGAACTTTACACCCGGATTGATACAATTATTATTCAGCAAAGGACCATCAAAATATGATGATAAAGATCTGCAAGCTTACAAAAGCATTTTACTAAATACTAGTGCTCACAAATTTAATTTTAACAGCACTGGACGAGCAAAGGGAAGCAGAGCTCTCAAATACACCGACATCATAAAGCCATTATTCAGTGAGATAACTCCATTGACTACCTCACAAAATCAAACTAAGGGAAGCGGTTTAATGAGTGTTAACAAGGAAAAGCCAAACTATATATATTGGGATGATCCAAATGAGTTGGTAGATAGATTAAGGCTATTAGTATCATCACAATCTGCAGGACACACCAATCACAACAACGAAATAGTTTCAATACTCGAAGAACTTAGGGAAGCTAATATAATTGCGTAATTATCATATAAATAACCACAATTTCCATAAATACATATAATTGTAAAATGAGCGTCGACAAGTTCGGTCATTATTCCATAGAGAAGTCCTTAAACAACAAATTAAAAAGAAATTTTACAAGAGCCTTGGGATTCAATTTGGACAATGATAAAAACTTGGATCTCCATTGGAAACGCTTAAGGAATATTAATACTCCTGTCGAAGACAATGATGCAGTAACAAAATCATTTGTTGAAGATTTCGAATCAAAGTGGAATTTCAAAGAGAAAACAATTTACTAAAGCAAAATATTTACAAAGAAATCAAACAGACTCACATGCAAATTCAAGCAGAGAACTAATTGGTAAAGGAAAAAATAGATAAAGACATTGAAAAAGTTAACAAAAATCATCAATTACTTGTTGCAGATAGTATTAAACAGATAAATGTTGAATTTAAAGAAGAAAACGATATACTAAGGGAAAAAATAGACAACGACATTAAGCAAGTCATACAAAATCTTCGGTCACTTGTTGAAAATAGTACTACTCAGATAAGGGATTATTTTAAAAACGAAATCCATATACTAAGTGATAGAATACTTAGAGTCGTTACAATAATATATGTAAAATTCCGAAACAAGAACCAACACGTCGACAGTAATAACAAGAATTATGTAGATGATATAAGCGAAGGGCTTGAGCGGTTTACAAGTATCGTAAATGAAGAATTAAATAAAGGAAAGTCAATAGCTGAAATAGAAAAGAAAGTTGGCGATTTAATCTTAAATTTAGCAGAAAATGAAGAGAGGTTTAGTAGAGGAGCTTCACAGACAAGCTCGTAAGAACTTTAAGCGAAGGCGAGTAATAACCAAGGGAATAGATGACCTCTGGCAAGCAGATTTAGTGGAAATGGGTAGTTTTTCTACACATAATGATGGATACCGCTTTCTTCTACCTGTAATAGACACATTCTCGAAATATGGCTGGATTGTACCTTAAAATCTAAAAACGCTATTGATGTTACTAAAGCCATGAAATCCATACTCGATTTAAGACGAACACCAAACAATTTACAAACCGATGACGGCAAAGAATTCTTCAATGGAAAATTTCAAAATTTAATGAAAAAAAAAACATCAACCATTATTCTTCATACAGTGTTTTGAAGGCGTCAATTGTTGAACGTTTTAATAGAACGTTAAAACAGATGATGTGGAAGGAATTTAGCTATCATGGATCATATCGATGGATTGACAAGTACAAAAGTTTAATCAACGTTTCAGTTTAATCATAAAAAGCATCGAACCATTAATATGGCTCCATCTGAAGTGAATCGAGCCAATGAAAAGTTATTATTAAATACTGCCTACAACAACTTGAAAATATTTAGAAATGCACATTTTTGAGAAAGGCTATACACCGAACTGGACAACAGAAATATTCAAAATTAAAAATATAAGAATTACAAACCCAACAACGTATATTCTTGAAGACTATCAGGGGAATCCAATTAGAGGAGGATTCTACGAAAGTGAACTACTGAAAATAAAGTATCCCAGCATATATCTGGTGGAAAAAGTTCTTAAAACTAAAGGCAGGCAAATTTTTGTCAAGTGGCTAGGATTTATCAATGATCATAATTCTTGGATCGATAAAAATGAAATTTTATAAAATTGTAATAAATATATTTTTTAAATATGTATATTGTTCATATAGTAATAACATTATTATTATTATTAAAAAAAATTCTAAATAAAAAAGATTGCATCTGACTTTTCATTTCATTACTCAACCAACTTTCAAGATGTCAATAACTCTTACTTTAAGTGGAAATAAATCCATTTTATCGGCTAATTATTTTCCACCCATAGATTTAGAGGGAAAGTATGTGTGTGGTCTCGTAGACTTTCATACTTATCACACTATACCGAATGTTGATTACGAAAATAATTTATTTCACATTGGCGATCATAGCATTGAGATTCCTGTCGGTTCATACGAACTTGACGACATTGCTGAATTTATTAAAAATAAATATGTTAGTATAGATCCACATGAGAACCTGGAAATATCCGCCAACCCCAATACACTGCAAGCAGTCGTAGGATCCAGTAAAAATAACATTTTCTTTAATAAGGAACGCACCATTGGTTCACTATTGGGTTTCAGTAAAAAAGTATTGGAAGCAGGAAAACTGCATACATCCGACTTACCCGTATATATAACGAAAATAAACGCAATACACATTGAGTGAGACATAATTAGCGCGCGCCTACATTAACAACATACCAACATACCATACAATCCATATGTTTGCATTAAATGTTAGTCCTGGCTATAAAATAGACGAGATCCTTAAAAATGTAATCTATTTGCCAGTAAACAACAGACAGATAAGTTCAATTACTGTGAAAATCGTTGACCAAAATGGTAATCTAATTAATTTTTGTGGAGAAACCATAACACTTAGACTTCACCTAAAACCGCAGGAGCAATGATTGTGTATAATAAAAGCGCATACCCAGGTGCATCTACATTCACTTCTTCTTTACCATTTGAACTGACAAGGATCGTCCAATTCGCAAACAACTCAAAACGCTCTACACCGTAAAAAGCTGACATTTGAAAATAAAGAGTTTCTAAAATCTTTGGGCTTAAAACTAAAGACAAACTCAAATTAAAATGAGTCAAATACTTGATGTTTTACAAACGCTCTACGATGACAGTATTATTAAAAAGGAATACCATAGCTATTCACCATATTTACAATCATATAATAGCAATGACGAGATACGGATAGCCGTTCAAAATCAAGATCTTTACCTTCTACCCAGTGAGAGTTTAATTTACATTGAAGATGTAGTTACCTGTTGGAGGTGCAACAGCTAATGTAAAATTAAAAAACAATTGTGTTGCATTCATGTTTGATGAAATTCGCTATGAAGTTAATGGATTAGAGAACGATCGTACGCGTCACTTGGGTGTAACTACAACAGTAAAAAATTATGTCTCCTTAAATTCGATTCAAAGTAACATGCTCAAAAATGCTGGATGGTTTTCAAAGAATGAACTTGAAATAAAGAACGGATATTTTAATTTCTGTATACCATTGAAAATGCTATTGGGATTTGCTGAAGACTTTAACAAAATTATTTTAAATTCTAAACATGAACTTATACTACTGAGATCGAAATCCGATGAAAATGCTGTTTATTCAACTGTTGCTACCGAAAATATAAAATTGCAATTTTATAAATAATTTATTTTAAATAATAAAATAAAAAAAAAAAATAAATGAATAATAAAAAAAAAATTTTTTAAATAATAAAATTGCTGATTTTGCAAAACTACAACTCTTTCAAACGATCCAAAGTGGAAAACCTTTATTAATAGCATTCCGTAGTTGGGATTGTCATTTTAATCCGGTACTCACTCAAGGAAACAATCATCTGTTAAATGTAAAATTATCACCGCAGAATGAAAGACCACGCTTCATACTTATTGCCTTTCGACGAGATCAAAAATTTTAACATTGTCATTTAACCGATGTAAAAGTGCACTTAAATTCTGATACATATCCCTATGATGATCTCAATCTGAATTTTGACCGTGATCGTTATGCTCTGCTTTATGATATGTATTTGAAATTTCAACAAAATTACTTTGCGCGCGATTCCCAACCTCTGTTGCTGCCTGAAGACTTTAAAGATACAGCTCCGTTAATAGTGGTGGATGTAACTCATCAAAACGAAGCGATAAAAACTGGACCAATTGATATTCGAATTGAATTTAAAACGGCAAAGAATATTCCAGCCAATACATCAGCTTATTGTATACTTATACAGGATAAGTTGATTGAATACACTCCAGTGACTGGCGAAATTAAAAAAGTTGTCTAAGTGAAATGGAGCAACAAAAATTTGTAACCTTGGATGTGCAAGGCTTCAAAGGAAATTTTAATGAGTTTATAGTTAAAGAGTTGGGAGTAACCTTCAGCTCTAGTGAATATCAAAACTTTATCATCAAACCACCATTTGAATTTAGAGACTTATCTTTAAAATATAAAAAGCAGGCGAATTGGCTGTATCACAATCACCATGGATTTCGTTGGAACGATGGATCTATCTCTTTTAATAGCGTTGAGAATTTCTTGAAATTAAATATTAAACATAAACTTGTATATGTGAAAGGAGTTCAAAAATCTAAATGGATTGAAGAAATCTTGGGGAAACCTGTATTGAATGTAGAAGAATTTGGCTGCGAGAATCTGGAAACTCTTAGAGATAAATACTTACGACAAAGAATATGCCATTCCCATAATGGACACTGCGCGCTGGAAAATGCAATCCTACTCCGAAATTTCATTGATAATAAATAAAAGATTATAATGCAATGCAAAAGATTTAAATGTTAATATATAATTTTATTGATTGAAAATAAATGTTTTTCTTAAATCTATTTACAAAAATTTTTTTCTTAAATCTGTTTACAAAAATTTTTTTCTTATTTATTTCTATAATAGTTATAATTAATATTCTATATTTCTATATCCATAAACATATCTTCATCTATATCTAACTCCTGCTCTAAATCTATTTTAAAATGCCCCCACGCATATGTGTTTATACTATCATTTCTAATAAAACGCTTATCATCTAAAGGGCTTAAAGCTGTCTTATGTACTAGTTGTGTATATATTTCATGTATCTTAGATCTAAATATATACATGTCTCCATATATAATTTTTCTATGAACTAAACAATCTTTATAATCACTTAAACTTAAATTACTTACTACTGATTGTTTGACACCTTTTGCTTTCTTAATCTCTATGTTATTTTCTATACTTATTGAATACATTTTTGATCTAAGCCCAATAAACTCTTGCATAATTTCCCCCTTATTCTCATCCTTCATCATACCAAGGACTTTGGCGTTTCTAAGGGGGAAACCATACACATTATCCACGGGATATTCAGACGTATCAAACTTTAAATCGATATCATCCCGAATATCCCTATAGAAATCTTCACACTGAACAGAATAAATAAAAGAATCAGTGTCCATATAATTTAATTTGAGATTTGTTGCGAATTTAGGTTTCATGTAACTATAATGGAAGTCGTACATTTTCCATTTCGACAATTCCAAAACAACAAATCCCAAATATATACGTTTGTTATAAACATAGCGAGCTCTAGACATTTGTATAGCAACCATATCTTCTGTAAACTGTGTACAGCTGTGGAAGTTTGGTTTGGCTATTAGTGGTCGGGCTCCTAACCGCCTTCCCCTACTTTCCCAATCAGTTACTATTTTAACATCTTTACGCTTATCAACATTTTCCATGGTTTTTCCATACACCGCATTGTTTAACAATTTGAAAAAATTCTTTTCAAAAGTATTCTTTGCTAAACTGCGATGATGGGTATTTAGATTGATATATTCACTTAACCAACAAGACTGCTTAAATTTCAATATTTTATATACTTTCTTCAACAACATACCATTTTCTATACATTACTGAAGATTTCTATAATGAATGACATAGCGAGTTTTGTTGGTTAAGTCAGTAATCAACTTTTTAGATTTTGAATTACCCACAGTTTTATTCTCAGCACAAAATGGTAAATCATTATGCGCATCATGTAAATTCTGTGGGTAATCCAAATCTGCTTCAAGGATGTATCCGATAGGAGAATCGAATGGAATTTTAAAAACGTTGAATTGGTCAATATTTTCCATCCATTCGAATCCCCCATAAGGTAAATATTGCGACATTGCCCATCCATACAGATTGTTGGCATCCAAATAAGTTAAATATGTTGATGGTTTACTTTTATCGTACCCCGTCATATACTTATTATTTGCCTTGGAATGCCTAGTGCTACATTGGACAATGCCGCCTCGAATACTTTTTTGCACGAAAAGGTGCATGTCAATATCAGTGAAGAGTTCCAGGTTTATCTTTGTTGTTTTCAACATTGCATCCCACGATAAACCTGGAGCTGTGTAATATTGACACGGATCTAGCTCATAGATATTTTTGCAAAACTTTCTAAAGTTTTCAAAAACATCAGCTAAAGTCAATACATCAGTCTTCAAATACAGCAGCATGTAATCTTTTAGTGTTTGGCAGTTGAAGACATTCCAAACCTTTAAGGCGTGTTGATAGTCTTCAACCGAACAATTTTTGTTAGTTAAACAACTAAAAAATTTATCATGGCTGGGAAGACTGGTTTCTCCTAAACGATTAATTGAATTGAGGTATTCATATGTGAAAACCCCCTTTCGTCTTAGAAGCTGAAACTCATCATCGTTTGGATACATTTGGCGCACTATTTTGAAATCACTTGATGACAAATTTTGCGCAAATGCATCCAAACTCTATGCCATGAAACGAAAAGAATCCAAGAATCTGATTTCGATTGTTTTCTTTTCGCTTACTTGTATACGTTTGGAAAGGGATACATACAATTCCTTATTTAAGGGGATAACATTAATATCACCCTCAAATAAATTCAATTCTCATCAAATTCTTTAATGAAGAGGTGGCAGTCATAGCCAGAAAAATTATGGAAAAATACAGGCACAAACTTTGCAATTTGAAATTTTAAATTGCATTCGTTATGTGCCGGCCCCCTGTACTTTCCAGTAAGATGGCAATGGTCTGCCACTCTATCAGCCCCCAATTCTTGTTCGCAAATATGACAAGAATTGGAGTCTTTTTGGATTTTTACCTCTTCATTAGACAAAAAATTTATTGGTTTAATTACACTTAAATAATTATTATAAATATATCTTACATCACTAACTAAATATTCTACAAATTTTTTGGGGGTATCTTCCCCTGAATAAATTTTAAATTTATTTAAGCTACTATTATAATTACAACTAATATAATAACTAAAACCTATAGGTATATGCTTACTTATATTTCTAGTATTATTCGCTAAGTCTAAATCTACGCTACTTAGTACACATTCGAAGTCTGCATAGACAACGAATGGTACGTATAATTTATGATTATAATTTTTAAAACTAATTACCGCCTGGTCCATCGACGGCATCTCTGTCACCGTCCTTCCGCACACAAGCTTGTGTTGCTGAAGAGTAGTCATAAAAATATTTGTCTGCAATGGCTCGTACTTTGATGTTTTATTAATCTGGAAATTGAAAGAAAAAATCTTTATAAATATTATACTTAATATAAAAGTTTAATATAAAAACAAAAATTTGAGAAATATTGAAATATTTTTGATCCATACATAGTGGAACCGCTCTCCTTCCTGCAGCAGCAATAGGCTTATATGCTGAACTTTTTCCTGCTTGGTGCAATGATAAGGTCCCTCGATGTTTTTCGAAGCTTCATCAAATCCAAACACGTTGATGCTTATGTTAGGATTCTGCTTCTCAAAATGTTCGATGCTGCTTATGGGGAGGGGGAACGTCAATCCCTTAAAATCCACTTTAGCTCCATTGTGTAGCACAATTTCCTCTGCTTCGATGTTGTTGATCTCATAATTTTGCGGTCTTTGGGGATTGTTCTCGGTGGGGCTTAGAGCTGAGATGATCGCCCATTTGAAGCAGTATGGATCGTCATTTTGTATATTGACGCAGGCGTGCTTCTTCTGCAGGGATTTTGGGAGCGGGATGTATGAGGATCCCTTCAACGGTCTATATTTGTTGATGTTCACCTCCAGGTGACATATTCGGAGTAGGGCCCATCCACTGTCCCTTTCCTGGAACTCACCCATTTTAGAGCTGATCTGTTACCACATGTCATTGTATATGTCGCTTATCTCTTCATATTTTTGAATTAATTTCATTTTGGTTTGAAATGACTTGATTTCAAACACCATTTCATCGTCATCCACGACTTTGAAAAATTCAGCATACAATTCCATGTTGAACTTATATGATGTATGCTTCTCTAGCATTTTCAATAGCTCTTTGGCTACTATATTTTGAGCCTTCTCAAAAAACTTTTCCGGAATGACAAGACCCTCATCCTCATTTTGGAATATCAGGGTTTGAATTCTATTCCGGAAAGATGATGTTATGCATTTGAGAGCACCGTCAATTGTCATCCAACAATTCCTCTTATGCTTTAATGTTTTGATGTGATGGTTGCAGTCTCTTCGAGAAACATCTTCATTGCAATTTGGACAACGAACGTTCCCATTAGTTACTTCGGCTAGTGATGATGGTCCTGGTACTATAGCTGCCCTTGATGATGATGATGATGGCGTTGCTGATGATGAAAATGGTTTTGCTACTGATGATGATGATGATGGTGCTGCTACAGATGTTGATGGCGTTGCTGATGATGATGATTTCGAGTGGATCAATTTTATGTGTCTGCGCATAGCATCCAGTCGTGCAAAATTTTGAACACAATGTTCGCACTGGAATACCACACTTTCATGTTGTCCTTGCACATGCCTTTTGAGGTTGCGCATTGCAGTGAACTCCTGTCCACAAACATTGCACATGAAGCTCTTCATTTTTATTTTTATTACAAATATTTCACTTGCTTTTTAAATAGTATATGTAGCTTTTTTCCTTTTTTTCTTTAGAATTTTCACTTGATTGTGAATAATATTGTACAGTTTTTAATTGTTGTTAAATTTGTTTATATTTTATTAACTTCTTAAATAGTATATTTAACTATTTTGTTTAGAATATTCACTGACTTGTAACTAATATTGTACAGTTTTTAATTGTTGTTAAATTTGTTTATATTTGATTAACTTTTTAAACAATATATTTAACTTTTTTCCCACTTTTACTTCTCCGAACTGTCACTTGATTGTAAATAATTAATATTGTTCAGATTTTAATTGTTACTAAATTTGTTTATATTTGATTAACTTTTTAAATAGTGTAATTTCACAACTTTTAACAACTTTTTTCCATTGTAGAGCGTTTTGAGACTTTGGTGTTTGCGACTTTAACGACACATTTACAATTGACCCTTTATTCTCGATGTAGCTAATTTTATGCTCATGGATGTTTGTTTACATTATGATTCTGTGCAAAAATTTCTAAAAGTCCGTTGAGATGAAGAAAAAAGAACAACAACAACAAAAATCTCCACCACAAACGATACACAAGCGGGCAGAGATCAAGGCAGAGGAACACACCACAATCGCAACAGTCAGCACGCTGAGCTATGTATGTCGGTCTGTCCGTCTGTCTGTCAGTTTTGACACCCACATTTCCTCCCTCCCTCCCCTTCCTTCAAACTATCGCCCTCTCGCTCACTCTCACATATCCATATCACCTCACGGGCAGCGCAGTCGCGCTCCACACGCTCCACACGCAGCGCAGTCGCTACGTTGGGCCAGAACATACATATAACCACTACTTAAACCACATCTTTTCCGACATGATCATTGTATATGTGCTTCATATTCATCTCATCTTGCTTAAACATAATAATCATAATTGCATTATCGCACACCAAATGCTTGCTTATATGGTTGGTATGAGTAAAAACAATTTATAGATTTGTGTCTGCCAATACAAAAGTACTCTCTAATATTGTTTTGCTTCTCACAAGCTACGCCATCGAATATCATTATTGAGTTGGCTTTTCTTTCAAACAACTTCAAAAATTTTTGTAGAAGCTAATGTTTTTTATCCAATATAATAGCTACTTCAAGTACTCATAATTTTTACTCCATTTTGGACTATCTATACTAAACTCAGTCTTTCCGTTATTAGAAGGTTCAACAATTGAGCTCTCTTATAGAATTCGTTGTCTTATACATGGTATTAATTAATTACTTTCATTATATTTAATTATATTTATCCATATAGTATATTTTTTTTTTTTATATTTATTTGATTTAGATTTATATATTATTATATATTTATATATTATTATATATTATTATATATATATATTATTATATTATATATATTAGACCGGTCCTTATTTATATGGACAAATTTATTTTCTCGAATATATGTTACGGCAAGCGCTCAAAATATTCTCTCTTCTATTAGTCTGACAAAGCATAAAAAAAAATTTGACAACGATTGGATAATTTTTAGCCGTGCCCCAAGCACCTTTTTGTTTTTATTATGAGAAATAAGGCAAAAAAAATATATGTTTTTATTTTATTTGCATTTATTTGAAAAGTAAGAATAAACTGAAATATTTTTATTAATTACATACTCATAGTAACATTAATATTATTTTAATTTAATAGTGAAGTCTTTTTAAAAGTGGGATAATTCATGTTATATTCTTTAACCACTTGAAAAAGGAATTGTTTCTCCTCTTCATTGTGGGTTAATTTATTATTATAATCTGTAATGAATTTGGCGCCTCTTTCAGCTGCATCATTTACTACAGATAAGTTTTTACAAATTTGTGATCCCTGAGCGTAGTCAAATCTTTCATTCCAATCCGACGGATCGACTTGCAAAAATTCTTTTGAAATTTCTAAGCGATCAAAGAACGCGTGTGTTTATTGGAATTTACAAAATCGCTTAAATCTTTTTGCGCAAATGTGTTGATATTTGTTGGATTAGTTATTATTCGCTTGCATTTTTCTGTATTTGCTTTAACATTAATTGCCTGAACCATTTTTTTTTTAATTGCAACACTTACATTAGGATCGAAGAATGAAAGACCGACTGCTTCTTCCGACAAATACCACAAATGATTGCTTATTTTTTGTAGCAAAGCAAGAGCTATATCCCTTTCAGGATAAGCTATAATATTTTTAATTAAATTTAGGTCTTGATTTGGTGCTTCAATTGCTTTAGTGCATCCAAACCAGGCTTTTACATAAATACGAACTATAAACAGACAGACACTACGTATACCGTTTAGCTCTTGTTTGGTCATATTGAATTCATTACGAAACAAATACATTTTAAGTGCATAAATAGATTTTGACATCCATCGAGCATGAGAAGTTGCACCAGGTATACGAAAGGTGTTAAAATTCGGCACCGTACCACCAAGAAAACTGACAACTAATTGTAATAATTCTTTGTAGTCGCGTCTGCTATGAGCTTGTTTTAAGTTATCTAGGCAGTAATTTAAAATTGTTCGACGTTCTTCAGCTGTCAATACTGTAATAATGTGTTCATCTTCTAAACAACTCTTATAATTTAATTTGTCAATATTATTCCAGTATTTGCTAAAGCGATTAAAAATTAGCACTTCTGGACCGGCTGTAGTAGCCACTCTAATTTCAAACACTTTACGGATCAACAACTCGTAAATATGGTGTCTGCAGGGAAAATATAATAAATCGCGACCTAGTTTTCCTTCAAGCAGAGCAGCAGCACCGTTTTGTGCTCCTGTATTATGAGCAGTTGTGTCGAAGCAGATAATTTCAACTCGATCAAGCATTTCATATTCTTTTATTGAATTAAACACGGCATCTGATATTTCTTTTTCACTCGAAGATTTTAACTTTGGAATGCCAAGTAGTTTATCGATACCTTGAGATGAGACTATGATTGGCAAGCGATCAACTTTTTCCCTGCCACTAATTTCTGGTAACATTGTACCATCCCAATGCAAAACAAATGATTTATTTATGCGAATTTTCGTAAGACGTACACAACAACAACACAGTACTGGGCCGCCACAAAAAAAGAGAGAGTGTGTGTCACATTTGCCAAACGCACACACACACATTTCAATAAGTACTTACCAACAGGGCTGCCAGATACATTTCAAGAAAAACCGGGGAAAAACATTTCAATGTTGGCGGGGGCACGGCTAAAAATTGTCCAATCAAGCTCAAATTTTTTTTGTGTATTTTTAGGATCAAATAAAATGGTTTTAGCGCTTGCCGTCATTCGAATTCGAAAAAAAAGAAATAAAGACCGGTCTAATATATATTATTATATATATATATATATTTATATATTTTTATTATTATTTATTTTGTGAATTGATTACAGTCTGATCTTCCAGCTTTTATTTTGTTTTAAATGGTTTGTTTTATTCCGATATCCCTATTTATTTGTTTGCATCACACACATATTCATATTCCAGTTACATATTTTATTATTGAAGCTAAAGTACGTATTTCAATTTCATTTTTAGTTAGTATTAATTCTAGCTGCGTTATTGTAATAACTTTCTTTGTTTTATTAATAGGAAGTGGGTATGAATGTAGCAGCGAATGTATTGTGTGGATAATATGGAGGGAGATTCTGATGTTAAAAATAATATTGTGTTATTGTAGTGGGCATGTAGGTCCATTATTTCGTATGTGCTTTCTTAAGAAACAAAATATGTGGATTGTTGAAGTATGAATACTATGTATTTCTTTGCCTTTATTAGGAGTTAGTATAATAATTTTGAGTGATGATGAGTTTTGCGAATATAATTGTCTCGCTAATAGTTTGTTGAGTTATATTGCTAGTGTGTCGATGTTTAAGTGAATTTTGATTTAGGAACTGCAATTAGCTGAATATATTGATATCAACAAGTGGGCTGTGGGCCCGATATTGTAGATGTTTCTATGTTTTCTATGCATTTTTGTTCTTTTATTTTGAATTGATTAGAGTCTGATCTTCTTACGTTCAAAATCCCTTTGTTATTGGTTTCTAAAGATTGTTTCTATTATCATAGTCGAACCTTTATCTGGCGATTGATTATAGTAAGAATTAGTAATATCTATTTGCATCATATTTCCATGTTAATGTCTATTTCAATTCTCTGTCTTATTAATTTGTAGTTGGGTTTTAAGTAAATTGTCTATTGTCTTTAATAATTTTATATTGATGTCCTGAAAAGTATGATATGAAAATTGTATTGTGCAAATGATATTCATTGAGATTTAGCCTTGTTTGTCTGTCTGTTGGAATCATGATCTCAGGAGAACTGATTAAGGTACTGGAATGAAATTTAACAGAAATGTAGGAGTTCACTATTTCTGTGTATGTATAAATCAATATGTTTCTTTTATTGTTTCTTAATAATTATAGGTTGTGAGGGAGTGTTCTGCGAACCACCCTCGCATACACGAATTATAGTGTCTCAGTATCATAAGTTCAATTAATTAATTACTACTATAAGTTACCTAATAGCTAAGTTTACTTAATGAAGTTGAAAATGAAATAATTTTAGTTTAAGTACGTTGAAATAAATTTCAAAAGAAGAGAATTTATTACCATTAAGCACTTTGTAGTTCATTCATTACCTTTAAATGCATCCCTGGTAGGAAAGCATTAGCAATCTTGTATATCTAAGCGAGACAGAGAAATATACAGGAATTGCGCAGGTTGTTCACGCATACATGTACACATCTACACTGAGATAATGTTTGGTATGTGCTAGAGCGAGACACACGTAGTTACAGCGAGTCAGTCAATGGACGAAACGAACTTCAAGCAACGGATATAAAAGCGGAACGACAGTGAAGTTCGGTCACTTGGTTTTCAGACAGGAAGGCAGAAACGTCTCAGTAAGTTCCAGCAACGCATAATCTCTCCCAACTTACTAGCCTCTCCCAACTTACTAGCCTCTCCCAATTTACTAGCCTCTCTTCAACCTGTAGGCTCTCACAAATATTGAGCCTCTCCTAAAGTCGTTAGCCTCTCTCCAAGATCTAGCCTCTCCAAAATACCCACCCCTGCTCCCACGCGTCCACGGTCGAATTCATGTGGCAGGCCAAGTCGACCACCACATGATCCGACTGAGGATAGCGATTGCGGTTGAGACACGTGCGGGGCCAAGTCGACCACCACGTGCTCAGCTGCGATGCCCCTGCACCCGGCCCCTACGCATCCACGGTCGGGCTCCTGTGGCAGGCCAAGTCGACCACCACATGATCCGGCTGAGGATAGCGATTGCGGTTGAGACACGTGCGAGGCCAAGTCGACCACCACGTGCTCAGCTGCGATGTCCCTAAGTCCTGCCCCTATGCGTTGTTAGAACTTCAGAGCATTAATTCCAGTAATTCGACTCAGCGCGGCCGACACAAAAGCTACTAAGACCAGGACAAAGACAACAACGGCAACGGTAACGCTCCTCGCTGTAACACGCCTCAGTTTTTATTTATAGGTATGAAACTTATTTTGGTTAGAGATTTAGGTTATTAAGTCAGTTTTTATTTATAGAATATTATACGGAATATTGTTAATGCACCATTGTAATCGCATCGTAGAGTTCAACAATAAACTGATAATAAACTCAACAGTGGCCCTTTTTACTAAAAATTTCTTGAGACGAACCTGGACACCTGAGTCACCCCGGCTATGGATATGGTTTGAAAAAACCTAATACTGAAATCGCGATATAGGTCATTAAAACGATCGAAGAAAATCGCATCGTTTCAAGTGGCGCCCGAACAGGGACCCTGTTAAACAACTATCATTAGTAATAAAATTAAAACTGAGGCAAAAACACAAGTACACAGCATTCTAACATCTAGAGCGAGAAGATGGTGCGCACGTCATGGATATATACCCTGAAAAAGGAAGAGTTAGTAAGCTATTTGCAAGAGTTTGGATTAGAGACTACCGGAACCGCCGAGGAACTGCGAAAAAGACTCGCAGCGTTCGCCGTTGCAGACAACACGGAAGCCAACCAGAGCGAACGATTAAGCGAATTGGAAAAATTACATACTCGCAGCTCGTCACCAGCTCCATTGCCCACAACGTCAAAGTTTTCTCCAGCAGCACGCCAGGATAATTTTAAAGTCAACGATAGTGAACTGCTAGAGGTATTGGAAGCCCTGCAGACCCGCAGTCTTTCGCCAATCCCAATACCTGCCGCGGCCACGGTACCAACAACGTCAAAGATTTCTCAGGTGCTACACACAGACGCCATCAACAAAATTCGTAAATGGGGTGTAATATTCGACGATCGAACCGACCCGCTAGAATTTGTTGAACAAGTAAAGGAGTCGGCTGAGGCTTGGGGTGTCAGCAAGGATAGCCTACCCAAGATCATATCACAGCTCCTACGGGGCAAAGGACTTCAGTGGTACCGTAACAATCGCAAACCATGGTCACACTGGGAAAGTTTCAAGAGTGACTTCCTGAAGTTTTTCCTTTCTTCGCTCTACCAAGAGCGCCTCGACGATACAGTAAGGCAGCGGTTCCAAGGCCAAACTGAAATATTTAAAGATTATGTTATCGCTATGCAGACCCTAATGAGGCACACCGAATACAGCGATGCAAAGAAGCTCGCTTGCATATACAGGAATAGCCGCCGTGAATACCAGCTGTATATAAAAGTAAACGATTTTGACACACTGGAGGACATCGTTGATCAAGCCGATCAATATGAAAACATTCTTGGCCACCGAAAGGTACAAACAACACAGCCCGCTCGGGAGGCCACCCACCGCACAGCTCAACTCCAAAGCCTACCACCCGACACAACGACGACGATTAACGTTCAAACAGCATGCCGTCGATGTGGACAAGACGGTCATCTAGCTAGAGGGTGTAGAAATCCATTGGTTTATTTCTGTTGGGTCTGTGGAAAAAGTGGTGTCAAGACAATGAACTGTTGCCGTACGAACTCGGGAAACGCAGGAGGCCATCACCATTAACGGGGAATGCTGATGCCGAGAATCAACCAACCCCGACAACTACAATGAGGCAGGATGGACCACACCTGCTGGCTGACATTCGCATCGCAAGCAGGTCCGTGACAGCTACTATCGACACCGGCGCAACGAAAAGTTTTATCGCAGAATGGTTAGCAAACGAACTGGGAGACCATGCTCGGGGAATTACTTTAGGAAATCTTGAACGATTTATGGAATTCTACGTCATGCCGACAGCAATGGACGCTATGACTTTGGGCATGGACTTTTTGGCTCTAGCAAAAGTCCAAATCATTTGTGGAAGGCAACGCTTGGTTATCAAATCTGACGGTGCTGAGGAGGAACCCCGGTGGATGACGGCGACGTGTACCAGCGTGACAGACGAGGAATCTTTTCTGAGACGAGAGCTTGCTCCGTTCGAAAGCATGACAGACGTTACACATATTACAGTCCATCAGATCCGGATGCGAGATAACATACCACTAAAGCAGCGTTACTAGCCCAAGAATCCGGCCATGCAAAACATCATCAACAAGCAGGTAGACGAATTGTTGAAAATGCGGTGTATCGAGCCTTCACGAAGTCCCTACAGTTCGCCTATCGTGCTAGTAAAGAAGAAAAATGAGATTGGAGACTCTGCGTGGATTATCGCCAGCTCAATACACATTCGATTCCTGATGCCTACCCCCTACCACGAATACAGCACATCCTGGAAAAACTACGAGAGGCAAGATTTATTAGTACCATTGACCTTAAAAATGGTTACTGGCAGATACCAGTCGATGAAGGAAGTCGAAAGTTCACCGCATTCACAGTTCCGGGTAGAGGGCTATTCGAGTGGCGCGTCATGCCGTTTGGACTCCACTCCGCTCCCGCTACCTTCCAGAGGACGCTTGACCAAGTTATTGGCCCGGACTTGGAACCCAACGCTTTCGCCTACCTCGATGATATCATCGTCGTGAGTAAGACCAAGAAGGAACACATGAGACATCTGCACAACGTTTTCCAGCGGTTGCTAGAGGCGAACTTGCGTATCAACAAAGAAAAGTGTCCGTTCTGAATGTCTGGCGATAGTTTGGTCTATTAGGTAGTTGCGGTCATACCTCAAGGGATATCACTTTCGGGTCGTAACAGATCACCTGGCACTCAAGTGGTTGAATTCTATTGAGAATCCAACGGGACGCATAGCTCGCTGGGCACTGGAATTGCAGCAGTATTCTTACGAGATTCAGTATCGCAAAGGTAAACTCAACGTCGTCGTCGATACTCTCTCGAGACAACCGCTCCAAGGCCCGGTGGATACTCTCATGCGTATAGTCACAGCTAAGTCCGCTTGCGCCTGGCTGGAAAGCAGGAAGAAAGAGGTTGCCGCCAATCCAACCAAGTATCCTGACTACGCTATCGAGAACGGTCAACTCTATCGACATATCCCTTGTCAACTGGGGAACGAGGACGGGGAAGCGTGGAAATTATGTGTTGGAAGGTTGGAGAGGGATCGAGTGTTGGCAGAAAACCATGACGAACCCAGCGCCGGTCACTTAGGTATTCGAAAGACAATCGCCCGCATCGCGCGTAGGTACTACTGGCCGTGAATGTTTTGCGACGTCTCCCATTACGTACGGAAATGTGATTCATGCCAACGCTACAAGGTAGAGCAAAGAAAACCAGCCGGAAAGATGTTCACCCGAATCCCGGAGGAACCATGGGCTACGGTCTGTGCTGACTTCGTTGGTCCCCTGCCGAGATCCCGACGTGGTCATAGAATGCTTTTGGTGTTCACCGATAAATTCAGCAAATGGGTCGAAATGGTACCGCTCAGACAAGCAACAACCAAAACACTTCAACAGGCTTTCAGGGAGCGAATAATCGCGAGGTTTGGGGTGCCGAAGGTTTTAGTAACCGACAATGGCGCACAGTTCACCAGCCGTAAATTCAAAGCCTACATGAAGGAGGTCGGCGTCCGTCATCAATTTACCGCCCCCTACACGCCTCAAGAAAACCCAACTGAACGGGTCAACCGGACGATAAAAACCATAATTTCACAGCTAACAGACAACGACCAACGACTTTGGGACGAACTTTTACCCGAAGTAATGCTAGCCGTGAATTCCAGCGTCGCTACATCTACGGGCTACTCTGCATACTTTTTGGTACACGGAAGAGAGCCAAGGCTCCCCCGAGCGCTCTACGACGAGGTCACACTGGGAACTGGATCGACGTCGCTAACACCAACAGAACGGTCTAGGCAGCTACGAGACGCTTTCCAGTTAGCACGCCGCAACATGCAAATAGCCGCCAGCGAACAAGCCCGCCACTACAATTTGCGTAGAAGACAATGGACACCGCAAATTGGTCAGTTCGAATTCACCCCCTTTCTAAGGCCGCAGAAAATTTTGCAGCAAAGCTGGCTCCAAAATTCGAGGGGCCGTACCAGGTAGAGAATTTTGTTTAACCAGTGATTGTCAGCCTCAAAGGCTCCGCCACTTCATCGAAAACCGCCCACCTCAGCGACCTAAAGGAGTACGAAGGCCACGGAAATCCACTGGTCATACCGGAACACTCAACAGCAGTGGTAGCAGAAACAAGAGACAGTGAAGACCTTCAGCAAGTTCAACGGTCGAAAGAGATTCCCCTAGCACCCACAATTCCACCAAACCCGTATACAACAGCCTAATTCCACAGACGGACCCGGGATACTGCTGCCATCAAGCGACGAGGAACGCGAGATCAACTACCTCCTGATATACCCAAAGGGTAGGGGCGGAGTCCAAATCACCGCCGATTATTAGAAACGTCTCTCGGAGGGTGAGCTGATCAACGATGTCATCATAGAATTCTTCCTTAAATGGACGGCTGCCAACATTGTTCCTGAAGAATTACGTCCCAAGGTACACATCTTCGATAGCTTCTTGTACCCTCCACTCGCTCAAAGGGATTACGACCAAGGGAGAGTCCTGAGCTGGACCAGACGGCTGGACGTGTTCTCGATGGACTACCTAGTCGTGCCAATCAATGAGAACATCCATTGGTACGTCGCGATCGTGTTGCAGCCAAGTGAAGCCATCAAGGGTACAGGTGAGTCGGTTCTACTCATATTGACTCCCTGCCCTCGCCAAGAGATCAGGCCGCAAGGTATTATATATTTACCGGTTCCTGACGAGCGAATATCGCCGACTCAATCCACTTGCCACCAGACCAGTGACCATCGAAGCCCGTAACATGCGTTGCATAGTTCCAGATGTGCCGAAACAAACCAACGGCTACGATTGCGGGATATACATGTTGCTGTATATCGAGGCGTTCTTCAGAGGCCGGCGCTCAGAAAGTCCCTTGCTGCCACCGGATTGGTACTCTGACGAAGAAAGGCGGGGCGCTCGTAGCCGTATTGCAGCAACAATCCGCGCCCTCGCTTGAATGGGTGGACAGACAGTGAGGTTCCCGATGCTAAAGTACACCATCCCTCGGAGAAGTGCGAAAACGTTCACAATGCAACGGCAGCCAGCTGCGGAGCAGCAAGCAGGAAGAGTCGACGAAATTATGGGCATGGTTATCCCGGCAGGCCGTGAGAGCGACCCAGAGGAAACTATAACAACCACCACTAAGACCGTCATGCTTGTTTCCGAGCCTGAGGTGGTAGTCACGGCCGCAGACGCTCCGAACATGAGTATCGAGGAAAACACAGACGAAGAGACGAACGATAAGCCAGAGCAGAGGAACGCGCCCATTCCCCAACCGATGAACGACGTCCAGGCAAACCAGAGCTACTGGTACCCAGTACCCAATCCAGAGGATCTACCAGACCCCATCCGTCAACAAATAGCAAGCAGCTTGCAGACTACGTCCGGAAATCAACGGAAGACATTCGTGCTCGTCGAGGGACCATACAAATACCGAGTAGCCGTAAACCGCCACCGCCGAGTGACTGTCAGTCGTCATCCGTAGGAGGGGAGGAGATGTGAGGGAGTGTTCTGCGAACCACCCTCTCATACACAAATTATAGTGTCTCAGTATTATAAGTTCAATTAATTAATTACTACTATAAGTTACCTAATAGCTAAGTTTACTTAATGAAGTTGAAAATGAAATAATTATACCCTACACCTTAAGGTAAGGGTATATTCACTTTGTAACGAAATGTGTAACGCATAGAACTAGAGACGATAGGTATAGAAAAGTATATATATTCTTGATCAGCGTGACCTCCTGAGTCGATTTAGCCATGTCCGTCCGTCTGTCTGTCTGTCTGTTGAAATCACGATCACAGGAGAACCAATGAAGATATCGTGATGAAACGATATTGCAACGAAACGAAAACGAATTTGCAGATATATTGTTTTATGTGGTGGGCAGGTTGGTATTGAAAATGGGCAAAATCGGTCCACGGCCACGCCTATTTTTTATTAAAAATGTGATATCAGCGTTCCTTTTTGAGCTATTACAACATAATTTCATTCCTGGGTATAGAGTAGCATTATCCGTGAATGTGCCAAATATGGGCGTGATCCGCCCACTTTTAGATTACACAGGCAAAAGAGGGTTATATTGTTAAATATATAAACTTTCTGAATAAAACTTTAGATAACAACTTGTTTTACAAAAAAACATTATTACATCAAAACTGGGTGCGGTCCGCCCACTTTTACACTACATATAGAGTATAGCAGTATGAAAAAAAGTTTATTACCACGGAAATAAAGTTTAAATGAACACAATTATAAAAACAACTAAGCTAGTTATTTTTTTTGAAAAAGGTAATGACCACGCCTACTATTTATACAGAGGCGTCGCTAGGTCTCATGGAGCCCGGAACGGTTAATCAACTTGTAGCCCCAAAAATGCAAAGAATGCAATAAGTCAATACTTGATTTCCACAACTGCCGCCGCCGACATTGTGCCGCCCAGAGTGGACCGCCACCCCGCCCCATCCTAGCTTCGGCACTTTTTTTAAAACTTTTAGGTGTAGGGTATCTAAGATTTGGCCAGGCCGAATATAGCTTTCTTACTGGTTTTAGTTTAAGTACGTTGAAATAAATTTCAAAAGAAGAGAATTTGTTACCATTAAGCACTTTGTAGTTCAATCATTACCTTTAAATGCATCCCTGGTATGAAAACATTAGAAATCTTGTATATCTAAGCGAGACAGAGAAATATACAGGAATTGCGCAGGTTGTTCACGCATACATGTACACATCTACACTGAGATAATGTTTGGTATATGCTAGAGCGAGACACACGCAGTTACAGCGAGTCAGTAAATGGACGAAACGAACTTCAAGCAACGGATATTAAAGCGGAACGACAGTGAAGTTCGGTCACTTGGTTTTCAGACAAGAAGGCAGAAACGTCTCGGTAAGTTCCAGCAATGCATAATCTCTCCCAACTTACTAGCCTCTCCCAGCTTACTAGCCTCTCCCAACTTACTAGCCTCTCCCAACTTACTAGCCTCTCCCAATTTACTACCCTCTCTTCAACCTGTAGGCTCTCACAAATATTGAGCCTCTCCTAAACTCGTTAGCCTCTCTCCAAGATCTAGCCTTTCCAAAATACCCACCCCTGCTCCCACGCGTCTACGGTCGAATTCATGTGGCAGGCCAAGTCGACCACCACATGATCCGACTGAGGATAGCGATTGCGGTTGAGACACGTGCGAGGCCAAGTCGACCACCACGTGCTCAGCTGCGATGCCCCTGCACCCGGCCCCTACGCATCCACGGTCGGGCTCCTGTGGCAGGCCAAGTCGACCACCACATGATCCGGCTGAGGATAGCGATTGCGGATGAGACACGTGCGAGGCCAAGTCGACCACCACGTGCTCAGCTGCGATGTCCCTACGCATCCACGGTCGGGCTCCTGTGGCAGGTCAAGTCGACCACCACATGATCCGGCTGAGGATAGCGATTGCGGTTGAGACACGTGCGAGGCCAAGTCGACCACCACGTGCTCAGCTGCGATGTCCCTACGCATCCACGGTCGGGCTCCTGTGGCAGGTCAAGTCGGCCACCACATGATCCGGCTGAGGATAGCGATTGCGGATGAGACACGTGCGAGGCCAAGTCGACCACCACGTGCTCAGCTGCGATGTCCCTACGCGTCCACGGTCGAATTCATGTGGCAGGCCAAGTCGACCTCCACATGATCCGACTGAGGATAGCGATTGCGGTTGAGACACGTGCGGGGCCAAGTCGACCACCACGTGCTCAGCTGCGATGCCCCTGCACCCGGCCCCTACGCATCCGCGGTCGGGCTCCTGTGGCAGGCCAAGTCGACCACCACATGATCCGGCTGAGGATGGCGGTTGCGACCGGGATACGTGCGAGGCCAAGTCGACCACCACGCGCCTGGCTGCGATACCCCTGCGCCCTGCCCCTATGCGTTGTTAGAACTTCAGAGCATTAGGTTTCCCTTAAATTTATAGTTTAATGTTTGCAACGCTACTTTAGCATTTTCCATTAAAAGTTTCAAGTTTTCCCGTTTTCCATAAGAGCCCATGTAATTTTGACAGCTGAGAAATGAAGTTGTATCTAGCCGCCACGATTGTGTTTAATTTCTTATACATACACTGGCAACATAGTAAATATACTAATGTTTTTGTTGTTTTCGAAATAAAAAGGTTTATTGTTTTATTTTATTTTATTTATTTTATTTTAATATAATAATTTTTTAATTTATTTAATTTAATTTAATTATTTTATTTGTTTGTTTGTTTTTTGTTTGTTTATACCTATTTCGGTACAAAATGAATATACCCTTACCTTAAGTTGGAGGGTATAACCAGAGTAAACTAACACATAGAAAACCAAAAATAAAGGGATCTAACTATTTCCCACTATTTCGATGTTTTATATTACAGAGTTGTTTTGAGTTTCTTTTTTACTCCTTTTTATATCCAATATCGCAAAATTATAATTATATCCGCCCCTTTTCTGGGGCGTGGCCCTCGTTTAGGATAAATGGTAGGGTTCGCTTAGTGTTCTCGATGAAAAGGTGAACACATTTGAATTTAATGAATTTTTTGAACGTTATACTTTTAGTGCCTTTACTGTGGAAACATGGCTGTGGTTGATTTTCACGTTTTCGTTGTTCAATATTCTCCATATGCGTTTGTATCCATTTTTTCCGTTCTAAGGGCTTGTTTTCCATATATATGGGAAATATTGTGCCGCCCTTTCGCGGGATGTGGTAGACACACCTAGGAAAATATATAAAAGACAAATGGTTTAAAGTAATACCTTTTAAATTTTATTACTCATCTTAATACAAATCATTCAAGAGTTTTTGTCTTGCACTTTTTCTTTACATTCATATTTGTATTGAGTGTCCATTAGGGTGGACCTTAGCTATACTGGGCGAAAATTTTTTGCAGCATTCTTTTACGCCGCCCCCTAAAATTCTTCCATTTGATAAAGAAATAATTTCTGTAAAATATGAAGTTCATCGGATAACAGAAAGACGTGGTACATTCATATGAAACTTGCAGAAAATGCGAAATTTGTATCAACGAAAACGAATAATGCAAATATTTTTAATAATGGTTAAATGTTCTTCATATTCAAGAATATGCATAATATTAGTGATACAGTATAGTTTTTTCAGCATAATAATTAACTAATACCTGCATTTTGTAAATTATAGATATTAAATTTTATGCATCTTATTGTGATTTTCTTTTTGTTTTAGTTATACAGGATGTTTCGCATAAGAAGAGACAAAAGGCTAGGATATGTAGGTTGGGTCGAGACAAGAAATTAAATCGTATGGGAGGGGGGGTGCATTTCCCCCCGTTTAGGCGGGAGGGGCATTTTCTAAAAACTCGACTGAAAACCGGAAAAAAAATATTAAAAAATAACGGCGATATCTGGATCACTTTCGCTTATTGGGTTTGAAAGGCAAATATCGGCCTCTTAAAATCCTTTTTAAATTATGTTCCTACATCAAACAGTTTTTGAGCAAATTAATGCCAAAGTTAAAATTTGGAATAAAACTTAAAAAAAAAAAAATATTTGGTCGCAATTTTTTCGTTAAAATACGGTATTAAGTATAAATTTTTGTCCGACCATAAAATTCTCTAATCAATTCTAGAGAGAAAGCTTCAAACCGGAAGGACCTATGTTTTGTAGTTTCCGAGAAAAGTGAAAATTACGATCTAAACTCCTTCCCCAGAGCAGTCTTCTTTCATACTATTTTTGCACCAGTACTAAAACACAAGTAGCCAAAAAATTGGTATTTGAAAGGAAAGTATGCTTTTCGGAAACTACAAATCATACATAGATCCCTCCGGTTTGAAGCATTCTCTCTAGAATTGATTAGAGAATTTTATGGTCCAAAAATATTTATACTTAATACCGTATTTAAAAGCAAAGTGCGACTAAAAATGCGACTTTTTTCGGAATTTTTATTCCAAATTTTAACTTTGGCATGAATTTTCTCAAAAACTGTTTGACGTAGGAACCTAATTTGAAAAGGATATTAAGAAGTGGACATTTGGCTTTGAAAATCAGCAAGCAAAAGTTAAATTGATCTAACCATTATTTTCGGAGTAATATAAAAACGCTTTGTGATATGTATAAAATAAATATAGAAACGCAATTATTTCTATTTCAAAACTTGGTGTTCGATGTGCCACGTCTTCCCGACGTCAAATCGATCTAAAATTTTGTACAAATTACTTTTTTATGAAATAGTACAAGTTTAGAGGGCGGCTTGGTAAAAATGTTAGGGTCGAAAAATAAGGTCCACCCTAGTGTCCATTCATTAAACTCCGTTATTGAATAAAAGGATGGCTATTTCTCCATGCTTATTACTTTCATTATTGGTGTTTAAACATTTGAAGGAAGTCATATCGTAGGTATTCGCAGGAGCTTTTATGTGCGATCCATCCAGTTCCTGGCCAATCATCATTAACATTTTTTGGTACCGTAAATTTTTCAAATCCTCCTTACTATTCAATTTTGTATTGAACTGTAGACCAATAATGACGCATAAATCTTTAATTGTTTCGAGTTGTAGGGTATTTAAGGGTGTAGGGTATTTAGGGTCGAATATATAAATATCGTTTTCGGTTATTTGTAGACTATATAATATATAATATTCCTAACTAATAGCCAGATTTTATCGCACAAAGAAAATTCTTATTGTCCTTTCCAAAACATAAAAAGTTATAGTCAAGCTTCAATCAAGCGGTTTATTTTGTTGGTTCAATAGCATTCTTTACAAGAGAAATTATTTAAGGTACACAAAACCCTAGCATTTACTATTGAAATAAGAAGTTGTTACCATTTAGACTAAACATTGTTCATAGTATAGATATAAGGTTTTCTTAGACAAACATATGTTTTAAGCTAAATTATGTTATGACTATTTTGATGGTTCGGCTATACGGAGAAGAAAAGAAAAAAATTAGAACTAATAATAATAGGAATCAAAAAGAACAAGGAAAAGAAGAAGAAAAAGAAAATAAGAGTAAGAATGGCATCCTAGCTTTACCAACTCATGTCTGTACTTCAATGTGAACAGGCTTTGTTCTTAAAATTTAATAATTTAGACAAAAATTTTATTACAAATTTATTCCTAAAATATCAAACAACAACACTATCTCTTTTCTCAAAGACATATTTACAAACCCATCGCTCATTAACTATCTAAACCGGATCAAACAAATCTCTTACTCCTGAAGGCAATAATAATCAGCGCTAAAGGAATATTATTTAAAACACTGAAATTAAAAAAAAATATTAGAAGAACAAATTAAAGAAAAAACCATGTCATAATATATTCATGAAACCATATCATCCATGATCAACTAGATGAACTGTAACCATATTCAAAATCTACTCATAATATTTTCTATATGTCCGTTCTCTCAGTATAAACAAAAAATAAAAGCCGATAAAAAAATCACATGCACATCAAATGCTTAACAGAACAACGATATATATATATAACGATATATATTATACAATGAATAAAAAAAGAAGAAGAAGAACAGCATCCTAGGTTTGCCTGTTTAAGCCACGCATGTCACCACTTAAATATCAACAGCATGCGTTGCCATTCCTAAAAATAACCAACAACAAAAATACAGCAAGAGTAAATCGTCCACTACTACAACAACATAAACCAAACTCCTACAAGAACAACAAAGCAAAACCTCTACAGACCGCTTTTACTGTTTCATCAGTCTATTGCTATGTAGATTAGCCTTAAAAATGTCAACAACAACATGATACGTGTATATTAACTTATTCTAGTTGTATGTTCAAATTCTACCTATACTTGTATTAAAGATCTGAAAATTACGACAAGCAATATACATTATAAGTGAATAATAGTATTTCTATCGATGTCAACAAGTGCCGCATACGCACGCTAAGCATAGTCTTACCAGAAATACTACCAGCCATCTGAATCCGTCTCTGTCGCTACATCTATACTACCCGTCTGTCCTTTACGTCTGTCAGTCTGTCCGCCTCTTTGTCCGTCTTTGCTTTCAAATTTAGAGTTAGATGTGATAAGTTGAAGAGTGCTTAACTGTTTCGGTTAGGTTGAATATATAAATATCGTTTTGATTATTTGCGTATACACTATATGACTACCTTATGATTTGGTTACACGCGGAAAAAAGAAAAAGTATCAGAAGCAAGGTTTACCTTCTCAAGCCTCTAATGTCTGCACTTCAGTACCAATATCATGCTTCTCTCAATATCTCTCTTCTCAAACACATATTCACAAACTCATCGCTCAGTGACTAACTAAACCATATCAAACAAATCTCCTACACCTAAAATCAATAATAATTAGCGTTAATGAAATATTATTTAAAACACTGAAGTTCGAAAATATATTACAAGAACAAATTACAGGAAAAAAATTATGTCATCAAATAATTATCCTACAACAAAGAAAAGATAAGCAAAAGAACAACAAAAAAAGATAAGAAAAAGAACAACATAAGCAAAACTCATACAGAAAACTGCTCCATAAGTGTGTCGGCAGATTAGCTAACCATAAAAAAATTAAATAACCCATATTGCTAACACTCTATGAGGCTACCAACCAAAGTTCACTTGAAAAGTTCATAATTCATGTAGTAATAACAAAAAAAAGGAATAAAATAAAAGCAATAAAAAATATTCCATCAATGTCCTCAAGATTAAATTTCAACAAGTACAGCATACGCTAAGCATATTCCCAACGCGAAAACATAAACATTGTACATCTCCAAAATATTATTTCATGTGTATAAAAAGAAATCCCTAAATTTGTTATATTAACTCTATCGACTCGCCACTCCATTCCTGAGAAAATTCGCACGAATATCAACGATAAGATCAAATTTAAACGAAAAATATTCTTCTTTCGGTCTATATGTGTGTGTCTGTCTGTCTGACCTTTACCTCTGTCCGTCTGTTAGTCTATATAACTATCTGTATGTCTGTCTGTATATCTTCTGTGTTTATAAATGTGTGGATAATAGTCTCTAAAATTAACCAAAAAAATATATTATAATTCTAATTATAAATAAATAAATAAATATATAAAATAAATAAATAAATATAAACATAAAATTTAAATTATAATAATATACATACATACATAAAACTTGGAAAGAAAATTACTTCTACAATAGCATAGCACTTTACTGATATACCAAACACCTACCATATAAAAATACTAAAAATCAAAAGGCTGATTTGCGTTGATTTGAATTAACAACCACAATACAGTAAGGAAAACTCCTACAACAACAGCTTCGACTATTCCATCCGACCGCCTGTAGGTTATTAGGTTATCCCTTAAAAGGTCAACCGCAAACACGTGCATGTTTCCCTACTATCACATCAACACAAAGCCCCGAAATTACTACTGTGTACCCAACATAATCACGCTACATAGTGCAAGTGCTGAGAAAAGGTTGATTTGGGTTGCTACGATCAAAGTATCGAAGTGAATCATCCCCTGAAATAAATAACATGTGTGTGTGTGTGTTTTTTTTTTTTTTTTTGTCTGGTCGAAACCCTTCATGGGTTCTGCTGCTAGGTCCTCTGAGCAGTCAGGTATGTGAGACTCTTACTCACTAAAACCACCTCATCTCGTATTCATCCGCCCCACGGGACTGCCGTTAAGTATTACATCGTGAGAGCGCTGGCTTTATGTAGCCATCTCCTCTATTCTTTTTCTCTCTTTCAAGTCTCCTTTGCTCAGTCATGGCGAGCGCCGCCATTCGGCTCACAGCGTTCCAATACGCTGGGTTCGCTTCCATTATGCTCACTATATTTGCTGGTGTAACATCAGTACCGATCTGTCTTTGCAAGTCGCTTCTTAGAACTTCGTACCGTTGGCACTTGAAGAACACGTGTTCAGCATCTGCGACTGTCAGTGGCTCACAGTGTTGGCAGAATGGATTCTGTTCGTATCCAAATCTGTGCAGGTATGACTTGAAGCATCCGTGTCCGCTGAGTAATTGCGTCAGGTAGAAATTTACTTCTCCGTGTGCTCTGTTCAGCCAAGAATCTAGGTTCGGGATGAGCTGGTACGTCCACCTTCCATTGTTAGCATTTTGCCATTTTTGCTGCCATCCTTCGGTACTTAATTGTCGTGCCGCGCGACGATTAGCTGCAGACCGAGCTGCAGGCGCTCCTTCCAATGTGAGGGGCGCATTATTTGAGTCTGTGCGTTGGTACTGTAGTGCTTCTTCAGCTAATAGACCCAGAGGAGTCAGCCCCGCGATCACTAATGCCGCATCTTCAGAGATCGTACGGAAACCATAGCATACTCTCAAGGCACACAGCCGGTATGTAGCCTTTATACCCCTCGCATAGCTTCTTACTAGTAGAGTATCTTCCCACACCGACATTCCGCACATAGCCATGGACTTGACTACGCCTGCCAGTAGCTGTCTCCGTCGCTGTTTGGGCCCCGTGCATTTAGCATAATTCTAGAAAGGCTCGCCACAGCACCTGCGGTTTTTCGTTGGATGTAGGTCAGGTGCGCTGAAAACGTCAATCGATGATCTTTCATCACACCAAGATACTTAACGAAGGGTTTCAACGTGATAACCGTGTTGCCAACTCTAATGTCTATCACTTTCACTTTTTTCCTGCTGCTTATGAGCACAGCCTCAGTTTTGTGCTCCGCCAGCTTCAGCGTGGCTGAAGATAGCCAGTTCTTTACGCCCTCAATGGTTGCCTCTGTTGCCTCCTTAATCTCATGTAGGTGCTTAGCTACAGTGACTAGGGCAATATCATCTGTGAACCCAACAATCTTCGTTTCCTCAGGCGTCGCCAGCTCCAGTACTTCATTATACATAATATTCCATAGGGCTGGGCCCAAAACTGAGCCCTGTGGCACTCCTCCAAGCACTTCATATTTCCTTTGCCCATCCGCAGTGTCAAACAATAATACGCGTTCATGCAGGTAGCTGGAAATAAGATTGTACAGGTACGCTGGAATCTCAAATTTACGCAGGGCGCGTAGGATCCTTTGCCAGTTCGCAGAGTTAAATGCATTTCTCACATCCAGCGTTACAATTAAGCAGTACTCCTTTGTGCCTCCAAGCCAGCGGCGTCCTTCTATGGCTTTCTGCGCTATACCTTTTACGAGTTGTAGGACGTCCACCGTTGATAAACCTTTTCTGAATCCGAATTGCCGATTAAAGAGTCGTTCGTTTGTGGCGGCGTCTAGTCTATCCTTAATTATTTGTTCCAGGAGTTTCCCAAGCGTATCCAGCATGCAAAGAAGTCGATAATCAGAGGGGCTGGTAGGGTTCTCTGTTTTCGGTATGAGCACGAGCCGTTGCCGCTTCCATCTTTTGGGAAATGTACCCTTAGCGACGCAGATATTGAAGGCTTTCCGCAGGATATCAACTTTTTCAGTAGCAAAGGTTTGGATAGCTATATTAGGAATGCAATCAGGCCCAATTGCCTTATTAAGGTTCAGCTGTGTGTGTGTGTATGTGTGTGGATATTAGACTCTAAAATTAAAAAATTCAGAGGAAAAAAATATTATAAATAAATAAATAAATATAAATAAATATATAAATAAATAAATAAATATATAAATAAATAAATAAATATAAGTTATAAATTATGATAATATACATACATACATAACACTTGATCTTTAAATCTATAATACTATCACACAGCAAGCGAATCATCCCCTAAAATAAATAACAACAATAACAACCACATAGCAAAATGTCTCACTTCTACAATAGCATAGCACTTTACCGATATACCGAACACACGCCATGTAAAAAAGTCTAAAAAATATGCTACGCTTTTTTTCCGTATTTATTCCCACCAAAGACAAAATCGCACCTTCATTCCTAACACTGAGAAATTAGAAAAAAAGACTAAAAAAGTATGCTACACTAAAAACTTCTCACTGACGCCATCTACTTCGGTATAGCAAACGATCGGCATTCCTAAGTCTATATCACAGACACAAGCCTAAATGATCATTCCAAAGCACTTATTCACGATGGCCATCTGGTGGACGATAGCATAGTTACAAACCTATAGGCTACCTATAGTGTATTCTGGAATACACTGGAATCACCATGTTAGAACCATCAAACATAAAAAGAATTGTTGGATAACAATATGCGGTGGTCTGTAGCTCATGAAATCAGGGATAGGGATAGAATACAAACGCTTGTATTTCAAAATGAAGATGAGGGTCTTCTCATCCCTGAAAATTTTTTTGAGAACGAAAATATAATATCGAAAGAGCTATTGAAAATGCTAGAGATACAACATTTAAATTCAACATGGAATTGTGTGCTGAATATTTCAAAATGATAGATGAGGATGAAATGGTGGTTGAGGCGAAATCTTTTCAACCAAAGATGATATTACTTCAAAAAGTTGAAGACATAAGTGCCATCTATGATGACATGTGCCAACTGATTAGCTCCAAAATGGGTGAGTTCCAGAAAAGGGACAGTGGATGGTCCCTACTTAGAATATGTCACCTAGAGGTGAACAAATACATATATAGGCCATTGAAGGGATCCTCATACATCCCGCTCCCAGAATTCCTGCAGAAGAAGCACGGCTGCGTCAATATACAAAATACCGATCCGTACTGCTTCAAATGGGCAACAATATCAGCGCTTGTTGACGGGCAAAAAGATCCCCAAAGACCGCAAAATTATGGAATCAACAACATCGAAGCAGAGGAAATTGTACTACACAATGGAGCTGTAATAAACTTTGTGGGATTGACGTTCCCCATGCCCATAAGCAGCATCGATCGATTTTGAAAAGCAAAATCCGAACATAAGCATCAACGTGTTTGGATTTGATAAAGTTTCGAGCAACATCGAGGGACCCTATCATTGCACAAAGCAGGAAAAGGTGCAGCATATCCTGCTGTTATTGCTAAAGGAGGAGGGGTAGTTCCACTATGTATGGATTAAAAATATATCAAGGTAATTACAATTATGCGATAAATTCAAATAAATTCTGTTTGCAGATTAACTTTCTTATATTAAGTATAATAATTATAAATATTCCTGATAATTTATTGTTCTCTTTACAGATTCATAAAACATCAAGAAACTTCCCATCGCAGAAAAAGATTTTTTTGCAATAGTTGCCTACAGTACTCTCACAATGAGAGTACTCTACAACGACACAAGCTTGTGTGTGGGACGACAGTAGCAGAGATGCCGGCGTTTGATAAAGCGGTAATTAATTTTAAGAATTTTAGCAATAAATTGTATGTAATATTTGTAGTCTATGCAGACTTCGAATGTGTTCTAAGTAGCGTAGGTTGAGCTAGTAATATTAATAATAGTAATAAGCATATTCCGATAGCTTTTAGTTATTATATATGTTGTAATTATAATAGTAGCTTGAGTAGGTTTAATATTTATTCAGGGGAAGATGCCACCCAAAAATTTATAGAATATTTAGTTAGTGATGTAAGAGATGTCTGTAATAATTATTCAAGTGTAGTTAGGTCCATGAACTCGTTGTCTAATGAAGAGGCAAAACTTCAAATGGACTCCACTTCTTGTCATATTTGCGAACAAGAATTGGGGGCTAATAGAGTGGCAGATGTTTCCATTTAACTGGAAAGTACAGGCGGCCGGCACATAACGAATGCAATTTAAAATTTCAAATTGCAAAGTTTGTGCCTGTATTTTTCCATAATTTTTCTGGCTATGACTGCTTTTGTGGTGTCCTCGGGGTAGTCTTCTTTGTGGTTAAGTTGTCCTCTGGACAACGAATAAAAACTCCTTCTTTAGGATTACATTTTTTATATTTTTATTTATTATTATTTTTATACACTCCTGTTATAACTACACTTATTATGAAACTAACGCGCGACTTTATACGCGACTATGTTGCTCGGAGATATTTTCTAGACTCTTGTTGGAAATTTTTCTTGTTTCCACGTTGTCTCGGTTGACACACCCGACGACCGAACCAAAGGGGGTCAGTATGCCGTGTTTCGCAATTTCCATTATTTCGCAATAATTTATTTGTGATATAACCAATATCAAATCGCGGAAGAAAATCGTTCCCAATTTAATTTGTGATATTAGCAATATCAAATCGCGGAAGAAAATCGTTCCCAATTTAATTCTTCCGCGTGTGGATTCTGATCGTTGGTTCTTTGGAATTATCCTCAATTTCCTAATAATTAAAACGCCGACCGCTGAGAATGCTTAACTCCAGTTAAGCCTTTTATTATTTACAGTTTAGTTATTACAAAGTTCAGTTCTATTGCTAATTATTACAACGTTTATTCTATTCCTAATCGCGCAAGGGATATACGATAATTAGTATGACAAGTGTAGCGATACATGTTGTCCGTTACTTTGTCGTCGACGCGGCCGTGATGTGTTATTTATACTTACTCCGCTTTCTGCCAGCGTCGGCAGAAAGGAAAGCAGCGCCGAATACGACACCGGCGAACGTCCACGACTTGTTTATTCGACGTCGACAGCGTTAGCTAATCAGTCTAGCCGGCGGAATGTAAACAATGGCGACGGCAAAGTGCACGCTCAGCACTGCTGTATCGTTTACAGCAATGAAGCGGTTGTTTGTTTGCTTTGGCTCGTCGATCATTCGACCAGCCAAGTAGCGTAAACTCACTTCGAAGTGGAGTGCAACAAAGTATCGCGTCGTTAAGGATCCGATATCCGAACGACTCCACCTAATTAAAGTTTAATGCTCGGACGTGTGTGGTATGTATGATCGCTCGTCAGCGAACACACACACGCACACGTGCACGCCACAGAACTCCCCCCTAGCGACGGCGTCGCGATACAAGGGAAGTGCACGTCGTAGTGCCTTGCTTAAAATATGGTCGTCCAAATATGCCTATCGTCGTATCGCTTAAAATTACTTACTATACTGTTATTATACACCTAAAAAAATACGTTATTCTATTCTCTACAATAAGTTTGTCGAACATCCGCGCTGCTGCGGAATCTAATATCTAATCTAACTAAACTGTTCAAAGCTGTTCAAAAGATGTTCGTAGCTGTTCAAAAGGTGTTCATAGCTGTTCAAAAGGTGTTCAGAGCTGTTCAAAAGGTGTTCAGAGCTGTTCCAAAGGTGTTCAGAGCTGTTCAGAAGGTGTTCATAGCTGTTCGAAAGGTGTTCAAAAGGTGTTCAGAGCTGTTCAAAAGCTGTTCAGAGCTGTTCAAAAGGTGGTCAGAGCTGTTCAAAAGGTGTTCAGAGCTGTTCAAAAGGTGTTCATAGCTGTTCAAAAGCTGTTCAGAGCTGTTCAAAAGCTGTTCAGAGCTGTTCAAAAGCTGTTCAGAGCTGTTCAAAAGGTGTTCATTGCTGTTCAAAAGGTATTCAGAGCTGTTCAAAAGCTGTTCAGAGCTGTTCAAAATGTGTTCAGAGCTGTTCAAAAGCTGTTCAGAGCTGTTCAGAGCTGTTCAAAAGCTATTCAAAAGGTGTTCAAAAGCTGATCTGAAATATTGTATGTTGTTGCTAAAATGGATGAGAAGATATTAAAAGACCTAAACAAAACTAAACGCATATTAAAACAGAAATTTAAGAATATAAAATTAGGAAAAGCAGATTTAGAGAATGAACTAGAAAAGACATTTAGCCACATCACAAAACCTCTAAAAGAGATAGTCAAGCACTCCAATACAAATTATAATAAGGTTAAGCATAACATTAAAAACAATAAGGTACCACTGAAAGTAAAAACAAGTACTCCAGCTAAAGCACGAAAAGTCGATTTCTCAAACGAAACTCTTATCAATAGTAATGACGATGAAGACGACGACTTTTTCTCTCAAATAGAAGATGCTGAAGATATAGTGAATGGATCAAGCGAAACAAAATTATTCTCTGAACTCGATACTACAAGCGACGATCCAAAATCTACTGAATCAATGGTGTATTCCGACTTAGAACAATAGAATCAGTTGGATACCACATATGGCCCATACAAGGGATCCGAGGGTACATGGCGAATCGGTAATAGCCCTTTCTCATTACGCGATAATAAAATAATAATATCCGATAATAGTTGGAACTTTACACCTGGATTGCTTCAATTATTATTCAGCAAAGAACCATCAAATTATGACGATAAAGATCTACAAGATTACAAAAGTATTTTAGTAAATACTAGTGTTCACAAACCTAATTTTAACAGCACTGGACGAGCAAAGGGAAGTAAAGCCTTCAAATACACCAACATCATAAAGCCATTATTCAGTGAGATAACTCCATTGACTACCTCACAAAATCAAACTAAGGGAAGCGGTTTAATGAGTGTTAACAAGCAAAAGCCAAACTATATTTATTGGGATGATCCAAATGAGTTTGTAGATAGGTTAAGGCTATTAGTATCATCACAATCTGCAGGACACACCAATCACAACAACGAAATAGTTTCAATACTCGAAGAACTTACGGAAGCTAATATAATTGTATAATTATCATATAAATAACCACAATTTCCATAAATATATATAATTGTAAAATGAGCGTCGACAAGTTCGATCATTATTCCATAGAGAAGTCATTAAACAATAAATTAAAAAGAAATTTTACAAGAACCTTGGGATTCAATTTGGACAATGATAAAAACTTGGATCTTCGTTGGAAACGCTTAAGGAATATTAATGCTCCTGTCGAAGACAATGATGCAGTAACAAAATCATTTGCTGAAGATAGTATGAATCGAATCAAAGTGGAATTTCAAAGAGAAAACAATTTACTAAAGCAAAATATTTACAAAGAAATCAAACAGACTCACATGCAAATTCAAGCAGAGAACTCATTGGTAAAGGAAAAAATAGATAAAGACATTGAAAAAGTTAACAAAAATCATCAATTACTTGTTGCAGATAGTATTAAACAGATAAAGGTTGAATTGAAAGAAGAAAACGATATACTAAGGGAAAAAATAGACAACGACATTAAGAAAGTCAAACAAAATCTTCGGTCACTTGTTGAAAATAGTACTACTCCTATAAAAGATTATTTTAAAAACGAAATCGATATACTAGGTGAAAGAATAATAAAGAAGTCGTTGAAATAATATATGTAAAACTCCGAAACAAGAAACAACACGTTGACAGTAATAACAAGAACTATGCAGATGCTATAAGCGAAGGGCTTGAGCGGTTTACAAGTTTCGTAAATGAAGAACTAAATAAAGGAAATTCAATAGCTGAAATAGATATGAAACTTGTCGATTTGATCTTAAAATCCGAAGATAGATTAGAAGATAAAATGCTTCAGGAAATATAAAAAATGAATAAAAACCCTGATATGTCTATGAAGAGAGGTTTAGTAGAGGAGCTACACAGGCAAGCTCGTAAGAACTTTAAGCGAAGGCGAGTAATAACCAAGGGAATATATGATCTCTGGCAAGCAGATTTAGTGGAAATGGATAGTTATTCTACATATAATGATGGATACCGCTTTCTTCTAACTGTAATAGACACATTCTCGAAATATGGCTGGATTGTACCCTTAAAATCTGAAAACGCTATTGATGTTACTAAAGCCATGAAATCCCTACTCGATTTAAGAAGAACACCAAGCAATTTACAAACTGATGACGGCAAAGAATTCTTCAACGGAAAATTTCAAAATTTAATGAAAAACCAGTAAGAAAGCTATATTCGGCCTGGCCGAATCTTAGATATCCTGCACCTAAAAGTTTTGAAAAAAGAGCCGAAGCTAGGGTGGGGCGAGGGTGGCGGTCCACTCTGGGTGGCACAATGTCGGAGGCGGCAGTTGTGGAAATCAAGTTTTGACTTATTGAATTCTAGGCATTTTTGGGGCTACAAGTTGATTAACCGTCCCGGGCTCCATGAGACCTGGCTACGCCTCTATATAAATAGTAGGCGTGGTCATTACCTTTTTCAAAACAAAATAACTAGCTTAGTTGTTTTATAATTGTGTTCATTTAAACTTTATTTCCGTGGTAATAAACTTGTTTTCATACTGCTATACTGTATATGTAGTGTAAAAGTGGGCGGACCGCACCCAGTTTTGATGTAATAATGTTTTTTTGTAAAACAAGTTGTTATCTAAAGTTTTATTCAGGAAGTTTATATATTTAACAATATAACCCGCTTTTTCCTGTGTTGTGTATCTCGGGGTGGTCCTTTATTAAGCAAGCCTATCGTCCTTTTAACATTAAACACTTTGTAGTTCGATTTTTATTGTTTTTATTCAACACTTTTGTCTATACTTAATTTAATCAATTATATCTCTCTTACAATCACTTTTAGCGACACTATTAATTATCTTAATCTAACACTAACTTTTCCGCGACTTTCCACGCGTTTCTCGAGACGACCTCCTCGCTTGGTTATAAGTTTTCGACTGCCGTTCGAATCTTTTTCTGGTTTTCACTCTGGCTTGGTCGACGCACCCGTCGACCGCACCAAAGTGGGTCGGTGTTGGCGCGTGTCGCAATTTCCATTCGTTCCCAATTTTTTGTATTGCGAAGTATCAATATCGGCAGAATTAAATCGTTCCCAATTTAATTCTTCCGCGTTTGGTTTTGGATTATTTTTATTATTTCTTTAAACCAAGCGTTTTATGGTCACAGCAAAGAGCTATGATTTTTACGGTTTGGAAACTCGCTACCGAGCGCTAGCTTCCACGATCCATACCAATGCAAACGCTCTGGTTGCTGACTCGACTCACCAAAGCTTGACTAAAGCTTTTGGCTACCAAGCAAAGTGCGGTGGTTGCTGGTTTGGCTTTCAAAAATATAAAATAGAAAGCTTGACTGGAAATTGCGATCGCGACATACAACACTGTGTAACCTAAAAGTGGGCGCCCATATTTGGCATATTAACCTTTAATACTACTCTATACCCAGGAATGAAATTTTGTTGTAATAGCTCAAAAACGAACGCTGATATCACATTTTTAATAAAAAATAGGCGTGTTCGTGGACCGATTTTGCCCATTGCCCATTGCCAAACCTGCACACCATAAGAAACAAATTTTATGCAAAATTTCATCACGATATCTTCACCGGTTCTCCTGTTATCGTGATTTCAACAGACAGACAGACAGACAGATGGACGGACATGGCTAAATAGACTCAGGAGGTCTCGTTGAGTAGTGGTTATATGGCGGTTCAAGAACAAAGGAAAACGTGGGTGCGTGGGTGCGCAAACTTTTGATAGTGCCTGTACATTTTGTACTGTACATTTCGGCTTGTGTCTTTGCTAAAAGTATAGTTTTAGGGGCGTTTTAATGTGGTTTTCTCAAACGTTTGATAATGATTATACATTTGTACTGTACATTTAGGAAAATGTCTTTGCTGAAAGTATAGTTTTAGGGGTTTTTTTTTTGTTTTCTCAAACTTTTGTGAGTGAGTGCACATTTGCATTACACATTTAGGATTGTGTCTTTGCTAAAATATGGTTTTAGGGGTGTTTTCTGGGTTGATTTTTCACCTTTTAGCCGATAGGTTTGTAACTATGCTATCGTCCACCAGATGGCCATCGTGAATAAGTGCTTTGGAATGCTCATTTAGGCTTGTGTCTGTGATATAGACTTAGGAATGCCGATCGTTTGCTATACCGAAGTAGATGGCGTTAGTGGGGAGTTTTTAGTGTAGCATACTTTTTAGTCTTTTTTTCTAATTTCTCGGTGTTGGTTATGAAGGTGTGATTTTGTCTTTGATGTGAATAAATAGGGAAGAGAAAAGCGTAGCATACTTTTTCAGTCTTTTTATATGACGTGTATTTGGTATATCGGTAAAGTGCTAAGCTATTGTAAAAGGCAGAAGTTTTGCTATGTGGTTGTTGTTGTTGTTATTTATTTTAGGGGATGGTTCACTTGCTGTGTGATAGTAGATTTAAAGATCAAGTGTTATGTAAGTATATTATTATAATTAATAAATTATTTTATATTTCTATTTTATATATTTATTTATATTTATATATTTATATATTTATTTATATTTATATATTTATTTATTTATTTATAATTATATTTTTTTCTTTTGAATTTTTTTAATATTGCTATGTGGTTGTTGTTGTTGTTCTTTATTTTAGGGGATGATTCACTTCGGCACTTTGATCGCCAGCTGCAACAATCTGGCTCCGAAGTTCTGTGGAATTTCAATTAAATAAAGTCGTAAATTACGGATCGGTTGACATTTTAATGGGATAACCTTTTTTTATCAGCACTTGCACTATGAAGCGTGAGTGTTTGTGTACACAGTAGTAATTTCGGGTCTTTGATCACCTGTTGTGTGATAGTAGAAAGATCAAGTGTTATGTATGTAGGTATATTATTATAATTTATTATTATAATTTATAACATATATTTTATATTTGTATTTATTTATTTATTTATTTATTTATTTATATATTTATTTATATTTATATATTTATTTATTTATTTATAATATTTTTTTCTTTTGAATTTTTTAATTTTAGAATCTAATATCCACACACACGCACACATGTTATTTATTTTAGGGGATGATTGACTTCGATACTTTGATCGTAGCAACCCAAATCAACCTTTTTCAGCAATTGCACTATGTAGCGTGATTATGTTGGGATACAAAGTAGTAATTTCGGTGCTTTGATCACCTGGTGTGTGATAGTAGGGAAACATGCACGTGTTTGCGGTTGACCTTTTAAGGGATAATCTACAGGCGGTCGGATGGAATAGTCGAAGCTGTTGTTGTAGGAGTTTTCCTTGCTGTGTTGTGATTATTAATTCATAACAACGTCAATCAGCCTTTTTTTGAATTTTAGTATTTTTATATGTTAGGCTATTGTAGAAGTAAGAAGTTTTTGCTATATGTTTGCTGTTGTTGTTATTTATTTTTCCTGGTTATTTTCTGGTATTTTTCTTTCCAAATTTTATGTATGTATGTATGTTATTAATATTTAAATTTTTATATTATTTATTTATTTATATTATTATATTATTTAATTTTATTTATATTTATTTATTTATTTTATATATTTATTTATTTATTTATAATTAGAATTACGAGTATAATATATTTTTTCGGTTGGATTTGTTTTTTTCATTTTAGAGTCTATTATCCACACATTCATAAACACAGAAGCTATACAGACAGACATACAGATAGTTATACAAGTAGTGGTTATATGGCGGTTCTGGGACAAAGGAACCGTGGGAGCGGCTGGGAGCGCAAACTTTTGATAGTGACTGTACATTTTGTACTGTACATTTAAGCTTGTGTCTTTGCTAAAAGTATAGTTTTAGGGGCGTTTTAATGTGGTTTTCTCAAACTTTTGATAGTGATTATACATTTTTACTGTACATTTAGCATTGTGTCTTTGCTGAAAGTATAGTTTTAGGGGTTTTTAAAATAATTATTGCATTTTTTAGCCATTTAGGATTGTGTCTTTGCTAAAATATGGTTTTAGGGGTGTTTTCTGGGTTAATTTTTCACCTTTTAGTCGATAGGTTTGTAACTATGCTATCATCCACCAGATGGCCATCATGAATAAGTGCTTTGGAATGCTCATTTAGGCTTGTGTCTGTGATATAGACTTAGGAATGCCGATCGTTTGCTATACCGAAGTAGATGGCGTTAGTGGGGAGTTTTTAGTGTAGCATACTTTTTTAGTCTTTTTTGATAATTTCTCGGTGCTGGGAATGAATTTGTGATTTTGTCTTTGGTGGGAATAAATAGGGAAGCAAAAAGCGTAGCATACTTTTTAGTCGTTTTATATGACGTGTGTTTGGTATATCTGTAAAGTGCTAATCTATTGTAGAAGTCAGATGTTTTGCTATGTGGTTGTTGTTGTTGTTATTTATTTTAGGGGATGATTCACTTCGGCACTTTGATCGCCAGCTGCAACAATCTGGCTCCGAAGTTCTGTGGAATTTCAATTAAACAAAGTCGTAAATTAAGGTTCGGTTGACATTTCAAGGGATAACCTTTTTTTATCAGCACTTGCACTATGAAGCGTGATTGTTTGGGTACACAGTAGTAATTCGGTGCTTTGATCGCCCGCTGTGGGATAGTAGAAAGATCAAGTGTTATGTATGTAGGTATATTATTATAATTTATTATTATAATTTATAACATATATTTTATATTTGTATTTATTTATTTATTTATTTATTTATATATTTATATATATTTATATATTTATTTATTTATTTATAATATTTTTTTCTTTTGAATTTTTTAATTTTAGACTCTAATATCCACACACACGCACACATGTTATTTATTTTAGGGGATGATTAACTTCGATACTTTGATCGTAGCAACCCCAAATCAACCTTTTTCAGCAATTGCACTATGTAGCGTGATTATGTTGGGATACAAAGTAGTAATTTCGGTGCTTTGATCACCTGGTGTGTGATAGTAGGGAAACATGCACGTGTTTGCGGTTGACCTTTTAAGGGATAATCTACAGGCGGTCGGATGGAATAGTCGAAGCTGTTGTTGTAGGAGTTTTCCTTGCTGTGTTGTGATTATTAATTCATAACAACGTCAATCAGCCTTTTTTTGAATTTTAGTATTTTTATATGTTAGGCTATTGTAGAAGTAAGAAGTTTTTGCTATATGTTTGCTGTTGTTGTTATTTATTTTTCCTGGTTATTTTCTGGTATTTTTCTTTCCAAATTTTATGTATGTATGTATGTTATTAATATTTAAATTTTTATATTATTTATTTATTTATATTATTTAATTTTATTTATATTTATTTATTTATTTTATATATTTATTTATTTATTTATAATTAGAATTACGAGTATAATATATTTTTTCGGTTGGATTTGGTTTTTTGATTTTAGAGTCTATTATCCACGCATTCATAAACACAGAAGCTATACAGACAGACATACAGATAGTTATACAGACTAACAAACGAACAGACTGACAGAGGTAAAGGACAGACAGACATACACAAATATAGACCGAAAGGTTTTCGTTGTTTTCGTTGAAATTTGATCTTGTCGTTTTAGGAGTTTGGCTTATGTTGTTGTTGTATACGATTTACTCTTGCTATGTTGTTATTGTTCTTTTTAGAAATATATGTAATCGCGTGTCGCTGATACTCAATACTTGTATAGCTTGTTATAGGATAAGATTCGATGCCCGTTCGAATTTTTCATGAATGGAGTGGCGAGTCGATAGAGTTAATATAACAAATTTAGGGATTTCTTTCTATGCACATGAAGTAATATTTTAGCAAAATGTACAATGTTTATGTTGTCGCGTTGGGAATATGCTTAGCGTATGTTGTACTTGTTGAAATTTAATCTTGAGGACATTGATGGAATATATTTTATTGCTTTTTTTTTTTTGTTATTACTAAATGAATTATGAACTTTTCAAGTGAACTTTGGTTGGTAGCCTCATAGGTTATTACTAATATGGGTTATTTAATTTTTTTATGGTTAGATAATCTACCGACACACTTATGGAGCAGTTTTCTGTATGAGTTTTGCTTATGTTGTTCGTCTTATAGACGATTAATTCTTGTGGTGTTGTTGTTTTTATTTTTAGGAATAGAGAATGCTGTCGATATGTTCTTATAGTATTCGATAGTGTCGATATGTTCTTATAGTATTCTTATTTTACTTCTTCATTTCTTTGTTGTAGGATAATTATTTGATGACATGATTTTTTTTTGCTGTAATTTGTTCTTGTAATATATTTTCGAACTTCAGTATTTTAAATAATATTTCTTTAACGCTAACTATTATTGATTTTAGGTGTAGGAGATTTGTTTGATAAGGTTTAGCTAGTCAATGAGCGATGAGTTTGTGAATATGTGTTTGAGAAGAGAGATATTGAGAGACGCATGATATTGATATTGAAGTGTAGACTTGCTTCTGATTCTTTTCCTCTTTTCCGCGTGTAGCCAAATCATAAGGTAGTCATATAATGTATAAGCTAATAATCAAAACGTTATTTACATATTCAACCTAACCGAAAGAGTTAAGCACTCTTCAACTTATCACATCTAACTCTAAATTTGAAAGAAAAGACGGACAAACAGACGGACAGACTGACAGAGGTAAAGGACAGACGGGTAGTGTAGATGTAGCGACAGAGGCGGATTCAGATGGCTGGTAGTATTTCTACACTTTCTGCGGCACTTGTTGTCATTGATAGCAAATACTATTATTCACTTATAATGTTTATTGCTTGTCGTAATTTTCAGATCTTTAATACAAGTATAGGTAGAATTTGAACATACAACTAGAATAAGTTAATATACACGTATCATGTTATTGTTGACATTTTTAAGGCTAATCTAGCAATAGGCTAATGAAGCAGTAGAAGCGGTTTGTAGGAGTTTTGCTTTGTTGTTCTTGTAGGAGTTTGGTTTATGTTTTTGTAGTAGTAGACGATTTACTCTTGCTGTATTTTTGCTGTTTTTATTTTAAGGAATAGCGACGCATGCTGTTAATATTTAAGTAGTGATCTGAGTGGCTTAAACAGACAAACCTAGGATGCTGTTCTTCTTCCTCTTTTTTATTCGTTATATAGGTTCTGTTAAGTATTTGATGTGCGTGTGATTTTTTTTATCGGTTTTTATATTTTGTTTATACTGAGAACAGACATATAGAAAATATTATGAGTAAATTTTAAACATGGTTATAGGTCGTCTAGTTAATCATGGGTGATATGGTGTCATGAATATATTATGACATGGGTTTTTTCTTTTAATTTGTTCGTCTAATTTTTTTTTTTTTTAATTGCAGTGTTTTAAATAATATTCCTTTAGCGCTGATTATTATTGCTTTTAGGAGTAAGAGATTTGTTTGATCCGGTTTAGATAGTTAATGAGCGATAGGTTTGTAAATATGTCTTTGAGAAATTTTAGGAATAAATTTGTAATTAAATTTTGTCTACATTATTAAATTTTAGGAATCAACGCCTGTTGAGATTGAAGTACAGACATGAGAGGCTTGAGTTGGTAAAGCTAGGATGCCATTCTTACTCTTATTTTCATTTTTCCTCTTTTTTTCCTTGTTCTTTTTTATTACTATTATTATTAGTTCTAATTTTTTTCTTTTCTTCTCCGTATAGCCGAACCATCAAAATAGTCATAACAAAATTTAGCTTAAAACATATGTTTGTCTAATACATATCTATATTATGAACAATGTTTAGTCTAAATGTTAACAACTTCTTATTTCAATATTAAATGCTAGGGATTTATGTACCTTAAATAATTTCTCGTGTAAAGAATACTTTTGAACCAACAAAATAGCTTGACTACAACTTTTTATGTTTTGGAATGGACAATAAGAATTTTCTTTGTACGATAAAATCTGGCTATTAGTTAGGAATATTATATACTATATAGTCTATAAATAACCGAAAACGCTATTTATATATTCGACCCTAAATACCCTACTCTCTTAAATACCCTACAACTTATGATGTCTAACTATAACTTTGAATGGAAAATGCTAAAAGTAGCGTTACAACATATTAAACTCTAAATTTAAGGGTAATCTATAATAATTAAGAAAAATAAAGGAAACATAATGATTTGTACATACACAGAAATAATGAACTCATATATTTCTGTTAAATTTCATTCCAATGGCTTAATCAGTTATAATGCCATCATGATTCCAACAGATAGACGAACAAGGCTAAATCTCAATGAATAACATTTCCACAATAAAATTTTTCATATCATACTTTTTAGGACATCAATTTAAAATCATTAAAGACCATAGGCAATTAATCTGCAGTCTCAAATCCCAAATGCAAATTAATAAGACGGAGAATTGAACTAGACATTAACATGGAAATATAATGCAAACAGATATAAACACTAATTCTTACTATAATCAGTCGCCAGATAAAGGCTCGAAAATGATAATAGAAACAATCTTTAGAAACCAACAACAAGGGGCTTTGAGCTTAAGGAATTCAGACTCTAATCAATTCGAAAAATAAAACGAACAAAAATACAAAGAAAACTCATAGAAACATCTACAATATCGGGCTAGTAATTTTATCAGCCCACTTGTTGATATCAATATATTCAGCTTATTGCAATTCCTAAATCAAAATTCACTTAAACATCGACACACTAGCAACATAACTCAACAAACTATTAGCGAGACAATTATATTCGTAAAACTCAAAATTATACTAACTCCTAATAGAGGCAAGAAATACATAGTATTCATACTTAAACAATCCACATATAATGGACCTACATGCCCACTACAATAACACAAATATTATTTTTAGCATAAAAATCTCCATAATATCCACACAATACATTCACTGCTACATTCATATCCACTTCCTATCAATAAAACAAAGAAAGTTATTACAATAACGCAGCTAGAATTAATACTAACTAAAAATTAAATACTTACTTTAGCTTCAGTAACAAAACATGTAACTGGAATATGAATATGTGTGTGATGCAAACAAATAAATAGGGATATCGGATTAAAACAAACCATTTAAAACAAAATAAAAGCATGGAAGATCAGACTGTAATCAATTCACAAAATAAATATAATACTATATAAATCTAAATTCAAATAAATATAAAAAAAAAATATACTATATGGATAAATAAATATAATGAAAGTAATTATCTAATAGCATGTATAAGACACCGAATTCTATAAGAGAGCTCAATTGTTGAACCTTCTAATAACGGAAAGACTGAGTTTAGTATAGATAGTCCAAAATGGAGTAAAAATTATGAGTACTTGAAGTAGCTATTATATTGGATAAAAAACATTGGCTTCTGCAAAAAATTTTTGAAGTTGTTTGAAAGAAAAGCCAACTAATCCGAAATAAATGATATTCGATGCAGGAGCTTGTGAAAAGCAAAACAATATTAGAGAGTACTTTTTTATTGGCCGACACAAATCTATTAATTATTTTTACTCATACCAACCATAAAAGCAAGCATGTGGTGTGCGATAATGCAAACATGATTATTATGTTTCAGCAAGATGAGATGAATATGAAGCGCATATACAATGATCATGTCGAAAAAGATATGACTAATGCAAAATTTTGTGAATATATGCGAATCAAAACATATGATTTTCCATGAGAATGTTGGAAGGATAAATATGGGATTTCTTGTAATAACCAAAGCTGATCAACTGATAGGAAAGCAGTTCAAAAGCTGATCAACTGATAGGAAAGCAGTTCGAAAGCTGATCAACCTGATAAAAAGCTGTTCGAAAGCTGTTCAAAGCTGATCAACCTGATCAAAAAGCAGTTCAAAGCTGTTTAAAAGCTGATCAACCTCATCAAAAAGCTGTTCAAAAGCTGTTCGACCTCATCAAAAACAGTTCAAAAGCTGATCAACCTGATCAAAAGCTGTTCGAAAGCTGTTCAAAGCTGATCAAAAGCAGTTCAAAAGCTGATCAACCTGATCAAAAAGCAGTTCAAAGCTGTTCAAAAGCTGATCAACCTCATCAAAAAGCTGTTCAAAAGCTGTTCGACCTCATCAAAAACAGTTCAAAAGCTGCTCAAAAGCTGTTCGACCTCATCAAAAGCTGTTCGACCTCATCAAAAGCTGTTCAAAAGCAGTTCAAAAAACTGATCAACCTGATCAAAAGCTGATCATAAGCTGATCGAAACGTAATCAAGAGCTGATATACCTGATCCGATATATGTTATTACTATCGCTAAAATGGATGGGAAAATATTAAAAGATCTAATAAAAAGTAGACACAAATTAAAACAGAAATTAAGAATATAAAATTGGGAAAAGCAGATTTTGAGAATCAATTAGAAAAGACATTTAGCCCCATCATAAAACTTCTAAAAGAATTATTCAAACACTCTAATAAAAATTATAATAAGGAAAAGCATAACATTAAAAATAGTAAGATATCGCTAAAAGTATAAAACAAATACCCCAGTTAAAGCCAGAAAAGTAGATTTTTCAAACGAAACTCTTATCAATAGCAATGACGATGACGATAACTTAGTAAACAAATCAACCCACACAAATTATCCTCTGAACTCTATACTATAAGAGATGAAATCTTCTGAATCAATGCTCTATTCCGAGTTGGAACAACAGAATGAGAGTATACCAAATATGGATCATACAAAGGATTGGGTTTCAAATACGAATTGGAAGTAGTTTGAACTTTACACGTGGATTGCTTCAATTATTATTAGAAGCATCAAATTATAACAAAGCAGATGACATTACAAATTATTTCACATAAACACTAGTGCTCACAGTCATAATTTTAAGATAAATGAACATGTAACGGGACCTAAGGGTTTTCAAGTACATACAACAATATTATAAAGCCATTATTCAGGAACAAATTACCGTTGACTAACTCATAAAACTCACTTTATTGTCATCACAATGATGTTATTAATTTTTCAAACTTAAATGCTGGTTATATGATAACATTTTGATATTTGCGATTGTTATATGTGGGATATTTTCCTTGAGCCGAACTCTAAGATCTACACACCTAACACATAAACACATACACGGTTGAATCTGATCAACCGATCAACCGATCAACCTGATCAACCAGATCAACCGATCAACCAGATCAACCGATCAACCTGATCAACCGATCAACCAGATCAACCGATCAACCTGATCAACCGATCAACCGATCAACCTGATCAACCAGATCAACCGATCAACCGATCATCCAGATCAACCGATCAACCTGATCAACCGATCAACCAGATCAACCGATCAACCTGATCAACCAGATCAACCGATCAATCGATCGATCGATTGATCTGATGAACGGTTGACTAATCGGTTGATTAGGTTGATCGGTTGATCTGGTTGATCGGTTGATCGGTTGATCTGGTTGATCAGGTTGATCGGTTGATCGGTTGATCGGTTGATCGGTTGATCGGTTGATCAGGTTGATCGGTTGATCTGGTTGATCGGTTGATCAGGTTGATCGGTTGATCTGGTTGATCGGTTGATCTGGTTGATCAGGTTGATCGGTTGATCAGATTCAACCGTGTATGTGTTTATGTGTTAGGTGTGTAGATCTTAGAGTTCGGCTCAAGGAAAATATCCCACATATAACAATCGCAAATATCAAAATGTTATCATATAACCAGCATTTAAGTTTGAAAAATTAATAACATCATTGTGATGACAATAAAGTGAGTTTTATGAGTTAGTCAACGGTAATTTGTTCCTGAATAATGGCTTTATAATATTGTTGTATGTACTTGAAAACCCTTAGGTCCCGTTACATGTTCATTTCTCTTAAAATTATGACTGTGAGCACTAGTATTTATGTGAAATAATTTGTAATGTCATCTGCTTTGTTATAATTTGATGCTTCTAATAATAATTGAAGCAATCCACGTGTAAAGTTCAAACTACTTCCAATTCGTATTTGAAACCCAATGATCCATATTTGGTATACTCTCATTCTGTTGTTCCAACTCGGAATAGAGCATTGATTCAGTAGATTTCATCTCTTATAGTATAGAGTTCAGAGGATAATTTGTGTGGGTTGATTTGTTTACTACGTTATCGTCATCGTCATTGCTATTGATAAGAGTTTCGTTTGAAAAATCTACTTTTCTGGCTTTAACTGGGGTATTTGTTTTATACTTTTAGCGATATCTTACTATTTTTAATGTTATGCTTTTCCTTATTATAATTTTTATTAGAGTGTTTGAATGTTTTATATTCTTAATTTCTGTTTTAATTTGTGTCTACTTTTTATTAGATCTTTTAATATTTTCCCATCCATTTTAGCGATAGTAATAACATATATCGGATCAGGTATATCAGCTCTTGATTACGTTTCGATCAGCTTATGATCAGCTTTTGATCAGGTTGATCAGTTTTTTTGAACTGCTTTTGAACAGCTTTTGATGAGGTCGAACAGCTTTTGATGAGGTCGAACAGCTTTTGAACTGTTTTTGATGAGGTCGAACAGCTTTTGAACAGCTTTTTGATGAGGTTGAGCTGCTTTTGAACATCTTTGAACTGCTTTTTGATCAGGTTGATCAGCTTTCGAACAGCTTTTGAACAGTTGATCAGTTTTTGAACTGTTTTTGATGAGGTCGAACAGCTTTTGAACAGCTTTTTGATGAGGTTGATCAGCTTTTGAACAGCTTTGAACTGCTTTTTGATCAGGTTGATTAGCTTTTGAACTGCTTTTGATCAGCTTTGAACAGCTTTCGAACAGCTTTTGATCAGGTTGATCAGCTTTTGAACTGCTTTTGAACTGTTTTTGATGAGGTCGTACAGCTTTTGAACAGCTTTTTGATGAGGTTGATCAGCTTTTGAACAGCTTTGAACTGCTTTTTGATCAGGTTGATCAGCTTTTGAACTGCTTTTGATCAAGTACTCATAATTTTTACTCCATTTTGGACTATCTATACTAAACTCAGTCTTTCCGTTATTAGAAGGTTCAACAATTGAGCTCTCTTATAGAATTCGGTGTCTTATACATGCTATTAGATAACTACTTTCATTATATTTATTTATCCATATAGTATATTTTTTTTTTTTATATTTATTTGAATTTAGATTTATATAGTATTATATTTATTTTGTGAATTGATTACAGTCTGATCTTCCATGCTTTTATTTTGTTTTAAATGGTTTGTTTTAATCCGATATCCCTATTTATTTGTTTGCATCACACACATATTCATATTCCATTTACATATTTTGTTATTGAAGCTAAAGTACGTATTTCATTTTTAGTTAGTATTAATTCTAGCTGCGTTATTGTAATAACTTTCTTTGTTTTATTGATAGGAAGTGGATATGAATGTAGCAGTGAATGTATTGTGTGGATATTATGGAGATTTTTATGCTAAAAATAATATTTGTGTTATTGTAGTGGGCATGTAGGTCCATTATATGTGGATTGTTTAAGTATGAATACTATGTATTTCTTGCCTCTATTAGGAGTTAGTATAATTTTGAGTTTTACGAATATAATTGTCTCGCTAATAGTTTGTTGAGTTATGTTGCTAGTGTGTCGATGTTTAAGTGAATTTTGATTTAGGAATTGCAATAAGCTGAATATATTGATATCAACAAGTGGGCTGATAAAATTACTAGCCCGATATTGTAGATGTTTCTATGAGTTTTCTATGTATTTTTGTTCGTTTTATTTTTCGAATTGATTAGAGTCTGAATTCCTTAAGCTCAAAGCCCCTTGTTGTTGGTTTCTAAAGATTGTTTCTATTATCATTTTCGAGCCTTTATCTGGCGACTGATTATAGTAAGAATTAGTGTTTATATCTGTTTGCATTATATTTCCATGTTAATGTCTAGTTCAATTCTCCGTCTTATTAATTTGCATTTGGGATTTGAGATTGCAGATTAATTGCCTATGGTCTTTAATGATTTTAAATTGATGTCCTAAAAAGTATGATATGAAAAATTTTATTGTGGAAATGTTATTCATTGAGATTTAGCCTTGTTCGTCTATCTGTTGGAATCATGATGGCATTATAACTGATTAAGCCATTGGAATGAAATTTAACAGAAATGTATGAGTTCACTATTTCTGTGTATGTACAAATCATTATGCTTCCTTTATTTTTCTTAATTATTATAGATTACCCTTAAATTTAGAGTTTAATATGTTGTAACGCTACTTTTAGCATTTTCCATTCAAAGTTATAGTTAGACATCATAAGTTGTAGGGTATTTAAGAGTGTAGGGTATTTAGGGTCGAATATATAAATATCGTTTTCGGTTATTTATAGACTATATAGTATATAATATTCCTAACTAATAGCCAGATTTTATCGTACAAAGAAAATTCTTATTGTCCATTCCAAAACATAAAAAGTTGTAGTCAAGCTATTTTGTTGGTTCAAAAGTATTCTTTACACGAGAAATTATTTAAGGTACATAAATCCCTAGCATTTAATATTGAAATAAGAAGTTGTTAACATTTAGACTAAACATTGTTCATAATATAGATATGTATTAGACAAACATATGTTTTAAGCTAAATTTTGTTATGACTATTTTGATGGTTCGGCTATACGGAGAAGAAAAGAAAAAAATTAAAACTAATAATAATAGTAATAAAAAAGAACAAGGAAAAAAAGAGGAAAAAAGAAAATAAGAGTAAGAATGGCATCCTAGCTTTACCAACTCAAGCCTCTCATGTCTGTACTTCAATCTCAACAGGCTTTGATTCCTAAAATTTAATAATTTAGACAAAATTTAATTACAAATTTATTCCTAAAATTTCTCAAAGACATATTTACAAACCTATCGCTCATTAACTATCTAAACCTATCAAACAAATCTCTTACTCCTAAAAGCAATAATAATCAGCGCTAAAGGAATATTATTTAAAACACTGCAATTAAAAAAAAAAAAAATTAGAAGAACAAATTAAAAGAAAAAACCCATGTCATAATATATTCATGACACCATATCACACATGATTAACTAGACGACCTATAACCATGTTTAAAATTTACTCATAATATTTTCTATATGTCTGTTCTCAGTATAAACAAAATATAAAAACCGATAAAAAAATCACACGCACATCAAATACTTAACAGAACCTATATACCGAATAAAAAAGAGGAAGAAGAACAGCATCCTAGGTTTGTCTGTTTAAGCCACGCAGATCACAACTTAAATATTAACAGCATGCGTCGCTATTCCTTAAAATAAAAACAGCAAAAATACAGCAAGAGTAAATCGTCTACTACTACAAAAACATAAACCAAACTCCTACAAGAACAACAAAGCAAAACTCCTACAAACCGCTTCTACTGCTTCATTAGCCTATTGCTAGATTAGCCTTAAAAATGTCAACAATAACATGATACGTGTATATTAACTTATTCTAGTTGTATGTTCAAATTCTACCTATACTTGTATTAAAGATCTGAAAATTACGACAAGCAATAAACATTATAAGTGAATAATAGTATTTGCTATCAATGACAACAAGTGCTGCAGAAAGTGTAGAAATACTACCAGCCATCTGAATCCGCCTCTGTCGCTACATCTACACTACCCGTCTGTCCTTTACCTCTGTCAGTCTGTCCGTCTGTTTGTCCGTCTTTTCTTTCAAATTTAGAGTTAGATGTGATAAGTTGAAGAGTGCTTAACTCTTTCGGTTAGGTTGAATATGTAAATAACGTTTTGATTATTAGCTTATACATTATATGACTACCTTTTGATTTGGCTACACGCGGAAAAAAGGAAAAGAATCAGAAGCAAGTCTACACTTCAATATCAATATCATGCGTCTCTCAATATCTCTCTTCTCAAACACATATTCACAAACTCATCGCTCATTGACTAGCTAAACCTTATCAAACAAATCTCCTACACCTAAAATCAATAATAGGTAGCGTTAAAGAAATATTATTTAAAATACTGAAGTTCGAAAATATATTACAAGAACAAATTACAGCAAAAAAAATCATGTCATCAAATAATTATCCTACAACAAACAAAAGAAGAAGTAAAATAAGAATACTATAAGAACATATCGACACTATGTCTACTACACTACTTCAATATCGACAGCATTCTCTATTCCTAAAAATAAAAACAACAACACCACAAGAATTAATTGTCTATAACACGAACAACATAAGCAAAACTCATACAGAAAACTGCTCCATAAGTGTGTCGGTAGATTATCTAACCATAAAAAAATTAAATAACCCATATTAGTAATAACGTATGAGGCTACCTACCAAAGTTCACTTGAAAAGTTCATAATTCATTTAGTAATAACAAAAAAAAAAGCAATAAAATATATTCCATCAATGTCCTCAAGATTAAATTTCAACAAGTACAACATACGCTAAGCATATTCCCAACGCGACAACATAAACATTGTACATTTTGCCAAAATATTACTTCATGTGCATAGAAAGAAATCCCTAAATTTGTTATATTAACTCTATCGACTCGCCACTCCATTCATGAAAAATTCGAAAGGACATCGAATCTTATCCTATAACAAGCTATACAAGTATTGAGTATCAGCGACACGCGACTACATATATTTCTAAAAAGAGCAATAACAACATAGCAAGAGTAAATCGTATACAACAACAACATAAGCCAAACTCCTAAAACGACAAGATCAAATTTCAACGAAAACAACGAAAACCTTTCGGTCTATATTTGTGTATGTCTGTCTGTCCTTTACCTCTGCAGTCTGTTCGTTTGTTAGTCTGTATAACTATCTGTATGTCTGTCTGTATAGCTTCTGTGTTTATGAATGTGTGGATAATAGACTCAAAATGAAAAAAACAAATCCAACCGAAAAAATATATTATACTCGTAATTCTAATTATAAATAAATAAATAAATATATAAAATAAATAAATAAATATAAATAAAATTAAATAATATAATAATATAAATAAATAAATAATATAAAAATTTAAATATTAATAACATACATACATACATAAAATTTGGAAAGAAAAATACCAGAAAATAACCAGGAAAAATAAATAACAACAACAGCAAACATATAGCAAAAACTTCTTACTTCTACAATAGCCTAACATATAAAAATACTAAAATTCAAAAAAAGGCTGATTGACGTTGTTATGAATTAATAATCACAACACAGCAAGGAAAACTCCTACAACAACAGCTTCGACTATTCCATCCGACCGCCTGTAGATTATCCCTTAAAAGGTCAACCGCAAACACGTGCATGTTTCCCTACTATCACACACCAGGTGATCAAAGCACCGAAATTACTACTTTGTATCCCAACATAATCACGCTACATAGTGCAATTGCTGAAAAAGGTTGATTTGGGGTTGCTACGATCAAAGTATCGAAGTTAATCATCCCCTAAAATAAATAACATGTGTGCGTGTGTGTGGATATTAGAGTCTAAAATTAAAAAATTCAAAAGAAAAAAATATTATAAATAAATAAATAAATAAATAAATAAATACAAATATAAAATATATGTTATAAATTATAATAATAAATTATAATAATATACCTACATACATAACACTTGATCTTTCCACTATCACACAACAGGTGATCAAAGACCCGAAATTACTACTGTGTACACAAACACTCACGCTTCGTTGTGCAAGTGCTGATAAAAAAAGGTTATCCCATTAAAATGTCAACCGATCCGTAATTTACGACTTTATTTAATTGAAATTCCACAGAACTTCGGAGCCAGACTGTTGCAGCTGGACAACAACAACAACCACATAGCAATATTAAAAAAATTCAAAAGAAAAAAATATAATTATAAATAAATAAATAAATATATAAATATAAATAAATATATAAATATATAAATATAAATAAATATATAAAATAGAAATATAAAATAATTTATTAATTATAATAATATACTTACATAACACTTGATCTTTAAATCTACTATCACACAGCAAGTGAATCATCCCCTAAAATAAATAACAACAACAACAACCACATAGCAAAACTTCTGCCTTTTACAATAGCTTAGCACTTTACCGATATACCAAATACACGTCATATAAAAAGACTGAAAAAGTATGCTACGCTTTTCTCTTCCCTATTTATTCACATCAAAGACAAAATCACACCTTCATAACCAACACCGAGAAATTAAAAAAAAAGAATAAAAAGTATGCTACACTAAAAACTCCCCACTAACGCCATCTACTTCGGTATAGCAAACGATCGGCATTCCTAAGTCTATATCACAGACACAAGCCTAAATGAGCATTCCAAAGCACTTATTCACGATGGCCATCTGGTGGACGATAGCATAGTTACAAACCTATCGGCTAAAAGGTGAAAAATTAACCCAGAAAACACCCCTAAAACCATATTTTAGCAAAGACACAATCCTAAATGTGTAATGCAAATGTGCACTCACTCACAAAAGTTTGAGAAAACAAAAAAAAACCCCTAAAACTATACTTTCAGCAAAGACACAATCCTAAATGTACAGTAAAAATGTATAATCATTATCAAAAGTTTGAGAAAACCACATTAAAACGCCCCTAAAACTATACTTTTAGCAAAGACACAAGCCGAAATGTACAGTACAAAATGTATAGGCACTATCAAAAGTTTGCGCACCCACGCACCCACGTTTTCCTTTGTTCTTGAACCGCCATATAACCACTACTTCGTTGATCAAGAATGTATATACTTTTCTATACCTATCGTCTCTATTTCTATGCGTTACACATTTCATGACAAAGTGAATATACCCTTACCTTAAGGTGTAGGGTATAAATATAACATCAACCATTATTCTTCGTAGAGTGTTTTGAAGGCGTCAATTGTTGAACGTTTTAATAGAACGTTAAAGCAGATGATGTGGAAGGAATTTATCATGGATCATATCGATGGATTGACAAGTACAAAAGTTTGATCAACGAATACAATCATAAAAAGCATCAAACCATTAATATGACTCCAACTGAAGTGAATCGAGCTAATGAAAAGTTATTATTAGATACTGCCTACAACAACTTGAAAATATTTAGAAAGCCAAAGTTTCGGATAGGAGATTATGTGCGCATAAGTAAATATAAACACATTTTTGAGAAAGGCTATACACCGAACTGGACAACAGAAATATTCAAAATTAAAAATATAAGAATTACAAACCCAACAACGTACATTCTTGAAGACTATCAGGAGAATCCAATTAGAGGAGGATTCTACGAAAGTGAACTACTGAAAACAAAATATCCCGGCATATATCTGGCGGAAAAAGTTCTTAAAACTAAAGGCAGCCAAATTTTTGTCAAGTGGCTAGGATTTATCAATGATCACAATTCTTGAATCGATAAAAATGAAATTTTATGAAATTGTAATAAATATATTTTTAAATATGTATATTGTAGATGAAATAATAACATTATTATTAAAAATTGTACATAAAAAAGGTTGCATCTGACTTTTCATTTCATTACTTAACCAACTTTCAAGATCCCTCCCTGGTTGTTTACCTTGTCGTGGTGGGAGGGCTTAAGTAGGTTCAAAGACCCACGGGACTGGTTGGTTCCCTGGTGAGACACCGAAAACTAAAATTCAACCAGGGGTTGGGTCAAGGTGTCAACCGTACCGTGCCGATGACCGACCAGGCTGGGGACCCCTAAATAGCCCAGTCGTTAACGGCGGACTGCGGATACTTGGCGACCTCCGCTTTTAATCAGCCTTGTCCACGCAACAGGGGCTCTGCGTGGATCGACCTCTTTTCCCTGTACTCGTGGGAATCAAATGGAAAAAAACAAATATAGACCAAAACCAAAACCAAACAAATGAAGGGGATCAGAGTTACAGGTGTACTCTGATTTACCCTTCAATCAGCCTTTGGCTGATAACCTCACCGCTGCGGAACGGATAGTACGTCCCGTGGGGGCTGAAACTGTAGAACGGTACACACGTTCTGCAGACTTATGTAGTGACGACTCATCCGTCACATCTGCCGATGCCACCCTAACGGACGACAACGCCAGAAGCGTCATCGCCTCTGAGATGAAACCGTAAAGGATTTGGACGTCGGCAAGCTCAGTATCAAACGGAAACGTTTGAGAACAGCTCAGCGGAAGAAGCTCCGTGCACTTATGGCGGATGGCACGCCATACAAGAATGCGCTGGACAAAGTCCTAGAGGGCTCTTCCGATAACGCTGAAACCGTCGGGCCCATGGTTTCCAAAAGGAAACGCTCCGACGGTGACAGCCCGGCAGAGCCGAGTAAAAAGAACCGTCCAAACGTTCCCTCCTACGCTGAGGTTGCTGGTGCTCTGTCGGTTGGTATTGTGCCGCTGGACTTCCCGACTAGCCATCTTACTGGCGAACAGCAGAAATCTGTGGAGGAGGCCATCATTGTAGAGCTACACAAGGCTCCCGCTGATGGGCCCCAATACAGATTTCTTGGCTGTTCCTTTAAACCAGGATGGCTAGTCGTGAGGTGTGCTGACACAACCACCAGGGACTGGCTGGTCAGGACCGCGCTGACTGTCGAGCCATGGGCTGGCGCCAAGCTACGTGTGATGGAGGGGGATGACCTCCCTAAACCACATGTGTCCACAGCGCACTTCCCTGGCAAGAGAGCCAATGCGGAGGAGATCATGCGAGTCCTCCACACGCAAAATAGGGTGCTGCCGACTAAGGAGTGGAAAATCCTCCGCACGGTAGCAAGCGAGGGCGGCCTGAGTCTCACCATTGCCATGGATGAGAGCTCAGCTAAAGCCGTTCGGGAGTTGGACTGCCTCCCCTATTTCAATCTGGGGAGGGTGTCGTTCAACTTCAGGAAAAAACCCTCGGAGATAGCTGTAGCCGGTAAAGTGGGGGAGGTGAGGGAGGTTAATCCTTCCTCTAATCTCTCCCGGGGGACCGCTGGAGCCGAAAAGGGTAGGGTGGTGAAGAAGGTCAGTCCTTCCTCGCATCACTCCCTGGGGCCCACGGCGGCAAACCGGCCATTTTTGGCAAAACCAATGTTTGAAGAGAAGGCAGGTACGTCCGCCTCCTTCAGAGCCGGTGGCGCTCCGCCCTCCAGAACTGGACTGACTAAACAGTCCCAAACGCTGTCCTGGAAGGGTGAAAATGCGTTCGGAGCGTGGAAGGGAAAGGGGTGGAAAAAGGGGGGCACACGCTGCCAAAAAACCTCCACGATGAATATTGTACAGATCAACCTTCATCATGGCAAGATTGATTAACCGTCCCGGGCTCCATGAGACCTAGCTTCGTCTCTGTATAAATAGTAGGCGTGGTCATTACCTTTTTCAAAACAAAATAACTAGCTTAGTTGTTTTATAATTGTGTTCATTTAAACTTTATTTCCGTGGTAATAAACTTGTTTTCATACTGCTATACTGTATATGTAGTGTAAAAGTGGGCGGACCGCACACAGTTTTGATGTAATAATGTTTTTTTGTAAAACAAGTTGTTATCTAAAGTTTTATTCAGGAAGTTTATATATTTAACAATATAACCCTCATTTGCCTGTGTAACCTAAAAGTGGGCGGATCACGCCCATATATCACGGCATATTAATGGATAATGCTACTCTATACCCAGGAATGAAATTTTGTTGTAATAGCTCAAAAACGAACGCTGATATCACATTTTTAATAAAAAATAGTCGTGGTCGTGGACCGATTTTGCCCATTTTCAATACCAACCTGCACACCACAAGAATGTTTATGCAAAATTTCATCACGATATCTTTACCGGTTCTCCTGTGATCGTGATTTCAACAGACAGACAGACGGACATGGCTAAATCGACTCAGGAGGTCTTGATCGCTGATCAAGAATATTTATACTTTTCCTTTTTATATATAAGAATATTTATCTATCTTCTCTATTTCTATGCGTTACACATTTCGTTACAAAGTGAATATACCCTTACCTTAAGGTGTAGGGTATAACTATAACTAATATCACATGGAAAATTCCCCATGTACAGTTGCCTGATTTTGCAAAACTACAACTCTTTCAAACGATCCAAAGTGGAAAAACCTTTATTAATAGCATAGTAGTTGGGATTGTCATTTCAATCCGGTACTCACTCAAGGAAACAATCATCTGTGGAATGTAAAATTATCACCGCAGAATGAAAGACCACGCTTCATACTTATTGCCTTTCGACGAGATCAAAAGTTTCAACATTGCCATTTAACCGATGTAAAAGTAGACTTAAATTCTGATACATATCCCTATAATGATCTCAATCTGAATTTTGAACGTGATCGTTATGCTCTGCTTTATAATATGTATTTGAAATTTTAACAAAACTACTTTGCGCGAGATTCCCAACCCCTGTTGCTGCCTGAAGACTTTAAAGATACAGCTCCGATAATAGTGGTGGATGTAACTCATCAAAACGAAGCGATAAAAACTGGACTAATTGATATTCGAATTGAATTTAAGACATCAAAGAATATTCCACCCATTACATCAGCTTATTGCATACTTATACACGATAAGTTGATTGAATACACTCCAGTGACTGGCGAATTTAAAAATAGTTGTCTAAGTCAAATGGATCACCGCAAATTTGTAACATCGGATGTGCAGGGCTTTAAGGGAAATTTTAATGAGTTTTTAGTTAAAGAGTTGGCAGTAACCTTCAGCTTTAGTGAATATCAAAACTTTGTTATAAAACCACCGTTTGGATTTGGAAAATTATCTCTAAAATATAAAAAGCAGGCGAATTGGCTGTATCACAATCATCATGGATTTCGTTGGAACGATGGAACTATCTCTTTTAATAGCGTTGTACATTTTTTGAGACTAAATATTAAAAACCACATTGCATATGTGAAGGGAGTTGAGAAATCGAAATGGATTGAAGAAATCTTGGGGAAACCTGTATTCAATGTAGAAGAATTTGGCTGCGAGAATTTGGAAACTCTTAGAGATACATACATACTTACTACAAAAGATATGCCATTCTCATAATGGTTGCTGTGCACTAGAAAATGCAATGTTACTTAGAAACTTCATCTTACATCCATAAATAAAAACTGTTAACTTTTAATGTAAAAAGAACTCTTTATTTTATAAAGAACTGACTATGTGAGAAAAATTACAAAAGAATAGAGATCAAAAAATGAGAGTTGCTACAAAGACAAAAAAGACGTTCGGTAAGTCATGTAATTAGTACTTGAACGGTGCGTTCCCAATTCAAACTAATTAGCAATTAGTTACAAACAATTTGTAACAAAAAAGTTTCGAACACTCCCACTTTTTGTTACAAAAATTTCAAACAAATTTAAAATTACATCTAACTAATATTATATTCCATTCGATATAGCAGTAATTCCCATTAACAATCTTAACAATTTAAATCGTTCTCTTGGTAATGCCTTGGTAAAAATATCTGCTATCATGTTGCTTGTTGATACATATTCCAAGTCGAACTCTCCGTTTTCATACTGATTACGAATATAGTGATATGGTACATCAATGTGTTTGGTTCGTTTGTGAAATTCGGGATTTTTTATTAACCGGATCGCGCTTTGATTATCCATTAAAAATTTTGCTTTGCTGAATCTATCCTTCGGCTGTAACTCGTTAAAAAAACGATTTAACCAAACCAACTCCTTTATTGCATCTGAAGCTGCAACGTATTCTGCCTCTGTTGTAGAAAGGGAAATGCATTTTTGTCTGCTGCTGCACCAACTAACTATACTGTCGTTATATAAAAATGCATATCCGGATGTTGATTTTCTGGTATCAGTGTCTCCAGCATAATCCGCGTCGCTGTATCCACACATTAATTTGCTACCATCGCTTTTATACAAAATACCAATGCTAATTGTACCTTTAATATATTTTAATATCCTTTTGAGTGCATTCTCATGCGGCACTTTTGGTTTTTCTAAATATCGACAAACATTTCCAAGAGCATAGGAAATATCCGGTCTTGTAGAGATCGCCAAATACATTAGACTTCCTGCTAATTGTCTGTAGGGATATTTGCTGTCTTGAGAATCTTGAAAATTGTTTAATATTTGATTTGGATCACTGGGAATGCTAGACGGGTTGCAATGTTCTGCTTGATACCTCTTCAACAATTTTTCTGCATAATTCGTTTGATGAATAAAAATTGAACCATCCTCATTTCTCAGTATTTGCAATCCCAAAAAGCAACCGACTTTCATAACTTATAACTTTCATAACTGAAGATGCTTGATTACTGCATCTGTACATAAGTTATTGTTACCAACAATTATTCCATCATCGACATAGATTGCAAGAATTACTGTTCCAGCTCTCTCATGGCTTATAAATACACAGGGATCAGACAGACTGACTTTGAAACCGTAACGAATAATGAATGATTTGAACTTTTCGTTCCAGCATCTGGATGCTTGTTTAAGGCCATAAAGGCTTCTCTGAAGCCTACAAACCCGCTCACTGTTATCATCAAAACCTTTAGGGTGCTTCATATAAATAACTTCTTTTAGATCTCCATTTAGGAATGCTGTCTGAACATCAAACTGTATAATTTCCATTTTGAGTGCAGCTGCTATGGCTAATATCGCCCTTAAAGAAGTAAAACGTACTACTGGACTAAAGGTTTCCAGAAAATCGACACCATATTCTTGCGTGAATACCCGAACAACAAGTCTCGCCTTATATCGTTCGCCTGAATCGATTTGTTTTATTTTATAAACCCATTTGTTGTCGATTACCTTTTGATGTTTTGGTTTGTCTACTAAAACCCATGTTTTATTTTTAAGAAGTGAATCGTATTCATCACGCATCGCCTCTTCCCATTTTTCTTTGTCCACTGACTCAATTGCTTCTTCATATGTTTTCGGTTCTTAAGCGGCCATAAAGAAAGCGGTTGCCATAAGATTATTTTCTCGATTTCTTAATCTAGAACTCAAGATATTATTTTTATCAATACCTTTCGGAAAAACCTTTTGTGTTTTCTTTTCATTTCTCTGTGGGACAACTTGACAAGTATCTTGATCACTTGATGCAATTTCAGAAGTGTCTTGATCGTCTGATGTATCTTGACAATTGTCTTGATCATCTGAGCATATATCATCAGCAGTTTGTTTTTCATCATCAGTAATCGTAGTCACTACTCGTTCGCTTAAAAATTTAACATCTCTTGCTATTGTTATAGAGCCTGGACTTTCCATTACCCGGAAGCCCTTATCTTCAAGCTTTCGACGTTTTTGTTTTGGTATATGTACATAGACCTCAGAACCAAACGTTTTAAAATAGTCAAAATGTGCAGCCTTACCATACCAGAGTTCGTAAGGCGTTTTGTCCACCAGAGTGCTTGTTCCTGTGCGATTTAATATAAACACAGCTGTTTGCACCGCCTCTGCCCACAATCGAAAGTCAAGATTCTTTGCATGTATCATTGACCTAGCTGATTCCATTATTGTGCGGTTTTCACGTTCTATGCAGCCATTTTGTTCAGGAGTGTAGGCTATTGAACGTTTGTGTTGGATTCCGTTTTCTTCCAGCATCGTATTCACATCTGAGTTCACAAATTCCGTTCCGTTGTCTGTCTGAAGTGCTTTTAACACACACCGCAAGCTTTCGATTTTTCTGTTCTTGAATTAAAACTCAATCGATGTTGCTTTCCAAAAGCACAACCATCACAGTCAAAGTTGTTATTTACGAAGACTATTCCATTTCTATTGAAAAATTTTCTTACATGAATAACATTTTGATGGCCTAATCGCTCATGCCATGTTTGCAAAGTGTCATATCTGATTGCAATATTAGCAGTCACATTTTCAGACTTGGGTTCAATTATTTTAAAAAGCATCTGAAACATACCTCCTTGCCGTGCTCCCACTGCAACTACGTTTTCACCATCAAGCAATTTAAATGAATTTTTATCTGAACAACTTTTATGGCCATTATCTAAAGCTTTTGTTGATGAGAAAAGGTTTACATACAACTGTGGTGAATATAAAACATTTCTTAAAATCTTTTTAATCCAATTTGTTCCCGTATAGGATAGAATCTGAATATCGCCACGACCATGAGCTTGCATTACCTTGCCATCACCGAGAACAACATCAACTGGCCTTTCCAAGCTTGTAAATTCTGTAAACCAGTCCCGTCGTTTACACATTTGACTGGTCGCCCCTGAATCAAGATACCAAGCGTCAATTTTGTCGATAGTAAGTGCAACTTCACTAACAAAAGCTTTGTCGGAATCATCTGGTTTGATTGATTTTTTAATATTTTGAATATTGGCTTTACAATCCCGTTTCCAGTGCCCGGTAGCTCCACATTTAAAAAATTTTCCATTTAAAATGCGCTTACCTTTGCTCTGATTCTTTTGTACTTTCTCCGTGCTCTTCGTCAGCAGCGCCTCACTGGTTCCAATCTCATTCAGATTCACTTTTTGAAGTCCTAACCGAGATTCCTCAATCATTAACCTATTTGTCAAATTCTGCAATGTGCGTTGATCTGCTGAAACAGAGTCCCAGTACAAACAATAGTTTACAAAAAAGTTTCAACAAAAACACATCAATTTGAATTTTTAAAATATATTATACATTTAATTAATTAAGTTTGATTGAAAATAAATGTTTTTCTTAAATCTATTTACAAATATTGTTTATTTTCTTATAATATTATATTATTCTATATCCATAAATAAATCTTCGTCCCTACTTAACTCTAATTCTAAATCTATTCTATAATACCCCCACGCATATGTATTTACACCATCTTCCCTAATAAAACGATTATCATCACTAGAACTTAATGCTATCTTATGAGCTAGTTGGGTATATATTTGATGGAGCTTAGATCTAGAATTGTACATGTCTCCATATATAATTTTCTTATGACCTAAACAATCTTTATAATCACTTAAACTTCAATTACTACGGATTTCTTAACCCCCTTTGCTTTCTTAATGTCTATGTTATTTTCTATACTTATTGAATACATTTTCGATCGAAGGCCAACGAACTCTTGCATAATTTCCCCCTTATTCTCATCCTTCATCATACCAAGGACTTTGGCATTTCTAAGGGGGAAACCATACAGATTATCTACGGGATATTCAGATGTATCAAACTTACGTTCAATGTCATTCCCAATATCCCTATAGAAATCATTTGTCTCGATTGTATAGATAAACGAATCCGTGTCCATATAGTTTAACCTCAAGTTGTCAAATTTGGGTTTCATATAACTATATTCGAAGTCATACATCTTCCACTTTGACAACTCAAGAACAACAAAACCTAAATATATCGGTTTGTTGTAAACCGTACGGACCCTAGAAATCTCGATGGCAACCATATCTTCTGTAAAATGAGTACAGCTGTGAAAGTTGGGCTTGGCTAATAGCGCTCGGGCTCCTAATCGCCTTCCCTTACTTTCCCAGTCGGTCACTATTTTGATGTCTTTTCTTTTATCTACATTTTTTATTGTTTTCCCATACACAGCATTGCTTAACAATTTGAAAAAATTCTTTTCAAAAGTATTCTTTGCTAAACTGCGATGATGGGTATTTATTGATACATTGCTGAAGATTTCTATAATGAATTACATAGCGAGATTTGTTGGTTAAGTCAGTAATCAACTTTTTAGATTTTGAATTACCGGCAGCTTTATTCTCAGCACAAAATGGTAAATCATTATGCGCATCATGTAAATTCTGTGGGTAATCCAAATCTACTTCAAGAATGAATCCGATGGGAGAATCGGACGGATGGTTTACTTTCATCGTACCCCGTCATATATTTATTATTTGCCTTGGAATGCCTAGTGCTACATAGGACAATGCCGCCTCGAATACTTTTTTGCACGAAAAGGTGCATGTCAATATCAGTGAAGAGCTCCAGGTTTATCTTTGTTGTTTTCAACATTGCGTCCCATGATAACCCTGAAGCTGTGTAATATTGACACGGATCTAGCTTATAGATGTTTTTGCAAACCTTTCTAAAGGTTTCAAAAACATCTGCTAAGATCAATACATCAGTCTTCAAATATAACAGCATGTAATCTTTTAGCGTTTGGCAGTTGAAGACATTCAAAACCTTTAAGGCGTGTTGATAGTCTTTAACCGAACAATTTTGGTTAATTAAACGACTAAAAAAGTTATCATGACTGGGAAGACTGGTTTCTCTTAAACGATCAATTGAATTGAGGTATTCATAAGGGAATACCCCCTTTAATTTTAAGAGCTGAAACTCATCATCGTTTGGATACATTTGGCGCACTATTTAGAAATCACTTGATGATAAATTTTGCGCTAATGCATCCAAACTCGATGCCATGAAACGAAAAGAATCCAAGAATCTGATTGATTGTTTTCTTTTCGCCCACTTTGATACGTTTTGAGAGTGATACGTATAACTCTTTATTTAAGGGGATAACATTAATATCATCAAATAAATTCAATTCTTTAATGAAGAGGTGGTCATAACCAGAAAAATTATGGAAAAATACAGGTACAAACTTTGCAATTTGAAATTTTAAATTGCATTCGTTATGTGCCGGCCCCCTGTACTTTCCAGTTAAATGACAATTATCTGCCACTCTATCAGCCCCCAATTCGCAAATATGACAAGAATTGGAGTCTTTTTGGAGTTTTACCTCTTTATTTGACAAGGAGTTCATTGGCCTAACTACACTTAACTAATTATTATAAATATTTCTTAGTTAGTGATGCTAACTAAATATTCTATAAATTTTGTGGGGGCATCTTCCCCCGAATAAATTTTAAATTTATTTAACCTACTATCATGCTTACATCTAATATAATAACTAAAAGCTATGGGTATATGCTTATTTATATTTCTAGTATTACTCACTAAACCTAAATCTACTCTACTAAGTACACATTCGAAGTCTGCATAGACAACGAATGGTACGTCTAAATTACGTTCAAAATTCTTAAAACTAATTGCCGCCTTATCTATTGCCGGCATCTCTGCAACAGTCCTCCCACATACAATCTTGTGTTGTTGTAGAGTACTCTCATTGTGAGAGTACTACAGGTAGAAATTACAATAGTATGCCTTATGTTGGTGATGTGTTCGTTGTCTTCCCACGAGCCTGTTAAGATTTGAAAAAAAAAAGATAAATTAAAATTAGTTGGAAAAATTTATACCTAATTTAAAATTTTAATATAAATAAAAATTTAAATTGTGATATAATTATAATTATGTACCTTGAAATATTTTTAATCCACACATAATGGAACCGCTCTCCTTCCTGCAGCAGCAACAGGTTTATGTGTAGTTCCTTTTGATGTTGCGTGCAGTGATAGGGTCCCTCAATGTTTTTGGAAGCTTCATCGATTCCGAAGACGTTGACACTTATCGTTGGATTTTGCTTCTCAAATTGGCCAATGTTATTTATTGGCATGGGGAACGCTAATCCTTTGAAATCCACTTGAGCTCCATTATCCAGCACTATGAGATCAGCCCCAATGTTCTCCACATTATAATTTATTGTCCTATGTGGATGGTTTTCGGTGGGTCTCAGAGCTGAAATGATCGCCCATTTGAAACAGTAGGGATCGTCATTTTTAACATTGATGCAGGCGTGCTTCTTCTGCAAGGATTCTGGGAGCGGGATGTATGACGATCCCTTCAACGGTCGATACCTATTAATATTCACCTCTACGTGACATATTTTCAGTAGGGACCATCCACTGTCCCTTTCCTGGAACTCACCCATTTTGGAGCTGAGCTGTTGGCACATATCACTGTATATGGCAGGTAGATCTTCCTACTTTTGCAACAAAATCATCTTGGTTTGAAACGATTTCATCTCAACCAACATGTCATCATCATCTACCACTTTGAAATATTCAGCATACAGCTCCATGTTGAACTTATATGATGCATGCTTTTCTAACGTTTTTACTAGCTCTTTGATCAATATATTTTCAGCCTTCTCAAAAAACTTTTCCGGAATGACAAGACCCTCATCCTCATTTTGGAATATCAGGGTTTGAACTATTCCGGAAAGATGATCTTATGCATTTTAGTCCACCGCCACTTACGGGAATCCAACAATTTCTCTTGTGCTTCAATATTTTGATATGATGGTTCCAGTCTCTTCGAGAAACATCTTCATTGCAATTTGGGCAACGAACGTTCTCGTTAGCTTTGACTGGTAGCCATGATGCTGCTATAGATGTTGATGGTGTTGGTGTTGATGATGATGATGTCGTTGGTGTTGCGGCTAGTGATGATGATGATGATGGTGCTGCTACAGATGTTGATGGCGTTGCTGTTGATGACGATTTCGAGTGGATCAATTTTATGTGTCTGCGCATAGCATCCAGTCGTGCAAAATTTTGGCCACAATGTTCGCACTGGGATGCCACACTTTCATGATTCCCTTGTACATGCCTTTTGAGGTTGCGCATTGCAGTGAACTCCTGTCCACAAACATTGCATATAAAGCTCTTAATTTTGTTTTTGTTAAAATTATTTCACTTGCTTTACTTTTAAAAATATTATAGTATTTATTGTTCAGTTTCTTTTAATTGTTATTAAATTTGTTTATATTTTATTAATTTTTAAATTAGTATATTTAGCTTTTCACTTTACTTCCCGAATTGTCACTTGATTGTAAATAATAAATAATAATATTGTAACAAATTAATAATATTCGCCTTAGTCACGGATACGCGATGATTAGGGTTTAAATCATCGGGTTGGTCAGGGGTGGGAGTGATCAGCAGATTGGGCTGCATTCGTGGAACCATGGAGCGCTGCTCAGGGACGGCAGCGTCTATGTCTCCACCTTACGTGCAGCCGGTTGCACGAATATGTGAGGGGGGCGCACTGGAGTGCGTGGCGCTCGCTGGGCATGGAGCTTATGATGGGAATAATGTAATGACATTAGCGGGGAGAGTTCGCCGGGGTACGAATAGATCCTTGAGTTGCGATCTTAAGAGGGGAGTACCGTTAATTTACTGAGGGGACGAGTAATGGTTCCTTTCTCGGTTCGGATGTCGGCAAGGCGTGTTGCCGACCCACCGGGATAAAGGTGGGTCACGCGACCGAGTCTCCATTGCGTTAAAGGGAGGTGGTCATCGCGTAAAACCACAAGATCTGCAACTTTAAGGTCTGGTTGGGGTACCTTCCATTTGCTGCGTTTGTGGAGTTCGGTGAGGTACTCATGTTTCCATGTTTTAGCCATCTATTAACAATCTTGAGGGGGGAGTTTACTACCACCGGTTCAGCGGGAGCCAGAAGAGGTCCGCCGATGAGGAAATGGCCGGGCGTTAGAGGCTGTAGATCCGATGGATCGTCAGACATGCTGCTAAGCGGTCTCGATTTGAGGCAGGCTTCGATCCTGGAGAGTATGGTAGCGAACTCTTCAAAAGTGAAGTGCATATTGCCGAGAAACTTTCGGAAATGGAGTTTGAAGTTTTTAACGCCAGCTTCCCAGAGACCGCCCATATGAGGCGCGGCAGCGGGTATAAAATGCTATTTGAGCTGCTGATAGGCACACTGTGAGGTGACCGCTTCGTGCGATTGTTGAAAGAAGGTCTTCCAATCGTTCCGGAGTGTTTTGGAGGCTCCCACGAAGTTCTTTCCATTGTCCGAGTAAACATCCTTGGGGCATCCGCGACGGGCGCTGAAGCGGTTGAAGACAGCGATAAATGTCGGAGTCGACAGGTCACTGACCGCTTCGAGATGTATGGCCTTCGTTGCGAAGCAGACGAAGACACAGACATAGCCTTTGGTGATGAGGCATGCTCTCCCAGTGTAGTTTTTGACATCAAACGGTCCAGCAAAATCAAGACCGGTGGCAGCAAAAGGGCGAGAGAGAGTGGTCCGCTGGGGGGGCAGAGCGGCCATAAGTTGGGTGCGCACTTGTTTCCTCTGAAGGACACAAGGTTTGCATGTGTGGATCGTGGCCTTGACGAGGTTCTTGGCCTTGGGTATCCAATGTTGCGTACGTAGCAAGCGCAACATCAGTTGGTTCCCTCCATGCCGACTGATGTCATGGATGAAGCGAACCAATAATCGGGTGAACTTGCAGCTGTAAGGAAGGAGAATGGGATGGCGTTCGTCATAGGAGAGTGACGGACACGCGGATAGACGGCCACCTACGCGCACCTCCATCTTTGGATAAGAATGGATTGAAGGATAGAATGGGGCTAGAGCTCTTGGGGCTAGAGTTTGTTTCATGGGCAAAATGTACCTTTTGTGCGAGAATGGCAAGTCTCGTTTTGACATGCTGGATTTCATCGGAGTCAATAGCGGAATCGTGTCGACGAGAGGACAAGCGATACTTTGGGTGGCTGTGGTGTAGAAACCTGAACACGTAAGGTTTCTCTGCTCAATTTTTCACTTGATGTGAGTGTGCCAAACAGTTCGTACAGAATTGGATCCGTTGAACTGTCGCCCAACGTGTGTCTACTTTTGTATGTCGCGATCGCTATTTCCTGTTCCGGGAGACAAGAACTTTCAAGGCCAGTATTATTGTTTTTATAATACTACTCCGCCAGGGAGTAAAGGCCAAGTTCACATTAATGCAACCACAGCACTTTACTTGGTAAGCCCGAAGCTTTAGTTTAATTTGGTTTAGTCAAGCTTTGGTTTAACTAACTTCCAAAGCCAAGTCAACAACCAGAACACTTCGCATGGAATGTATTGTGAAAGCTAGCGTTCAATAGCGAGCTTCCAAACCGTAAAGTCCATAGCGCTTTGCAATGAAGTGGATTGTGGAAGTTAGTTTTCTGTAGCAAGCTTCCAAACCATAAAATCGCTAGTCTTGAAAAACAAACGATCAGAATCCACAAGCGGAAGAATTAAATCGAGAACGATATTCTTCCGCGATTGGATTTTTGCGAATCTCACAAATTTGAAATTGTGGAAAAATGGAAATTGTGAACCACGACATACTGACCCACTTCAGTTCGGTCGACGTCTGCGTCAACCGAGCTAACGTGGAAACTAGAAAAGATTCCATCGAGAGTCTTGTAAAAATCTTAGAGTAAGATAGTCGCGTATAAAGTCGCGTTAAGAAATAGTGTATAGTAGTGTTAAGTTGCGATTAAGGACACTAGAAATATAATCCGGGAGTAATTACATATTAATAACTATAAGTGTGTAAAATCAGAACAAAAGCAGTGTTAAGAATAAAAGTGTCGCTACCCAATAATATAATAGTAACTGTTATAATAAGTTTACGAATGAAAAGTGCTAAATAAAACTATAGTATAAAACCGTACAAGAAGGCGTTTAATCTCAACAGGACGATAGGCTAAAAGAATAAGAAGACCACCCGTAAGGAGATACAACAATTGGCGCAGCTGAATTTTTCGAGCCGAGGATCGCTCGAAGGGAAAAAGTGAGTAGAAATAAAATAAGAAAAAAGTAGTAGCTTAGTAAAAGTTAAAAAAGTGAAAAAATTAGGTATAAAAGGAAGCAATAAATAAAACGCAAAAGTGAAAAACAATTTGGCCACGAATTTGGCAGGAAAATTTTAAAAATAAGGTGAAATAAGAATAAGTAATAACTTAGTAAGATAGTAAAAGCGAACAAAGAGATACAAAAGAAAATACAAAATATATAATAATGGTAGCAATTCAGGGAAATACAAGTATTAGTAAGGCAAAAGTGAAATCATAAGTTAGAACATGTTGCAGTGAAATGGTAGCAGTAAAAAATAAAATTAAAGAGCAGGATAAAAGTGAAAATTACGTTAAGTCCTAAAATTAAAATATAATACAATTATAATAAATTATAATATATGAAATTCTATTAAAATAACTAGCCATCAAAAGGATGCTAGCGTAAAAGCACGGCAAACTTATCTGTCCAATAGCATTAGCTGGACAAAATCTTTGCTGAGGTCGACCTTTTTTCACTCGGGAAGCTATTTCATAGGTTTAAAATTTATTTAATAGAGTTAAGACTTAAGGACTCATGTTCTAAATATAATGAAAACAATTTTAAACAAACAAGTTAAAGAATTTTAAATTAACTATTTAGAATTCCACATTAAATTAAAATTAAGTGAAATAAAACAAGAAGGAATTAAAGGAAATAAAACGGTATTAAAAATTTAATCGAAAGTTAGACAATTTTAAAGTTAATCAGTTAAAAGGTTGTAGTTTCGAAAAATTGTAATTTAACTTAAAATTGGCTGGAAATTAAACAGAATGAAATTCAATTTAAAAGAGAATATTGAAACACATATAAAACAAAAAATTTAAATCGAAAGTAACCTTAGAATAACGTAAATCAGAACTCGACTTAAATTTAAATCATATTAAATAAATAAATAAGATAGTGATTTAGCATGTTAGAAAGTGAATAAAAGTCCAATAAGTGAAAAGCAGAAATGCAGGAAACGTATAATATTTAATTCAAGACGAATTTTTAGAATTCAAATTCAAAAATTTCAAATTTACGTGGTAGTAACAAATTAGCAAAAATCAGGAGTACTTTATTAACTTAAACAAATCCTATTTAACGTGGTAAAGCATAAATGATAAACGCAAATTGTTAATAACAGCAATACAATAGAGTTAAAAACAAAACGCGTAGAGTGTAAGTTTTCGTTGTATCATTTTCGGGCGTGTCTTAGAGTTGGACTTCAAGTTACACATGTTAAATATATCTTAACAGTTAATTTGATTTCAAAGTCACACATTTTTCAAAATAATACGACATACAGTCGCAAGTGTATGTACAAGAAATTGGAAGAATTATTTTGAAACCGCAATTAAAAGCTTAATAACTACAGACATTGGCTTAGAAACTTCTATCGTTTGGAGAATAAAAGCCACATTACTGTCAATTGTCGAGGAAAATCGAGGACAAACTGATAACTCGTGAGAGTTGTTTAGTTCATCAATTAAGGGAATAAAAATACGCAAAGCATAACATAAGGAAATAAGCAGACATGCAGACAAATTCCCAACAGTTAAGGAATAACTTTTAATAGCGAAAAACAACTTCAAATTATAGCTAAAACCTATTAACACAAGCAATGAATGCCAACAGGCGACCAGGAAAGCAGAAAGGAGTAACTGCACGAAGTAATTAAGGAAAATTTTGCTTAATTTCACAAAATTTATATTAAACAACAAAAACAAAAGGAGGTCGGGAACTTGAACTTGAAACCGGCAGAATTGCTACCGAGAAACAGTTGGACACAAAAATGCTGACAAGTATAGAAAATTAAAACACTTAATAAAACGATGGAACATTAATTGGCGCCGCTAAGTTGTCGTTTTACAACATTTTAAATCCAACACTTAAATTTATACTTAAATAAAATTAACTTATACTTAAGTAAAATAAATTTAACTTCACAACATTAAGAAAAATTTGTGTATACTCGTACATATGTTAATTGTAAACATTAGAAAAAATAAAACATATTAATGTAAACATTAGAAAAAAAATAAAACTATATAGCGTTCTTTTAATTCATGGCTGAGTCATTGCAAGAGCAAGCATATTTAGCCTCAGAAAAGAGCCATAAGGATTTGAAAAGGCAAATAGAAGAATTTGGATCAAAACTTTGGAACATCCTGAAAACCACCGTTTCCAATAAAGAAAATTTAGAGCTAAACAAGACTAAAATACAAGCCCTAGGAGAAAGTTCAACTTTAGAAAAAGCAGATGCAGTCATAGAAGAATTGCTAATATTTTTTAGAAATATAATAGAAAGCAAAAACCAAAGGCTAAGGGACTGTTCATCGGAATTTGACGCGTTAAAAAATAAGTACGATACTTATTTAACATAAAGACAGTTTCAAGAAAAGATAATAAAGACTTTAGAAGACGAGAACGAACACCTAAGGAAATTACTGAATGACGAAGGATTAACAGAAGAGACCTTAAATAAAACGTTAGAACTGGAATCACCACGAAAGTCGAGAGAAGAATGTGCATCTTTAAAAAAGGCGCATTCCAGAAACCAAGAATTAAAACAGGAAAACAGACGGCTAAAACAGGAAATAGAACTAGTGCATGAACAGACGCTATACCATAAGGAACCTTCTCCAGCCAGAACAGTGACAGAACAGACCAATATGGGTATAGCAGAAATAGCGAAAATAACAAGCAGTATTGTTCCACTGTTTTCGGGGACGCAGTCACCAGATTTGAGAGGTGAAGTGTATAAGTTTATACAGACGTGTGAGTTAGCTGCAAGTGAAGCGACTACAGCTAATAAAACAATTTACATAGATTGTATAAAACAAAGATTATACGGAGACGCTTATGATCTTGTAGGCACACAACGTTTTAACAGCCTGGAAGAATTATACCTGGTGATACGAAGGGCCTACCTACCAACAGTTTCATTAGACGTGACGTTGGCAGAACTTCAGAATTGCAGCCAACTATACAATGAGAATATTTGGCAGTTCGCAAGACGCCTAAATACGAAAAAAGCGCAAGTGTTGCAGGTAATAAAAGATACATACAAAGGAGAAGGTGACAGCGCACTTGTATCTATGGCAGAAACATCAGCAAATATGGCATTTAGAACAGGGTTAAAGGATGCAACCTTACGAATTCACATGCTAAGTGTCACAAAAGTATCGAGGAAATGGTAGAAATAGCAGTGAACTAGTCGAGATACAAAGAAGTAACTCCGTACATCAACCAACAATTAATATGAATTCGGTAGAACCCAACATAAGACCTCCTGTACAAAATCGCGTGGAGTATAAAAGACCAGAAGAAAGGCAGAACGTCTCGAGAGCGCCACAGGAGAAAATAATTTGCTCATTCTGCAATAAACGTGGGCACACTAGAGAAAAGTGTTTGATTAGGGAAAACACGCCATTTTGCCAAAAGTGTCTAGAATATGGACACGAGACGAACTGGAGGTGTAGCAAAAAGGAAAGCCAAGGAAGTGGGGCAAATAACAAATATCAAATGCCCCATACCCAGGATCAAGTACAACAAAACTGGAAAACAAACCGACCACGACAAAACTGGCAACCAAACCAAGTACAACGTAATTGGCAACCCAACCAAGACCAACGGAATTGGCAGAAACAGACGTATGGAAAGCAGAAGCCGAATCCAGCGAACGGAATACAAAAGGCTCAATCTCAATGTGAATGGTGCAGAAAGGTAGGACACAATACAAAATGCAAAGAAGAGTTGGGAGAAGTCCCAAGGCAACAGTCCGGGAAACTGCCAAGGGCCCAGAATAGGCCAATAATCTGGGAACCCGAAAGTATTAGTAATTTAAGGCCAAATGAAGGAGTAGCAGTAATTCATACATCCAAACCGATTGTGGATACGTTACCAACTTTAACAAATAAAGTGGTAACCGTAAGTCCGACATCAGAAGCGATTGTTGAAACGTTACAAACTTCAAAAGACTTAAAACTTAATATCAAGTTGAAGAAGACCAAGAATAATAAAAGAAACAACATCACAGAGAAAAATCATACGTTTGGAGAAACAGTTGATTTAGAGATGCCAATTACATTGAACGAGAAAAAACTAAATTTAAACCAGAGCGTAACTTGCTCAATGAATAAGTTAGAAAATAATAATAGAAATACAGAAACAGGAGTATCCAACTGCAGTCAAACCCAGTTAAATGACGTGTTCATCGAATTACCTTGCGTAGAGGCGATAAATGGAAAACTCATTTTACTGGTAGATACAGGAGCAGATACAAGCCTGATTAAGAAATGTGCCTTAAAAGATAGCACAATAATAGACAAGTCGAATAGGAAAGACTTAAGCGGAGCATTTGGAGGTTGTGTGACAACAGTAGGATCAACTACTATATGTCATAATGAGGTACAGTCCTTACGTTTAACGCTACACGTTGTGTCACTTAAACAAGGAGTACCAACAGACGGCATATTAGGAAGAGATAATTTGTGGAACAACTCCATTATAAATACAATAGAAAAGATTTTAACACTCTTCAATGAAAGAAAAGAGGTTATTTTAGAATTACCGATAAAAACTATCGAGCAGATAGAAGAGGAAAGCAAACAACACTACATACCAGTTGATGCAAGAACAATTACGATAGTACCATGGAAACTTCGTACAAAATTTAAGAATGTTGTAATTCATAAAGAAGAAATAGATCCAGGAATCTATATAGCAGACACATTAGTAAATGTGAAAGATAATATGGTTTATGCTCCGATATTAAATACAACAGAGTATGATTACGAGATAAACAGCGAATTTAAACCAAAACTCACAAATTCCGACGAGTACACAATACAAAGTACTACGTCAATTAATAGTATAGGCAGAATAGATGCCAAAAGGAGAATAAATGAATTGCTCAATGAAATTGAGTTAGATAAAAATTTAAATATAGAGGAAAAGAATTCAATAGAAGAAGTAGTAAAATCATTTCATGACGTCTTCCTATTAGAAGGAGACGAACTTTCATTTACAAGCGTGTTAAAGCACGAAATCCCAACAGGCGCAGATCGACCGCCAATAAATAGGAAACAGTATAGATTACCCCAGATACATAGGGAGGAAATAAATAAACAAGTGAACAAACTTTTAGATGACGGCATAATCACACATAGCACATCACCATGGAACTCGCCGTTACTTTTAGTGCCCAAGAAAAGTGGCAAGGGCGGGGAGAAAAAATGGAGACTCGTAATAGACTACAGAAAACTTAATGAAGCTACAATTAAAAAGTTTTTCTCATTCCGCGCATTTATGAAATTTTAGAGCAATTAGGCCATAGTAGATATTTTACAACGCTAGACTTAGCAAGTGGATATCACCAAGTTTTAATCGACGACAGGGATAAGGAAAAAACAGCATTCAGTACAGGACTAGGGCACTTCGAATTCAATCGAATGCCATTCGGGCTAACAGGTGCACCGGCAACATTCCAAAGGATAATGAATCATATCCTAACAGGTCTACAAGGCATAGACTGTTTTGTTTATCTAGACGACATAGTGATATACGGTCGACATCTGAAACAACACCAACAAAGACTATGTTCAGTGTTACAGAAATTACGGGAACACAACTTAAAACTGAATACAGAGAAATGCAAATTTTTGAGAAAGGAAATAGTTTATTTAGGACATAAATGTTCGGAAAATGGTGCTTGACCAGACCCCTACAAGGTAGAATGTGTAAAGAACATCGGAGTAGCGAGAAACAGAAGAGAAGTACAAGCATTTCTTGGACTAATAAATTCTTATAGGAAATTTATTGAAAACACAGCTAAGATAGCGCTACCAATCAACAAATTACTACGGAAAGACGTAAAATTTATCTGGACAGAAGGCTGTCAGCAAGCATTTGAACGGTTAAAAGAAGCAGTCGTGTCACCACCAGTGTTGGCATATCCAGATTTCTCAAAAGAGTTTCGGTTAACTACCGACGCAAGTAACTAAGCGTTGGGCGCAGAACTTTCGCAAGGAGAAGTAGGCGAAGATAGACCAATAGCGTTTGCTTGCCGAGCGCTGAGCGACACAGAAAAAAGATATTCAACAATAGAAAAGGAATTCTTAGCGATAGTTTGGGCAACAAAAAAACCTTAGGGAATATCTCTTAGGCAGAAATTTTTAAATTTTTACTGATCACCAGCCATTAAAGGGAATAGCGAATTTAAAGGATCAAACTTCTAGAGTGGCAAGATTTAGACACAAATTGTCAGAATACGAAATATTATATAAGCCAGGCAAGAAAAACTTGAACGCAGACGCGTTGAGTAGAATTCCTCAAAATCATAATGTAGTAACAGCGGTCCAGACCCGCTCTAGAACCAAGGAAATGAATAACCAGGGAGGTAGTGACAAAAGGAGTACAAGTCCGACATCAGTAGAACCAGACAGTCCGAGAACCCAAAACAAATAAAAACTGTTATCAAAGATCTTCATAATACACCATTAGGAGGTCACCAGGGAGCAGTGAAAACTTACCTGCGAATCAGACAACAATATAGGTGGCCAGGAATGCAAAGACAAATAAAAGATTATGTAAAAACCTGTCCGAAATGTCAAGCAAACAAAAGTTCGAGACTAACGAAAATGCCCATGGTGCCAACACATACCCCAATGAGGCCATTTGATACAGTTTACATGGACATAGTAGGTATTCTACCAGAAACTGTGTCCGGAAATAAGTACATCCTGACTTTTCAGGATGATTTTTTAAAATTTATGGCATGTACAGTATCCCAGACGCGGAAGCAAGTACTGTTGCCAGAGCGTTTTATGACGAAGTAATTACGCGTTACGGAATTCCTAGAATTCTAATTACAGACAACGGAACTAATTTCATTTCGAAATTGTTCTCAGATACATGCAAATGATTAGGTATCAAAAAATTACACATAACGCCTTACCAACCACAGGCGAATGGCTCATTAGAGAGAAGCCACAGACCTTTAGCAGAATATTTGCGGAGTTTCGCTAAAGAAGATGGGTTGAATTGGGATCAATGGTTAACTGCAGCTATGCATGTTCATAACCACACACCCCACATTACGACGAAGCAAACGCCATTCCGTACTTTATTTGGATTCGATACGGAAATGCCGACTAACTTAAAAAGAAAGTGTAGTCCGGTATATAATGCCGAAGATCCAAATAAAGTTCTAAAATTCCAAATACAAAGGGCTAACGAAATCGTGAGAAAGAATCAGGATTTAGCAAAACAGGTAGCTAAAAGGCAGTACGATAACAAACTAAATTTAGTAGAATTTAAGGTACGAGATAGTGCATTAATTAAGAACCAAACGAGGAAAAATAAGTTTTCTCCCATATGGATAGGGCCATATAAAATAGTAGCAATTAAAAGTCCAATTACGACAGTGTTAAATATTAAGGGAAAGGAAAAGCCATTCCACAATAACTTACTTAAGTTATATAGTGGCAATTAAATAGGAAAATAGAATTAACTAGATAATTACATAGGAATCAGAATTACTTAAACTAAGAAAATAGGTTTAGGGGAAAATTAAATTAAGTAGTCATAAATTAGAGTAAATTAATCACAATAGGCACCTTATTAGGATAGAATAAATATATATAAAATAGAATTGATAGAATTTAGTATAGGATAGTAGGAAACTAACATTATTTAATTTTACTACTAATAATTTTAATTTAACCTCAGTCTTATGGCTGAATAACGAATGAAATATTGAAAAATTCAACAAAAAAGTAAATAGAAAATCAGAATAGCGTTTCAGTAAGCAACAACTTGTTTATTTAAGCGAAAAAAATATAAGAAAACTTATAGTAAAATAAACTGTTAACACACTGGTAACACACGGTAAATGAAAAGTAGCTGTTTTCATTTATATAAACAGATTATTAAAATTAAAATTGCAATTATTAAAATAATAAATGCACATGTAAAAATATGCCTGAAGAGTTAGTTCAGGCATAAAACACACATACACTATATACATATGTCCATACAAATTCGCACCTATGCTGATATGTATAAGGAAAAAAGATTCAGAAATAAGTAAAGCATACTTCTCAAAAATACGAAAAATATTAAATTGAAAACCAAAAACAAAAAAAAAAAAATATAAATAAATATAGCGTGAATTAAATAAAATAAGCGATCAACGCAAGAGCTGCGACAATGCAGCAACAAAGTAGATCAACTGAACATGAGCAGAATGCAGTGTCAGTTTTGAAAACAGCCAAAGAGAAAACCAGTAAGAAAGCTATATTCGGCCTAGCCGAATCTTAGATACCCTACACCAAAAAGTTTTGAAAAAAGTGCCGAAGCTAGGGTGGGGCGGAAGTGGCGGTCCACTCTGGGCGGGACAATGTCGGGGGCGGCAGTTGTGGAAATCAAGTAGGGACTTATTGAATTCTAGGCATTTCTAGGGCTACAGTTGATTAACCGTCCCGAGCTCCATGAGACCTAGCTAAGCCTCTTTATAAAGGCGTGGTCATTACCTTTTTCAAAACAAAATAACTATCTTAGTTGTTTTATTATTGTGTTCAAATTTAAACTTTATTTACGTGGTAATAAATTTGTTTTCATACTGCTATACCGTATAAATAGTGTAAAAGTGGGCGGACCGCACCCAGTTTTGATGTAATAATGTGTTTTTGTAAAACAAGATGTTATCTAAAGTTTTATTCAGGAAGTTTATATATTTAACAATATAACCATATTTTGCCTATGTAACCTAAAAGTGGGCGGATCACGCCCATATTTGGCATATTAACGGATAATGCTACTCTATACTCAGGAATAAAATTTTGTTGTAATAGTTCAAAAACGAACGCTGATATCACATTTTTAATAAAAAATAGGCGTGGTCGTGGACCGATTTTACCCATTTTCAATACCAACCTGCCCACCACAAGGAACAATGTTTATGTAAAATTTCATCACGATATCTTCACCGGTTCTCCTGTGATCGTGATTTCAACAGACAGACAGACAGACAGACAGACGGACGGACATGGCTAAATCGACTCAGGAGGTCACGCTGATCAAGAATATATATACTTTTCTATACCTATCGTCTCTATTTCTATGCGTTACACATTTCGTTACAAAGTGAATATACCTTTACCTTAAGGTGTAGGGTATAAAAAGAGAAGTAAGAAAAATAAAGCACCAAAGGTGAATATCTTTAAAATAATCAAAAGAAAGGCAAAAATACACAACAGAAAATACACAAATAATAATAGAGAAACATTGTTATATACATATACATACATGATATTTAATGTGCATTTACACATACCCTGCAAACATTTTCGATCGCGGAAGGCTCTTCGGCGAATCGCCAGGAAGATCGAAAGCAATCGCCGACGAGGTAATTTTTGAATCTTCCGCGATACATTTATTGTATGAACTTGAATCCTCACGGAAGATTCCCCAAGAAGAATCTTCTACGACTCTTCCAGAAGACTCTTCTACGACTCTTCCAGAAGAATCTTCTACGACTCTTCCAGAAGACTCTTCTACGACTCTTCCAGAAGAATCTTCTACGACTCTTCCAGAAGACTCTTCTACGACTCTTCCAGAAGACTCTTCTACGACTCTTCCAGAAGAATCTTCTACGACTATTTTTCCCCTACACTTGAATAAAAAAGTTATATTTCATATCGAAAACTTTTATTAACAAACTAAGGTTTAATTTAGAGAGTTTTTTTAAACAATGTTAGAAAACAACAAAAACGAATAACAATTTTTTTAAATGAATATTTAAGTAATGAAAATTCAAGGAAGCAGTAGAACAGGAATAATGAAAATTTATGTATTTAAAGAGTAATTAAATAATTAGTTAATTATATAATTTTTTTTACAGAATATTATAGTAATGAAAACTTAAAGAAATAGTAAAGTAAAATAATCAAAATAAGCAAACAGTAACAAAATTAGTTAATTTTTATGCGCTTCGAGCAACGGTCTTTAGCATGTACAAAGTGTTGCTGAAGAACGTGATTGACTTGCTTCTCCTCACAGTTATTGAATTTTTTGTGACATGCTAATAGCTACTGATAATTTTAGGAAGTGATGGTATAGCTCCGATGATAGGACAGATTTGAGTAAAATTGGACCAGTGTATAATAGGAATTGTCTTAGTTCAGTAGCTTTCCATCGATCAAGCTCCCTTAATTCACGCGGTTTCCTCTGAAATTCAGAAGGAATGCAGAATTTTGCTTCAACTATTTTTTGTGACAGGGTGCCTATTTTCCAAGAAGACAAAGAAAACCTTTTTCCTTTTTGACTGACCCAAGCTCTCAATAATTTTCGCATAACTCGTAGGCAAACAATATGCATATAATCCAGTCCAACTGATTTTATCATGTCAATTTTTAATGTTTCCACAATGGTTTGTTTTCGCTCATTATGGTGTTCTGGTTGAAAACGGTTTCGGAATGAGGCGTTTGTTCGTGAAACGCCGATTTGGTCAGGAGGGAAAACTATCCGGTTTTGTATTCGTTGTCCTTTTTGTGTACACCGAACACATGAATAATAACCGGAGTGTCCTTTAGTTGAAAGAAAAAATGATCTCGCAGGTGCATCCATTATAAAACATCTTATTTCTATCGTGAAGAAATTATCTTTATAAAAAAACCCATCGGAGATTAGTATATTTATTTCTGCAATGAACTCGTATAGAAATTCATCTGCACTTCCGGGCTTTGAATACCCCAATTAGTAGGACATCTGGGGTATTAACAACGCTGCATAATATTGGCCAAAGTTGCTTATTGGAGCTCTTACACAAAGGCAGTCCATCTATATTAAATTCTAGTCTTATGCATGGAAATTTGTAGTCATTTATTATTAAAAAATCTGTAAGAGCATCTTTAACTCCATAGTGTATGTAAGTTCCTGAACCCATATTTCGTGCGACTAAATCTTTCGGAGTTTTCTTCAATGTTCTTGCGTCTTTGGGAACTAATATATTATCACTTCTCAATACCAATAGCAAATCGTTAAGTGCTGCATTAATAATTGAATGCTTCACTGCCCAAGCTGCAAGGCAGCAAGGTCTGCGTTTAAATTTTTAATGTTCGGTGCAGCTAAAATTTGTCCATTGGTGGCAATTTCTGAATTATCGATGTTTTTTTTTGCATTCTTGTGATTAATAAGGCCAATGTCTATATTTTCGGTTTCATGTTTGTCTTCCATTTTCTTCTCCGAACCGAATACATTTTCCATGATTCTTTTTGCTTCTCTCTTGCTTGCTTGACGAATAACTTTTGACGCCATTATTATTAAAAAAATTGCAAGAGCTTTTGTTTAGCACATAAACAACCTGAACAAAACTCGCAAGAGCCTACAAAAATAATTCAATTTGTGAATTCACTTTTTTTTCCGTTGAGGACGATTTCACTTTGACTATCACGGAACGAGATGGTGGAGGACTGCTCCAAAAAAAAAAAAGATTTATACGGAAAAACAACTTGGAAATCACGACTTACCTATGCAAAAGTTTAGCTCCCAATATCTTTTGAAATTCACTATATATAACTATTTTATATATATACTTTAATATTTTCAATATTTTTAATAACGATTAATATTTTTTTGATAATTGACATTTTCAATTTTTTTTGCCTTCTTTGAAAACTGAATTAAAAATATTTGACGTTTTTTAGACAGGAAAATGAATGATTCAAAAAACATTCGGAAGAGTTTTTATCATATGTACGATTATTTTTCGCGCTCGTCCAACAATCGTCCAAATGTTTGCAGGGTATACATACATGAAAATAATTTTAAACTTAATTAAATTGTAATTTAAAATAAAATAGGTACACTCAATACAAAATTAAGAAAATTAAAAGGAAATAGGAATGAACATATAATTATTAGAAAGGGAAAAAAAGATAAATGCACTTAACTTTTACAAAATATCATAATTACATATTGATTGAAAGGAAAAATAAAATCGTACATTAAAATAAGATAGAAATTACATAAGATATTAGAATCGCATCAAAATAACGTTATCTTATTGACATTAAAATACATAAATTAAATTTTAATTGAAATTCAATTTATTTTAAATTTGTAATAAACAAATTATATTCGACCAAAAGATACATATAGTTATGGTAAAAATTGAAATAAAGAACTAAATATGTTAAAATTGAATGATTAAGCACTAGAATAAAATGTAGAAAATATAAGAAGAAACGAGCATGCAGAGAACCTGACAGCCATCCTAATGTACACCTACGAGAGCAGCAGAAGACGCACTCATATCCTAACAACACATGAAAACAGGGCGACAAATAGCGCCAACCAATTCTAAGGGGGAAGGGTAGCTAGAACAGCTGATCAGCGTAGCGACCACAAACATCGCAACCAAAGATGGAATTGTTGCGACAAACAAGCAATTCAATGCAACAATGCAACGGCATTCGATCACAAAACACGAAGATACTTTCAAAGAGGTCTAACATCAGCAATATGAACCTGAAAATTACCGAACGATAATGGTGACAGATACACGGTACCTTGAGATCACGTGGAGACCAAAAGCACCGCAATGAGACACACAATAAAATAGAAAGCTAACGTATCGGCAGCTATTTACAACCCAATGGCTGCGCAACAACGAAATCATCATGAATCATGATGGCAGCCTAGCAGCGTAACTTCACAGGGTAACTCTACATTAGGTTCTGCGAATGGAGCGCATACTGACGCGGTTTCAAGCGAAAGTACGTCAAGCGTATGTGACAGCATAATCACGTCGCGGCGGCAGCGATTTAAAACGCACCACCACTATCTACAAGAAAAGATGTTGAAGATGATGAAGCAAGACGTCAAAACGATGATTCCGGCAACATCTCAACCATCTACTACAGTTCAAGAAAGTTAACAGCAACCGTTTTGAACACCTACAACATAAATACAATCACGTCAGCTACCAAGCAGCAGCAGTCCCACAACGAACCGAGAAGAAGACATCGATACAACGAGGTGTACGTCAACATCAAAATCATCATCAACAACATCAGCATCAACGTCAAGACCAACATCAACGTCAAGATCGACATCGACGACAACAACGTATTATTTCAATTATACACTACATCTACCATATTGTACTTTTGTATATCAAAAACACCCAACACAAATTATTGTCATTACATTACTAAAATCATAATAAACATTCGACCACCCACAATTCAACAAACCATAAATGTACAAGAAAAATTTAATATCGTTTCGTACGATACTAAATTTTTCTTCCACGAGGGTGGAGGGATGTTGTATGTCCACAAGCGGAAGATTTAAATTGAGAACGATATTCTTCCGCGATTGGTTTTTTGCGAATCTCACAAATTTGAAATTGTGAAATAATGGAAATTGTGAACCACGACATACTGACCCACTTCAGTTCGGTCGACGTCTGTGTCAACCGAGCTAACATGCAAACTAGAAAAGATTCCATCGAGAGTCTTGTAAAAATCTTAGAGTAAGATAGTCGCATATAAAGTCGCGTTAAGAAATAGTGTATAGTAGTGTTAAGTTGCGATTAAGGACACTAGAAATATAATCCGGGAGTAATTACATAATAATAACTATAAGTGTGTAAAATCAGAACAAAAGCAGTGTTAAGAATAAAAGTGTCGCTACCCAAAAATATAATAGTAACTGTTATAATAAGTTTACGAATGAAAAGTGCTAAATAAAACAATAGTATAAAACCGTACAACAAGGCGTTTAATCTCAACAGGACGATAGGCTAAAAGAATAAGAAGACCACCCGTAAGGAGATACAACACTACATTCATAGCCAGAAAACGTGGGCATTGGCGAAGCGGTGTTGTATTTAGCTTTCGTGGGTGGTCTTCTTTGCTATCGTTGTCCTCTGTACAACGAATGAAACTCCTTCTTTTGGATTTCTATTCTTATATTTTTATTTACACTCTACTCTTATGCTACACTTATTACAAAAATAACGCGCGACTTTATACGCGACGATAAACGACTTCTTCGTTTCGATATTTACACAAGACTCCCGTTGGAATCTTTTCTATTTTCCACGTTAGCTCGGTCGACGCAGCCGTCGACCGAACTGAAGTGGGCCAATATGTCGTGGTTCACAATTTCCATTATTTCGCAATTTCAAATTTGTAATATTCGCAGAATCAATACGCGGAAGAAAATCGTTCTCAATTTAATTCTTCCGCGTGTGGATTCTGATCGTTGGTTAATTTAAACCAAGCGTTTTAATGGTTTGCGAGCTTGCTATTGAAAGCTAACTTCCACAATCCACTCCAATTGCAAAGCTCTATGGTTTTCATGGTTTGGAAGCTCACTACTAAATGCTAGCTTCCACGATCCATTCCAATTGCCAAGCTCCGGTTGCTGACTTGGCTAAACCAAAGCGTGACTAAACCAAATTAAACTAGAGCTTCGGGCTACCAAGCAAAGTGATGTGGTTACATTAATTTGAACTTGGCCTTGACTCACTCGCGGAGTAGTATTATAAAATTAATACTGGCCTTGAAAGTTCTTATCGCCCGGAACTGGAAATTGCGTTCGCGACATACAACATCCCTCCACCCTCGGGGAAGAAAAATTTAGTATCGTACGAAACGATATTAAATTTTTCTTTTACATTTATTGTTTGTTGAATTGTGGGTGGTCGTTTGTTTATAATGGTTGTACTTAGTGTCTACGTATGTATGTTTGTGTTTCTATGAATAATGTAATTAAAGTAAGATTAGTTAACAAAATAATACAATTAATTATTAGTAATAATTACAATACAATAATTGCAAGGCAATTATTTGTCAATAATTACAATAAAACTTCTTACAATAATAATTCAATAATACAACTGCATTTCTTCGGTGTCATCTGTGTGTAGGTGGATGATTCTGATGTTGATCTTCAAGTTGATGTTCTTGTTGTTGTTGATGATGGTTTTGTTGTTGATGTACACCTTGATGCTGATGTACACGTTGATATTGATGTATTGTGGAAATGTTGCTGCTGGTTAGCTGACGCGTGGGGTGCTATGCTTGATGACCAGATGTAGTTGTGCGTTGTCGGTAGTATCGTTGGCCCGCAATTGGGATCAATTGTTTTTCGCTTCACGGTATTTGATGGTTGAGATGTTACCAAGATCATCATTTGTAACATCTTGGTAAACATCTTCAACATTTTTCTTGTCGATAGTGGTGATGCGTTTTAAATCGTTATCTCTTGAGGTAATGTTGTAGAATGTGATTTGTGCCACGGGATAATGTACCATAAATTTAACTGACGAACAGTGGATGACCGCATTAGTAGTTGTCTACTAGCTGCGTCATCGCCGCGACGTTGTGATGCTATCCCTTACGCTTAACATAACTTTCGCTTGAAGTTAAGCTGCTAGGCTGCCATCATGATTCCTGAGGATTTCGCATTTGCGCAGCCACTGGTTTGTAGTTAGCTACTGCAGTTGGATTAGTTCTCTATTTTGTTGATTTTGGTCTCCACGTGACCTCGAGGTACTGTGTATTTGTCACCGCCTCGATCGCATTGATGTTCAACTGTTGTTGTTGTCGGATTTCTTTGAAGGTAGTTTCGCGTTTTTGTCGAATGTTGTTGCATCGTTGCGTTGATGCGTTTGATTGTTGCGACTATTCCATCTTTGGTTGCGATGGTTGTTGTCGCTACGCTGATCGGCTGTTCCAGCTACCCTTCCCCCTTCGAGTTGGTTGGCGCTATTTGTGGCCCTGTTGTCATGTGTTGTTAGGATATGAGTGCGTCTTCTGCTGCTCTCGTGGGTGTACATCAGGATGGCTGTCAGGTTCTCTGCATGCTCGCTTCTTCTTATATTTTCTACATTTTATTCTAGTGTTTAATCATTCAATTTTAACATATTTAGTTCTTTATTTCAATTTTTACCATAACTATATGTATCTTTTGGTCAAATATAATTTGTTTATTACAAATTTAAACTGAGTTGAATTTCAATTAAAGTTTAATTAATGTATTTTAATGCTAATAAAATAACGTTATTTTGATGATATTGTTTCTATCTTATTTTAATGTACGATTTTATTTTTCCTTTAATCAAGTTAAGTGCATTTCTTTTTTTTTCTAATAACTATGTTCTTTAATATTTCCTTTTAATTTTCTAATATCTTTTCTTTTCTTATGCCCTTTTTCATTATTAGTTATTAGTTTTATTCATAGCCTTTATTTATATATTTATTATATATTTCTTTAATATGATTAAATTTTTTTTCGCCTATTTGGAAGTTGATCACCTCTAATTGTGTGTTTGTATTTTTGTTTTCCTCATTTGGCTTGTGTTAAAATTTTTCATTTACTGTGTTTGTTGTTTTTTTTTTCATTAAATGTTTTTAACTGACACTGCGTTCTGCTCGTGTTCAGTTGCTCTACTTTTGCACCTGCTTTGTTGCAGTGCTTGCGTTAATCGCTCAATTACATGGAATCTTAATCAACTACATTTTGTACGACCCTATATGTTTATTTTATATTTTTTAAAAATTTTATTTTGTATAATTAAGAAGAATATTTATAATTAGAAGAATATTTTATAAGAATTAAGGCAATAATTTTTTGGTCTTAGGTTTATATAACTTTTCTTTCTATTTCTGCATCGAGGTGCAGATATGATGTTTAAATTTCTGTTATGTATAAACTACGTCTTTATGCATAGATTTCATGTGCATTTATTTCTAAAATAAAGACAAATGCAATAGTTATGGCTGTGTATTTAACGGAACAGCTACTTTTCATATACCGTATATTATTAATATTAATTTCACGTAAAATTATCTTATATTTCGTGGTTTGAAACGAAACGTGGTTTTGACTTGCTTTTTAGTTTTTTCATTATGAAATTTGATGAATTTCATTCGTTATTCAAATGTAAGACTGAAGTTAAATTAGAATTATTAGTAGGAAAATTAAAACTAAAAATGTTAGTTTCCTACTATCCTATACTAAATTTTATCAATCCTATTTTATATATATTTATTCTATCCTAATCCTAATAAGGTGCCTATTGTGATTAATTTACTTTAATTTATGACTACCTAATTTAATTTCCTTATTTGAAGTGAGTCTAATGTATTCCTACTTAATTGTCTAGTTAATCATATTTCTTTCTTAATTGGTATTATATAACTTAAGCAAATTATTGTGGAAAGATTTTTCTCTTCCCTTAATATTTAGAACTGTCGTAATTGTACTTCCTTACTACCTTATATGGTCCTAGCCATATTGGTGAAAAACTATTCTTCCTAGTTTGATTCTTAATTAGAACAGTATCACCTACTTTAAATTGTACTAAATTTAACTTATTATCATATTGATTTTTGGCTACTTGTTTAGCCATTTCCTGATTTTTCCTCACTATTTCGTGAGCTCTCTGAATTTGAAGACCCTTATTTGGGTCTTCGGCATTGTATACCGGACTACATTTTCTTTTTAAATTGGTCGGCATTTCTATGTCGAACCCGAATAAGGTACGAAACGGAGTTTGCTTTGTCGTAATGTGTGGTGTGTGGTTGTGAACATGCATAGCTGCAGTTAACCATTGATCCCAATTCAACCCGTCTTCTTTAGCAAAACTACGCAAATATTCTGCTAACGGTCTGTGGCTTCTTTCTAAGGAGCCATTTGCTTGCGGATGGTAAGGCGTTATATGCAATTTTTTGATTCCTAACAATTTGCATGTGTCCGCGAACAATTTCGAAATGAAATTAGTTCCGTTATCAGTAACTAGAATTCTCGGAATTCCGTAACGGGTGATTATTTCATCATAGAAAGCCCTGGCCACAGTACTTGCTTCCGCGTCTGGGATAGCTGTACATGCCATGAATTTTGAAAAATCGTCTTGGAACGTTAAAATATATTTGTTTCCGGACACAGTTTCTGGTAGAATACCTACTATGTCCATGAAAACTTTGTCAAATGGCCGCATTGGTGTATCTGTTAGCACCATGGGCATTTTCGTTAATCTCGAACTTTTGTTCGCTTGACATTTTGAACAGTTTTTAACATAATCTTTGATTTGTCTTTGCATCCCTGATTTGTCTTTTGCACCTATATTGTTGCCTGATTCTTAGGTAAGTTTTCACTGCTCTCTGGTGACTTCCTAATGGTGTATTATGGAAGTCTTTTATAACAGTCTCTATTTGTTTTGGATTTTCTAATAAAATGGTGATTTCGTTTTGAGGTGTGCCTGGAGTGTCAGGTTCTACAGGCGTCGGAATTGTTCTTGATTTTTCACTACTTCCTTGGTTCTTCATTTCCCGTGCTCTAGAGCGGGTCTGGACTGCTGTTACTACATTATGATTCTGAGAATTCTACTCAACGCGTCTGCGTTTAAATTTTTCTTGCCTGGCTTATATATGATTTCGAAATCATACTCTGACAACTTGTGTCTGAATCTTGCCAGTCTTGAAGTTTGATCCTTTAAATTGGCTATTCCATTTAATGGCTGGTGATCAGTAAAAATTTTAAAATGTTTGCCTAAAAGGTATGCTCTGAAATTTTTTGTAGCCCATACTATTGCTAAGAATTCCTTTTCTATCGTTGAATATCTTTGCTCTGTGTCGCTTAGCGCTCGGCTAGCGAAAGCTATTGGCCTATCCTCGCCTACGTTACCTTGAGAAAGGACCGCGCCCAAAGCTTCATTGCTTGCGTCGGTAGTTAAGAGAAATTCCTTTGAAAAATCTGGATATGCCAACACTGGGGGTGACATGACTGATTCTTTTAACCGCTCAAATGCTCTCTGGCAGTCTCCTGTCCATACGAACTTAGCGTCTTTTCTTAACAATTTGTTAATTGGAAGTGCTAGTTTTGCCGTTCCCGGTATAAATTTCCTGTAATAATTCACAAGGCCTAAAAAGGCTAGTACTTCTTTTTCAACTTTAGGAGGTGGAATGTTTTTGACGCACTCCACCTTGCTAGGGTCTGGAAGTGCTCCATCTTCTGAACACTTGTACCCTAAATATACGACTTCTCGTCGTAGAAATTGGCATTTGCTAATGTTTAATTTTAAGTTATTTTCCCTAATGACCTCGAAAACCTTAGTTAACCTTTCTTCATGCTGTCCCAGGTTTGTTGCATATACGACTATGTCGTCTAAGTACACAAAACAATCCATTCCCTGAAGTCCTGTCAGAATATGATTCATAAGACGTTGAAACGTCGCTGGGGCGCCGGTTAACCCGAAAGGCATTCGGTTGAACTCAAAATGTCCTAAAGCTGAACTAAATGCGGTCTTTTCCTTGTCCGCCTTGTCCATTAGGACTTGGTGGTACCCACTTGCCAAGTCCAAGGTCGAAAAATATCTACTACTGCCTAACTGATCCAGTATCTCATCTATCCTAGGCAGTGGAAAAACTTGTTTAATTGTGGCCTCATTTACTTTCCTATAATCTATTACTAAGCGCCATTTCTTTTCTCCATCTTTCCCACTCTTCTTTGGAACTAGAAGTATTGGTGAGTTCCATGGAGATACACTTGGGGATATTAAATCCTCCTCTAGTAGTTTATGAATTTGCTTTTTCATTTCCTCCCTATGTGTCTGAGGAATACGGTACTGTTTTTGATTAATTGGTGGCTGATCCACCTTTATTGGAATTTTATGTGCTAGTACTGGGGTGTATGTCAATTTGTCACCCTCAAAAAGAATAATATCATTATACTTCGCACATAGCTTTGTTATGGATTCCTTTTCCTCTTGGTTTAAGGAAGGATCCAAATCCAAATTCTTTCAAGTGTTCAGGCGTTGCGTTATGTTCGCATCACTTATACTGTTGATGGTAGTCCATTGATTGTCAGAAACATCACTTAGCTTGTATTTGTGGAAATCACTAAATCTCGGTACAAAGTTGTCACTAAGAATTAAATCTTTTGCCGTCGAATTTAGGATTGGTACCTTGACCTCTTTGTTTTCCACATTTGCTAGTGTTCCTCCCAGGTATACTCCTGGTGCAATCTCTTGTTTATGAACTACCACAGTTATAACTTTAGTTTTAATTCTTAACGGCATTATTCTAACCGTTCTTGCTTCAATTGTTATATTATTTTTGTTACTTTGATCTTCTGTATTTTTGATGCCTAGTAGTGGCAATTTAATTACAAATTCTTTATTTTTATTAAATAAGGTTGAGTTTTTACTGAGCGTGTTTATAATGGATCTGTTCCACATGTTGTCTCTACCCAGTATGCTGTCCGCCGGTACCCCTTGTTTAAGTGACACAACGCGTAGCGTTAAACGTAAGGGCTGTACCTCATCATGGCATATGCTGGTGGACCCCATTGTAGTTATGCAGCCTCCAAATGCTCCACTTAATTCCTTTTTAACCTTTTTATTTATAATGGCATCTTCCTTTAATGCACATTCTTTTACTAGGCTTGTATCCGCTCCTGTATCCACCAGTAAAATGAGTTTTCCATTTCTCGCCTATACACAAGGCAGTTCAATGAACACATCACTTAAGGTGGCTGAATCCCAGTTGGATACTTCCTTTATAGTATTTTTATAATTATTATTCAAATTATTCGTTAACCACGAACGTATTGTTTTCTTGTCCTGTAATGGTGACATAAAAATTTAAAATTTTTCTAGTACTTTTAATTTTATTTTATTTGCAAGTGCTTTTATATCTGTAATATATTCTACTATATTAAGACTAGTGCTCCTTTCTTTGTATTGGTGAAAATTGAGAAACATAGTTTTTACAATCGATGTACATGCTAATTGTATAATTAGCAAGATGATTGTTAAAAACTCTGTTCCCATTTCTATTATTTTCTTCGCTTTATTTATTATTTTACTGAATGTTTCATTTAAAGCATTTACATTATCATTCTGTTTGATAATTTTTATTCTGCTAGTAGATTTGTACCCAATATTTTTAGCTTTATTAGCTTCTAATATTTCTGAAGTCGGTAACGTATCCACGATCTGTTCCGATGTTGGACGTACGGTTACTACTTCTTTTGGCCCTAAATTTCTATTCTCGTTGGGTGACCAGATTACTGGCCTTGTCTGGGCCCTTGCCGGTTTCCCTGCTGAATGTTTTGCAGAGTTTCCCAACTCCTTTTAGCTGCACATTTTGCTACTATATGTCCTGGTCTGTTACACCAATGACATATTGTTTGATTCGCGCTATACGGTGTGTTCATAGTCTTCTTATTCCCTTGAACCCCCTTAAATGGATTCGGTTTTGGGTTCACGAGGTTCTTTTGTATTTGGTTCCATTGCGCTTGAGCTTGTTTTTGTTGCCTATTTTGATCCGGTTGTTTGGGTTGCCAGGTTTGCTGCACTTGAATTGGGTTCCAGGTTCTCTGTGTTTGATTTGATTTCCAAGTTTGATGAGGTTGGTTCTACTGCTGATTTCCTTGACTTTGGTGCCGGTTATTTGGCCCTTGATTTTTGTTGTTCGCTCCACTTCTGTTGTAGTCATTGGTGTTGCACCTCCAGTTTGTCTCGTGACCATATGCTAGACATTTTGGACAATACGGTGTGTTTTCTCTAGTTAAACATTTTTCTCTGGTATGCCCGCGTTTATTACAAAATGAACAAATTATTTTATCTTGTGGCGCTCTCGAGATGTTCTGCCTTATTTCTGGTCTTTTGTAATTCACGTGATTATTTACTGCAGGTGTTATATATGGTTCAATCGAATTCATATTATATATTGGTGTAATATTGGGTTGATGAATGGAGTTACTTCTTTGTATTTCCACCAGCGTGTTTACTGCTTAGACCGGTCCTTATTTCTTTTTTTTCGAATTCGAATGACGGCAAGCGCTAAAACCATTTTATTTGATCCTAAAAATACACAAAAAAAATTTGAGCTTGATTGGACAATTTTTAGCCGTGCCCCCGCCAACATTGAAATGTTTTTCCCCGGTTTTTCTTGAAATGTATCTGGCAGCCCTGTTGGTAAGTACTTATTGAAATGTGTGTGTGTGCGTTTGGCAAATGTGACACACACTCTCTTTTTTTTTGTGGCGGCCCAGTACTGTGTTGTTGTTGTGTACGTCTGACGAAAATTCGCATAAATAAATCATTTTGTATTGCAACTTTCACACGTGGAGATCGACGAATTTAGTGAAATCGTGAAGTTCAAACAAAAAAATTTAAAAGAATATTGTCCAAAAGATTACCTTTAAAAAATTGAACAAATAAATTTTAAAAATAAAAATCCAAAGCGATGACAACCAAAAGATTTCGATCGGATGATGATATTATGTTAATTGGCGTAATTGACCACCAAATTACTGGAGCTAAATTACCAGGAAGAAAACAAGTGCTACAAGTGTTATTTTATAATTTAAGAATAGTTGGTTTAAATTTAAGAGAAAGTTCTAAATTAGTTGTTGCTGAGGTTAGTACGTTTTGGCAAAAAGCACGAATTCCAACACACCATGAAAAACACTGCATTGAGAAGCTGGAAAAATTATACAACGAGTGGAGAGATATTACAAAGCATCATGGTCGAAAAACAGAATGTCAAAACAGGAAAAAAACTGAATTTCAAGATAAATTACATGATTTATTCGATATCGCACACGCAAACGCGATAGAATTAATTAAAATACAAGAAGACAAAGAGTTCTTAAAAAAGCAACGAGAAAAAGGAAGACCAGGTTGTATGCTAGGAACGGATAGAATTGTCATGCAGAAAGAAAAGCGAAAGGCAGTCCAGAAAGAACAAGAAAACCAGCGTCGAATAAAAGAAGATGAACGAAAAGAGTTATATGAACAACATACTCAAAGAGGTATACAATTAAGAATTATATCTTTTAAGCAAATCAGAATTATTGTTGTAAAACAGGTATGATTGACATTGACGACGAAAACGATATTGAAGTTGTAGCATCAACATCAGCAGGAAATGCATATCCAGGTATATCAGGTATATCCAGAGGTAAAACAAATTTGTTTACACCAAGACTGCTTTCAACTTTGGATAAGTGGAAAATCACTGATGGTGCTGCAGTTCATATCCTAAGTGCAACTGCTGACGCGTTGGGCTATGATATCGAAGATCTTATACTAAATCGTTCATCAATTCGTCGAATGCGTCAGAAACATCGTGCAACAACAGCACAAAACAAGAGCTAAACGGTATACGTAGTGTCTGTCTGTTTATAGTTCGTATTTATGTAAAAGCCTGGTTTGGATGCACTAAAGCAATTGAAGCGCCAAATCAAGACCTAAATTTAATTAAAAATATTATAGCTTATCCTGAAAGGGATATAGCTCTTGCTTTGCTACAAAAAATAAGCAATCATTTGTGGTATTTGTCGGAAGAAGCAGTCGGTCTTTCATTCTTCGATCCTAATGTAAGTGTTGCAATTAAAAAAAAAATGGTTCAGGCAATTAATGTTAAAGCAAATACAGAAAAATGCAAGCGAATAATAACTAATCCAACAAATATCGACACATTTGCGCAAAAAGATTTAAGCGATTTTGTAAATTCCAATACACACGCGTTCTTTGATCGCTTAGAAATTTCAAAAGAATTTTTGCAAGTCGATCCGTCGGATTGGAATGAAAGATTTGACTACGCTCAGGGATCACAAATTTGTAAAAACTTATCTGTAGTAAATGATGCAGCTGAAAGAGGCGCCAAATTCATTACAGATTATAATAATAAATTAACTCACAATGAAGAGGAGAAACAATTCCTTTTTCAAGTGGTTAAAGAATATAACATGAATTATCCCACTTTTAAAAAGACTTCACTATTAAATTAAAATAATATTAATGTTACTATGAGTATGTAATTAATAAAAATATTTCAGTTTATTCTTACTTTTCAAATAAATGCAAATAAAATAAAAAAATATATTTTTTTTTGCCTTATTTCTCATAATAAAAACAAAAAAGTGCTTGGGGCACGGCTAAAAATTATCCAATCGTTGTCAAATTTTTTTTTATGCTTTGTGAGACTAAAACGAATATTTTTAGCGCTTGCCGTAACATATATTCGAGAAAATAAATTTGTCCATATAAATAAGGACCGGTCTATTACTGCTATTTCAGTCATCTCCTCAATACTTTTCCCTTTCACATTTAACATGTGCATTCGTAACGTTGCATCTGTTAACCCTGTTCTAAACGCCTTATTTGCCGATGTCGTTACCATGGATACAAGTGCGCTGTCACCTACTCCCTTATATGTGTCTTTTACTATTTGCAATGCCTGTGTTTTTTTCATGTTGAGGCGTCTTGCGAACTGCCGGACGTCCTCATTGTGCAATTGGCTGCAATTCTGGAGTTCTGACAACGTTACGTCTAATGCAGCTGTTGGTAGGTAGACTCTTCGTATCGCTAGGTATAATTCCTCTAGAGTGTTGACATGTTGTGTGCCTACAAGATCATAAGCGTCTCCATATAATCTTTGTTTGATGCATTCTATGTAAAGTGGTGTATTTGCTTCAGTTGCTTCATTTGTAGCCAACTCGCACGCCTGTATGAACTTATACACTTCAACTTTCAAATCTGGTGACTGCGTTCCTGCAAACAGTGGAACAATACTGCTTGTTATTTTGGCTATTTCTGCTATACCCATCTTGCTGTGATCTGCCGCTGGTTGCTTATATGTAGGGAATGAAATTGAATTATATTCCTTTGGACTGGGTGCGGCGGGGGTTGGTTCCTTATGGTATAGTGATTGGTCGTGCGCTAGCTCTATTTCCTGTTTTAGTCGTCTGTTTTCCTCTTTTAATTCTTGGATTCTGGAATGCGCCTTTTCTAGAGATGCACAGTCTTCTCTTGACTTTTGTGCTGATTCCAGTTCTAACGTTTTATTTAAGGTTTCTTCTGTTAATCCTTCGTCATTCCGTAATTTTCTTAGGTGTTCGTTCTCGTCTTCCAAAGTCTTTATATCTTTTCTTGAAAATGTTTTTCGTTTAGATAAGTATCGTATTTCTTTTTTTAACGCGTTAAATTCTGACGAATAGTCCCTTATGCTTTGGTTTTTATTTTCTATTATATTTTTAAAAAAGTTAGCAATTCCTCTATTTGCTAATAGAAGCAGACTGCGTCTGCTTTTTCTAAACTTCATGTTTCTCCTAGGGCTTGTAGTCTAGTCTTTATTAATTCAAAATTTTCCTTATTGGAAACAGTGCTTTTCAGGATGCTCCAAAGTTTTGATGCAAAGTCTTCTATTTGCCTTTTCAAATCCTTATGGTTCTTTTCTAAAGCTAAATATGTTTATTCTTGTAGCGATTCGGCCATTAATTATCCTATACTTATTGTTCTAAGTATGTATTGTGGATATTTTTGGAATCAATTAAAACTTTCTTCTTCTCTAGAAGCAATTAACTTTTGCTTACTCAGCTTTAATACGGCTCATTGACACCCTTTTTTTTTTTCAATCGCGTTGTCAACATTCGCTATACATTCGTAAGCTTGTTGTTTTATTTCTCTTATTAAAAATATTTTTTTGTGTAATCCGAGCTTGTCGATTAATTAAGCTCGCCTGACGTGCTTTTGTGTTTATTGTCTTTTATTCTTGTATTGTTTTTGCTCTCAGCTGCTGCTTGTAGTTTGACAATTCTGGCCTTGCTTGAAGTTCAAGTTCAAGTTTATGACCTACTTCTTTTTGCAACTACAGCAGAATCGATTTCGTTTAATTCTTGCAGTTATTGCTGTTAGCCTGGTCGCTATGAATTAATAAAACTAACGAATATGTTTTGTGAATTCTTTTTATTTCCCAAACCTAATATAACATAGTTTAATTATTTGTTTTCTAAATTTGTTTGTGTTAGTATAACTCCAAATTTATTTTTTTTCCCCATCATATTAAATTTGTTTCAAAGTAATACTTCTAAATTTATTTGTATAATTCTAATTATTGTTTCCGAAATTTATGGTCTGTAATTTTAGATATATATATAATTTAGGAACAATTATGGTCTTCTTTCTTAGGAAATTTGTTGTATTTTCTGGGTTTAGCTCCTCAGATTGCGTTCCTTGAAACTTTGCTTTAGTTTATTTATTTCCTCCCAAACTTGGTGTGTCCTGTTCCACGGAATTGGGTGTACTTCGTCTGTTACAAGTGCCTTCAAATAAGCTAGTCGCCTCTTATCCTTTACCAGTTTACCTCCTCGCCGCTGCTCCGGTTCCGTTCTTCCCTCTGGCTGCGGTATTACTGTAGCGTCTGTTGTATGTCGCGATCGCAATTTCCAGTTCCGGGAAATAAGAACTTTCAAGGCCAGTATTATTGTTTTTATAATAATACTCCGCGAGTGAGTCAAGGCCAAGTTCACATTAATGCAACCACAGCACTTTGCTTGGTAAGCCCGAAGCTTTAGTTTCATTTGTTTTAGTCAAGCTTTGGTTTAATGAACTTCGAAAGCTAAGGTAGCAACCAGAACACTTCGCATGGAATGGATTGTGGAAGCTGGCATTTAGTAGCGAGCTTCCAAACCCTAGAATCCATAGCGCATGGTGATTGTAGTGGATTGTGGAAGCTAGCTTTCATCAGCAAGCTTCCAAACCATTAAATCGCTTGGTTTGAAATAACCAACGATCAGAATCCACACGCGGAAGAATTAAATTGAGAACGATTTTCTTCCGCGTATTGATTCTGCGAATATTACAATTTTTATATTGCGAAATAATGGAAATTGCGACACGCGCCAACAGCGACCCACTTTGGTTCGGACGACGGGTTAGTTACTGTGATTAACAAATTGGCGAAAATCAGAGTGACTTTATTAACTTAAATAAATTTTATTTAACGTGGTAAAGTTCGGATGATAAAAGCAAATTGTTAAAAACAGTTTTCGTTGTATCATTTTCGGGTATGTGTCTTAGACCCTTGTCTTCGAATTACACTGTTTAAGCCTGTAAATAAAAGTTAAGTTAGTTTAAAATAAGTGTTAAAATTAAAGTTAGCGTTAGCACGGAAAGTGAGTGGAAAATAATAAAAGAAGATATAGTAAAAATCCTAACGCAAGGAGTTTTTATTGCAACTGAACCAGAAAGAAGACCACCCAAGAACTAAATACAACAAATTGGCGCAGCCGGTTTTTCGAGCCGAGTATCGCTCGAATAAAGGAAAAAGTAAGTAGAGTGGAATACTTAAATAATTAAAAACTTAGTAGATTAGTAACTTAGGATAAAGAATAAAGTACAAAGTGAAATAATAAGTTGGTAAACAATTAGCAGAGAAACCTTTGAAAAGTGAAATAATAATTTTAGGAATAAATTAAAACAGTAAAATAACAAATTGTAGCAGTTAGCAAGTTATAGGTAAAAAGGAAAGTTATAAATTAAAAGTTAATTAAAGTTAAAGTTAAAAGCAAATCAAGTTTTAAAAGAAAGTTTAGAAATGAAAACTGATAAAAAGTGAAACGATAATTTCGTTAATAAATAAAACGCAAAAAGTGAAAAATAATTTGGTGAATTTGGCATGAAGTGGCCAAACAAAAGAAAAAGTGAAATAAGAAAAAATAAGTAGCTTAGTAAAAAGAAAAATTGAAAAAGAAAAAGTGGAAAGGATAGAATTAATCCTAGTTAAAGGATAAGAATTTAATTCTTTTAATATATTAAAATATATTATATACAACATAAAATAACTTTCAGGTCCCAAAATCATCGGTTTTTATCAAAAGGATGCTAGCTTAATTGCACAGCAAACTTATCTGTCCAATAGCATTAGCTGGACAAAATCTTTGCTGAGGTCGACCCATTTCACTCGGGAAGTCATTCTTATATTTTTATAATTATAGGATAAAGTATTAGAGAAAATAGGATTTTTTTTTTATAAATATATTTCGAATATAGTATATATATAATAGTATATATATTTCGAATAAATGTAATAACAATGTTGTACATGAACTAACAATTTAATTGAAATTACAACAAGTGATTTAGCATGTTAGACACTCAACAAAAGTCCAATAAGTGAAAAGCAGATGTGCAGGAAACGTATAATATTTAATTCAAGGAGAATGTTTGGAATCCAAATTCAAAAATTACAAATTTACAGAATTAGTTACTGTGATTAACAAATTGGCGAAAATCAGAGTGACTTTATTAACTTAAATAAATTTTATTTAACGTGGTAAAGTTCGGATGATAAAAGCAAATTGTTAAAAACAGTTTTCGTTGTATCATTTTCGGGTATGTGTGTTAGACCCTTGTCTTCGAATTACACTGTTTAACATGTAATTTGATTTCAAAGTCGCACATTTTAAGTTGATTAATAAATAATTAATTTTATCAGTTTATTCGAGTCACACATTTTTTTTCGTAACTAATACGTCATACGTTCGCAAACGTATGAGATTTCAAAAAGAAAACAAGGGGTAATAATCGGGATTACAATAAATTAAAACATTAAAAAGGAGTTATTTTGGTTATTTTAAAAAAAAAAAAAAAAAAAAAAAACCAAAATTAAAAGTTAAACATTTAAAATATTGCGCTTAGAGACTTCATATCGGTTGAAGAATCAAAGAAAAATTAGAATCATTGTTTCACTAACAAGCAATTAAAATTGCTTGCTGAGAAAAACAAGCAAAGATAGAAAGCACTTAACTGAGAAAGAACTCAAACGAGCTCACTAGGTTAATCTCCCGAATTCGAAATTGCAAACGTTGCAGTTTCGTTGGCCGCTGAAAAATAGAGGCAGGTCGTTCGTCCCATTCTGTGAGGTCTTAAATTACCTTAGCGAAGTCACGAAACTTTTGACGCTTCGTCTCTGCTTGAAAGAAAGCAGAATAGCGCAGTCACGAAAATTTGGACGCTTCGTCTCTGCTTGAAAGAAAGCAGAATAGCGCAGTCGCGAAAATTTTGACGCTTTGGCTCTGCTTGAAACAAAGCAGCAGCGGACGTCAGCGTACAGACGAATAAACAGATGTACAGCGAATGTTTACTGCACGCTCGGTAAACGAAGCGAACATGAAATCTGAACAGGTTAAGGAAGTTGAAACTTCATATTAAGAATTTTAATGGTTTCTCAATCCAAAGTACTACGAGTAGTATAAATAATTAATCGTTTAATGAAACGATTAAACGATAATTGGTGGCGCTAAGTAATCGCTTTAATAAAAATTTAAGTAGCGAAAAATCATTTAAAACAGGAATAATGAACAACCAGCAAGAGCAAACTCAACAGGGAAGCCAGGGCAGAGCTACAGGAGAACAATTTGTTCGGCAACCAACCAGTACACAAAACCCTCCACAAGGAGCGACCGAGAGAGTAATATGCTCTTTTTGCAACAAGCGAGGACATACTAGAGATGATTGCCTAACTCGGAAGAACACACCATATTGCCACAAGTTTTCAAAATATGGACACGAGCCAAACTGGAGGTGTGACCAAAAAGGAGGCCAGAATAATGTGGCAAGGAACACATATCAAGGGACTAATTTTCAAAATCAAGGAAGGCAGCAAGGGAATCCAATCCAGCCAAATAGACAATCAAACCAAATACAACAGAACTGGCAACCAAGCCATGTAAAACAAAACTGGCAGCCAAACCAAACCCAACAGAATTGGAATCAAAACCAATGGTGCCAATTTCAACAGCACGGGAATCAAGGAAGGTCAATAAACCCCAATCCTAATACACTTAACGGTTTGCAAAGGAATCAGACTCCTATGAACCCGCCAAACAGAGTGAGCCAAACGATGTCATTGGTGCAATAGACCAGGACATATAGTAGCGAACTGTACAGCAAAAAAAAGTTGGGAGACTCTGCAGAATAATCAGCAGGGAAACCTGCAAGGGCCCAGACAAGGCCAATAATCTGGGACCCCAACCATAATAGAAATTTAAGGCCAAAGGAAGTAGTAACCGTACGTCCAACATCGGAAGAGATCGTGGGTACGTTACAGACTTCAGATATATTAGGAGCTAATAAAGCTAAAAGTATGGGGTACAATTTTAATAATAAAATAAAAATTATCAAACAGAATGATAAAGTAAATGCTTTAAATGAAGCAGTCAGTAAAATAACAAATAAAGCAAAGAAAATAATAGAAATGGGAGCAGGAATTTTAATAATCACCTTGCTAATTATACAGTTAGCATGTACCTCGATTGTAAAAACAATGTGTCTCAATTTTCAACGTTATAAAGCAAGGGGCGATAGTCTTAATATATCAGAATATATTACAGATATAAAGGCACTTGCAAATAAAATAAAACTAAAAGTATTAGCAAAATTTAACATTTTTATGTCACAATTACAGGACAAGAAAGCAATACGTTCGTGGTTAACGAATAATTTTAATAATAACTATAAAAATACTATAAAGGAAGTATCCAATTGGGATTCAACCACGTTAAGTGATGTGTTCATTGAACTGCCTTGTGTAGAGGCGAGAAATGGAAAACTCATTTTACTGGTGGATACAGGAGCGGATGAAGGCCTAGTAAAAGAATGTGCATTAAAAGAAGACGCCATTATAAATGAAAAGGTTAAAAAAGAATTAAGTGGAGCATTGGGAGGCTGTATAACCACAATAGGGTCCACTAGCATATGCCATGATGAGGTACAGCCCTTACGTTTAACGCTACACGTTGTGTCACTTAAACAAGGGGTACCGGCGGACGGCATACTGGGTAGAGACAACATGTGGAACATATCTATTATAAACACGCTCAGTAAAAATTTAACACTATTTAATGACACAAAAGAATTTATAATTAAGTTGCCATTACTAGGCATCAAAAACATAAAAGATAAAACACCCAAAACAAATATAACAATTGAAGCTAGAACGGTTAGAATAACACCGTTAAAAATTAAAACTAAAGTTATGACTGTGGTAGTTCATAAACAAGAGATTGCACCAGGAGTGTACCTGGGAGAAACACTAGCAAATGTGGAAAATAAAGAGGTCAAGGTACCAATCCTAAACTCGACGGCAAAAGATTTCATTCTTAGTGACAACTTTGTACCTTGTACTTTGTACTTTGTACCTTGTACAACTTTGAGATTTAGTGATTTCCACAAATATAAGCTAAGTGAGGTTTCGGACAATCAATGGACTACCATCAATTGTATAAGTAATGCGGACATGGCGCAACGAATGAATGTTTTAATGAACGATTTAGAATTGGATCCTTCCTTAAACGAAGAGGAAAAGGAATCCATAACCAAGCTATGTGCGAAGTATAAGGATATTTTTCTTTTAGAGGGTGACAAATTGACATACACCCCAGTACTAGCACATAAAATTCCAATAAAGGTGGATCAGCCACCAATTAATCAAAAACAATACAGAATTCCTCAAACACATAGGGAAGAAATGAATAAACAAATTCATAAATTACTAGAAGAGGATTTAATATCCCCAAGCGTATCTCCATGGAACTCACCACTACTTCTAGTTCCAAAGAAGAATGGAAAAGATGGAGAAAAGAAATGGCGCTTAGTTATAGATTATAGGAAGGTAAATGAGGCCACAATTAAACAAGTTTTTCCACTGCCTAGAATAGATGAGATACTGGATCAGTTAGGCAGTAGTAGATATTTTTCGACGTTAGACTTGGCAAGTGGGTACCACCAAGTCCTAATGGACAATGCAGACAAAGAAAAGACCGCATTTAGTTCAGCGTTAGGACATTTTGAGTTCAACCGAATGCCTTTCGGGTTAACCGGCGCCCCAGCGACGTTTCAACGTCTTATGAATCATATTCTGACAGGACTTCAGGGTATGGATTGTTTTGTGTACTTAGACGACATAGTCGTATATGCAACAAACCTGGGACAGCATGAAGAAAGGTTAACTAAGGTTTTCGAAGTCATTAGGGAAAACAACTTAAAATTAAACATTAGCAAATGCCAATTTCTACGACGAGAAGTCGTATATTTAGGGCACAAGTGTTCAGAACATGGAGCACTTCCAGACCCTAGCAAGGTGGAGTGCGTTAAGAACATTCCGCCTCCTAAAAATAAAAAGGAAGTACAAGCCTTCCTAGGCCTTGTTAATTATTACAGAAAATTTATACCGGGAACCGCAAAAATAGCACTACCAATTAACAAATTATTACGTAAGGACGCAAGATTTATCTGGACAGAAAACTGCCAGCAAGCATTCGAAAAGCTAAAAGAAGCAGTCATGTCACCACCAGTTTTGGCATATCCAGATTTTTCAAAGGAATTTCTTTTAACTACCGACGCAAGTAATGAAGCGTTAGGCGCGGTCCTTTCTCAAGGGAACGTAGGCGAAGATAGACCAATAGCTTTCGCTAGCCGAGCGCTAAGCGACACAGAGCAGAGATATTCAACGATAGAAAAGGAATTCTTAGCAATAGTATGGGCTACAAAAAATTTCAGAGCATATCTCTTAGGCAGACCTTTTAAAATATTTACTGATCACCAACCGTTAAAGGGAATAGCGAATTTAAAGGATCAAACTTCTAGACTGGCAAGATTCAGACACAAGTTGTCAGAGTATGATTTCGAAATCATATATAAGCCAGGCAAGAAAAATTTGAACGCAGACGCATTAAGTAGAATTCCTCAGGAAAAACACAAAACAATAGCAGCCGTACAAACATGGTCGAAAGCAAAAACAGCACAGCAAGAGCAAAAACAAGGACCAATCGTCGAAATGGATAAAGATGATGGGGATCCGGGAAACGGAACAAATACCACAGCGACATTGCTATCCGACACGAAACAAATAGAAACAGTAATCAAAGACTTTCACAATTCACCACTGAGAGGACACCAGGGAGCGGTAAAAACATATTTAAGAATCCGACAACAATATAGGTGGACAGGGATGCAAAGACAAATCAAAGATTATGTCAAAAACTGTCTCAAGTGCCAAGCTAACAAAAGCTCGAAATTAACAAAAATGCCCATGGTGTTAACAGATACACCAACGCGGCCTTTCGACAAAGTTTACATGGACATAGTCGGTATTCTACCAGAAACTGTGTCCGGAAATAAGTACATTCTGACTTTTCAGGATGATTTCTCGAAATTTATGGCATGTACAGCTATCCCAGACGCGGAAGCAAGTACTGTCGCCAGGGCTTTTTATGACGAAGTAATCACGCGTTACGGAATTCCGCGGATTTTAATTACAGATAACGGAACTAATTTCATTTCGAAATTGTTCTCAGATACTTGTAAATTGTTAGGAATTAAGAAATTACATATAACACCATATCATCCGCAAGCGAATGGCTCATTAGAGAGAAGCCACAGACCTTTAGCGGAATATTTGCGTAGTTTTGCTAAAGAAGATGGGTCGAATTGGGATCAATGGTTAACTGCAGCAATGCACGTTCATAACCACACACCTGTTGTATGTCGCGATCGCAATTTCCAGTTCCGGGAGATAAGAACTTTCAAGGCCAGTATTATCGTTTTATAATACTACTCCGCGAGTGAGTCAAGGCCAAGTTCACGTTATTAATGCAACCACAGCACTTTGCGTGGTAAGCCAAAAGATTTAGTCAAGCTTCGTTTAAAGTAAATTCAAAAGCCAAGGTAGCAACCAGAACACGTCGTATTTAAATGGATTGTGGAAGCTAGCTTTCAGTAGCAAGCTTCCAAACCATAAAACCGGTTGGCTTGAAAGACCAAACGATCAGAATCCACACGCGGAAGAATTAAATTGAGAACGGTTTTCTTCCGCGTATTGATTCTGCGAATATTACAATTTTAATATTGCGAAATAATGGAACTTCAGTTCGGTCGACGTCTGTGTCGACCAAGCTAACGTGGAATCTAGAAAAGATTCCAACGGGAGTCTTAAAATATTATCTAAACGACGCGGTCGTCTATTTTTAAATCGCGTTAGTGTTAATTAATAATAATAAGTGTTAAGATTAAATAATAATAATAAGTATCAATGTTTATTATTAGTGTTAGTGTCAATTAGTGTTTAGTGTCAATAAAAATCAATAACTTAACCAGGGCGTTTTATTCGTTGCACAAAGGACAACGAAAAGGAAGAAGACCAAGACCACATTCGAAAGATAGATACAACAAATTGGCGCAGCCGGTAGGATAGGAAATAGATTATAGGAAAGTTAACAAAAATGCCCATGGTGTTAACAGATACACCAACGCGGCCTTTCGACAAAGTTTACATGGATATAGTAGGTATTCTACCAGACTGTGTCTGGAAATAAGTACATCTTAACGTTTCAAGATGACTTTTCAAAATTTATGGCATGTACAGCTATCCCGGACGCGGAAGCAAGTACTGTCGCCAGATCTTTTTATGACGAAGTAATCACGCGTTACGGAATTCCGAGAATTCTAATTACCGATAACGGAACTAATTTCATTTCGAAATTGTTCTCGGACACATGCAAATTGTTAGGCATTAAAAAATTGCATATAACGCCATATCATCCGCAAGCTAATGGCTCATTAGAGAAAAGCCACAGACCTTTAGCGGAATATTTAAGGAGTTTTGCTAAAGAAGACGGGTCGAATTGGGATCAATGGTTAACTGCAGCGATGCATGTTCATAACCACTCACCCCACATTACGAATAAGCAAACACCTTTCCGCACTTTATTCGGATTCGATACGGAGATGCCGACTAACTTAAAAAGGAAGTGTAGTCCGGTATATAATGCCGAAGATCCGAATAAAGTTTTGAAATTCCAAGTTCAAATAGCTCACGAAATAGTGAGGAAAAACCAGGAAATGGCTAAACAAGTAGCCAAAAATCATTATGATAATAAGTTAAATTCAGTAGAATTTAAAGTAGGAGATAAGGTATTAATTAAGAATCAGACTAGGAAAAATAAGTTTTCACCAATATGGATAGGACCATATGAGGTAGCAAAGACTAAAACTCCAATTACGACAGTTTTAAAAATTAAGGGAAGGGAAAAACCTTTCCATAATAACTTACTTAAGTTATACAATAGCAATTAAGAAGGAAATAGGATTAACTAGACAATTAAGTAGGAGTACGTTATAATAACTTCGAATAAGGAAATAGGATAAAATAACTTAAAATACTAAAATAGAGTTAGGAGAACATTAAGTTAATCAGAATAGTCACCTTATTAGGAGTAGGATACAAAAATTTAGTGTAGAATAGGATTGATGGCATATATCATATGATAGTATGAAATTAACATTTTTAAGTTTATTACTAATAATTTTAACAATCATCAAATTTCATAATGAAAAATTCAACAAAGAAATAAAAAAGAAATCAGAATAGCGTTTAAATAAGCAACAACTTGTTTATTTAAGCGTGAAAATATAAGAAAAGAAAACTCATAAGAAAATTTGATTAATTTTTTTTAATTTTGGGTTGAACTTTTTAGTTTGTATTCATTTTAATTGATAATATACGGTACATGTAAACTAGCTGTTCCGTTAAATACACAGCCAATATAACCTTACATTTGCAATTATTATAAGAATAATTGCACATGTAAAATATGCCTGAAGAGTACGTTCATGCATATTACATACAAATTCGAACCCATGTCTATATGTCATAGAGAACAATATGTAGAAATTGAGATAAAGACATAAATTAGAATTAGTATAAATACTAATTTAAAATAGAGAAAAATATAAAAATAAAAATATTTTGTTTCTATTATTTATAATTTCTGTTCGAATTAATTAAGTATATTACTGCTAAATGTAGGGCATTGACAAACTTATGTCAAAATAAGAGTAATAACAAAATGTAGCGATTAACGCAAGCACTGCAACAAAGCAGGTGCAAAAGTAGAGCAACTGAACACGAGCAGAACGCAGTTTAAGTTAAAACATTTAATGAAAAAAAACAATAAGCACAGTAAATGAAAAATTTTAACACAAGCCAAAAGAGAAAGAAAAAGAATAAAACACCAAAGGTGATTAACTTTAAAATAACCAAAATAAAAGGAAAAATAAAAGTCACAAATAATAAAACATTGTTATAAACATATACAATATTTACACATATATAAAAGTAATTTAAAAGGTAATTAAATTGTAATTTAGAACAAAATATTTACCAAATTACCAAAATAAAAAAATTGAAGTAAAAAAAAAAAAAAAAATATTTTTTTTTTAAATAAAATTTTTATAAAAATAGAAAAAGAAATGTACATAAAATCTCACATAAAACGTTACATATTACAATACTTGTAGGAATTTTGACTTTGGAAGTCAAACTGGGTCTTGGACTTTATATGTAATGGCATAAGAAATAATATTCAGCTCGAATATTCGAAAGAAATATGATATGAATTACAATTATTCAACTGATTACATAAATATTAGGAATTGTGTAATGAAATTTTATATGGAATTAGGATAGAGATGAAATCTTTAAAATTAAATTCAAATAAACGCAATGGAAACTACAATTGCATAGAATAACTACACAATAATAATATCAATTCCTAATCAAAAACCAAATTATACATACCATAAAAATATTGTAAGAACAAAAAATATAAAAATTCATAGTAATAACGTATATTAAAGAAGAATCCAGCATGCAGAAAAGCGGAGCTGAATGCTGATGTACACCCACGAGAGCAGCAGAAGACACTCATATCCTATCAACACTTGACAACAGGGCGACAATTAGCGCCCAGCCAAATAGAAGGGGGAAGGGTAGCTGGAACAGCTGATCAGCGTAGCGACAACAACCATCGCAACCAAAGATGGAATAGTCGCAACAATCAAATGCATCAACGCAACGATGCAACAACAGTCGACAAAACGCGAAACTACCTTCAAAGATATCCGACAACAACAACATTTGAACATCAATGCGATCGAGGCGGTGACAAATACACAGTACGTTGAGGTCACGTGGAGTCCAAAATCAAAAATAGAGATCTAATCCATCTGCAGCAGCTAACTACAAACCAGTGGCTGCGCAAATGCGAAATCCTCGGTAATCATGATGGCGGCCTAGCAGCTTAACTTCAAGCGAAAGTTATGTTAAGCGTAAGGGATAGCATCACAACGTCGCGGCGATGAAGCAGCTACTAGACAACTACTAATGCGGTCATCCACAGTTCGCCAGTTAAATTTATGGTACATTATCCCGTGGCACAAATCACACTCCACAACATTACCTCAAGCGGCAGCGATTTAAAAAACATCACCTCTATCGACAAGAAAAATGTTGAAGATGTTTAGCAAGATGTTACAAATGATGATCTTGGTAACATCTCAACCATCAACTACCGTGCAGTAAAAACCAATTGATCCCAACTGCGGGACAATGATACTACCGGCAACGAACATCTGCATCTGATCATCAAGCCTAGCACCTACCACGTCAGCTACCCCGCAGCAACATTCCCACAACACATCGAGAAGAAGACATCGAGACAACGGGTTGTACATTAACAGCCAAACCATCATCAACAACAACAGGTACATCAACTTCAAGATCAATATCCACACTAAATCATCATCAACATATACACAGACGTCGACCGATGTTCGATGTTTTACATGTTAATAAATGCACATGTAAAAATATGCCTGAAGAGTTAGTTCATGCATATTACATACACACAGATGACACCAAAGGAGTGCAGTTACCGCTTGTATGAGACTTGCCATACCATCATATTATTGTATTATTATTGTAATCAGTTTTTATTACAATTTTTGTTAATAATTAATTGTATTGCAGTTGTTGTAATTATTACTAATAACTAATTAATATTGACGTAGCACATAAGATATTCATGAAATGAAATACACTAACATACATAAATAGACGTTAAGTACAACCAACCTAAACACACGACCACCCTCAATTCAACAAACAATGGATGTACAAGAAAAATTTAATATCGCTTTGCACGATACTAAATTTTTCTTCCCCCAGGGTGGAGGGATGTTGTATGTCGCGATCGCAATTTCCAGTTCCGGGAAATAAGAACTTTCAAGGCCAGTATTATTGTTTTTATAATAATACTCCGCGAGTGAGTCAAGGCCAAGTTCACATTAATGCAACCACAGCACTTTGCTTGGTAAGCCCGAAGCTTTAGTTTCATTTGTTTTAGTCAAGCTTTGGTTTAATGAACTTCGAAAGCTAAGGTACCAACCAGAACACTTCGCATGGAATGGATTGTGGAAGCTGGCATTTAGTAGCGAGCTTCCAAACCCTAGAATCCATAGCCCATGGTGATTGTAGTGGATTGTGGAAGCTAGCTTTCATTAGCAAGCTTCCAAACCATTAAATCGCTTGGTTTGAAATAACCAACGATCGGAATCCACACGCGGAAGAATTAAATTGAGAACGATTTTCTTCCGCGTATTGATTCTGCGAATATTACAATTTTTATATTGCGAAATAATGGAAATTGCGACACGCGCCAACAACGACCCACTTTGGTTCGGTCGACAGGTACGTCGACCAAGCCAAAGTGGAAACAAAAAAACAAATTCCAACGAGAGTCTTGTAAATATATCCGAACGCGGTCGTCTATTCTTAAAATCGCGTATCAAGTCGCGATTAAGCCTGTAAATAAAAGTTAAGTTAGTTTAAAATAAGTTTTAAAATTAAAGTTAGCGTTAGCACGGAAAGTGAGTGGAAAATAATAAAAGAAGATATAGTAAAAATCCTAACGCAAGGAGTTTTTATTTCAACTGAACCAGAAAGAAGACCACCCAAGAACTAAATACAACACGTCCTTTTCCTTTCGAATTTGCTGCCGCTTTCGGTATTCCTCGATTGTTAGTCTGGCTGGTCCCTGCCTCTTTATCTCCGATGGGACGTACTTCGGAGGTTGCACTTTAGTGTTCGTCACGTTCTGTGGAATGTAGTCCATTTGTTTGATGAATTTTCCCAGATATTTTCCTTTCCCTGTTAATTTTTGAAATTTCCATTTTTATTAGTAATGAAATTTTAATGTTTTTTAAAATGTTCTACTTTTGAATGAGATAAATTGAAATGTGCGACTATGCAATCCAATAAATTTACAAAATTATTAATCACTTAATCAAGTTAACATTTGCGACTTTGAAATCAAATTACTTAAATGTTAAAATTTATTTAACATGTGTCATTTGAAGTCAAACGTCTAAGACACATCCGAAAACGATACAACGAAAACTTAAACTGTACGCGTTGTGTTTTTGTTTTAATGGATTCCTGTTTTCAACTAATTGCGTTTATCGAGTATCCTTTATCACGTTAAATAGAATTTATTTAAGTTAATAAAGTACTCCTGATTTTCGCTAATTTGCTACTCACAGTGGCCCACAACGTAAATTTGATATGTTTGGATTTGATTTTTAAAAATTCGTATTCAATTAATTATTATACGTTTTCTGCATTTCTGCTTTTCACTTATTGGACTTTTATTCACTTTCTAACATGCTAAATCACTATCTTATTCGTTTATTTAATATTATTTAATTTTAGTCGAGTACGATTTACGTTATTCTAAGGTTACTTTCGATTTAAAGTTTTTGTTTTATATGTGTTTCAATATCCTCATTTAAATTGAATTTCATTCTGTTTAATCTCCAGCCAATCTTAAGTTAATTTAAAGTCGTTCAAAACTACAACTTTTTAACTGATTAACTTTAAATTGCCTCTTTCGATTAAATTTTGAATACAGTTTTAATTTAAGGTGAGTTTCTAGTTAATTTAAAATTCTTTAACTTGTTTGTTTAAAATTGTTTTCATTATATTTAAAACATCAGTCCTCTTAACTCTACTAAATAAATTTTAAACCTATGAAATAGCTTCCCGAGTGAAAAGGGTCGACCTCAGTAAAGTTTTTGTCCAGCTAATGCCATTGGACAGATAAGTTTGCCGTGCTTTTACGTTAGCATCCTTTTGATGAAACCGATGATTTTTGGACCTGAAAGTTATTTTATAGTTCATAGCATATAATATAATACAAAGCATAGATCCTCCCGGTTTGAAGCTTTCTCTATAGAATTGATAATGAATTCTACGGTCAGAAAAATATTTGTACTTAATAAGGTATTTAAAAAAATAAATTGTGACCAAAAATTGTTTTTCGGAATTTTTATTCCAAATTTTAAGTTTGGCATTAATTTTCTCAAAAACTGTTAGACGTAGGAACCTAATTTAAAAAGGATATTAAGAAGCGGACATTTGGCTTTGAAAATCAGCAAGCAAAAGTTATCTAGATCTAACGATTATTTTTTAATAATATTTTTTCCGATGTTAAGTCGCTTTTTTAGAAAAAGGCGCCCCCCGCCTAAACGGGGGAAAATGCACCCCCCCTTACGATTTTTCTCTTGTAAAAATAAAAATTTATAGAATTTCTAGTTTTAAAAAGGAATAGAATTCCCATTAGCATAGGAAGAGAAACTATAAGTGTATAAAACAATAAATAAACCCCAGCTTGAAGCCGTTCAGGCTGATAGCCCCACCCTAAAATTAAGAATAAAGTTGGAAGGAATCTACTTTCAAAAAAAATATAAAATATTAGTAAATTTATTCTTCTAAACAAAAGAATTAAAAAAATTAAAAGAAGTAAAATATTTACGGAAAAAAAAATTACAAAATTATTAGTTTTATAAATTCTTTCTCTTGCTGTATATATTAAAGCACAAATTCATTATCTTAAAATAATTAAACCATAAGACAGTAAGTCAAAAAGAATTAAAAACAAAAGAATTAAAAAAATTAAAAGAAGTAAAATATTTACGGAAAAAAAAATTACAAAATTATTAGATTTATAAATTCTTTCTCTTGCTGTATATATTAAAGCACAAATTCATATTCTTAAAATAATTAAACCATAAGACAGTAAGTCTATCCCTAAAAAATAAGAAATTCTACAATACAAAATTTGTATAAAAATTTATTATAATAAAAATAAATGCAGTTAAAAATAGACAATTGAACCATTCAGTATCCAATTTGTATAAAACAAACTGGAAAAATAAAAAGTACTATAAAAATAAATTTTATCATTAAAGAACTCTAAAGGATTGAAAATAATCATTTCCATGCGTTTGAATAATTGATACTAAAATAGAAAGTCGCAAGGACCCTTACATACTCTGAAAGTTAGAAATATTATTCTAAAAAATATTTCAAATTTAAACACTATTAAGTAAAAAATTAATAGAATAAATAACCCTAAAACTATATATTCTAATCTTTAAAGTATTGTTTATAGATGTTTACTATTTAATACAAATATAATAAAGCCTGTTATAATAATAATTATTGAAAAAATTATCACTAAAGTCATTAGTTTAAACAGTTTAAATAAAATACTGGTCTTGTAAATCAGAATTAAGAAATTCTTTTTAAACTTCAAGAAAAAGAAATAATATCTTCTTTAATCTCCAAAATTAATATTTTGATAAACTATTTCTTGAAATTATTCAATTTTCAATTTTAGGAACTTCTTTAATCATAAATTTTATTTTTATTCAAATAAACCACCCATTAGAGGTTGCCTTAATTAATTCTTATTCATTAACTTTTATAATTTGTTTATTAATAGGATCATTTATGAAAACCTTTTGATTTTAATATATTTTGTTTCTTGTATTTTTAGGGGGTATATTAATTTTATTTATTTATGTAGTTTCGTTAGCTTCAAATGAAATATTTTCCTTTTCTATAAAAATAGTTATTTTTTCTTTAACTTTATTTATCTTAATAACTACAATATTCATATTTATATGAATTTGATATGAATTTATGAAATTGAATTTGATATATGTATATATAATAATATTTGAAATTTGATTTATAAAATGTTTCTGTTTCTGATTACCCTAAGATGTGCAGGCAATGAGTTCTACCACCGAGTGGCACTCACAAAGAATTGCCTTTTCGAAGTTAGGGATTTATACCTAGGCTGCAATAATGTAGGAGTTCTATTAGACCGGAGTAACTGCAACATTTTGAACAGATATACCGGGTGACCTGTGTGAATAATATAATGCACGAAGATGAATGAAGAGTAGCAAAGCACGTAATTTAAGCAGATTTTCTATAGAACTGAGGTATACGCTGAGATATGATCTCTACCATTTAGTTTGTAAACAAAATGTTTAATGCTATTAAATGCTTTATTGTAAGTAAGAAAGGAATTATAATCAAGGTCACAAAAAACTTAAGTATGGTATAAAAGCTTAGAAACTAGCATAACATAACATAACAATGTGTAGTTTAGTTGGTTAGACTTATTACGCAATATAATTTATTTATTGATGTTTTATAAAAAAATGTTAGCGGAATTGTTATTATCGATCTTCCCTCGTTGTTTACGTTGTCGTGGTGGGAGGGCTTAAGTAGGATCAAAGACCCATAGGACTGGATAGTTTCCTGGTGAGACACCAAAAACAACCCTTCAACCAGGGGTTGGGTCAAGGTATCAACCGTTGCCGATGACCGCCCAGGCTGGTGACCTCTAAATAGCCCAGTCTCAAACAGCGGACTGCGCATACCTGGCGACCTCCGCTTTTAATCAGCCTTGTCCACGCAACGGGGGCTCTGTTTAGATCGGCCTCCTTTCTCCCGTACTCGTGGGAATAGAATGAATAGTAAATAAATTTTAAACCAATACCAAAGCAATGAAGGAGAACAGACTACACCTGTACCCTTCACTCAGCCTGTGGCTAAAAATATCACCGTCGTTGAACGGATAGTATGTTCCTTTGGGGCTGAAACTGCAGAACGCAAAACTATGCAGTGACGATTCGTACGGTAGCAAATGATGGCGGCCTGACTCTCACTATTGCTATGGATGAGAGCTAAGCTAAAGCTGTTCGAGAGTTGGTCTGCCTCCCCTACTTCAATCTGTGTCCCTGGGGCCCATGGCGATAAATCGTCCAATTCTGGTAAGACCAGTAGATAATGTAAGGGCATGTACGTCCGCCTCTTTCAGAACCGGTGGTTCTCAACTTTCCAGAACAGGACTGATTAAACAATCCCAAAAATTGTCCTGGAAGGGTGGGCTAGGTGTCCCGAAGAAGAAGCCTCCAACCCGATATCTGCCCCTGAACCTCTCAACCCAGAGACAGAAAGAGTGGGCACACGCCGCCAATGATGAAGGTTGTTCAAATCAATCTTACATAACATTAGCTAGCACATAACATGTCCAGCAGCCAGCTGGATGTCACACTTGTGCAGGAACCGTGGACTTGCACGAAGGGGGAAATCCTCGGTCTCTCGCTGCCCAGAGGTAAGTGTTTGTATGCGGCAACTAGCAACCAAGAACCTGCAATATTTTCAACAATAATATTAATTTCTTTCCTTTGATAGAGTTCCTAACAATGGATCTGACTGCGGCAAGGGTGAGAAGCGGCAGGAAAACCTAGACTGATGTCGTCTTTGGCTGCGATGCCAACGCCCACCACACCATTTGGGTCAGCACCGATGTAAACAGCAGAGGTGAGTCACTTTTAGAATTCATAAACTGCTATATAGCTGCATTCATAACTTGCTATATACATATATAAGTATTTGTATAAGTTTTATAGTTTAAGTATTTGTAATATAGAAAACAAATCGACCTTTATAACAATAAATAGGAGAGAAGTGCTTAATTTGACACTTACCTCCGACACTCACTCAGATCTCATAAACAACTGGCTGGTACGCCAGTAGAGAAAAAGTAGCACCATATCTATACCGACAGACAGACATACATAGCTCGGCGTGCTGACAGTTACGAGTGTGGTGTGCCCCTCTGCCTTGATCTCTGCCCGCCTCTGTATCGTTTGTGGTTGTTGATCTCGATGTTGTCGTTCTGAATATGCGTAGCGTTGTTGTTGGAAAATATTTTTTATTGCTTTAATTTAATTGCTTTTCGTCATTTTGCTATGTGGTTGTTGTAGATTTAGTAAATGAGTTATGGGCATTAAGTGCTCGATTGCCCGCGACCACAAACATATTGTATAGACAATTATTTCTATTTCGGAATTGGAGTCGACACTTTCGGTACTTCTGTTTACAAAATATTTCTCGGAATAAAAAGTCGTAAATTAGAATCATAATGGGAATAAACGGCTGGAGAATATGGGGATACTCAAAATGCCTTTAATAGGAGTATTGTTTATGTTCAGTACAGATGGGTGGTGGATGAAAATACAGCTGGCTGGGTAGTAGTTTTGCCATGTCGTTGTTGTTGTTCTTTTTTCTTTTCTCAACGGACTTTTAGAAATTTTTGTTCTTGCACAAAATCATAATGTAAACAAACGCAACTGGTCAATTAGAATATGGACGAATTTGTTTGTATATTGAGCTTTGAATGAATGCAGATGGCTGGGTAATAGTTTTGCTGTTTCGTTGTTGTTGTTCTTTTTTAATAGCCAAATAATTTCTTGTGGTTGGGGTCTCTGCAGCTCGATCCGTGAGCATAAAATTAGCTCCATCGAGAAGAAAGAATCAATTGTAAAAGTGTCGTCAAAGAGTAAAGATCTATTATAATTTTTTTTTAATAAAAGAAAAGTGTTCTAATAGTTGCAGTTGTAAAAAGTTGTAAAAGAAAAGTTGCTCATTTTCTGAAAAAGTTAAAGTGAAAAAAACTTAAATATAGTATTTAAAAACTGATTAAAATATAAACAAATATAATAACAAATTTAATAACAATTAAAATAAACGTTTACGCCAAACACTCATTCTGACTCGAACGCATACCCCAGCGCTGCTCTTTCGCCCTCCCAGAGAAAGTAGCGCCATCTACTCCCCTGTAGATGCAAATGCATTGCATCGATCAGCGCAGCCAACCTCCCGGACTGCGACCTGTCAACTCTTGACAGGTCAATGAGTTTTTGATGACTTCCGCCCCCAACTTAAATTACTTTTACCTTCGTTACGATCGCGACGTGACCTTAGCTATTTGTGATCTCCACCTGTGAAATAGTTTCGACTGTTCAACCTCCACGCGAGTGCCTTTTAATTATCCCCATAATCACCACAACCATCATCACCACAAACATTAACACCACAATCATCACCTCATCACCACACACACACCGCACCATCAGCACAAACACCAACCTCATCTTCACCATCACCGGCTTCACCGTCACCCTCATCAACATCGAACCGACGGTAAGGCTTTTAATCCACCTGTCACTATTATTCTTATATTATATTATATATATATATATCGGTGTGTTGCGCTTATCTGTGCACACATCCCCCACACAAACATTTGGTCCTTCGAGCCGGATTCCCTTCCGACCACTCGATCCCCCTGTATATAATATATAATAAGCCCCCCTCCCCTCCGTTTTTCAAACCCAAATTACGTTCACGTAATATTGGTCAAAAATTGTCGATCGGTTCGGCTTCGTGCGTGCTTAAATATTACACACAATAAATATTACACACACAAGATGAGTAGCGATTGCAACTCATCAAGCAACTTCTCTTGCATTGTAAATACACATGGTAATTTACACTGTGTGACAAAAATAAAATATCAATTCGTATTTTCACAATTGTTTGAATTTTATTTCAAGTTTTTTCCCAAGTTTAATTCACGCGAATTAAATTAAAATATTTTCCCGATTTATTTCAACCGCGGTTTAAAGTGTTTTTTTCTAAAGTTTAATTCACGCGAATTAAATTAATATTTTTCCCGATTTAGTTTAACCGCGCTTTAAAGTGTTTTTTCCAAAGTTTAATTCACTCGAATTAAATTAAAATATTTTCCCGATTTCTTTCAACCGCGCTTTAAAGCGTTTTTTCCAAAGTTTAATTCACGCGAATTAAATTAATTTCCAATTTATTTCATTTCCAATTTATTTCTCGCGATTTAAAGTGTTTTATTTCCAAAGTTTAATTCACGAAAAGTAAATTAATATAATATTTTCTCGCGATTAAAGTGTTCCTTTTCTTCAAGTTTAATTCAACGCGAATTAAATTAAATAGTTGTTCGACATTTTCAATTTAAAGTGCCTTTCCAAAATTTAATTGAATTCGAATTAAATTAATTTTCGCGTCATACGTCTGACCGCGAGTTGAAGCATTTGTGCCTCGTTTGATTTGACTCGAAGTAAATTAATCGGTTTTCGTTGTATTTTCCACGGCGAATCCCAGTGGTCGTTCGACTCGAATTAAAGGTGCTACTTCAACCCCTCGTATAATTCACCCTTATTTACACTCTTTCAACCCCAACTCGTGAGTTTAACTCAATATATCCAAATCCACGCTTCCTCGTTTCGGTAAATTACTCCAATGGACCCCCTAACTGAATTCATAAATGCCTCCGACGCTTTGGAAGGATTCGAAGACGAATATAACCACATTCCGGAACGCGACCACTCGGGTTTCTCGCTGGCCATTCACCAGGAAGAATTCAAAGCCGTCTGGTCAGACCTGAAATTAGCATATGCCTCATGCTTGTAATACCTCAACGGCACGGCCGATGAGGACCCAGATGCGCGAAGCGCCGATATCACCGTGGTTAAGACCAAGTACCGGCGGTGTTACCAGGTTTACGTGCGTGTCTCCGCGAAAGTGAGTGAACAGCAGCATCTCGTTACCCCCAGTTCCTCTCCGATGCTGTTGTCGGCTTCATCTCCCATGATTCAGACGAATCTCTCGGGTCACAACATCAGCTTGCCACCGTGTGACACTGATGTATTCAAGGGCGACTACGAATCATGGCCGACATTTCGCGATATGTTTTCCGCGCTCTATATCCGGAACAATCGACTGTCTCCTGTCGAAAAGCTGTTTCACCTCAACCAAAAGACCCAAGGTGAAGCAAAGGAGACAGTCCAAAAGTCCCCCCTCATAGATAGCGGATTCGAACAAGCATGGAGGAATCTTACCGATCGGTTCGAGAATAAACGTATTCTCGTTAACGTTCAACTCCGAACGTTATTCTCCCTTACCCTAATCCACAAGAAGTCTGGAGTTGCGATCAAACGCCTCCAACGAGAGATCAACAACTGCCTCTCGGCTCTAACGTTGTACGATGTCGACGTGGGTAGCTGGGACGCAATTGTTGTCCATCTCTGCTCTACTCGCCTCCATGAAACCACCCTCTCTCTATGGGAACACGCCCTTACCCATAAACGCGAAATTCCAAAATGGTCTGAAATGGACGCGTTTCTCACTTCACATTTCCAAACGTTGGAACTTAGACTGAACGTAGACGACATTCGAAAGTCGGTCCAACCACCTCAGAAAGCGTCAAATTTCCAACCACGCCTCTCCTCCGCCCCGAAACCTGTGAATACGTTCCAGGCTACCATGGCTCCGACCAGCTGCAGAGTATTCACTGATCGGCAACACCCGCTGTTGTATGTCGCGAACGCAATTCCAGTTACGGGCGATAAGAACTTTCAAGGCCAGTATTAATTTTATAATACTACTCCGCGAGTGAGTCAAGGCCAAGTTCAAATTAATGCAACCACATCACTTGCTTGGTAGCCCGAAGCTTTAGTTTAATTTGGTTTAGTCAAGCTTTGGTTTAGCCAAGTCAGCAACCGGAGCTTGGCAATTGGAATGGATCGTGGAAGCTAGCATTTAGTAGCGAGCTTCCAAACCATGAAAACCATAGAGCTTTGCAATTGGAGTGGATTGTGGAAGTTAGCTTTCAATAGCAAGCTCGCAAACCATTAAAACGTTTGGTTTAAATTAACCAACGATCAGAATCCACACGCGGAAGAATTAAATTGAGAACGATTTTCTTCCGCGTATTGATTCTGCGAATATTACAAATTTTAAATTGCGAAATAATGGAAATTGTGAACCACGACATACTGTCCCACTTCAGTTCGGTCGACGGATGTGTCGACCGAGCTAACGTGGAAAATAGAAAAGATTCTATAAGTTCAATAAGATTCAAATAAGTTTCCGCGGTTTGTCAAAAGATGGCCCCAACAGAAGGTTATGGAGAAATTGTCAGATGTAATACGTAATATCCCAAGTTTCGTCATCCGGCAACACCATAACCTTAAAGTACTAGTGATTCCGTATCAGCATCACGTAATTTTTTTCCTGGAAAAATGTCAAGTTTTGTGCCGAATAAGCATCATTTGCGGGAACTTTTGATTTACTTCTTTAATTTGAAAAAATCTGAATGGAATCTGACATGGAATTAGAAGTATTATTGGAGGAAGATTCGTCCCAAACGCAAAAAGAACTTGCACTTACATTACAAGTGACTCAACAAGCAATTTCACATCGTTTAAAATCGTTGGGAATGATTCAAAAACAAGGAACTTGGGTTCCATATGAACTAAAGCCGAGAGACGTTGAACGCCGATTATGCATGAGTGAAATGCTGCTTGCCAGGAATAAAAAAAAGAGTTTTTTGCATCGTATAGTCACTGGTGACGAAAAATGGATTCACTACGATAATCCAAAGAAGAGAAAGTCATGGGTTAAGCCCGGCGAACCATCAACATCGACAGTTAAGCCGAATATTCATGGAAAAAAACTCATGCTGTGTATTTGGTGGGATCAGCTTGGTGTCGTGTATTATGAATTGCTCAAACCAAACGAAACCATTACTGGAGCTCTCTACCGAACACAATTGATGAGATTGAGTCGGGCACTTAAGGAAAAACACGCCCATTACTACTCCAGACACGCCAAAATTATTCTTTTACACCATAATGCTCGTCCACATGTTGCGGCGCCGGTAAAAACATACTTGGAAACACTCAACTGGGAAGTTTTACCCCACCCGCCGTATTCACCAGACTTAGCTCCTTCTGATTATCACCTGTTCCGGTCGATGGCACATGGTCTGTCTGAGCAGCGCTTCACATCATATGAAGACACTAAAAATTGGGTAGATTTGTGGATAGCGTCAAAAGATGAAGAGTTTTTTCGACGGGGTATCCGAATGTTGCCAGAAAGATGGGGAAAAGTAGTGGCAAATGATGGAAACTACTTTGAATAAAACGTAAAGTACTGTTCCTTTACAATAAATTCCTAACTTTTTATAAAAAACCGAGGAAACTTATTTGTATACCTAATAGTTTCCGAGAAAAGTGAAAATTACGAAGCATACTTTCCATTCAAATACCAATTTTTTGGCTACTTGTGTTTTATTACTGGTGCAAAAATATGAAAAATAATGCTCTGGGGAAGGAGTTTAGATCGTAATTTTCAATTTTCAAACCGGAAACTGGAGTTATAGCACGAATAGCACCGGGTAAGGCCACGGACTAAAATCAACTAAATGGATGGTTAGAATGTAAAGACATTAATTTACTTCTCTAGAATATAAAGTTCTTCACACTGCAATTACATAAGATTGAATTACTGCAACTGCTGATTATAAAGTTAAAAGTATAATTTGAACAACTAATAAAACTCTTACTAAAATTCCTAAAGAAGAACCGGTATTTCCTAACAAAGTTAGTAAAATATGACCAGCAATTATATTAGCCGTAAGCCGAACAGCTAATGTTCCTGGACGAATAATATTACTATCTGTTTCAATACATACTACAATATAAAAGGCATTATATTATTATACATTATATTATATTATATACACTGAGGGAGTACCCTGAGGAACCAAATGAGCAAATATATGAGTCGAATGGTTTAACCATCCATATAATATAAATCTTAATCATAAAGGTAAAGCTAATGAAAGAGTAAAAGTTAGATGACTTGTTCTTGTAAAAATATAAGGAAATAATCCTATAAAATTATTTAATAAAACTATAGAAAATAAAGAAATAAAGATTAAAGTAGCGCCTGAAAATGAGGGACCAAATAAAATTTTAATTTCTAAATGTAACGAAATTAAAACTTTATTTCATATTACTATTTGACGTCTGAGGATTAATCAAAATATTATAGGAATCAATAATAAGCCAATAAAAGATTTTATTCAATTTAATGATAAATTAAAAACTCTAGAAGAAGGGTCAAAAACAGAAAATAAATTAGTTATCATTTTCAATTTATTGAACTAATATTTTTTTTTATTGAGTTTATTGAACGAGAAGGAAAATAAATAAATGAATAATAATTTTTAATATTGAAAATTATAAACACAAATGAAAATATAAAAAAAAAACTTAACCAATTTAAAGTATATATTTGAGGGATCAAAAAATATTAAGTATTTAATAATTTCAGAATGACATTCTAAGGTTATAAATTAACTAATTTTTTCATCAAGAGCAATCGCTAATTTACTATTATAAGGTTTAAGAGACCAGTACTTGCTTTCAGTCTTTTGATGAATTAGTTAAATTAGAAGAAACTCATTTAATAAAGGAATTAGAAGAAACTCTTTCATTAACAATTGGTACAAAAGAATGATTAGCTCCACAGATTTCTAAACATTGACCGTAAAATAAACCAGGCCGATTTATAAAAAAATTTGTCTGATTTAAGCGGCCTAGAGTTCCGTCAACTTTAACCCCTAAACACGGAGTAGTTCAAGAATGAATTACATCAGCAGCAGATACTAAAATACGAATTTGAGTACGAATTTTATAGGTAAAATAACTAGATTATAAACATCTAAGAAATAAATCCATCTTGTCTTAATTCGTTTGTAGGAGTTATATAAGAATCAAATTCAAATCCAGAAAAATCAGATAATTCATATCTTCAATATCACTGATGACCAATAGATTTTAAAGAAATAACAGGTTCATTAACTTCATCTAATAAATATAAAATACGGAGAGAAGGAAAAGCAATAAATAATAAAATAATAGCTGTTAAAATTGTTCAAATAGTTTCAACTGTAGTGCGCCAAGGTTGGCGACACCTGGTAAGCATTAATTGTTGACCGTGCGAACTTGCTTACCTACAGCAATCGCGAAAACTAGGGCACGTGTTGTTGTTGCTGATCTGGTTGCATTACGTTGACGCGTGCTGTGACCCAAGCAAGCAGCGACTCGACATACTTGCAGGGATCATATTCACTATGACTAGGTCAACGAAGCAATGATTGCAAATTAGCATGGTAAGCGATTTGTATTTGTTAGCATGTAAGAAATAGTGTATAAATACGCGAATTATTGTAAATAAAGATTAATATCAATTCTGAATCAAACTCAGACACCCCGATATTCTTTTCGGCTCCTACATAGAGCTTAGATATCATCAGCTCCTTTAAGAGCTCAGATAAAAGTCGTGCGACCATAAAGGATGGCGCATGTAAACAGTCGGCTGAAGAGCTTAGTAAGTACTTAAGCTTCCTCTTAAATCAAAGACAATTCCTGATCATTATATCCTCGTAGAACTCTCCATACACAATTCCCAATTTAGAACGCAACAAAACATTACATGGCGATCCTGCCAGCTCCAACGATATTCTGGACGCTGAACCATCCGAACAGGACATTGACAAAATAGTCAAGAAATGGCAACAGTATCTAGAAACGGAAGAGTACGAGCCGGGACCAATTGAACAAACAAGCCCAATATACATAGCAACACCACTATCAGCAGGGCCCAAACCAATAAGCTTAGAGGTCTACAGAAGGAGACAAGCGAAAATAAAGAAAGACAGAGCAGACTTCAGAGAGAAAATAGCTCAGAAACCGAAGTCAAAAAAAAAGGGGAGGCAGAAAAAGAAGATTTCAAAGGGAATGTGCAGACCTTCAAAGGGTCATCAACATAAGTGAAGGCAAACAAAAGCGAATTCTAATACAGCAACTCCAGAAACTAAAACAAAGAGGCTGGAAAGATGGGGTCAACACCGACAAAGGAGGAGATAATAAATAATAATAACGCCGCAGCTACAGCCGCATCAGGGAGCGCAGGAAACATTGATAGCTTAGGATTAATAATATATTTTAATTGCATATGTTTGATAGTAATATTATTATTTAAGTTAAACAGTTATTATAAGAAATACATAAGAGAACAAGCACTAAAGCACATAAGCAATGTTTAAAAAAAAAAAAAAAAAAAATATAAAGACCTTACTCCATATACAAAAAAAAAAATGTTCAAATATTGTTTCATATGTGAGGCTAAAGTAAAAGCCCGAAAAATTGACCAACACATAAGCACTACACATGTAGAAGTTTTAATTAAGACAGAGGAGATTATGCGTAAACTTAATACTTATTCTACAAAATTTTAACATTATACAAGCATATATGGATTTCCTCGCAAAACTACATAAAAATTTAAAAAAAATCCAGCTAGAAACTATAGTGAGAAATACATACTAACTGCTGAAAAACAAATTCAAAACGCGTGGTTAGAAATAAGCAAAGAAGCATCAATATCAGACTTGCCATCATTAAAAGAAAAATATGAACAAATAACTAAGGACATTCGTGAATATTTAACACTTAAGGAAACCGATCCCAAAACTGATTGTGAAACCGATTCTGAAAGCGACGCAGAAGATATAGGAACAAGAGAAGAAATTGACAAAAATAGAGAAATCAAAATAGAAAATCAAACAATGGCAAATTTTGACCTTATAGCAGCGTCCAAACTCATACCGGAATTTCAGGGTAATGTAAAGGAACTCAATAATTTTCTAGGGCTAATAGAATTTTATCATGAAACCCTCAAAGCAGAACAAAAGCCTACATGCATTAAATTCATACTAGCAACTAAGTTGTCCGAAACCGTCAAAAATAGAATTCTAGTAGAAGAAAAACCTACAACCTTTGAAAATTTGAAAGCCACTCTAACAAAGGCATACAGGACTCCATAGTGATATAACGAGATCCTTTCAAGGAAATCAAACAATTTCAACATTTGCCACTAGGTTAGAGTCTCTTTTAGCAGATTTAAATGAACTACAGATAAACGAACAAGGTACAGAGCACAGAGAAATTATAACCAAACTAAATGATCAGATAGGCCTAACAGCATTCAAAAATGGTTTAAAAGAACCACTTAAATCTGCACTAGCGGCGGCAAGGCCACAAAAACTTGCTGAAGCAATTCAGCTGGCCACAGAAATGGAAGTCCAAGAACGCACAACGTCCCAAAATAGAATATTACATTACAATAGAACGCAAAGAGGTAGAGGAAATTTTAACTTACCTCGCAATAGCTATAACAACGACTACAATAATAGGAATTATAATAGCCACAATAATAATTATGGTAATAATAGAGGTAGATATAGTAATAACAATAATAGGAATAACCAGGGAAACGGGTATATCCCTGGGCAACAAACCCCGGGGACACCAAGAAACAATTTCAGAAGAAATTAAACATACGATTAGATTCTAATACCACATCTACTAATTACATTAAATTAAAGTATAATGGTCGACCAATTAGTTTCTTAATAGATACAGGAGCAGATATATCGATAATAAAAGATAGCAAAATAAGTTCGGATAATTTAAGATATAGCAGTAAGTACGAAATAAATGGTATAAATAATGACACGATACCGACTAGAGGGATAACACGATTAAAATTACTATTAGAAGATAGAATTATAGAACATAACTTTACTATAATAAACGATTCAAATAATTTAAGTACAGATGGAATAATAGGTAGAGATTTCCTATTAAAATATAATTGTAAGATAGACTTCGAAACATGTGCATTGGTAATTCAAGTAGAACATGAAGAAATCGTTTTACCCATGAATATGGATAACAAAAGCATTAGTAAAATCATAATACCAGCAAGATCAGAGATAATTCATGCAGTTGACTTAGATTTAAAAGAAGATAGTATAATTTGTGGAAGGGAAATACAGAAAGGAGTTTTCATAGCAAACACAATAGTACCATCAACAGGAATAAAACACATTAGATTACTAAATACAAGAGATACACCAGTAGAAATTAGAAAAACCAAGATAGGTATTCTACCACTAAAAGATTACAAAGTTAGACCATATGAGATTCCAAACAGACCGCATGACAGATTTCGGACAATTAATAGACTTCTACACATACAGAACTTAGATAAGAAAGCGGCAAATTTAATATTAGACATTTGTAGAGACTACCAAGACATTTTTCACATAGACGGGTAGCCTTTAACAGTCAATAATTTTTATGAACAACACATCTCAACAGTAGACAGATCTCCAGTATATATAAAAAATTATAGAACCCCGAATATACAGCTTCAAGAAATGGACCGACAGATTTCAGACTTGTTAGAGTCTGATGTCATTGAACCTTCAGTAAGTCCATATAACTCACCAATCCTAATTGTACCGAAAAAGAACAGTAACGGAGAACAAAAATGGAGGCTAGTAGTCGATTTCAGGCAGTTAAATAAGAAGGTAGTAGATGACAAGTTTCAGCTAACTAGGCTGGAAGACGTTTTAGACAAGCTAGGAAAAGCAAAATTTTTCTCGACGTTAGATATGACGAGTTCCTTCCATCAAATTCCATTAAACCCTAAATCAAGACCATTGACAGCTTTCTCTACAGACAAAGGTCACTTTCAATTTAAAAGATTACCATTTGGACTAAAAATTTCGACCAACAGTTTTCAGAGAATGCTAACTCTGGCGCTAAGCGGTTTACAAGATACAGCTTTCTTGTACGTGGATGATATTATAGTATTTGGAGAAAATTTATTAGATCACAACAACAATTTAATAAAAGTATTTGACAGACTTCGAAGGTATAATTTAAAATTAAATCCGGAAAAATGTAATTTTCTGAAGCCAGAAGTAACCAACCTGGTCACTTAATAACACCGGAAGGTATATTGACAGATCCTAGTAAATACAATATAATCAGAGACTACCCAATACCAAAGAATGCAGATGAGGTGAGGAGGTTTGTAGCGTTCTGTAACTACTATAGAAGATTTATCAAAAACTTCGCTGAGATAGCCAGGCCATTAAATAATTTATTAAAAAAACGAAGTATATTTAATTGGTCAGAAGAATGTAACAAAGCCTTTGTTACGCTAAAGAAAAAGATCTATCTCTTTGGAAGAAAGTTCATTGTATATACAGACCACAGACCACTAGTTAGTCTTTTTACCCACAAGAACCCATCTTCCAAATTAACGAGGATACGAGTTGACCTTATGGATTATGATTTCCAGATAATATTCAAACAGGGAAGAATGAATACCAATGCAGATGCACTCTCTAGGATAGAGTTAGATAGTAAGAAATTAATAGATATGATTGCAACACAGACAATTAATATAGTAACAAGAAGTATGGCGCAAAAATTAAAAGATAACAGAGTAGAAGAATCTGATATTCCAAATAAGGAGATTGATCACCTTCATGTTTGGAATGCAACATCAATATCAGATGTAAGGTATATGGACAAGCTTGTATTTAAAGAAAATAATGATAAAGAGAGGTTTAAAAGGAAAATAGGGATCCCAGGAATAAAAATATCGGCAGCAAAAAGTAATATAATCGTAGAATATAACAAAGAATCATTATCAGAGATAAAATTGGAATACTGGAGCTAAATTACCAGGAAGAAAACAAGTGCTACAAGTGTTATTTTATAATTTAAGAATAGTTGGTTTAAATTTAAGAGAAAGTTCTAAATTAGTTGTTGCTGAGGTTAGTACGTTTTGGCAAAAAGCACGAATTCCAACACACCATGAAAAACACTGCATTGAGAAGCTGGAAAAATTATACAACGAGTGGAGAGATATTACAAAGCATCATGGTCGAAAAACAGAATGTCAAAACAGGAAAAAAACTGAATTTCAAGATAAATTACATGATTTATTCGATATCGCACACGCAAACGCGATAGAATTAATTAAAATACAAGAAGACAAAGAGTTCTTAAAAAAGCAACGAGAAAAAGGAAGACCAGGTTGTATGCTAGGAACGGATAGAATTGTCATGCAGAAAGAAAAGCGAAAGGCAGTCCAGAAAGAACAAGAAAACCAGCGTCGAATAAAAGAAGATGAACGAAAAGAGTTATATGAACAACATACTCAAAGAGGTATACAATTAAGAATTATATCTTTTAAGCAAATCAGAATTATTGTTGTAAAACAGGTATGATTGACATTGACGACGAAAACGATATTGAAGTTGTAGCATCAACATCAGCAGGAAATGCATATCCAGGTATATCAGGTATATCCAGAGGTAAAACAAATTTGTTTACACCAAGACTGCTTTCAACTTTGGATAAGTGGAAAATCACTGATGGTGCTGCATTTCATATCCTAAGTGCAACTGCTGACGCGTTGGGCTATGATATCGAAGATCTTATACTAAATCGTTCATCAATTCGTCGAATGCGTCAGAAACATCGTGCAACAACAGCACAAAACAAGAGCTAAACGGTATACGTAGTGTCTGTCTGTTTATAGTTCGTATTTATGTAAAAGCCTGGTTTGGATGCACTAAAGCAATTGAAGCGCCAAATCAAGACCTAAATTTAATTAAAAATATTATAGATTATCCTGAAAGGGATATAGCTCTTGCTTTGCTACAAAAAATAAGCAATCATTTGTGGTATTTGTCGGAAGAAGCAGTCGGTCTTTCATTCTTCGATCCTAATGTAAGTGTTGCAATTAAAAAAAAAATGGTTCAGGCAATTAATGTTAAAGCAAATACAGAAAAATGCAAGCGAATAATAACTAATCCAACAAATATCGACACATTTGCGCAAAAAGATTTAAGCGATTTTGTAAATTCCAATACACACGCGTTCTTTGATCGCTTAGAAATTTCAAAAGAATTTTTGCAAGTCGATCCGTCGGATTGGAATGAAAGATTTGACTACGCTCAGGGATCACAAATTTGTAAAAACTTATCTGTAGTAAATGATGCAGCTGAAAGAGGCGCCAAATTCATTACAGATTATAATAATAAATTAACTCACAATGAAGAGGAGAAACAATTCCTTTTTCAAGTGGTTAAAGAATATAACATGAATTATCCCACTTTTAAAAAGACTTCACTATTAAATTAAAATAATATTAATGTTACTATGAGTATGTAATTAATAAAAATATTTCAGTTTATTCTTACTTTTCAAATAAATGCAAATAAAATAAAAAAATATATTTTTTTTTGCCTTATTTCTCATAATAAAAACAAAAAAGTGCTTGGGGCACGGCTAAAAATTATCCAATCGTTGTCAAATTTTTTTTTATGCTTTGTGAGACTAAAACGAATATTTTTAGCGCTTGCCGTAACATATATTCGAGAAAATAAATTTGTCCATATAAATAAGGACCGGTCTATTACTGCTATTTCAGTCATCTCCTCAATACTTTTCCCTTTCACATTTAACATGTGCATTCGTAACGTTGCATCTGTTAACCCTGTTCTAAACGCCTTATTTGCCGATGTCGTTACCATGGATACAAGTGCGCTGTCACCTACTCCCTTATATGTGTCTTTTACTATTTGCAATGCCTGTGTTTTTTTCATGTTGAGGCGTCTTGCGAACTGCCGGACGTCCTCATTGTGCAATTGGCTGCAATTCTGGAGTTCTGACAACGTTACGTCTAATGCAGCTGTTGGTAGGTAGACTCTTCGTATCGCTAGGTATAATTCCTCTAGAGTGTTGACATGTTGTGTGCCTACAAGATCATAAGCGTCTCCATATAATCTTTGTTTGATGCATTCTATGTAAAGTGGTGTATTTGCTTCAGTTGCTTCATTTGTAGCCAACTCGCACGCCTGTATGAACTTATACACTTCAACTTTCAAATCTGGTGACTGCGTTCCTGCAAACAGTGGAACAATACTGCTTGTTATTTTGGCTATTTCTGCTATACCCATCTTGCTGTGATCTGCCGCTGGTTGCTTATATGTAGGGAATGAAATTGAATTATATTCCTTTGGACTGGGTGCGGCGGGGGTTGGTTCCTTATGGTATAGTGATTGGTCGTGCGCTAGCTCTATTTCCTGTTTTAGTCGTCTGTTTTCCTCTTTTAATTCTTGGATTCTGGAATGCGCCTTTTCTAGAGATGCACAGTCTTCTCTTGACTTTTGTGCTGATTCCAGTTCTAACGTTTTATTTAAGGTTTCTTCTGTTAATCCTTCGTCATTCCGTAATTTTCTTAGGTGTTCGTTCTCGTCTTCCAAAGTCTTTATATCTTTTCTTGAAAATGTTTTTCGTTTAGATAAGTATCGTATTTCTTTTTTTAACGCGTTAAATTCTGACGAATAGTCCCTTATGCTTTGGTTTTTATTTTCTATTATATTTTTAAAAAAGTTAGCAATTCCTCTATTTGCTAATAGAAGCAGACTGCGTCTGCTTTTTCTAAACTTCATGTTTCTCCTAGGGCTTGTAATCTAGTCTTTATTAATTCAAAATTTTCCTTATTGGAAACAGTGCTTTTCAGGATGCTCCAAAGTTTTGATGCAAAGTCTTCTATTTGCCTTTTCAAATCCTTATGGTTCTTTTCTAAAGCTAAATATGTTTATTCTTGTAGCGATTCGGCCATTAATTATCCTATACTTATTGTTCTAAGTATGTATTGTGGATATTTTTGGAATCAATTAAAACTTTCTTCTTCTCTAGAAGCAATTAACTTTTGCTTACTCAGCTTTAATACGGCTCATTGACACCCTTTTTTTTTTCAATCGCGTTGTCAACATTCGCTATACATTCGTAAGCTTGTTGTTTTATTTCTCTTATTAAAAATATTTTTTTGTGTAATCCGAGCTTGTCGATTAATTAAGCTCGCCTGACGTGCTTTTGTGTTTATTGTCTTTTATTCTTGTATTGTTTTTGCTCTCAGCTGCTGCTTGTAGTTTGACAATTCTGGCCTTGCTTGAAGTTCAAGTTCAAGTTTATGACCTACTTCTTTTTGCAACTACAGCAGAATCGATTTCGTTTAATTCTTGCAGTTATTGCTGTTAGCCTGGTCGCTATGAATTAATAAAACTAACGAATATGTTTTGTGAATTCTTTTTATTTCCCAAACCTAATATAACATAGTTTAATTATTTGTTTTCTAAATTTGTTTGTGTTAGTATAACTCCAAATTTATTTTTTTTCCCCATCATATTAAATTTGTTTCAAAGTAATACTTCTAAATTTATTTGTATAATTCTAATTATTGTTTCCGAAATTTATGGTCTGTAATTTTAGATATATATATAATTTAGGAACAATTATGGTCTTCTTTCTTAGGAAATTTGTTGTATTTTCTGGGTTTAGCTCCTCAGATTGCGTTCCTTGAAACTTTGCTTTAGTTTATTTATTTCCTCCCAAACTTGGTGTGTCCTGTTCCACGGAATTGGGTGTACTTCGTCTGTTACAAGTGCCTTCAAATAAGCTAGTCGCCTCTTATCCTTTACCAGTTTACCTCCTCGCCGCTGCTCCGGTTCCGTTCTTCCCTCTGGCTGCGGTATTACCGTAGCGTCTGTTGTATGTCGCGATCGCAATTTCCAATTCCGGGAAATAAGAACTTTCAAGGCCAGTATTATTGTTTTTATAATAATACTCCGCGAGTGAGTCAAGGCCAAGTTCACATTAATGCAACCACAGCACTTTGCTTGGTAAGCCCGAAGCTTTAGTTTCATTTGTTTTAGTCAAGCTTTGGTTTAATGAACTTCGAAAGCTAAGGTAGCAACCAGAACACTTCGCATGGAATGGTTTGTGGAAGCTGGCATTTAGTAGCGAGCTTCCAAACCCTAGAATCCATAGCGCATGGTGATTGTAGTGGATTGTGGAAGCTAGCTTTCATCAGCAAGCTTCCAAACCATTAAATCGCTTGGTTTGAAATAACCAACGATCAGAATCCACACGCGGAAGAATTAAATTGAGAACGATTTTCTTCCGCGTATTGATTCTGCGAATATTACAATTTTTATATTGCGAAATAATGGAAATTGCGACACGCGCCAACAGCGACCCACTTTGGTTCGGTCGACGGGTTAGTTACTGTGATTAACAAATTGGCGAAAATCAGAGTGACTTTATTAACTTAAATAAATTTTATTTAACGTGGTAAAGTTCGGATGATAAAAGCAAATTGTTAAAAACAGTTTTCGTTGTATCATTTTCGGGTATGTGTCTTAGACCCTTGTCTTCGAATTACACTGTTTAAGCCTGTAAATAAAAGTTAAGTTAGTTTAAAATAAGTGTTAAAATTAAAGTTAGCGTTAGCACGGAAAGTGAGTGGAAAATAATAAAAGAAGATATAGTAAAAATCCTAACGCAAGGAGTTTTTATTGCAACTGAACCAGAAAGAAGACCACCCAAGAACTAAATACAACAAATTGGCGCAGCCGGTTTTTCGAGCCGAGTATCGCTCGAATAAAGGAAAAAGTAAGTAGAGTGGAATACTTAAATAATTAAAAACTTAGTAGATTAGTAACTTAGGATAAAGAATAAAGTACAAAGTGAAATAATAAGTTGGTAAACAATTAGCAGAGAAACCTTTGAAAAGTGAAATAATAATTTTAGGAATAAATTAAAACAGTAAAATAACAAATTGTAGCAGTTAGCAAGTTATAGGTAAAAAGGAAAGTTATAAATTAAAAGTTAATTAAAGTTAAAGTTAAAAGCAAATCAAGTTTTAAAAGAAAGTTTAGAAATGAAAACTGATAAAAAGTGAAACGATAATTTCGTTAATAAATAAAACGCAAAAAGTGAAAAATAATTTGGTGAATTTGGCATGAAGTGGCCAAACAAAAGAAAAAGTGAAATAAGAAAAAATAAGTAGCTTAGTAAAAAGAAAAATTGAAAAAGAAAAAGTGGAAAGGATAGAATTAATCCTAGTTAAAGGATAAGAATTTAATTCTTTTAATATATTAAAATATATTATATACAACATAAAATAACTTTCAGGTCCCAAAATCATCGGTTTTTATCAAAAGGATGCTAGCTTAATTGCACAGCAAACTTATCTGTCCAATAGCATTAGCTGGACAAAATCTTTGCTGAGGTCGACCCATTTCACTCGGGAAGTCATTCTTATATTTTTATAATTATAGGATAAAGTATTAGAGAAAATAGGATTTTTTTTTTATAAATATATTTCGAATATAGTATATATATAATAGTATATATATTTCGAATAAATGTAATAACAATGTTGTACATGAACTAACAATTTAATTGAAATTACAACAAGTGATTTAGCATGTTAGACACTCAACAAAAGTCCAATAAGTGAAAAGCAGATGTGCAGGAAACGTATAATATTTAATTCAAGGAGAATGTTTGGAATCCAAATTCAAAAATTACAAATTTACAGAATTAGTTACTGTGATTAACAAATTGGCGAAAATCAGAGTGACTTTATTAACTTAAATAAATTTTATTTAACGTGGTAAAGTTCGGATGATAAAAGCAAATTGTTAAAAACAGTTTTCGTTGTATCATTTTCGGGTATGTGTCTTAGACCCTTGTCTTCGAATTACACTGTTTAACATGTAATTTGATTTCAAAGTCGCACATTTTAAGTTGATTAATAAATAATTAATTTTATCAGTTTATTCGAGTCACACATTTTTTTTCGTAACTAATACGTCATACGTTCGCAAACGTATGAGATTTCAAAAAGAAAACAAGGGGTAATAATCGGGATTACAATAAATTAAAACATTAAAAAGGAGTTATTTTGGTTATTTTAAAAAAAAAAAAAAAAAAAAAAACCAAAATTAAAAGTTAAACATTTAAAATATTGCGCTTAGAGACTTCATATCGGTTGAAGAATCAAAGAAAAATTAGAATCATTGTTTCACTAACAAGCAATTAAAATTGCTTGCTGAGAAAAACAAGCAAAGATAGAAAGCACTTAACTGAGAAAGAACTCAAACGAGCTCACTAGGTTAATCTCCCGAATTCGAAATTGCAAACGTTGCAGTTTCGTTGGCCGCTGAAAAATAGAGGCAGGTCGTTCGTCCCATTCTGTGAGGTCTTAAATTACCTTAGCGAAGTCACGAAACTTTTGACGCTTCGTCTCTGCTTGAAAGAAAGCAGAATAGCGCAGTCACGAAAATTTGGACGCTTCGTCTCTGCTTGAAAGAAAGCAGAATAGCGCAGTCGCGAAAATTTTGACGCTTTGGCTCTGCTTGAAACAAAGCAGCAGCGGACGTCAGCGTACAGACGAATAAACAGATGTACAGCGAATGTTTACTGCACGCTCGGTAAACGAAGCGAACATGAAATCTGAACAGGTTAAGGAAGTTGAAACTTCATATTAAGAATTTTAATGGTTTCTCAATCCAAAGTACTACGAGTAGTATAAATAATTAATCGTTTAATGAAACGATTAAACGATAATTGGTGGCGCTAAGTAATCGCTTTAATAAAAATTTAAGTAGCGAAAAATCATTTAAAACAGGAATAATGAACAACCAGCAAGAGCAAACTCAACAGGGAAGCCAGGGCAGAGCTACAGGAGAACAATTTGTTCGGCAACCAACCAGGACACAAAACCCTCCACAAGGAGCGACCGAGAGAGTAATATGCTCTTTTTGCAACAAGCGAGGACATACTAGAGATGATTGCCTAACTCGGAAGAACACACCATATTGCCACAAGTGTTCAAAATATGGACACGAGCCAAACTGGAGGTGTGACCAAAAAGGAGGCCAGAATAATGTGGCAAGGAACACATATCAAGGGACTAATTTTCAAAATCAAGGAAGGCAGCAAGGGAATCCAATCCAGCCAAATAGACAATCAAACCAAATACAACAGAACTGGCAACCAAGCCATGTAAAACAAAACTGGCAGCCAAACCAAACCCAACAGAATTGGAATCAAAACCAATGGTGCCAATTTCAACAGCACGGGAATCAAGGAAGGTCAATAAACCCCAATCCTAATACACTTAACGGTTTGCAAAGGAATCAGACTCCTATGAACCCGCCAAACAGAGTGAGCCAAACGATATGTCATTGGTGCAATAGACCAGGACATATAGTAGCGAACTGTACAGCAAAAAAAAGTTGGGAGACTCTGCAGAATAATCAGCAGGGAAACCTGCAAGGGCCCAGACAAGGCCAATAATCTGGGACCCCAACCATAATAGAAATTTAAGGCCAAAGGAAGTAGTAACCGTACGTCCAACATCGGAAGAGATCGTGGGTACGTTACAGACTTCAGATATATTAGGAGCTAATAAAGCTAAAAGTATGGGGTACAATTTTAATAATAAAATAAAAATTATCAAACAGAATGATAAAGTAAATGCTTTAAATGAAGCAGTCAGTAAAATAACAAATAAAGCAAAGAAAATAATAGAAATGGGAGCAGGAATTTTAATAATCACCTTGCTAATTATACAGTTAGCATGTACCTCGATTGTAAAAACAATGTGTCTCAATTTTCAACGTTATAAAGCAAGGGGCGATAGTCTTAATATATCAGAATATATTACAGATATAAAGGCACTTGCAAATAAAATAAAACTAAAAGTATTAGCAAAATTTAACATTTTTATGTCACAATTACAGGACAAGAAAGCAATACGTTCGTGGTTAACGAATAATTTTAATAATAACTATAAAAATACTATAAAGGAAGTATCCAATTGGGATTCAACCACGTTAAGTGATGTGTTCATTGAACTGCCTTGTGTAGAGGCGAGAAATGGAAAACTCATTTTACTGGTGGATACAGGAGCGGATGAAGGCCTAGTAAAAGAATGTGCATTAAAAGAAGACGCCATTATAAATGAAAAGGTTAAAAAAGAATTAAGTGGAGCATTGGGAGGCTGTATAACCACAATAGGGTCCACTAGCATATGCCATGATGAGGTACAGCCCTTACGTTTAACGCTACACGTTGTGTCACTTAAACAAGGGGTACCGGCGGACGGCATACTGGGTAGAGACAACATGTGGAACATATCTATTATAAACACGCTCAGTAAAAATTTAACACTATTTAATGACACAAAAGAATTTATAATTAAGTTGCCATTACTAGGCATCAAAAACATAAAAGATAAAACACCCAAAACAAATATAACAATTGAAGCTAGAACGGTTAGAATAACACCGTTAAAAATTAAAACTAAAGTTATGACTGTGGTAGTTCATAAACAAGAGATTGCACCAGGAGTGTACCTGGGAGAAACACTAGCAAATGTGGAAAATAAAGAGGTCAAGGTACCAATCCTAAACTCGACGGCAAAAGATTTCATTCTTAGTGACAACTTTGTACCTTGTACTTTGTACTTTGTACTTTGTACAACTTTGAGATTTAGTGATTTCCACAAATATAAGCTAAGTGAGGTTTCGGACAATCAATGGACTACCATCAATTGTATAAGTAATGCGGACATGGCGCAACGAATGAATGTTTTAATGAACGATTTAGAATTGGATCCTTCCTTAAACGAAGAGGAAAAGGAATCCATAACCAAGCTATGTGCGAAGTATAAGGATATTTTTCTTTTAGAGGGTGACAAATTGACATACACCCCAGTACTAGCACATAAAATTCCAATAAAGGTGGATCAGCCACCAATTAATCAAAAACAATACAGAATTCCTCAAACACATAGGGAAGAAATGAATAAACAAATTCATAAATTACTAGAAGAGGATTTAATATCCCCAAGCGTATCTCCATGGAACTCACCACTACTTCTAGTTCCAAAGAAGAATGGAAAAGATGGAGAAAAGAAATGGCGCTTAGTTATAGATTATAGGAAGGTAAATGAGGCCACAATTAAACAAGTTTTTCCACTGCCTAGAATAGATGAGATACTGGATCAGTTAGGCAGTAGTAGATATTTTTCGACGTTAGACTTGGCAAGTGGGTACCACCAAGTCCTAATGGACAATGCAGACAAAGAAAAGACCGCATTTAGTTCAGCGTTAGGACATTTTGAGTTCAACCGAATGCCTTTCGGGTTAACCGGCGCCCCAGCGACGTTTCAACGTCTTATGAATCATATTCTGACAGGACTTCAGGGTATGGATTGTTTTGTGTACTTAGACGACATAGTCGTATATGCAACAAACCTGGGACAGCATGAAGAAAGGTTAACTAAGGTTTTCGAAGTCATTAGGGAAAACAACTTAAAATTAAACATTAGCAAATGCCAATTTCTACGACGAGAAGTCGTATATTTAGGGCACAAGTGTTCAGAACATGGAGCACTTCCAGACCCTAGCAAGGTGGAGTGCGTTAAGAACATTCCGCCTCCTAAAAATAAAAAGGAAGTACAAGCCTTCCTAGGCCTTGTTAATTATTACAGAAAATTTATACCGGGAACCGCAAAAATAGCACTACCAATTAACAAATTATTACGTAAGGACGCAAGATTTATCTGGACAGAAAACTGCCAGCAAGCATTCGAAAAGCTAAAAGAAGCAGTCATGTCACCACCAGTTTTGGCATATCCAGATTTTTCAAAGGAATTTCTTTTAACTACCGACGCAAGTAATGAACCGTTAGGCGCGGTCCTTTCTCAAGGGAACGTAGGCGAAGATAGACCAATAGCTTTCGCTAGCCGAGCGCTAAGCGACACAGAGCAGAGATATTCAACGATATAAAAGGAATTCTTAGCAATAGTATGGGCTACAAAAAATTTCAGAGCATATCTCTTAGGCAGACCTTTTAAAATATTTACTGATCACCAACCGTTAAAGGGAATAGCGAATTTAAAGGATCAAACTTCTAGACTGGCAAGATTCAGACACAAGTTGTCAGAGTATGATTTCGAAATCATATATAAGCCAGGCAAGAAAAATTTGAACGCAGACGCATTAAGTAGAATTCCTCAGGAAAAACACAAAACAATAGCAGCCGTACAAACATGGTCGAAAGCAAAAACAGCACAGCAAGAGCAAAAACAAGGACCAATCGTCGAAATGGATAAAGATGATGGGGATCCGGGAAACGGAACAAATACCACAGCGACATTGCTATCCGACCCGAAACAAATAGAAACAGTAATCAAAGACTTTCACAATTCACCACTGAGAGGACACCAGGGAGCGGTAAAAACATATTTAAGAATCCGACAACAATATAGGTGGACAGGGATGCAAAGACAAATCAAAGATTATGTCAAAAACTGTCTAAAGTGCCAAGCTAACAAAAGCTCGAAATTAACAAAAATGCCCATGGTGTTAACAGATACACCAACGCGGCCTTTCGACAAAGTTTACATGGACATAGTCGGTATTCTACCAGAAACTGTGTCCGGAAATAAGTACATTCTGACTTTTCAGGATGATTTCTCGAAATTTATGGCATGTACAGCTATCCCAGACGCGGAAGCAAGTACTGTCGCCAGGGCTTTTTATGACGAAGTAATCACGCGTTACGGAATTCCGCGGATTTTAATTACAGATAACGGAACTAATTTCATTTCGAAATTGTTCTCAGATACTTGTAAATTGTTAGGAATTAAGAAATTACATATAACACCATATCATCCGCAAGCGAATGGCTCATTAGAGAGAAGCCACAGACCTTTAGCGGAATATTTGCGTAGTTTTGCTAAAGAAGATGGGTCGAATTGGGATCAATGGTTAACTGCAGCAATGCACGTTCATAACCACACACCTGTTGTATGTCGCGATCGCAATTTCCAGTTCCGGGAGATAAGAACTTTCAAGGCCAGTATTATCGTTTTATAATACTACTCCGCGAGTGAGTCAAGGCCAAGTTCACGTTATTAATGCAACCACAGCACTTTGCGTGGTAAGCCAAAAGATTTAGTCAAGCTTCGTTTAAAGTAAATTCAAAAGCCAAGGTAGCAACCAGAACACGTCGTATTTAAATGGATTGTGGAAGCTAGCTTTCAGTAGCAAGCTTCCAAACCATAAAACCGGTTGGCTTGAAAGACCAAACGATCAGAATCCACACGCGGAAGAATTAAATTGAGAACGGTTTTCTTCCGCGTATTGATTCTGCGAATATTACAATTTTAATATTGCGAAATAATGGAACTTCAGTTCGGTCGACGTCTGTGTCGACCAAGCTAACGTGGAATCTAGAAAAGATTCCAACGGGAGTCTTAAAATATTATCTAAACGACGCGGTCGTCTATTTTTAAATCGCGTATAAAGTCGCGAGTTAGTGTTAATTAATAATAATAAGTGTTAAGATTAAATAATAATAATAAGTATCAATGTAGATACCAAAATTAGTGTTTAGTGTCAATAAAAATCAATAACTTAACCAGGGCGTTTTATTCGTTGCACAAAGGACAACGAAAAGGAAGAAGACCAAGACCACATTCGAAAGATAGATACAACAAATTGGCGCAGCCGGTAGGATAGGAAATAGATTATAGGAAAGTTAACAAAAATGCCCATGGTGTTAACAGATACACCAACGCGGCCTTTCGACAAAGTTTACATGGATATAGTAGGTATTCTACCAGACTGTGTCTGGAAATAAGTACATCTTAACGTTTCAAGATGACTTTTCAAAATTTATGGCATGTACAGCTATCCCAGACGCGGAAGCAAGTACTGTCGCCAGATCTTTTTATGACGAAGTAATCACGCGTTACGGAATTCCGAGAATTCTAATTACCGATAACGGAACTAATTTCATTTCGAAATTGTTCTCGGACACATGCAAATTGTTAGGCATTAAAAAATTGCATATAACGCCATATCATCCGCAAGCTAATGGCTCATTAGAGAGAAGCCACAGACCTTTAGCGGAATATTTAAGGAGTTTTGCTAAAGAAGACGGGTCGAATTGGGATCAATGGTTAACTGCAGCGATGCATGTTGTAACGAGGTTTTCCCCTCTCTAGCCTGGATATACCCGCGGATGTCCAGGGGTTCTCCGAAAATAATAATTCGGTATATTTTCGTTTAAGGGTTGTTTATTTATTTCTTTATGTTTTTACACCGAGTATTTCTTATCCTATTTTACATGTGAAAATCTACTTAAGCTACTCTGTGGAAAAACGTTATCTTGCGATTAGTGGTGGTTTTAAATTATTTTATTAGGTATTTGCTTAGCGTGAATACATAAATGTAATTAAATTCAATGTTTTGGTAGTATATTATGTGTGGTAGTGTATTCGTGTCTTTGTGTGTGATGCAAATCACCGATCAAGAGTGACGTACGCGTGGTAGCTTAACGTCGGAAACAAGGATTTCTACGTTTGATACTGACGTTCACGTGGGAGTTTAACGTCAGGATCAAGGATTCTACGTTTGATATTGGTGCTCACGTGGAAGTTTAGCGCCAATGATCAAGGATTCTACGTTTGATTTTGGCGCTCACGTGGAAGTTTAGCGCCAAGGATTCTAAGGAGGATATGGACGTTCACGTGGAAGTTTAACGCCAAGGATTAGGTGGGATTGAATGCTTAAAGTTCACTTACCGCTCTGTTCGCTGTTCTCCAAGAAAGTGACTTTGCTCTGGTCGGTGGCTCCTTTTATATGCCATGGATAGCGGTACTTGGCTACCCTTTTGTTGTTCTGGGGTCAGTGCTCTTTTGACCTTGGCCTTGCGTGGCCTTGACTTACTCTGCTTGTCGGTGTCTTTGTTGTAGTAGCGGCTGTCGTTTCTTTTTGGCGTGTACGTTGTTGTTTGGTTTGCCAAACTTATGTTTGTTGTTGTTTGGCGAACATTTTGATCGCTGATCACCTTTTGGTTCCCGGCTCGCAGTATTCGTCGCTGCACTGTTTATGTATAATTGTCGTTGCTGCATTTCTATGTGCTTTGAATGGTGTTCTCCTGGTCCTTTGTGTATTTGTTGTAACTTTCTTCTCTGCTGTGTTGTTGTTGTTGTTGTCTTAATGCAATCTTCTTTTTCTCCTTTGTATATTTGTTGTAAATCGCTTCTCTGCTGTGATGTTGTTGTCGTTCGTATTATTGCACTAATATTCTGCTAATCCCCTTAGTGTATTTGTTGTCAGGGTTCTATGCACTTGTTGTTTTTTTCTCTAAAACGAGTTTATTAATATATATTTGTTCAATGTAAACTTGCCTGTGGTAGTTGGTGTAATTTTCTATGATGTGTGTCGTTTTCTGTCTTCCCGCTTTCGTGCATGTTTTCTTTTTTTTTTTTTTGTTGTTAAAACAGTGGCTATGTACTTATGTTTGTGTTTTTTCCTTGGAATTCCGGTTTTGATATTCGGCTATTGTTTTTGTTGTTGATCTTGCGGCTATGTATTTTAGTTCTTGTTATTCGCTTTGCTTAACTCCCAGCTATTTAAGCGTGGTGTTCGACGTTGCTTGATTTGTTTGCGTTCGATGTTGTTTGATGTTCGATGTTCGACGTTGATTCGTTGCGTGCGGTTCGATGTTGTTTCCAGGTTTGATGCTTTGCCGTTTGTTTTCGGTTCGACGTCGTTTTGTTTGCTTGCGGCTCGACGTTGTTTCGCTCGTTTTAAAGTTTGATGGTTTGCAATTGTTTTGCTGCGTTTGCAAATTGCTTTGCTGCGTTTGCAAATTGCTTTGCTGCGTTTGCAAATTGCTTTGCTGCGTTTGCAAATTGCTTTGCCGAATTAATTCCACCTTAAGTTGGGACCGCGCAACTCAAGGTTACTGCATCCCTTGAAAGCGGTTTTCAAGGGAGCAGCTCAGGTGGGGTGTAGGCCTGGTTCTACACCCGTTGTAAGGAAAATTGTATTTTCCTTACACTCCCCCCTTTCTTTCGGGAGCGGTAATGATGGTTATCATGGTTCTGGTGAGCGTTATTCGATGGTTGCTGTATCGGAACTGTGTCCGCTTTTTGCGGAAGTCCGGGTTTTCGAAACGTGAGACTCGCTGTCGTATTGCGTCGATGAGTCCTTGACTCATGAGGGTTCCGGTCTGCACATCGATTTCCTCCATGTTCTTGAACTTCAATACTTGTAGAATGGCGTCTTCCTCGACCGCCACAGTTGGCGGGACGATGTTTTCCGGTTCAAGTATTGCCTCCGGTATTCCGTGCCTATGTACGTCTTCGCAGAGGTCGTCGTAGTAGCTCGCTGTGATGGGGTCGAAATACACGGGTTGCTGAGGGCTGGTGATGGTCTCTGTTGACTCTGGCTCCGGGGTTTTTGCACGCTTGTTCGGTATTGGTTCCTCGTCGAACGTTAGTGTGGGAAACTTGCGTTTCCCCCCTCCCTGGGCCGCTGTTAGCCTCCTTATGGCCTTCGCCATCTCTTTCCTCTCTTCTTCCACCTCTGTTTGGGAGAACCAGTTTGGTTGGTGTATGTGTCCGCTTCGGAAGTCCAGAAAGGGCTCGGCCAGAAACTTCTCGACATATTTCAGCAGGAATATGCCGCAGTCTGTTCCATTTTGCTGTTGCGGGACCTTCAACACTCGTAGTGGTAGTTCCATTTCATCGAAGGCTCGGTGCCTGTCATTGGGCCTACGCGCCCTGTATTCCTCCTGTAGGTACTCGCGGAGCACCTGGGCGATCTCAGTCCGTGGTCCGGGGTCGATGGAATCCAACTGGAGGATGCATGCTACCTTCACACCCCAGGTACCGTCTTCCTTGGGGCACTCCATCATCCTGGGTCCATTGATGTTTGGGAAGCAGACGATGGCGAGGAACCAGTGTTGGTTTTCGTTTATGGGCACTATGAGGTAGTCCTTCTCAAATAGGTCCACTGCTTTGGTCCACCGCCTGACCCTGTCGTGACGTTCTTGAGGAGTACCAGGCTGTCTTACCCGGTCAAAGAAGTGGGTGCTGAAGAGGTGGATCCGTGGCTTTATGCGCTCGGCTGCCAATTCTTCTTTTATGACGTGGAGGTAAAACTCCACCAACACATCATTCAGAAACTGTCCGGTTTCTAGGCGCCTATAATCCCCTGCTCGGATCGGTATTCCGCCACGCCCTGGTGGGTAGGTGAGGAAAGCCTCGTTGTTGTCGATGTCGTCTTCTGTCTCGTCCTTCGGGGGTGCATCCTGGTCTTTGGGGTTGTGGTCGGCGTCTACCTCCAGCACTTCGCTCGCACGTCGGAGGGGACCAAAGACGGCCACCCTTGTCTCTGCTGCTCCGTCTGTCATCAGCAGGTCGTCTAGCTGCTCGAACCATTGTTTGGTGTCAGTGTTGGCTGCCATTTTTCCGTTGGTTGGTTTTGTTGTCGTTGCGTTTGGTTGTTGTTTGGTTGTGCACTTGCTTGTTGTTCGTCGTACGTTGCTTTCTATGGTGGGGGAAGAGAAAATTCATTATGACCGGAAGTTTGACCTTTCTTTGGACAGCACGACCTAAAACAACACGTGACATATAACAGTTAACTACTTTGATTGGGTTCGTCGGTCGTTGTCGTGTTTGGTTGGTCGTTCCCGTGATGGTACTCCTTTAAGTCCCGGATGTGTGCCGTGCGGCTCTTTGTATTCTCTGGAGTAATCAGCTCGACGATGACTGGTGAGATGTATCTAGTAATTCGGTATGGTCCTTCGTATTTCGGCGCTAACTTCGCTGTGAATTTATCTATTGCTTTTGACAAGTGGTGAGTCTTGGCCAGAACCAGTGTTCCAACTTGAGGATTCCAGCTTCTCCGCCGCAGATTATAATGTCTGGCTTGGTCCTTCGATGCTCTTTCTAGATTCCTTCTCACGATTTTGAAGACCTCTTGTAGTCGGTTCCCCTTGTACTCCGGGCTCTGTGGCGCTGCTCCTGTTCCTATGGTGACCTCGTCGAAGACTGTCCTTGGAAGCCGGGGTTCCCGACCCTGGGTGAGGAAAGCTGGGCTGAATCCTGTTGTCTCCGATGTCATGGTGTTGATCGCTAACGATATCTCTGGGATGACCTCGTCCCATTGTGTTTGTTTGTTGTCTATTACCTGCGCTAGTATTCTCTTCACGTTCCGGTTGGCTCTTTCCGTTGGGTTCTCCTGGGGGGTATATGGTGCGGTAAATTGTTGGCGGATTCCTAAGTCCTGAAGGAATCGTTGGAATTGCCTGCTATTGAACTGGACGCTGTTGTCCGTGATGAGAACCTTGGGAACTCCGTATCTCGCTAGGATTCTCTCTCGGAACGCTTTCTTGAGGCTATCTGTCGTGGCTTGTCGTAATGGCACTATCTCCGTCCATTTTGAGAACTTGTCGAAGAATACCAGGATCATCGTGTTTCCGTGTTTCGATCGGGGCAGAGGTCCAATGAAGTCCGCGCAGACCATAGTCCAGGGCTCGTCGGGCAACTGCGTAAGCATCTTCCCCGCGATTTTGTCTTGCACTGGCTTATACTTTTGACACGATTCACAACAGCGCACGTGTTTCCTGATGTCCCGAAACATGCCGGGCCAGTAGTACTTGTTGCTTACCCTGGCCACCGTTTTCCTGATCCCTGGATGACCGGCGCTCGGCTCGTCGTGATTCTCCTTGAGTACTCGAGTTCGCAGGTATTTTGGTACGCAGAGTTTCCATGCGGCACAATCCTCGTCATTCGATTGCCCTGGGATATGCCGGTACAACTGTCCATTCTCGATGATGTAGTCTGCGAATTTCTCCGGATTTTGCTTGATCTCCTCTATCTTCGTTTCGGTCCAGTTGCATTTTTCCTCGTTTGTCGCCACCTTGTTGAGTTTTTCTATGGGTTGCCTCGAGAGTGTATCTGCGACCACGTTCCACTTACCTTTCCGGTACTTTACGTCGAAAGTGTATTGTTGTAATTCGAGCGCCCATCGTGCTATTCGGCCTGAAGGATTTTCTAACGAATTTAACCACTTCAGCGAGAGATGATCAGTGATGACGCAGAATCTGTAGCCCTCCAGGTACGGCCGCATTTTCCTGATGCCCCATACGATGGCGAGACACTCTTTCTCGGTTGCCGAGTAATTCTGCTCGGCTTTGTTCAAGTGTCGGCTTGCGTAGGCAATGACTCTTTCTCCGCTGTCACCTTCTTGCGTGAGTACTGCACCTAATCCATAGTTGCTTGCGTCCGTTTGTAGTGTGAAGCTTCTGGAAAAGTCGGGACACGCCAGTACTGGTGCCTCGGTCAGTTTCTGCTTCATCACTTCGAACGCTCGTTGTTGCTCTTCGGTCCAATTCCAGCGTTTACCCTTTTTCAGGAGGCTGGTGAGTGGGACTACCAAATCGGCGAAGTCCGGTACGAACCGTCGGTACCACGATGCAACTCCAAGAAATCTTCAAATTCCTTTTACATTTGTGGGTGGTGACATCTCCTTAATGGCCGCCACTTTGTCGGGGTCGGTGTGGATCCCTTGGCGACTCACCACGTGACCTAGATACTTCAGATCCTCTTTGAAAAACTCGCATTTTTCCTTGTTGATCTTCAGGTTTGCCGCCCGTAGGCGCCGAAACACCTCCCGTAGATTTTCCATGTGTTCTTCCAGTGTTTTTCCAATCACGATTATATCGTCCAGATACGCAAACGCGTGTGGTTCCATCTCTGGCCCGATGACTTGGTCGAGTGCCCTTTGGAAAGTTGCTGGTGCCGAATGTAACCCAAACGGCATGACTTTCCACTGGAAGAGCCCCCTTCCCGGGACTGTAAAAGCCGTGTATTGTTTGCTTTCTGGACACATAGGAATCTGCCAGTATCCATTCTTTAGATCCAGACTGCTGATGTACTGCGCGTCGCGTAGTCGATCTAAAATGTGTTGTATTCTCGGGAGTGGATAAGCGTCGGGAATTGATCGCGCGTTGAGCTGCCGATAGTCGATGCACAGCCGCCATTTACCATTCTTCTTTCGGACCAGGACGATTGGGGCGCTGTAGGGACTATGTGAGGGTTCTATGCAACCCTTTGCCAGTAGTTCATTTATTTCGGCGTTGATTGCCGCTTGCATTGCGGGATTTTTGGGGTAATACCTTTGTTTTATTGGTCGGTCGTCCTTCATCACGATTTTGTGTGTTGCGATTTTTGAGGGTCCTTCCAATGGCTCGAATTTCCCCAGTTCTTCTTGTAAGAACTTTTCTATATCCTGTGCAGGGTTTTGCTCGGCAATCTTCCTTTCTGGTGTGCTTTCTGCTGTTTCTCTGCTCGTCTCCCTAGTATTTTCTTCCGCTGCCAGTTCTGGGTTAGTGTTGTTGGTTGTTCGGAGGGTGGAACATGTTGCTTGTTCTTCCTTTGGTGGCTCCTCCATACCGAGCGTTATTGTTTCGCCTCCACAGCTCATCGAGGCTCCAATGTTTGTCAGGAAATCCAAGCCCAGAATCACATGGTCGGTGACATCTCTGAGTATCAGGAGTGGTATCCTGCATTCCGCTGTTCCTAACCGGATACTCACTTCAACGGCTTCTTTGATTGCGCGTACTGTGCCATCCGCCATTTTGACGCTGACATCAACTTCCAACCGTTTGCCCTCTGCCGTAATTTCTCTAGCGACCAGCTCGCTGACAAAACTCCTGGAGGCTCCTTTATCAAGGGTAGCTGTGACGAGCTCTCTACCCAGCACTACTTTGGCGGAGATTCTTTCTTTGTTGGACTCTAGGCATTTTGTGGGATACGAGGAGCATTTGGGTTCTCCGGTGCCAGCGGTCCTCGTCTCTGCTGGACACCCTGTGCGTTTCCCGGTGATTTCTTGCAGCATTCGATGGTTCGGACACCTTCTTTGCCACATTCCCAACAGAACAGCTTCCTTGGTTTGCGGCAATCTCGTTGGAAATGGCCGTTTTCGCCACATCTCCTGCAAGCCGTTCGTGGGTCCCTTGGTACTCCGGGTTGTACAGTCGACATCATTCTTTGTGGTTCTGGCTTCTGCCTCCATGGTTCTCGGGGTGTCCGTGCGGGTTCGTGTTCTTGGCGAATACCCTCGAAGTCTTCTGCCATCGACACTAGGTCTTCCAACGTCGAAAAGTCTGTCCTTTTTATGTAGAGTAGGTACTCCCGTTGGCAATTCCTATAGATCCTTTGCAGCCTCTGTTCCTCTGTGTAGTTCGCGTGTCGCATCAACGTCTGCATTGCCAGCACGTAGTCCTTGAATTTCTCTCGTGAACCTTGAATCCGCTTTCTAATATTGTCTTCAAGCTCTTCAAAGTACCTCGTTGGCAGAAAGAATTTTAGGAAGTCTCCCTTGAAAGACTCCCAGTTGATCCAACCTTTGTTGTTGTTCCTAAACCAACACAGAGCCTTTTCTTTTAGTAGCTCCGGCATAGTTCGTGGCAACAAATCCTTCGGGAGCTCGTATGCCTCGGTGAGCTCTTCTACCCTTTCGATGAAGTTAATGGGGTCCTTGCCTCCATCGTATCTACACGACCACTTTCGTACGGCGTCCATTACATCGGGATACCTCATCGTACTGCGGCTACTGTGGTCCTGTACCCGTGTCGTTACTCGACTACCACTCGCGCCCGCGTAATCGCGCGCGAGTCTTACGTTTGCGTTTTTCCCGTCGCGAGTTTCTGTCTCACTTTCTTTGTTTGATTTTGGCACCGCTCCTTGCAACCCGGTTGGGGGCGGCCTCAATCCAGGTGACACACTCCGGCTCCACTTCTCCTCTAACTCGTCTAACCGCTCTATCATTTCGTCCGTTGATTCTAACGACGTGGTTAACCCGCCGAGTAGCTTGCGAAGATCATCCACCGTACCATTAGGTTCGATTCCGAACTCCCGCAAAATTTCCTGTAGGCTTTCTTTCGGAACATTATAGATCCAACTTTTACCCATTTTGACTTAGTGTTCTTTTCCTGTCTTTCTACTTTTTTTTTTTTTTGTTTTTTTTTTTTTTTTTTTTTTGGGTACACTGGATTTATTTTGTTTTCACTGTTTCGATTCTTTTTTTTTTCTCCGCCGTTTCCCTAACTGTATATTCGCGGTTTCGATGGGTATATTCGATTTTTTTTTTTCCCGATGTTACTCCGCAATGTCCAGTTCACCGTTGGATCTTTTTTTTTTTTTTTTTTTTTTCCCGCACCGTTTCGTTATAAATTTTTTTCCGTCTTCACTCTTCCGCTGTTCGTTTCACTCACGTTTCTTTTTTTTTTTTTTTTTTTTGTTACTATGTTACGTTCGAAATTTCAATCGCTGTTATCGAATGCCCCCTGTATATTGGTTTTTTTTTTCGCGCACTTTTTTTTTTTTTTTTTTGTACTTGGTTACATTCGAAATTTCAATCGTGGTTATCGCTTATTCGCTTTTCTTCGAAGTCTTTTTTTTTCGGTTTTTGGATGTACCTGCAAATTTTCGTTTCTTTTTTTTTTTTACTATCGCTTTTCTAGAGTCCCTGCTCGGGCGCCATTTTGTAACGAGGTTTTCCCCTCTCTAGCCTGGATATACCCGCGGATGTCCAGGGGTTCTCCGAAAATAATAATTCGGTATATTTTCGTTTAAGGGTTGTTTATTTATTTCTTTATGTTTTTACACCGAGTATTTCTTATCCTATTTTACATGTGAAAATCTACTTAAGCTACTCTGTGGAAAAACGTTATCTTGCGATTAGTGGTGGTTTTAAATTATTTTATTAGGTATTTGCTTAGCGTGAATACATAAATGTAATTAAATTCAATGTTTTGGTAGTATATTATGTGTGGTAGTGTATTCGTGTCTTTGTGTGTGATGCAAATCACCGATCAAGAGTGACGTACGCGTGGTAGCTTAACGTCGGAAACAAGGATTTCTACGTTTGATACTGACGTTCACGTGGGAGTTTAACGTCAGGATCAAGGATTCTACGTTTGATATTGGTGCTCACGTGGAAGTTTAGCGCCAATGATCAAGGATTCTACGTTTGATTTTGGCGCTCACGTGGAAGTTTAGCGCCAAGGATTCTAAGGAGGATATGGACGTTCACGTGGAAGTTTAACGCCAAGGATTAGGTGGGATTGAATGCTTAAAGTTCACTTACCGCTCTGTTCGCTGTTCTCCAAGAAAGTGACTTTGCTCTGGTCGGTGGCTCCTTTTATATGCCATGGATAGCGGTACTTGGCTACCCTTTTGTTGTTCTGGGGTCAGTGCTCTTTTGACCTTGGCCTTGCGTGGCCTTGACTTACTCTGCTTGTCGGTGTCTTTGTTGTAGTAGCGGCTGTCGTTTCTTTTTGGCGTGTACGTTGTTGTTTGGTTTGCCAAACTTATGTTTGTTGTTGTTTGGCGAACATTTTGATCGCTGATCACCTTTTGGTTCCCGGCTCGCAGTATTCGTCGCTGCACTGTTTATGTATAATTGTCGTTGCTGCATTTCTATGTGCTTTGAATGGTGTTCTCCTGGTCCTTTGTGTATTTGTTGTAACTTTCTTCTCTGCTGTGTTGTTGTTGTTGTTGTCTTAATGCAATCTTCTTTTTCTCCTTTGTATATTTGTTGTAAATCGCTTCTCTGCTGTGATGTTGTTGTCGTTCGTATTATTGCACTAATATTCTGCTAATCCCCTTAGTGTATTTGTTGTCAGGGTTCTATGCACTTGTTGTTTTTTTCTCTAAAACGAGTTTATTAATATATATTTGTTCAATGTAAACTTGCCTGTGGTAGTTGGTGTAATTTTCTATGATGTGTGTCGTTTTCTGTCTTCCCGCTTTCGTGCATGTTTTCTTTTTTTTTTTTTTGTTGTTAAAACAGTGGCTATGTACTTATGTTTGTGTTTTTTCCTTGGAATTCCGGTTTTGATATTCGGCTATTGTTTTTGTTGTTGATCTTGCGGCTATGTATTTTAGTTCTTGTTATTCGCTTTGCTTAACTCCCAGCTATTTAAGCGTGGTGTTCGACGTTGCTTGATTTGTTTGCGTTCGATGTTGTTTGATGTTCGATGTTCGACGTTGATTCGTTGCGTGCGGTTCGATGTTGTTTCCAGGTTTGATGCTTTGCCGTTTGTTTTCGGTTCGACGTCGTTTTGTTTGCTTGCGGCTCGACGTTGTTTCGCTCGTTTTAAAGTTTGATGGTTTGCAATTGTTTTGCTGCGTTTGCAAATTGCTTTGCTGCGTTTGCAAATTGCTTTGCTGCGTTTGCAAATTGCTTTGCTGCGTTTGCAAATTGCTTTGCCGAATTAATTCCACCTTAAGTTGGGACCGCGCAACTCAAGGTTACTGCATCCCTTGAAAGCGGTTTTCAAGGGAGCAGCTCAGGTGGGGTGTAGGCCTGGTTCTACACCCGTTGTAAGGAAAATTGTATTTTCCTTACAATGTTCATAACCACACACCCCACATTACGACTAAGCAAACACCTTTCCGCACTTTATTCGGATTCGATACGGAGATGCCGACTAACTTAAAAAGGAAGTGTAGTCCGGTATATAATGCCGAAGATCCGAATAAAGTTTTGAAATTCCAAGTTCAAATAGCTCACGAAATAGTGAGGAAAAACCAGGAAATGGCTAAACAAGTAGCCAAAAATCATTATGATAATAAGTTAAATTCAGTAGAATTTAAAGTAGGAGATAAGGTATTAATTAAGAATCAGACTAGGAAAAATAAGTTTTCACCAATATGGATAGGACCATATGAGGTAGCAAAGACTAAAACTCCAATTACGACAGTTTTAAAAATTAAGGGAAGGGAAAAACCTTTCCATAATAACTTACTTAAGTTATACAATAGCAATTAAGAAGGAAATAGGATTAACTAGACAATTAAGTAGGAGTACGTTATAATAACTTCGAATAAGGAAATAGGATAAAATAACTTAAAATACTAAAATAGAGTTAGGAGAACATTAAGTTAATCAGAATAGTCACCTTATTAGGAGTAGGATACAAAAATTTAGTGTAGAATAGGATTGATGGCATATATCATATGATAGTATGAAATTAACATTTTTAAGTTTATTACTAATAATTTTAACAATCATCAAATTTCATAATGAAAAATTCAACAAAGAAATAAAAAAGAAATCAGAATAGCGTTTAAATAAGCAACAACTTGTTTATTTAAGCGTGAAAATATAAGAAAAGAAAACTCATAAGAAAATTTGATTAATTTTTTTTAATTTTGGGTTGAACTTTTTAGTTTGTATTCATTTTAATTGATAATATACGGTACATGTAAACTAGCTGTTCCGTTAAATACACAGCCAATATAACCTTACATTTGCAATTATTATAAGAATAATTGCACATGTAAAATATGCCTGAAGAGTACGTTCATGCATATTACATACAAATTCGAACCCATGTCTATATGTCATAGAGAACAATATGTAGAAATTGAGATAAAGACATAAATTAGAATTAGTATAAATACTAATTTAAAATAGAGAAAAATATAAAAATAAAAATATTTTGTTTCTATTATTTATAATTTCTGTTCGAATTAATTAAGTATATTACTGCTAAATGTAGGGCATTGACAAACTTATGTCAAAATAAGAGTAATAACAAAATGTAGCGATTAACGCAAGCACTGCAACAAAGCAGGTGCAAAAGTAGAGCAACTGAACACGAGCAGAACGCAGTGTCAGTTAAAACATTTAATGAAAAAAAACAATAAGCACAGTAAATGAAAAATTTTAACACAAGCCAAAAGAGAAAGAAAAAGAATAAAACACCAAAGGTGATTAACTTTAAAATAACCAAAATAAAAGGAAAAATAAAAGTCACAAATAATAAAACATTGTTATAAACATATACAATATTTACACATATATAAAAGTAATTTAAAAGGTAATTAAATTGTAATTTAGAACAAAATATTTACCAAATTACCAAAATAAAAAAATTGAAGTAAAAAAAAAAAAAAAAATATTTTTTTTTTAAATAAAATTTTTATAAAAATAGAAAAAGAAATGTACATAAAATCTCACATAAAACGTTACATATTACAATACTTGTAGGAATTTTGACTTTGGAAGTCAAACTGGGTCTTGGACTTTATATGTAATGGCATAAGAAATAATATTCAGCTCGAATATTCGAAAGAAATATGATATGAATTACAATTATTCAACTGATTACATAAATATTAGGAATTGTGTAATGAAATTTTATATGGAATTAGGATAGAGATGAAATCTTTAAAATTAAATTCAAATAAACGCAATGGAAACTACAATTGCATAGAATAACTACACAATAATAATATCAATTCCTAATCAAAAACCAAATTATACATACCATAAAAATATTGTAAGAACAAAAAATATAAAAATTCATAGTAATAACGTATATTAAAGAAGAATCCAGCATGCAGAAAAGCGGAGCTGAATGCTGATGTACACCCACGAGAGCAGCAGAAGACACTCATATCCTATCAACACTTGACAACAGGGCGACAATTAGCGCCCAGCCAAATAGAAGGGGGAAGGGTAGCTGGAACAGCTGATCAGCGTAGCGACAACAACCATCGCAACCAAAGATGGAATAGTCGCAACAATCAAATGCATCAACGCAACGATGCAACAACAGTCGACAAAACGCGAAACTACCTTCAAAGATATCCGACAACAACAACATTTGAACATCAATGCGATCGAGGCGGTGACAAATACACAGTACGTTGAGGTCACGTGGAGTCCAAAATCAAAAATAGAGATCTAATCCATCTGCAGCAGCTAACTACAAACTAGTGGCTGCGCAAATGCGAAATCCTCGGTAATCATGATGGCGGCCTAGCAGCTTAACTTCAAGCGAAAGTTATGTTAAGCGTAAGGGATAGCATCACAACGTCGCGGCGATGAAGCAGCTACTAGACAACTACTAATGCGGTCATCCACAGTTCGCCAGTTAAATTTATGGTACATTATCCCGTGGCACAAATCACACTCCACAACATTACCTCAAGCGGCAGCGATTTAAAAAACATCACCTCTATCGACAAGAAAAATGTTGAAGATGTTTAGCAAGATGTTACAAATGATGATCTTGGTAACATCTCAACCATCAACTACCGTGCAGTAAAAACCAATTGATCCCAACTGCGGGACAACGATACTACCGGCAACGAACATCTGCATCTGATCATCAAGCCTAGCACCTACCACGTCAGCTACCCCGCAGCAACATTCCCACAACACATCGAGAAGAAGACATCGAGACAACGGGTTGTACATTAACAGCCAAACCATCATCAACAACAACAGGTACATCAACTTCAAGATCAATATCCACACTAAATCATCATCAACATATACACAGACGTCGACCGATGTTCGATGTTTTACATGTTAATAAATGCACATGTAAAAATATGCCTGAAGAGTTAGTTCATGCATATTACATACACACAGATGACACCAAAGGAGTGCAGTTACCGCTTGTATGAGACTTGCTATACCATCATATTATTGTATTATTATTGTAATCAGTTTTTATTACAATTTTTGTTAATAATTAATTGTATTGCAGTTGTTGTAATTATTACTAATAACTAATTAATATTGACGTAGCACATAAGATATTCATGAAATGAAATACACTAACATACATAAATAGACGTTAAGTACAACCAACCTAAACACACGACCACCCTCAATTCAACAAACAATAGATGTACAAGAAAAATTTAATATCGCTTTGCACGATACTAAATTTTTCTTCCCCCAGGGTGGAGGGATGTTGTATGTCGCGATCGCAATTTCCAGTTCCGGGAAATAAGAACTTTCAAGGCCAGTATTATTGTTTTTATAATAATACTCCGCGAGTGAGTCAAGGCCAAGTTCACATTAATGCAACCACAGCACTTTGCTTGGTAAGCCCGAAGCTTTAGTTTCATTTGTTTTAGTCAAGCTTTGGTTTAATGAACTTCGAAAGCTAAGGTACCAACCAGAACACTTCGCATGGAATGGATTGTGGAAGCTGGCATTTAGTAGCGAGCTTCCAAACCCTAGAATCCATAGCCCATGGTGATTGTAGTGGATTGTGGAAGCTAGCTTTCATTAGCAAGCTTCCAAAACATTAAATCGCTTGGTTTGAAATAACCAACGATCGGAATCCACACGCGGAAGAATTAAATTGAGAACGATTTTCTTCCGCGTATTGATTCTGCGAATATTACAATTTTTATATTGCGAAATAATGGAAATTGCGACAGGCGCCAACAACGACCCACTTTGGTTCGGTCGACAGGTACGTCGACCAAGCCAAAGTGGAAACAAAAAAACAAATTCCAACGAGAGTCTTGTAAATATATCCGAACGCGGTCGTCTATTCTTAAAATCGCGTATCAAGTCGCGATTAAGCCTGTAAATAAAAGTTAAGTTAGTTTAAAATAAGTGTTAAAATTAAAGTTAGCGTTAGCACGGAAAGTGAGTGGAAAATAATAAAAGAAGATATAGTAAAAATCCTAACGCAAGGAGTTTTTATTTCAACTGAACCAGAAAGAAGACCACCCAAGAACTAAATACAACACGTCCTTTTCCTTTCGAATTTGCTGCCGCTTTCGGTATTCCTCGATTGTTAGTCTGGCTGGTCCCTGCCTCTTTATCTCCGATGGGACGTACTTCGGAGGTTGCACTTTAGTGTTCGTCACGTTCTGTGGAATGTAGTCCATTTGTTTGATGAATTTTCCCAGATATTTTCCTTTCCCTGTTAATTTTTGAAATTTCCATTTTTATTAGTAATGAAATTTTAATGTTTTTTAAAATGTTCTACTTTTGAATGAGATAAATTGAAATGTGCGACTATGCAATCCAATAAATTTACAAAATTATTAATCACTTAATCAAGTTAACATTTGCGACTTTGAAATCAAATTACTTAAATGTTAAAATTTATTTAACATGTGTCATTTGAAGTCAAACGTCTAAGACACATCCGAAAACGATACAACGAAAACTTAAACTGTACGCGTTGTGTTTTTGTTTTAATGGATTCCTGTTTTCAACTAATTGCGTTTATCGAGTATCCTTTATCACGTTAAATAGAATTTATTTAAGTTAAGTACTCCTGATTTTCGCTAATTTGCTACTCACAGTGGCCCACAACGTAAATTTGATATGTTTGGATTTGATTTTTAAAAATTCGTATTCAATTAATTATTATACGTTTTCTGCATTTCTGCTTTTCACTTATTGGACTTTTATTCACTTTCTAACATGCTAAATCACTATCTTATTCGTTTATTTAATATTATTTAATTTTAGTCGAGTACGATTTACGTTATTCTAAGGTTACTTTCGATTTAAAGTTTTTGTTTTATATGTGTTTCAATATCCTCATTTAAATTGAATTTCATTCTGTTTAATCTCCAGCCAATCTTAAGTTAATTTAAAGTCGTTCAAAACTACAACTTTTTAACTGATTAACTTTAAATTGCCTCTTTCGATTAAATTTTGAATACAGTTTTAATTTAAGGTGAGTTTCTAGTTAATTTAAAATTCTTTAACTTGTTTGTTTAAAATTGTTTTCATTATATTTAAAACATCAGTCCTCTTAACTCTACTAAATAAATTTTAAACCTATGAAATAGCTTCCCGAGTGAAAAGGGTCGACCTCAGTAAAGTTTTTGTCCAGCTAATGCCATTGGACAGATAAGTTTGCCGTGCTTTTACGTTAGCATCCTTTTGATGAAACCGATGATTTTTGGACCTGAAAGTTATTTTATAGTTCATAGCATATAATATAATACAAAGCATAGATCCTCCCGGTTTGAAGCTTTCTCTATAGAATTGATAATGAATTCTACGGTCAGAAAAATATTTGTACTTAATAAGGTATTTAAAAAAATAAATTGTGACCAAAAATTGTTTTTCGGAATTTTTATTCCAAATTTTAAGTTTGGCATTAATTTTCTCAAAAACTGTTAGACGTAGGAACCTAATTTAAAAAGGATATTAAGAAGCGGACATTTGGCTTTGAAAATCAGCAAGCAAAAGTTATCTAGATCTAACGATTATTTTTTAATAATATTTTTTCCGATGTTAAGTCGCTTTTTTAGAAAAAGGCGCCCCCCGCCTAAACGGGGGAAAATGCACCCCCCCTTACGATTTTTCTCTTGTAAAAATAAAAATTTATAGAATTTCTAGTTTTAAAAAGGAATAGAATTCCCATTAGCATAGGAAGAGAAACTATAAGTGTATAAAACAATAAATAAACCCCAGCTTGAAGCCGTTCAGGCTGATAGCCCCACCCTAAAATTAAGAATAAAGTTGGAAGGAATCTACTTTAAAAAAAAATATAAAATATTAGTAAATTTATTCTTCTAAACAAAAGAATTAAAAAAATTAAAAGAAGTAAAATATTTACGGAAAAAAAAATTACAAAATTATTAGTTTTATAAATTCTTTCTCTTGCTGTATATATTAAAGCACAAATTCATTATCTTAAAATAATTAAACCATAAGACAGTAAGTCAAAAAGAATTAAAAACAAAAGAATTAAAAAAATTAAAAGAAGTAAAATATTTACGGAAAAAAAAATTACAAAATTATTAGTTTTATAAATTCTTTCTCTTGCTGTATATATTAAAGCACAAATTCATATTCTTAAAATAATTAAACCATAAGACAGTAAGTCTATCCCTAAAAAATAAGAAATTCTACAATACAAAATTTGTATAAAAATTTATTATAATAAAAATAAATGCAGTTAAAAATAGACAATTGAACCATTCAGTATCCAATTTGTATAAAACAAACTGGAAAAATAAAAAGTACTATAAAAATAAATTTTATCATTAAAGAACTCTAAAGGATTGAAAATAATCATTTCCATGCGTTTGAATAATTGATACTAAAATAGAAAGTCGCAAGGACCCTTACATACTCTGAAAGTTAGAAATATTATTCTAAAAAATATTTCAAATTTAAACACTATTAAGTAAAAAATTAATAGAATAAATAACCCTAAAACTATATATTCTAATCTTTAAAGTATTGTTTATAGATGTTTATTATTTAATACAAATATAATAAAGCCTGTTATAATAATAATTATTGAAAAAATTATCACTAAAGTCATTAGTTTAAACAGTTTAAATAAAATACTGGTCTTGTAAATCAGAATTAAGAAATTCTTTTTAAACTTCAAGAAAAAGAAATAATATCTTCTTTAATCTCCAAAATTAATATTTTGATAAACTATTTCTTGAAATTATTCAATTTTCAATTTTAGGAACTTCTTTAATCATAAATTTTATTTTTATTCAAATAAACCACCCATTAGAGGTTGCCTTAATTAATTCTTATTCATTAACTTTTATAATTTGTTTATTAATAGGATCATTTATGAAAACCTTTTGATTTTAATATATTTTGTTTCTTGTATTTTTAGGGGGTATATTAATTTTATTTATTTATGTAGTTTCGTTAGCTTCAAATGAAATATTTTCCTTTTCTATAAAAATAGTTATTTTTTCTTTAACTTTATTTATCTTAATAACTACAATATTCATATTTATATGAATTTGATATGAATTTATGAAATTGAATTTGATATATGTATATATAATAATATTTGAAATTTGATTTATAAAATGTTTCTGTTTCTGATTACCCTAAGATGTGCAGGCAATGAGTTCTACCACCGAGTGGCACTCACAAAGAATTGCCTTTTCGAAGTTAGGGATTTATACCTAGGCTGCAATAATGTAGGAGTTCTATTAGACCGGAGTAACTGCAACATTTTGAACAGATATACCGGGTGACCTGTGTGAATAATATAATGCACGAAGATGAATGAAGAGTAGCAAAGCACGTAATTTAAGCAGATTTTCTATAGAACTGAGGTATACGCTGAGATATGATCTCTACCATTTAGTTTGTAAACAAAATGTTTAATGCTATTAAATGCTTTATTGTAAGTAAGAAAGGAATTATAATCAAGGTCACAAAAAACTTAAGTATGGTATAAAAGCTTAGAAACTAGCATAACATAACATAACAATGTGTAGTTTAGTTGGTTAGACTTATTACGCAATATAATTTATTTATTGATGTTTTATAAAAAAATGTTAGCGGAATTGTTATTATCGATCTTCCCTCGTTGTTTACGTTGTCGTGGTGGGAGGGCTTAAGTAGGATCAAAGACCCATAGGACTGGATAGTTTCCTGGTGAGACACCAAAAACAACCCTTCAACCAGGGGTTGGGTCAAGGTATCAACCGTTGCCGATGACCGCCCAGGCTGGTGACCTCTAAATAGCCCAGTCTCAAACAGCGGACTGCGCATACCTGGCGACCTCCGCTTTTAATCAGCCTTGTCCACGCAACGGGGGCTCTGTTTAGATCGGCCTCCTTTCCCCCGTACTCGTGGGAATAGAATGAATAGTAAATAAATTTTAAACCAATACCAAAGCAATGAAGGAGAACAGACTACACCTGTACCCTTCACTCAGCCTGTGGCTAAAAATATCACCGTCGTTGAACGGATAGTATGTTCCTTTGGGGCTGAAACTGCAGAACGCAAAACTATGCAGTGACGATTCGTACGGTAGCAAATGATGGCGGCCTGACTCTCACTATTGCTATGGATGAGAGCTAAGCTAAAGCTGTTCGAGAGTTGGTCTGCCTCCCCTACTTCAATCTGTGTCCCTGGGGCCCATGGCGATAAATCGTCCAATTCTGGTAAGACCAGTAGATAATGTAAGGGCATGTACGTCCGCCTCTTTCAGAACCGGTGGTTCTCAACTTTCCAGAACAGGACTGATTAAACAATCCCAAAAATTGTCCTGGAAGGGTGGGCTAGGTGTCCCGAAGAAGAAGCCTCCAACCCGATATCTGCCCCTGAACCTCTCAACCCAGAGACAGAAAGAGTGGGCACACGCCGCCAATGATGAAGGTTGTTCAAATCAATCTTACATAACATTAGCTAGCACATAACATGTCCAGCAGCCAGCTGGATGTCACACTTGTGCAGGAACCGTGGACTTGCACGAAGGGGGAAATCCTCGGTCTCTCGCTGCCCAGAGGTAAGTGTTTGTATGCGGCAACTAGCAACCAAGAACCTGCAATATTTTCAACAATAATATTAATTTCTTTCCTTTGATAGAGTTCCTAACAATGGATCTGACTGCGGCAAGGGTGAGAAGCGGCAGGAAAACCTAGACTGATGTCGTCTTTGGCTGCGATGCCAACGCCCACCACACCATTTGGGTCAGCACCGATGTAAACAGCAGAGGTGAGTCACTTTTAGAATTCATAAACTGCTATATAGCTGCATTCATAACTTGTTATATACATATATAAGTATTTGTATAAGTTTTATAGTTTAAGTATTTGTAATATAGAAAACAAATCGACCTTTATAACAATAAATAGGAGAGAAGTGCTTAATTTGACACTTACCTCCGACACTCACTCAGATCTCATAAACAACTGGCTGGTACGCCAGTAGAGAAAAAGTAGCACCATATCTATACCGACAGACAGACATACATAGCTCGGCGTGCTGACAGTTACGAGTGTGGTGTGCCCCTCTGCCTTGATCTCTGCCCGCCTCTGTATCGTTTGTGGTGCTTGATCTCGATGTTGTCGTTCTGAATATGCGTAGCGTTGTTGTTGGAAAATATTTTTTATTGCTTTAATTTAATTGCTTTTCGTCATTTTGCTATGTGGTTGTTGTAGATTTAGTAAATGAGTTATGGGCATTAAGTGCTCGATTGCCCGCGACCACAAACATATTGTATAGACAATTATTTCTATTTCGGAATTGTAGTCGACACTTTCGGTACTTCTGTTTACAAAATATTTCTCGGAATAAAAAGTCGTAAATTAGAATCATAATGGGAATAAACGGCTGGAGAATATGGGGATACTCAAAATGCCTTTAATAGGAGTATTGTTTATGTTCAGTACAGATGGGTGGTGGATGAAAATACAGCTGGCTGGGTAGTAGTTTTGCCATGTCGTTGTTGTTGTTCTTTTTTCTTTTCTCAACGGACTTTTAGAAATTTTTGTTCTTGCACAAAATCATAATGTAAACAAACGCAACTGGTCAATTAGAATATGGACGAATTTGTTTGTATATTGAGCTTTGAATGAATGCAGATGGCTGGGTAATAGTTTTGCTGTTTCGTTGTTGTTGTTCTTTTTTAATAGCCAAATAATTTCTTGTGGTTGGGGTCTCTGCAGCTCGATCCGTGAGCATAAAATTAGCTCCATCGAGAAGAAAGAATCAATTGTAAAAGTGTCGTCAAAGAGTAAAGATCTATTATAATTTTTTTTTAATAAAAGAAAAGTGTTCTAATAGTTGCAGTTGTAAAAAGTTGTAAAAGAAAAGTTGCTCATTTTCTGAAAAAGTTAAAGTGAAAAAAACTTAAATATAGTATTTAAAAACTGATTAAAATATAAACAAATATAATAACAAATTTAATAACAATTAAAATAAACGTTTACGCCAAACACTCATTCTGACTCGAACGCATACCCCAGCGCTGCTCTTTCGCCCTCCCAGAGAAAGTAGCGCCATCTACTCCCCTGTAGATGCAAATGCATTGCATCGGTCAGCGCAGCCAACCTCCCGGACTGCGACCTGTCAACTCTTGACAGGTCAATGAGTTTTTGATGACTTCCGCCCCCAACTTAAATTACTTTTACCTTCGTTACGATCGCGACGTGACCTTAGCTATTTGTGATCTCCACCTGTGAAATAGTTTCGACTGTTCAACCTCCACGCGAGTGCCTTTTAATTATCCCCATAATCACCACAACCATCATCACCACAAACATTAACACCACAATCATCACCTCATCACCACACACACACCGCACCATCAGCACAAACACCAACCTCATCTTCACCATCACCGGCTTCACCGTCACCCTCATCAACATCGAACCGACGGTAAGGCTTTTAATCCACCTGTCACTATTATTCTTATATTATATTATATATATATATATCGGTGTGTTGCGCTTATCTGTGCACACATCCCCCACACAAACATTTGGTCCTTCGAGCCGGATTCCCTTCCGACCACTCGATCCCCCTGTATATAATATATAATAAGCCCCCCTCCCCTCCGTTTTTCAAACCCAAATTACGTTCACGTAATATTGGTCAAAAATTGTCGATCGGTTCGGCTTCGTGCGTGCTTAAATATTACACACAATAAATATTACACACACAAGATGAGTAGCGATTGCAACTCATCAATCAACTTCTCTTGCATTGTAAATACACATGGTAATTTACACTGTGTGACAAAAATAAAATATCAATTCGTATTTTCACAATTGTTTGAATTTTATTTCAAGTTTTTTCCCAAGTTTAATTCACGCGAATTAAATTAAAATATTTTCCCGATTTATTTCAACCGCGGTTTAAAGTGTTTTTTTCTAAAGTTTAATTCACGCGAATTAAATTAATATTTTTCCCGATTTAGTTTAACCGCGCTTTAAAGTGTTTTTTCCAAAGTTTAATTCACTCGAATTAAATTAAAATATTTTCCCGATTTCTTTCAACCGCGCTTTAAAGCGTTTTTTCCAAAGTTTAATTCACGCGAATTAAATTAATTTCCAATTTATTTCATTTCCAATTTATTTCTCGCGATTTAAAGTGTTTTATTTCCAAAGTTTAATTCACGAAAAGTAAATTAATATAATATTTTCTCGCGATTAAAGTGTTCCTTTTCTTCAAGTTTAATTCAACGCGAATTAAATTAAATAGTTGTTCGACATTTTCAATTTAAAGTGCCTTTCCAAAATTTAATTGAATTCGAATTAAATTAATTTTCGCGTCATACGTCTGACCGCGAGTTGAAGCATTTGTGCCTCGTTTGATTTGACTCGAAGTAAATTAATCGGTTTTCGTTGTATTTTCCACGGCGAATCCCAGTGGTCGTTCGACTCGAATTAAAGGTGCTACTTCAACCCCTCGTATAATTCACCCTTATTTACACTCTTTCAACCCCAACTCGTGAGTTTAACTCAATATATCCAAATCCACGCTTCCTCGTTTCGGTAAATTACTCCAATGGACCCCCTAACTGAATTCATAAATGCCTCCGACGCTTTGGAAGGATTCGAAGACGAATATAACCACATTCCGGAACGCGACCACTCGGGTTTCTCGCTGGCCATTCACCAGGAAGAATTCAAAGCCGTCTGGTCAGACCTGAAATTAGCATATGCCTCATGCTTGTAATACCTCAACGGCACGGCCGATGAGGACCCAGATGCGCGAAGCGCCGATATCACCGTGGTTAAGACCAAGTACCGGCGGTGTTACCAGGTTTACGTGCGTGTCTCCGCGAAAGTGAGTGAACAGCAGCATCTCGTTACCCCCAGTTCCTCTCCGATGCTGTTGTCGGCTTCATCTCCCATGATTCAGACGAATCTCTCGGGTCACAACATCAGCTTGCCACCGTGTGACACTGATGTATTCAAGGGCGACTACGAATCATGGCCGACATTTCGCGATATGTTTTCCGCGCTCTATATCCGGAACAATCGACTGTCTCCTGTCGAAAAGCTGTTTCACCTCAACCAAAAGACCCAAGGTGAAGCAAAGGAGACAGTCCAAAAGTCCCCCCTCATAGATAGCGGATTCGAACAAGCATGGAGGAATCTTACCGATCGGTTCGAGAATAAACGTATTCTCGTTAACGTTCAACTCCGAACGTTATTCTCCCTTACCCTAATCCACAAGAAGTCTGGAGTTGCGATCAAACGCCTCCAACGAGAGATCAACAACTGCCTCTCGGCTCTAACGTTGTACGATGTCGACGTGGGTAGCTGGGACGCAATTGTTGTCCATCTCTGCTCTACTCGCCTCCATGAAACCACCCTCTCTCTATGGGAACACGCCCTTACCCATAAACGCGAAATTCCAAAATGGTCTGAAATGGACGCGTTTCTCACTTCACATTTCCAAACGTTGGAACTTAGACTGAACGTAGACGACATTCGAAAGTCGGTCCAACCACCTCAGAAAGCGTCAAATTTCCAACCACGCCTCTCCTCCGCCCCGAAACCTGTGAATACGTTCCAGGCTACCATGGCTCCGACCAGCTGCAGAGTATTCACTGATCGGCAACACCCGCTGTTGTATGTCGCGAACGCAATTCCAGTTACGGGCGATAAGAACTTTCAAGGCCAGTATTAATTTTATAATACTACTCCGCGAGTGAGTCAAGGCCAAGTTCAAATTAATGCAACCACATCACTTGCTTGGTAGCCCGAAGCTTTAGTTTAATTTGGTTTAGTCAAGCTTTGGTTTAGCCAAGTCAGCAACCGGAGCTTGGCAATTGGAATGGATCGTGGAAGCTAGCATTTAGTAGCGAGCTTCCAAACCATGAAAACCATAGAGCTTTGCAATTGGAGTGGATTGTGGAAGTTAGCTTTCAATAGCAAGCTCGCAAACCATTAAAACGTTTGGTTTAAATTAACCAACGATCAGAATCCACACGCGGAAGAATTAAATTGAGAACGATTTTCTTCCGCGTATTGATTCTGCGAATATTACAAATTTTAAATTGCGAAATAATGGAAATTGTGAACCACGACATACTGTCCCACTTCAGTTCGGTCGACGGATGTGTCGACCGAGCTAACGTGGAAAATAGAAAAGATTCTATAAGTTCAATAAGATTCAAATAAGTTTCCGCGGTTTGTCAAAAGATGGCCCCAACAGAAGGTTATGGAGAAATTGTCAGATGTAATACGTAATATCCCAAGTTTCGTCATCCGGCAACACCATAACCTTAAAGTACTAGTGATTCCGTATCAGCATCACGTAATTTTTTTCCTGGAAAAATGTCAAGTTTTGTGCCGAATAAGCATCATTTGCGGGAACTTTTGATTTACTTCTTTAATTTGAAAAAATCTGAATGGAATCTGACATGGAATTAGAAGTATTATTGGAGGAAGATTCGTCCCAAACGCAAAAAGAACTTGCACTTACATTACAAGTGACTCAACAAGCAATTTCACATCGTTTAAAATCGTTGGGAATGATTCAAAAACAAGGAACTTGGGTTCCATATGAACTAAAGCCGAGAGACGTTGAACGCCGATTATGCATGAGTGAAATGCTGCTTGCCAGGAATAAAAAAAAGAGTTTTTTGCATCGTATAGTCACTGGTGACGAAAAATGGATTCACTACGATAATCCAAAGAAGAGAAAGTCATGGGTTAAGCCCGGCGAACCATCAACATCGACAGTTAAGCCGAATATTCATGGAAAAAAACTCATGCTGTGTATTTGGTGGGATCAGCTTGGTGTCGTGTATTATGAATTGCTCAAACCAAACGAAACCATTACTGGAGCTCTCTACCGAACACAATTGATGAGATTGAGTCGGGCACTTAAGGAAAAACACGCCCATTACTACTCCAGACACGCCAAAATTATTCTTTTACACCATAATGCTCGTCCACATGTTGCGGCGCCGGTAAAAACATACTTGGAAACACTCAACTGGGAAGTTTTACCCCACCCGCCGTATTCACCAGACTTAGCTCCTTCTGATTATCACCTGTTCCGGTCGATGGCACATGGTCTGTCTGAGCAGCGCTTCACATCATATGAAGACACTAAAAATTGGGTAGATTTGTGGATAGCGTCAAAAGATGAAGAGTTTTTTCGACGGGGTATCCGAATGTTGCCAGAAAGATGGGGAAAAGTAGTGGCAAATGATGGAAACTACTTTGAATAAAACGTAAAGTACTGTTCCTTTACAATAAATTCCTAACTTTTTATAAAAAACCGAGGAAACTTATTTGTATACCTAATAGTTTCCGAGAAAAGTGAAAATTACGAAGCATACTTTCCATTCAAATACCAATTTTTTGGCTACTTGTGTTTTATTACTGGTGCAAAAATATGAAAAATAATGCTCTGGGGAAGGAGTTTAGATCGTAATTTTCAATTTTCAAACCGGAAACTGGAGTTATAGCACGAATAGCACCGGGTAAGGCCACGGACTAAAATCAACTAAATGGATGGTTAGAATGTAAAGACATTAATTTACTTCTCTAGAATATAAAGTTCTTCACACTGCAATTACATAAGATTGAATTACTGCAACTGCTGATTATAAAGTTAAAAGTAGAATTTGAACAACTAATAAAACTCTTACTAAAATTCCTAAAGAAGAACCGGTATTTCCTAACAAAGTTAGTAAAATATGACCAGCAATTATATTAGCCGTAAGCCGAACAGCTAATGTTCCTGGACGAATAATATTACTAACTGTTTCAATACATACTACAATATAAAAGGCATTATATTATTATACATTATATTATATTATATACACTGAGGGAGTACCCTGAGGAACCAAATGAGCAAATATATGAGTCGAATGGTTTAACCATCCATATAATATAAATCTTAATCATAAAGGTAAAGCTAATGAAAGAGTAAAAGTTAGATGACTTGTTCTTGTAAAAATATAAGGAAATAATCCTATAAAATTATTTAATAAAACTATAGAAAATAAAGAAATAAAGATTAAAGTAGCGCCTGAAAATGAGGGACCAAATAAAATTTTAATTTCTAAATGTAACGAAATTAAAACTTTATTTCATATTACTATTTGACGTCTGAGGATTAATCAAAATATTATAGGAATCAATAATAAGCCAATAAAAGATTTTATTCAATTTAATGATAAATTAAAAACTCTAGAAGAAGGGTCAAAAACAGAAAATAAATTAGTTATCATTTTCAATTTATTGAACTAATATTTTTTTTTATTGAGTTTATTGAACGAGAAGGAAAATAAATAAATGAATAATAATTTTTAATATTGAAAATTATAAACACAAATGAAAATATAAAAAAAAAACTTAACCAATTTAAAGTATATATTTGAGGGATCAAAAAATATTAAGTATTTAATAATTTCAGAATGACATTCTAAGGTTATAAATTAACTAATTTTTTCATCAAGAGCAATCGCTAATTTACTATTATAAGGTTTAAGAGACCAGTACTTGCTTTCAGTCTTTTGATGAATTAGTTAAATTAGAAGAAACTCATTTAATAAAGGAATTAGAAGAAACTCTTTCATTAACAATTGGTACAAAAGAATGATTAGCTCCACAGATTTCTAAACATTGACCGTAAAATAAACCAGGCCGATTTATAAAAAAATTTGTCTGATTTAAACGGCCTAGAGTTCCGTCAACTTTAACCCCTAAACACGGAGTAGTTCAAGAATGAATTACATCAGCAGCAGATACTAAAATACGAATTTGAGTACGAATTTTATAGGTAAAATAACTAGATTATAAACATCTAAGAAATAAATCCATCTTGTCTTAATTCGTTTGTAGGAGTTATATAAGAATCAAATTCAAATCCAGAAAAATCAGATAATTCATATCTTCAATATCACTGATGACCAATAGATTTTAAAGTAATAACAGGTTCATTAACTTCATCTAATAAATATAAAATACGGAGAGAAGGAAAAGCAATAAATAATAAAATAATAGCTGTTAAAATTGTTCAAATAGTTTCAACTGTAGTGCGCCAAGGTTGGCGACACCTGGTAAGCATTAATTGTTGACCGTGCGAACTTGCTTACCTACAGCAATCGCGAAAACTAGGGCACGTGTTGTTGTTGCTGATCTGGTTGCATTACGTTGACGCGTGCTGTGACCCAAGCAAGCAGCGACTCGACATACTTGCAGGGATCATATTCACTATGACTAGGTCAACGAAGCAATGATTGCAAATTAGCATGGTAAGCGATTTGTATTTGTTAGCATGTAAGAAATAGTGTATAAATACGCGAATTATTGTAAATAAAGATTAATATCAATTCTGAATCAAACTCAGACACCCCGATATTCTTTTCGGCTCCTACATAGAGCTTAGATATCATCAGCTCCTTTAAGAGCTCAGATAAAAGTCGTGCGACCATAAAGGATGGCGCATGTAAACAGTCGGCTGAAGAGCTTAGTAAGTACTTAAGCTTCCTCTTAAATCAAAGACAATTCCTGATCATTATATCCTCGTAGAACTCTCCATACACAATTCCCAATTTAGAACGCAACAAAACATTACATGGCGATCCTGCCAGCTCCAACGATATTCTGGACGCTGAACCATCCGAACAGGACATTGACAAAATAGTCAAGAAATGGCAACAGTATCTAGAAACGGAAGAGTACGAGCCGGGACCAATTGAACAAACAAGCCCAATATACATAGCAACACCACTATCAGCAGGGCCCAAACCAATAAGCTTAGAGGTCTACAGAAGGAGACAAGCGAAAATAAAGAAAGACAGAGCAGACTTCAGAGAGAAAATAGCTCAGAAACCGAAGTCAAAAAAAAAGGGGAGGCAGAAAAAGAAGATTTCAAAGGGAATGTGCAGACCTTCAAAGGGTCATCAACATAAGTGAAGGCAAACAAAAGCGAATTCTAATACAGCAACTCCAGAAACTAAAACAAAGAGGCTGGAAAGATGGGGTCAACACCGACAAAGGAGGAGATAATAAATAATAATAACGCCGCAGCTACAGCCGCATCAGGGAGCGCAGGAAACATTGATAGCTTAGGATTAATAATATATTTTAATTGCATATGTTTGATAGTAATATTATTATTTAAGTTAAACAGTTATTATAAGAAATACATAAGAGAACAAGCACTAAAGCACATAAGCAATGTTTAAAAAAAAAAAAAAAAAAAATATAAAGACCTTACTCCATATACAAAAAAAAAAATGTTCAAATATTGTTTCATATGTGAGGCTAAAGTAAAAGCCCGAAAAATTGACCAACACATAAGCACTACACATGTAGAAGTTTTAATTAAGACAGAGGAGATTATGCGTAAACTTAATACTTATTCTACAAAATTTTAACATTATACAAGCATATATGGATTTCCTCGCAAAACTACATAAAAATTTAAAAAAAATCCAGCTAGAAACTATAGTGAGAAATACATACTAACTGCTGAAAAACAAATTCAAAACGCGTGGTTAGAAATAAGCAAAGAAGCATCAATATCAGACTTGCCATCATTAAAAGAAAAATATGAACAAATAACTAAGGACATTCGTGAATATTTAACACTTAAGGAAACCGATCCCAAAACTGATTGTGAAACCGATTCTGAAAGCGACGCAGAAGATATAGGAACAAGAGAAGAAATTGACAAAAATAGAGAAATCAAAATAGAAAATCAAACAATGGCAAATTTTGACCTTATAGCAGCGTCCAAACTCATACCGGAATTTCAGGGTAATGTAAAGGAACTCAATAATACACTACAATAATTTTCTAGGGCTAATAGAATTTTATCATGAAACCCTCAAAGCAGAACAAAAGCCTACATGCATTAAATTCATACTAGCAACTAAGTTGTCCGAAACCGTCAAAAATAGAATTCTAGTAGAAGAAAAACCTACAACCTTTGAAAATTTGAAAGCCACTCTAACAAAGGCATACAGATCAAACAAGACTACGACAGGACTCCATAGTGATATAACGAGATCCTTTCAAGGAAATCAAACAATTTCAACATTTGCCACTAGGTTAGAGTCTCTTTTAGCAGATTTAAATGAACTACAGATAAACGAACAAGGTACAGAACACAGAGAAATTATAACCAAACTAAATGATCAGATAGGCCTAACAGCATTCAAAAATGGTTTAAAAGAACCACTTAAATCTGCACTAGCGGCGGCAAGGCCACAAAAACTTGCTGAAGCAATTCAGCTGGCCACAGAAATGGAAGTCCAAGAACGCACAACGTCCCAAAATAGAATATTACATTACAATAGAACGCAAAGAGGTAGAGGAAATTTTAACTTACCTCGCAATAGCTATAACAACGACTACAATAATAGGAATTATAATAGCCACAATAATAATTATGGTAATAATAGAGGTAGATATAGTAATAACAATAATAGGAATAACCAGGGAAACGGGTATATCCCTGGGCAACAAACCCCGGGGACACCAAGAAACAATTTCAGAAGAAATTAAACATACGATTAGATTCTAATACCACATCTACTAATTACATTAAATTAAAGTATAATGGTCGACCAATTAGTTTCTTAATAGATACAGGAGCAGATATATCGATAATAAAAGATAGCAAAATAAGTTCGGATAATTTAAGATATAGCAGTAAGTACGAAATAAATGGTATAAATAATGACACGATACCGACTAGAGGGATAACACGATTAAAATTACTATTAGAAGATAGAATAATAGAACATAACTTTACTATAATAAACGATTCAAATAATTTAAGTACAGATGGAATAATAGGTAGAGATTTCCTATTAAAATATAATTGTAAGATAGACTTCGAAACATGTGCATTGGTAATTCAAGTAGAACATGAAGAAATCGTTTTACCCATGAATATGGATAACAAAAGCATTAGTAAAATCATAATACCAGCAAGATCAGAGATAATTCATGCAGTTGACTTAGATTTAAAAGAAGATAGTATAATTTGTGGAAGGGAAATACAGAAAGGAGTTTTCATAGCAAACACAATAGTACCATCAACAGGAATAAAACACATTAGATTACTAAATACAAGAGATACACCAGTAGAAATTAGAAAAACCAAGATAGGTATTCTACCACTAAAAGATTACAAAGTTAGACCATATGAGATTCCAAACAGACCGCATGACAGATTTCGGACAATTAATAGACTTCTACACATACAGAACTTAGATAAGAAAGCGGCAAATTTAATATTAGACATTTGTAGAGACTACCAAGACATTTTTCACATAGACGGGGAGCCTTTAACAGTCAATAATTTTTATGAACAACACATCTCAACAGTAGACAGATCTCCAGTATATATAAAAAATTATAGAACCCCGAATATACAGCTTCAAGAAATGGACCGACAGATTTCAGACTTGTTAGAGTCTGATGTCATTGAACCTTCAGTAAGTCCATATAACTCACCAATCCTAATTGTACCGAAAAAGAACAGTAACGGAGAACAAAAATGGAGGCTAGTAGTCGATTTCAGGCAGTTAAATAAGAAGGTAGTAGATGACAAGTTTCAGCTAACTAGGCTGGAAGACGTTTTAGACAAGCTAGGAAAAGCAAAATTTTTCTCGACGTTAGATATGACGAGTTCCTTCCATCAAATTCCATTAAACCCTAAATCAAGACCATTGACAGCTTTCTCTACAGACAAAGGTCACTTTCAATTTAAAAGATTACCATTTGGACTAAAAATTTCGACCAACAGTTTTCAGAGAATGCTAACTCTGGCGCTAAGCGGTTTACAAGATACAGCTTTCTTGTACGTGGATGATATTATAGTATTTGGAGAAAATTTATTAGATCACAACAACAATTTAATAAAAGTATTTGACAGACTTCGAAGGTATAATTTAAAATTAAATCCGGAAAAATGTAATTTTCTGAAGCCAGAAGTAACCTATCTAGGTCACTTAATAACACCGGAAGGTATATTGACAGATCCTAGTAAATACAATATAATCAGAGACTACCCAATACCAAAGAATGCAGATGAGGTGAGGAGGTTTGTAGCGTTCTGTAACTACTATAGAAGATTTATCAAAAACTTCGCTGAGATAGCCAGGCCATTAAATAATTTATTAAAAAAACGAAGTATATTTAATTGGTCAGAAGAATGTAACAAAGCCTTTGTTACGCTAAAGAAAAAGATCTATCTCTTTGGAAGAAAGTTCATTGTATATACAGACCACAGACCACTAGTTAGTCTTTTTACCCACAAGAACCCATCTTCCAAATTAACGAGGATACGAGTTGACCTTATGGATTATGATTTCCAGATAATATTCAAACAGGGAAGAATGAATACCAATGCAGATGCACTCTCTAGGATAGAGTTAGATAGTAAGAAATTAATAGATATGATTGCAACACAGACAATTAATATAGTAACAAGAAGTATGGCGCAAAAATTAAAAGATAACAGAGTAGAAGAATCTGATATTCCAAATAAGGAGATTGATCACCTTCATGTTTGGAATGCAACATCAATATCAGATGTAAGGTATATGGACAAGCTTGTATTTAAAGAAAATAATGATAAAGAGAGGTTTAAAAGGAAAATAGGGATCCCAGGAATAAAAATATCGGCAGCAAAAAGTAATATAATCGTAGAATATAACAAAGAATCATTATCAGAGATAAAATTGATCTTGAAGACGTTATTATTCAATACAAATACGATGGGAATAAGAAAGCTAGCGCTAGCAGAAAATAATGAAATATTTAAAAGAATTAGCATGCAAGAATTTAAAAAAATGTTTAATAAGCTGCAAGAAGAATTGAATTCAGAGAATTGTCTAGACATATTGATTTATAAACCTCCGGAAGAAATTAAAAATAAAGAAAAGATGAGAAAACTAATAAAAGATTATCATAATTCAGTACATGGAGGACACTGCGGTGTAAAAAGATGCATATCAAAACTTAAGCAGAAGTATGTATGGAAGGGAATGAATAGAATGGTAAAAGATTATATTAACAAGTGTAACATTTGCAATAAGGTGAAGATATGTAGGTATACTAAAGAGAGATTGGAAATAACAGAAACACCGAATACAGCATTTGAGACAGTGACTATAGATACAGTAGGACCATTACGACCATCAAATAACTATAGATATATATTAACGATACAGTGTGAATTGACAAAATTCATAGAAGCCATACCTTTAGAAACAAAAGACGCGCTAAGTGTAGCAAAAGCTATAGTAGAAAGATTCATATTAAAGTATGGTTGTTTCAAGAAGTTAAAGACAGGCAAAGGGACAGAATTCACGAACGAACTACTTAGAAATATATGCAAGCTTCTAAAAATTGAAAAAGTAACCTCGACACCTTATCATCATGAAACGTTAGGAACGGTTGAAAGAAATCATAAAGTTCTAAACGACTATCTCATGACTATGCAGAATGTAGAATTCTGGGATGAATCGATTACATATTATGTTTATAGCTATAACTCAACTCCTCATGTTACTACAAATTACACGCCTTTTGAATTAGTATACGGTAAAATATGTACACTTCCTTGTGAAATATTGAAAAGTAAAAATGAAATATACAATATTGATGACTATTGTAATGAATTGAAATTAAGATTGAAACATGCGCAACTGATAGCTAAAGAAAAACTAGTACAAGCAAAATGCAAGAGAAGAGAAAAACAAGAAAAAGTGCATAAACCCAAATTTAAAATAGATGATGTATATGTAAAAGTAGGAAATAAAAAGAAATTAGAAGCACCATTTAAAGGGCCATTTAAAATAATTTCGCAAAGTGGAACAAATAGTACCATATTAATAAATAATAGACATGTAGAACTACACAATAATAATCTTATAAAAGCTAGAGATAAGTAATAGAGAGGAAACATATGTAATATACTATATTATATAATACCATGTAAAAATTATTTTCTTATGCTAGCATAATAAAATAATTTTATTTTTAAAAGGGTAAGGGTGTAGTGCGCCAAGGTTGGCGACACCTGGTAAGCATTAATTGTTGACCGTGCGAACTTGCTTACCTACAGCAATCGCGAAAACTAGGGCACGTGTTGTTGTTGCTGATCTGGTTGCATTACGTTGACGCGTGCTGTGACCCAAGCAAGCAGCGACTCGACATACTTGCAGGGATCATATTCACTATGACTAGGTCAGCGAAGCAATGATTGCAAATTAGCATGGTAAGCGATTTGTATTTGTTAGCATGTAAGAAATAGTGTATAAATACGCGAATTATTGTAAATAAAGATTAATATCCATTCTGAATCAAACTCAGACACCCCGATATTCTTTTCGGCTCCTACATAGAGCTTAGATATCATCAGCTCCTTTAAGAGCTCAGATAAAAGTCGTGCGACCATAAAGGATGGCGCATGTAAACAGTCGGCTGAAGAGCTTACTAAGTACTTAAGCTTCCTCTTAAATCAAAGACAATTCCTGATCATTATATCCTCGTAGAACTCTCCATACACAATTCCCAATTTAGAACGCAACAAAACATTACACAACCATTTGACCATGTAAAAGGAATCGATTAGTAAATCTATTAAATATTATTATTCTATTACACTTACTATTACAGTAATTATTACTAAAATCATAAGAGTATGATCATGAAAAAGAGTTAATTGCTCTATTAAAGCAGAAGCACTATTCTGTAGTCCAAAATTTGCTCATGTTGACATTATTCTAACAAAAGTGTTACTTTATTCATGTGAAACGACTCCGGTTTTTCCGGTCTATAGCCAGTATATGCTTAGGGCTATCCAGGGTCAATTTACATGAAAAATTTGTAGAATGCAGTTCCGAAATTGTAGTTTTCTTGAATGGTGTGTTTATTTCAATGTCTTATAGTGTTTACAATATCCGGTGAACAAAAAGGAAAACTAGTATAATGCTATAAGTAATTTACAATTAGACTTACTGTGGTACCTAAATAAGTGCGTTTTGCGTTGCGTTTCTGTCAAAATGAAATTGGAACACGCAGTCTTATGGAAATTGCCGAAATAAGAAACGCACTGACGGAGACCACTTCGAATTTCCAATTTTGACATGCGTTTCGAAGTGAAGTTGGCGGCAGATATCACAAAAATGTTCATGTGCGTGTGAATGTTTAAAAAGTTTTTGTGAAAACATATGGAGACGCAACGCTGTTATTTCGGTATAGCGCAGCGTAGCGTTTCTAAGGCGCAGTGATAAACGCAACGCAAGACGCACTTATTTAGGTACCACAGTTAATCTTATACTTATTATAAAGTTTATTACATCTTGGTTTCCAGTAATGAAGATTCTTCGCCTAACTGTGTGCCAACAACGATTTACTTGCCGTGCCGTGCTTCGACGCGTGACATGATCTAGGAGTATCGCAATATTTCTGACAGGGGGTTTGTGGAACTCGTGTTTCTGTCAGTCTGAACTCATGCAATGGCAGAATTTACTCATGCATGCTCTCACACCATTTCCTGCTCGAGAGGGAGAGCCCGGCTGAATAAACCCTTGCTCGCTCTCTCATGCAATCAATCCGTCCGCTCTGTCAGTGCGAGCTCATACAATGGCAGAATTTACCCATGCATGCTCTCCCACTATTTGCTGCTTGAAAAAGAGAGCCCGGCTGAATAAACCCTTGCTCGCTCTCTCATGCAATCAATCCGTCCGCTCTCTGTCAGTGCGAGCTCATACAATGGCAGAATTTACCCATGCATGCTCTCCCACTATTTGCTGCTTGAGAAGGAGAGCCCGGCTGAATAAACCCTTGCTCGCTCTCTCATGCAATCAATCCGTCCGTTCTCTGTCAGTGCGAGCTCATACAATGACAGAATTTACCCATGCATGCTCTCCCACTATTTGCTGCTTGAGAAGTAGAGCCCGGCTGAATAATCCCTTGCTCGGTTTCTCATGCAATCAATCCGTCCGCTCTAGGTCAGTGTGAGCTCATACAATGGCAGAATTTACCCATGCATGCTCTCCCACTATTTGCTGCTTGAGACGGAGAGCCCGGCTGAATAAACCCTTGCTCGCTCTCTCGTGCAGTCGGTCTGTCTGCTATGATGCTGAAGTTCAACTTACCTCTCCTACAGTTCAAACACGAATGACCAAAACCGTTTCTTACCCAGCTATTTATACTCTTCCCCAATACATGATTGTTGTTGTCACCCTTTTTTTTGTTGAACTTTTCGGCGGTCCAACGTCTGTGATATGGACTGCTGGTATCATGAGTTTGGTATTCTTCTCTGTGCCTTCTATTTGTTTCAGGTTGTCCTTGTCATCTCTGGGGTCCTGATCACCCACCGGCGGGGTGGAAAGAGCCTCACTCACTAGTTCCTGCAGCAATACATCCCAGTCTGCGTTCGTGTCTGTCTCCTGTCCCTCGCCTTTTCCTTTGATCTCTTCGACCACGCTTTCTCTTGGTTTGGCTGCATCGGATGTTTTGACTTGACATGCCTTGACTGTAGTTCGTAGGCTCCGAAGCGGTGGGAGCTTAAGTGTGGGATCTTCAACTATGGCCAAACTTTTTATTAGGGCTGCTATACCAACTCTCTTGGTTGCGGCCTCTTCCGTCGTGCACCAGTCTTCTCCCCTTCTCTCAGTTCCGGGTTGAAGACGCTGCAAAAACTTCTCGATGTTGACCAAAAGAAAAATTCCGCAGTCCCAGGAGTTTGTCTGCTTGGGTACGTCGACTTCCTCATACGGGAGGTTCTCTGGACCGAAGGTACGATCTCCCCCCATCCGGTGCCTCCATTCCATGGTCAAGAATCTCCAGATATTTCGTGCCACTCCTTCTTTGTCGCCCGCATAGAGAGAATCCAGGAACATTATCTTTGGTTGCAACGTCTGATGAGCTCCAGGGTTCTGTACGATAGCGCCAATCCAATGCCGGTTGCCATTCAGTGTGAAGATTAAATATTCCTTGTTGAATATGTCTAGATTCCGGACCCAATGACTAGCTCGGTGCATGTCCAGAGTCTCACTTCGTAACACCTCATAATAAAGGCTGCTAAAAACATGTACCTGTGAGCGTAGTCGTTTATCGGTGACATGCTCCATCAACTAGCCGCATTGGAAATCGATGATCACGTCGCTCAGCCAGGCCCCTGGTGCTAGCGCCTTGTAATCCTCGGCGTACACAGACACTCCTCGTCCCGGTGGGTATACTAGTAGTGGTTGGTCACTCATATTTATGCCTTCACTTTTCCTTGCTTCACCTTTACCTGCCACGTCCTCACAATCAACTGAGTCCTTCCGATGCGTAGTTCCCTTTTATATGCTTTTGTTTTGGGCGCTCTTGTTTAGGAGCTGGCTCTCCCGATACTGACGATGTCTGTTGGTGTTATCCCAATGTTTCTGGCTTTCTTACTGATCTGGCCTTCTCGATGTTATGACTCTCTCGATGTTATGGCTCTCTCGTTTTTCTAGCCCTCCTGTTGTTCTGGCTCCCCTGTCGTTCTGGTTTTCATCGTTCTGGCACTCTTGATAGTACGTGCTGGTTGAGTGGCCATCCATGATTTCCCTGTTCTTTCTTGTGGGTCTTCCACCCTCTCTGTCCTTGTGGTTGTTTGCTGTCGCGGTTCTCCGTTCTTTACTGTGTCCTCGGGCGTGTTCTTGATTTTCCTCGGAATCCTGGTGTCCTTGGCCTTCGTCCCGGTGATACGCTTTGATCTCACCTATGTGCACTCTCTTTGTTGCACAGCCTTTTAGACTTTTGACGATTACTATTACCGGCGACAGATAGCTATCCACCCGATAGGGCCCTTCATACCTAGGGGCTAATTTCGCAGCGTAGTTGTCGACGGCTCTCGAGAGATTATGAGTTTTCGTCAGAACCAATTGCCCTACCTCTGGTTTCCATTCTCGCCTGCGTAGATTGTAGTACTTAGCTTGATTTTGACTTGCTAGCTGTAGATTTCGTCTGACGGTCTGGAATATTTCGCTGAGTCGCTTCGCCTTCTGCTCGGATTCGAGAGTACATCGCCCTATCTCCATGACGTCTTCGTCACATGTGGCCCCTGGAATATAAGCCCGCCGGTTTCTCTTGTTGTACCTTGTAACATTGACAGGACTCGCATTTTCGTACATATTTCGCGATATCTCTGAACATCCCCGGCCAAAAATACCTTTGAGCCATTCGGTGGGTGGTTTTCCGAATGCCCAGGTGCACAGCGCTTGGTTGGTCGTGATTTTCCTTTAGTACATTGTCCCTCTGGTCCTTTGGAACGCACAATTTCCAGGGAAAATTATCTTCGTAGCCTGGGAGTCTGGGAAGGTGACTAAAAACCTTTCCGCTTTCATAGCAGTAGTCCGGAAAATCCTCGGGTTTATTTGTTATTTGTTTTTTCTGTATCCATGCGCACGTCTGCGGTCTGATTTCTGCTATATATGCTGCTCCTTCGGTTTCATGCGGTTGCCTTGATAAAATATCTGCCATCACATTCAGCTTGCCTCTCCGATATTCAATGTCGAACATGAACTCTTGCAGTTCGAGCGCCCAACGAGCGATACGACCCGTCGGATTTTAAATCGTGTTGAGCCATTTTAGGGCTAGATGATCCGTGATAACCTTAAACCGGTATCCCTCTAGGTAGGGCCGCATTTTTCTTATTCCCCACACTATGGCTAAGCATTCGAGCTCTGTTGCCGAGTACTTGTGCTCTGCGCCTTGCAGATGACAGCTGGCGTACTCGATAACTCCTTCTTTGCCATCCTGTTCCTGTGTCAAGATTGCTCCTAATCCAACCGAGCTTGCATCAGTTTGTAATATGAATTGCTTGGTGAAGTCCGGATAAATCAACACGGGTGCTTCAGTTAGGCGTTGTTGCAACTCGTCGAATACTAGTTGTTGGTTATCTCCCCAAAACCACCTTCGTCCCTTTTTTAAGAGTGATGTTAATGGGTGAACGACTTCTGAGAATTCTGGAACGAAACGACGGTACCAGGACGCTGTCCCCAAACATCTCCTTAACTCCCGAAGATTTGTTGGGGGTTTTAGATTCCGTATTGCAGCCACTTTTTCCGGGTCGGTTCCGATACCGTGACCACATGCCCGAGGTACTTTAGTTCCTTCTGGAAGAATTTGCACTTATCCCTGCTCACTTTCAAGTTTGCCGCTCGTAGCCGTTCAAAGACTTGCTTCAGGTGCTTTACATGGTCTTCTCTCGACTTGCTGATGACGATGATGTCGTCCAGATAGGCGAACACATTTGGTTCCATATCCGGACCAATAACCTGGTCCAGCGCCCTTTGAAAAGTGGCCGGGGCTGAATGTAAACCAAACGGCATCACCTTCCACTGATACAATCCTCTTCCTGGTATGGTGAATGCCGTGAACTTCCGGCTTGGTGGGTACATTGGCACCTGCCAATATCCGTTCTTCAGGTCGATGGTACTTAGGCATTTGGCTTCTCGTAGCTTGTTCAGGATGTGATCGATCCTAGGGAGGGAATAGGCGTCTGGGTAGGACCTAGCGTTTAGTGCTCTATAATCAATGCAGAGTCTCCATTCCCCAGTCTTTTTCGGCGCCAATACGATGGGTGCACTGTATGAACTTGTCGACCGCTCTATACAGCCAGCTGCGATTAGTTTGTCTACCTCCTTATCGACAATCGCTTGCATCGCCGGATTCTTCGGTTTGTATCGTACTTTGATAGGAATGTCATCCTTCATTCGTATCCGGTGGCACGTGATATCAGTGGTGCCTCTCATGTCATCGAAACGTGCAAGCTCCTCCTTGATAAAAGTGTCGACGTCGGTGTCCGTGACCGTTCCGTATCTTGCTATCTTGTGAATGATATTCCGGGTAATTTCAGTTGTTACACCGCCGCAGGTTATTTGTGTACCCGCTCTAGATAAGAAATCCATTCCTAGTGTCAACGGTTCCAGTGCGTTGGGTAGGACCAGGAGTGGAAGCTCGCATTCTACGTTGCCAAAACCAATTATAAGTGTTACTTCCTCCTCTACCGCTTGTGTGTTCCCATCCGCCATCTGGACGCCTACGTCGACTTTCCTCCTACTGATGGCCTCGTGTAACTGGTCGACTAGATCCCATCTCAAAAAGCTTCGTGTTGCGTTCTGTTCTTTGCTGCTTGAGAAAGAGAGCCCGGCTGGGATGTCATTTCGCATCCTCACATATGAAGCTTAAATCCATTGCACTAATCTGCCATATTAGAAAGTTACTAATAATGGTAATCCAGAATATCTATGTTCAGACGGCGGGGTATTTTGAAACCATTCAATAGATGAATTTAATTGAATTGAATACAATACCTTTCGTCTAGAAACTAATCTTTCCCAAATAATAAATAAAAACAATAAACTTCCTAATAGAGAGATAGAAGAACCAATTGAAGAAATTACATTTCATGAAGTATAACAGTCTGGATAATCAGAATATCGAAATGGTATACCAGCTAGACCAAGAAAATGTTGGGGAAAGAAAGTTAAATTAAAGTCAAATATAAGAGAAAACTGACTCTTTAATATTACTGGGTTTAAAGAAAGTCCTGTAAAAAGAGGATATCAATGAACAAATCCTGCTATAATTGCAACGACAGCCCCCATAGAAAGAACATCATGAAAATGAGCCACAACGTAATAAGTATCATGTAAAATAATATCGACAGAAGAATTAGCTAAAACTACACCAGTTAACACTGGATGTACCGATGGAGTCATTTTGACTCCTTTTGGGTTTACTTATCGTTGTCAATCACGTAATTATTCACCGATAAGCTTGCAATTTGGTGACTTTTAATAATTCTTATGCTACGTTTACACCGACCCCAAATGCGCATTTGAGCTCTATTTTCCAAACGCGAAGCGAAATTTTAAAAATTTCCATACGATTTGACAAATCAAATTTACTAAATTTGATCGCATTTGAAAGAAATGCGAATGAAATGCGAAGCAATATAATATTTTTAATCACTCTGTGGTAGGGAAAAAATAAAATCCCAAAACAAAACAGTGGAAATGGAAGGGCAATAATGTCAATCAGCTGTCAAAGCACAATTATAAAAAAAATCAGGCAAACAAAAAACATAAATTTGGTCTGATCAATGTCAAACCAAATGCGAACAAGACGGTGTAAACACTTTTCAAATGCGTGATTACGAATGCGCATTTGGGGTCGGTGTAAACATAGCATTATATTGAAATAGGACGTGATAATGGAAATGGCCCTACATTCAAAAATGGATAGTAAAAATTCTGTTTTACCTTTGTATACCGATGTGGTCATTTTGACTCCTGGTTCGAACTTTTGTGTTTTGCGTGTAATTAAGATAATAAACCGCAATAAAGATTTTAGTTTCCAAATAAAATTCATGTTCGACCATAATCTTTTTATACCCTACACCTTAAGGTAAGGGTATATTCACTTTGTAACGAAATGTGTAACGCATAGAACTAGAGACGATAGGTATAGAAAAGTATATATATTCTTGATCAGCGTGACCTCCTGAGTCGATTTAGCCATGTCCGTCCGTCTGTCTGTCTGTCTGTCTGTCTGTCTGTCTGTCTGTCTGTCTGTTGAAATCACGATCACAGCAGAATCAATGAAGATATCGTGATGAAACTTTGCAGATATATTGTTTTATGTGGTGGGCAGGTTGGTATTGAAAATGGGCAAAATCGGTCCACGGCCACGCCTATTTTTTATTAAAAATGTGATATCAGCGTTCGTTTTTGAGCTATTACAACATTTCATTCCTGGGTATAGAGTAGCATTATCCGTGAATGTGCCAAATATGGGCGTGATCCGCCCACTTTTAGGTTACACAGGCAAAAGAGGGTTATATTGTTAAATATATAAACTTCCTGAATAAAACTTTAGATAACAACTTGTTTTACAAAAAAACATTATTACATCAAAACTGGGTGCGGTCCGCCCACTTTTACACTACATATACAGTATAGCAGTATGAAAAAAAGTTTATTACCACGGAAATAGAGTTTAAATGAACACAATTATAAAACAACTAAGCTAGTTATTTTGTTTTGAAAAAGGTAATGACCACGCCTACTATTTATACAGAGGCGTAGCTAGGTCTCATGGACCCCGGGACGGTTAATCAACTTGTAGCCCCAAAAATGCCTAGAAAATGCCGCCCAGAGTGGACCGCCACCAAGCTTCGGCACTTTTTTTAAAACTTTTAGGTGTAGGGTATCTAAGATTCGGCCAGGCCGAATATAGCTTTCTTACTGGTTATTGTTATGATTGTTTTAACCATTTTTGAATTTTTCTGAACGCGAAATGAACTAAGTTCGCTGGAATTCATTCCATAATATTTCATTCATTCCATATATATATCTAAGATTCGGCCAGGCCGAATATAGCTTTCTTACTGGTTATTGTTATGATTGTTTTAACCATTTTTGAATTTTTCTGAACGCGAAATGAACTAAGTTCGCTGGAATTCATTCCATAATATTTCGTTGGATGAATAAGCGCTGGAAGCTCGCGAAGTACATTTGCATTCCTTTGTTTAACTTCAGTCGATTCAGATGTGTGTTTGAAAAAACTATTGGCATGTCTCGAAAAAATCTCACAAGTGCAGAAATTCTATCATTTTGAATGGGCTGCCAGAAAATGAATCGGAAAGAGAGATAAGTGCTGAGGACTCTAATGATAATGATTACAAATGCAAAATACAAATGCAAAAAGTACAACAACAACCTGCAGAAAGTAGTTTTTGTTATTTATGCTTATATATTATACTATATTTTTTTTCAATTCATTTGTTATATATGTTTTTTGCATCTACTTAGAGTCACATAAAATAAAACACGTGAAAGTAGATGGTTCTTGTGAACCGTCGACTAGCAGCCGTCGTCTCGTTTTGCCTCAATGCCTCGAGTGAAGAGCAACTGAATGAAGAAGAACTAGATCAGCCGTTAGAAGTTCAATCGCCGAATAGTTGTGAGGAGTTACGGAAAAATTTGGACGGAAATACAGCCTAGTTCAAATTTTTCTGGTCGATTTCCTCAACAGAATATTTTAAAAGATGTGCCCGGTGTAACTGCTCATGCTAAAAGGTATTTTACCTTAGGCAGCCCGCTAAGTGCTTTCCTTTTCTTTTTGACAATTTTATGCTGAAGTATATTCAAAAGTGTACAGTCGCTGAGGCTAAGAGGGAGACATTAAGTGAATATTGGCATATGTCTGTACCAGGTCTTCAGTCCTTCATTGGTATATTGTATCCCCGAGGAGTCAGCGGAACAAAAGATTTAAGTTTTCATTCAATATGGTCCAACTCATGGAGCAATTCGTTTTGCAAATAGGCAATGTCGCGCAAACGCTTTAGTGAAATTTTCAGGTTCATTCGATTTGATGAAAAAATTACATGATCTGAAAGGCTTAAAGCAGATAAATTCGCTCTAAAATCGACAATGTGGAACCGCTTTATTGAAAACTGCATATCGTGCTATCAACCAGTCCCGTTTTTAACCATCGATGAACAATTGTTTCCGAGTAAATGTCGGTGTCCATTAAAACAATTTATATCATCTAAGCGTGATAAATATGGGCAGAAGTTCTGGCTTGCTGTTGTCAAGGAAAGCAAGTACTCAGTAAATGGCTTTCCATATTTAAGAAAAAATTAATGTAAGCCTCACAAAGAGTGGTTGGATGATCACGTGGATGTAAAATTAATGGATTCATATACGAACAAGGGTAGGATGGTATAGGGATGTCACTGCAGATAATTTTTTTACTTTACTTAATCCAAACTAATAGGAAAACTAAAATTTTTTATAACTTTACATAAATATTTACGTGTGACGTAAGCTATAAAGATCACATGCAGATCAAACTATTTAAAATATTCAATATAAGAGAAGGAAATGTAAAATTTGCAGAAGGAGTCAAAATGACTCCTTCGGTATACAAAGGGTGGTCAAAAGTCCGGTACACCTAGTGTTAATCCTCATACAGTGAATAAAAATACAAACCTTAAAGACCATAAAATTGCAGGAGAATAAGAAAGTTGAGACTCATGGAGAGTTGCTAATCAACTAAAAATATTAATACCAGTAGGTACAGCAATAATTATAGTAGCTGTAGTAAAATAAGCTCGTGTATCAACATCTATTCCAACTGTAAATATATGATGGGCTCATACAATAAATCCTAATAAGCCAATAGATAATATGGCATAAATTATTCCTAATGAACCAAATGTTTCCTTCTTCCCAGACTCTTGTCTAATAATATGAGAAATTATACCAAACCCTGGTAAAATTAAAATATAAACTTCTGGGTGACCAAAAAATCAAAATAAATGCTGATAAAGAATTGGGTCTCCCCCCCCCCCCCCGCCCCCCACCACAGCATGATCAAAAAATGAAGTGTTTAAATTTCGGTCGGTTAATAATATAGTAATAGCACCAGCTAAAACAGGAAGAGATAAGAGAATTAAAAATGCAGTAATAACTACAGATCATACAAATAAAGGTATCTTATCAAAAGAGATTCCTCTAGATCGTATATTAATTACTGTAGTAATAAAATTTACAGCACCTAAAATAGAAGAAATACCTACTAAATGAAGTCTAAAAATTGCTAAATCTACAGAAGATCCACCATGTGCAATTACAGAGGACAGGGACGGGTAAATTGTTCACCCTGTCCCAGCCCCATTTTCAACCATTCTTCTGACCAACAATAATGATAATGATAGGGGGAGTATTCAAAATCTTATATTATTCATCCGAGGAAATGCTATATCAGGGGCTCTCAATATTAACAGGACTAATCAATTTATTGGGACTCCAATTATAATTGGTATCACTATAAAAAAAATTATTACAAATGCATGGGCAGTAACAATAACATTATAAATTTGGTCATCACCAATCAATGCGCCAGGGTGCCCTAATTCAGCACGAATTAAAATTCTAAGAGAAGTCCCAACTATCCCAGCACAAGCACCAAATAAAAAGTATAAAGTTCCAATATCTTTGTGATTTGTTGAAAACAGCCATTGTCGCGATTTGATTAAATAGCTTTAAATAGGCAGTAAACTGTAAATTTACGAATAAGAACAATTCTTTTTAATCAAGGCTTTATAGTCAAAAATGACATTAGACTGCAATTCTAAAGGTGTAATTTACTAAAGCTTAAAAGGTTAGCTCTTCTATTTTTTGCTTTGAAGGCTAAAAGTTTTATTAACTTAAAGTCTTAAAACAAAAATAGGATTAACCCAATTAACAAGAACCCGAACAGGGAAAAAAATTAAAGAAAAAAAGACAAGCTTATTAAACTTCTGCAATCGTGAACAATTTTTCATGAGGGTTCGTAATAAGACATTATAAACGAACTAAACGTAAGTAAAAAATAGGGTCTAAAATTCCATTATCACCATAATAAAAACAGAAAACAACTGATTTGTTTCAACAAATGCTTGAATTACCATTCATTTTGGGGAAAACCCCAAAAATGGAGGCAATCCACCTAACGAAAGCCAATTGAGAAGGAAGATAATCCTAAGTTCTGAGGTAAAATTGGCAAGAGAAAAAAGCTGATTAATGTGAAAAATATTGAACGAATGAAAAAGTAAAACAATTAATCTCGACAAGAAAGAATAAAATATAAAATAAACAATTCACAGCATTTCACTTAATATTAAAGCAGAAAGCATTCAACCTAAGTGATTAATAGATGAAAAAGCTATTAATTTTGGCAATGAAGTTTGATTTAAACCTCCTAAAGATCCAATTACTACTGAAAAAATAATTCTTAATGAAATTAACCAATTTATTGAAGTATAAGAAATTAAAATTAAGGGGGCAATTTTCTGTCAGGTCATCAACAATAAACTGTTTATTGTTGTATAAAGTATAAGTAAGTATAAACATTTATTCGACCATAAAATTCTCTAATCAATTCTAGAGAGAATGCTTCAAACCGGAAGGATCTATGTTTTGTAGTTTCCGAGAAAAATGAAAAATTAAGAGAAAAAAGAGAAAAATTACGAAGCATACTTTCCTTTCAAATACCAATTTTTGGCAACTTGCGTTTTATTACTGGTGCATAAATATGGAAGAAGACTGCTCTGGGGAAGGAGTTTAGATCGTAATTTTCACTTTTCTCGGTAAGTACAAAACATAGATCCTTCCGGTTTAAAGCATTCTCTCTAGAATTGATTAGAGAATTTTATGGTCGAATAAATTTTTATACTTAATACCGTAATTTTAAAAGAAAATGGCGACCAAAAATTTGTTTTCGGAATTTTTTTTTCAAATTTTAACTTTGACATTAATTTTCTCAAAAACTGTTTGGAGAACTGACATAGGAACCTAATTTAAAAAGGATATTAAGAAGCGGATATTTGGTTTCGAAAATCAGCAAGCACAAGTTATCTAGGTCAAACCATTACTTTTTAATATTTTTTTTTTCGATGTTAATTCGAATTTTTATAGAATGGCCCCTCCCGTCTAAACGGGGGGGAAATTGACCCCCTCCCCCGTCCCATACGATTTTTTTCTTGTCTCGACCCAACCTACACGTCCTAGTCTTCTGTCCCCTCTTATGCGAAACACCCTGTATAATATATGGAAATATATATAAATAATTCAGAAACGGCGCTTTTAAAAAAGAGATGTCCAACAGATTTTTGAAGCGGCGAATTTCAGGGTGACCTATCTCGTCATCTCTGCTCTAGAGCGTGTGTATCCTGCGATACTGAAACGATCATGACTGCTTTTTATAAGTCTCGTCTTTGCGTTCAGTAGCAAAATTACACCAAACCTATGTAATGTAGAGCAGTTGATTGTAGAAATATAAGCGAGGCCGCTTATATAGAATACTAGCAGTATACACTCAAAAATAATAGAATACAAGATTACGCATTGCGCAGGTCCGTTATTCGATGTCGAAAAATTTGACAACCGGTTTCAACCGTGTTTTACGTCACAATAGCAAGCATTTTTGTGAGAGCCATAGGCAAAGCCATTGATATATAGTAAATTTCGTGATTTAATCATATTATTTGATAAAAAATAATGAAGTGCAGAGTGAAAAACTGTGGAAAATGGAATCAGAATATGTGCAGTTTTTTCCATTTCCATCCGACACTAAAACAATGCGAATTTGGATAAGTTTTTGCAGACAAGAAAATAATATGCAGTTTGAAATGGGTAAGAAAAGGACTTTTTCTACTATTATTCAGTATTAAAAAGCTTTCTATATTTTAGTTTTCATATTGAATTGAATTAGTTTAAATAATATAAACTTGAATTATTATTTTTTCTTTTAAAATGGAATAAAGAACATGTACATTTTATTTACCTGTATTATTGAATTGTTATTGATAGCTCAAGATTGAATACATACAGTAGATTAAGTTATTATACTAAGAGAACTAACGACATCCCTGTACTGTCAATAATATAAGACATTAGTATAAGAGAAGATTTATAAGTATAGGGCCTAGCGTTAAGGAGGTAAAGAGCGAGAGAGCGATCGGAAAAGAACATCATTCATCAAACAGCGCCAAACCACAGAGCAAGAAGCGAGATGCAATGAAATTGGGCAAATACAAAGAGCGACAGAACGAGCGAACAAAGCGAATGAGAGCGAACGAGAGGACACTGCATGTATACACAGCACCAACCGATCAGCGGGAACAATACACAGTGAAACAGAAGCAAACACACAGTAACATACGAAAGCATCATCACGAAAACAGAAGACAAGCAGAGGTTAGCTGCAAACTCAGAGGCAACTACACATCACTTGATCATCGGCTGCTGGATCGAACGGACGTGCAAATGTAGAACTCCAAGGAAGAGACTTAGAATCGTTTGGTAACCGAACAGACAGGAACAATAACAGAGGTTAACCGGAGAGAAACAGGGTTAGTGACCTATGGAGAACTCGTTGTTAGGGAAACGGTAAATATAATTGATTAAGAAGTTCCCCATATCTGTTGCCAATTGTACTGGCATTACGACGCTCCGGCTCGGGTGCCAGATATAGTAGTCAGTGCGAATCTTACGACTCGGCTGCTCGGCAACATATACGAGAGACGCGTTAGTTTATTCGGCAGAAAGTAAAGATTGCACCAGGTTACCCATATCTGTGGTCGACTGTACTGGCATTACGACGCTCCGGCTCGGGTGCCAGATATAGTAGTCAGTGCGAATCTTACGACTCGGCTGCTCGGCAACATATACGAGAGACGTGTTAGTTTATTCGGCAGAAAGTAAAGTTTGCACCAGGTTACCCATATCTGTGGTCGACTGTACTGGCATTACGACGCTCCGGCTCGGGTGCCAGATATAGTAGTCAGTGCGAATCTTACGACTCGGCTGCTCGGCAACATATTTGGAAGCGCGTCAAAGCTTCGTGACCAAGGGACTGCCTAGACGACCACCACTTGCATCCTCTCGCTCATCATCAGCTCTCCAGGATATAGATTTAGGATTTATTTTACGATTGTGAACCTAAGTGTAAACCAAGTATAAACCAAGCAACGAATAAAGATAGTATTTGAGCAGAAGTCCCAGTGAATTATAAATTTTCTGTGACGAACCGTGGACATCCGACGAGCGTACCCGTGCTTTTAAACCCGGACGAACGGGAAGCTTCGTTACAGTGGCGCCCGAGCAGGGACCCTGCCAAATACAACAAGTCTGCAAACCGTGAGTGTTACAAATAACAAGAGCATACTACGCAAGTGCGGGAGAAGTTGATCGTACAAGAATCGTGCAACCAGAGTAAGATGGGAGTCTCTTGGATTTATTTATTACGAAATAAATAAATAAATTCCGAATATTAAGGAATTCGGGTTAGAGACCGAAGGCACAGTATAAGATCTTAGGAAGCGACTCGCGACTTTCGCGACAGGACCAGGACTATCCCCTGAAGTACAGGCTCGCCTCGGAAAAGTAGAAGAAGACTACCGACAAGGCACATCACCATCGGCTGGGACTTCAAAAACATCTACCACATTACCAATACCAGCGGCGTCCACCTCGGCTGCACAGAGGGCGTTAATGGAAGAACAACAAAACAAGACACAGCAAACTGGACCAACGCCAGAAGGCTACTTTTACTGGAACCCAACAGTTGGTATCCCCCTAAATTCCACGGGAAGTTATATAGCCATGCTCGATCGTATTAAGAAGTGGGGAGTCAGTGCGATGGAGACCAAGATCCACTAATATTTGTGGAAAGAGTAGAGGAGCTGGCAGATGTGTACAACGTAGATCTAAATTTTCTTCCTAAGGCAATGCCCGAACTGTTACATCAGCGAGCGGTACAGTGGTTCCGGTGTAATAATAAACGATGGGATACGTGTGTCGCATTTAAACGCGACTTCCTCCAATTTTTCTTGCCGTCACGTTTCTTTGAAAGATTGGACAACGACATCCGGCAGCGACAACAAGGGCCACACGAGTGTTTCAAAGAGTATGTGGTAACAGTGCAAAGTTTAATGCGACATGCAGGTCTAACAGAAAGCGAGCGCCTCGAGCGAATTTATCGGAATAGTCATCATGAGCTGAGATTTTATGTAAAGCGAAGTGAATTCAATAGCCTAGAAGAACGTAAATCTGGCAGGTGACTGGAAAAACTTGAAGGTAGACGCACAAATGCCATCTACACAAAAACCGCAAAGAGTGGTAGAATCTAACCGATCCAGAAAAAATTTACGAGCCAACGATTGTCATCGTCAAGTCGTGGATGAGAGAAACACCCACGTCAAAAACCCACACGTCGCGTGCTGGAGATGCGGACAAGAGGGACACTTCGCCCGTGACTGCCGAACCGAGCCAGTTTTGTTCTTCTGGGAGTGCGGCCGCATAGGCATTAGAACGAAAGAGTGCTGTCGGAGGTGGCCGGGAAACGAGCAGGGCCAATACCCGAATCTGGGGGGTGTTTAAATGGCCGGAATGCCTCGGAAACAAACGTGGGTCTTAGGACTGATGGACAACGCGTCGTGGCTACGGTGACAATTGCGGGTGAAACGGTGTATGCTACTCTGGACACAAGAGCCACGAGGAGTTTCATGAGTGTACAGACGGCTCAAAGGTTGCATGTGTCGGGCAAACGAACGAAAATAGAGACTCGGATCTGCCTGGCGAATGGTGAGGCATAAGTAGTTAAGGAGGCTCTCACAACACAAGTTTTCTTGGGGACCACTAGCTGCACAGTCACGCTCCTGATCCTACCGGAAGTGGTGGACGATCTCATTCTGGGTTTCAATTTCCTGGCCCACATGGGAACGACCATCAGATGTGGCGACTACTCCACTGAGATCAGAGGATCACCAATGGGATGCTTCCCAGCCAGATGCACCTGCGCGCGAGAGGAGCTCTCCGAGCAAGAAAAGATCGACACATTCCTAATATAAGAACTAAAAGGATTCGAGGAGATCCAAGGAATCTCGAATATAGCCAGTCACCGCATAACCATGCGCTATGAACGACCAATAAAGCAACGTTACTTCCCCAGGAATCCCGCTATGCAAAAGATCATCGACGGAGAGATCCACGAACTCCTGAAACAGGGTTGCATCGAACCATCTCGGAGCCCACATAGCACACCAATAGTGCTGGTGAAAAAGAAGACGGAGAAGTGGCGGCTGTGTGTGGACTACCTCCAACTGAATGCTCGCTCCATACCCGATGCCTACCCACCGCCACGGATTCATCATATACTGGACAGGCTCAGGGATGCCAAGTACATAAGCAGTCTGGATCTTCGCAACGGGTACTGGCAAATCCCTATGGAGGAGTCGAGCAAGGTTTACACCGCCTTTACGGTACCAGGGCGAGGTCTGTACCAGTAGAAGGTGATGCCATTTGGCCTCTACTCGGCGCCCGCCACGTTTCAGCGAGCTCTTGATACCGTAATTGGGCCAGATATGGAGCCAGTAGCGTTTGCGTATCTGGATGACATTATCGTGACAGGAGATACGCTAGAATCACACATGAACAATCTAAAAGAAGTGTTCCGTCGACTAAAAGATGCCAAGCACCGTATAAATACGGAAAAGTGCGAGTTCTTCAAAACAAAATCAAATATCTAGGACACGTAATCAGTGAACAAGGAATACACTCTGATCCGGACAAGATTGCCGCCATCAAGGAGTTACGACCACCACAGAATGTCCGGGAACTTCGAAGGTTCTTGGGAGTAGCCTCGTGGTATCGGCGATTTGGACTGGAGTTCGCTAAAGTGACTCACCCGCTTACCTCCCTCTTGAAAAAGGGGAAACACTACCGGTGGAATCAGGAACAACAATCCGCATCCGCAGAAGCACCAGTGCTAGCCTGCCCCGATTTCGAACAGCGATTTCTCTTACAAACCGACGCTTGCGACTACGGATGAGGCCGTATTGACCCAGATGTTAGACGGCCAGGAACGAGTGATAGCATATGCTAGCCGCCACCTAAACGGCGCAGAGAAAAACTACTCAACGACAGAGAAAGAAAGGTGGTTTGGGCGGTGCGCAAGATGCGGCCATACCTAGAAGGGTATGCCTTCACCATCATCACCGACCACCTCTCCTTAAAATGGCTCAACTCAATAGAAAGTCCGTCAGGCCGGATCGCTCGATGGGCCCTAGAACTGCAGCAGCATACGTACGAGGTACAATACCGAAGGGGCAAGCAGAACGTGGTGGCCGACGCACTTTCCCGGCACCCCACGCAGAAGGTTTGCGCTAGAACAAGAGTGAAGCCTCAAAGCTCTTGGTATGAGAGTAAGTACAAGGACGTACAGAAAAATCCCGGAGGGTATCCGGACTACTGCATCGAGAACGAGAAACTATACCGACACCCACCAGCAATCGACGATGATTATCAGTGGCAATGGCAATTGTGCGTACCCAAGCACCTGCGTACGGAGGTAATACGTGAGAATCATGACGCGCCGACGGCTGGGCATATAGGAATATGGAAAACAATGGCTCGAGTGGCCCAGAAATACTACTGGCCGGGGATGCATCGTCAGGTCAGTCAGTATGTGCGGAGGTGCAAAAGCTGCCAGTGTTACCTCTACCGAGGTCTACCCATGGAAACACGGCTCTATTGGTCTTCACGGACAAGTTCTCCAAGTGGGTGGAGTTAATTCCGTGCAGAAAGGCGACGCAGGAAGTGTTGGAGCATTCAGAGAGCGTATTTTGGCGCGGTTTGGAGTACTAAAAATATTCATATCGGACAATGGCGTTCAATTTACTAGCAGAATGTTCCACCGCTTTGTACAAGAACTTGGAATACACCACCGCTACACAGCCCCATATACTCCTCAGGAGAATCCGACGGAGCGGATAAAATCTTATAAAATATTTATAAATTTTATAAAATAAATTTTCAATTTAAATGAAAAATATATTCTCTTATAAAATAAATTTCCAATTTAAATGAAAAATATATTCTTATAAAATATTTAAAAATTTTATAAAATAAATTTCCAATTTAAATGAAAAATATATTCTCTTATAAAATAAATTTCCAATTTAAATGAAAAATATATTATCCAGGAAACAAATTTTCCCTCTCTTTTTTATTTTCTATTGGAATAAATTTGATAAAATATAAAATAAAAGATAAAAGTTCGATTTGTTTTATGAATTAAAAATTGTTAAAATTTTATAAATTTTGTTGGAATATATGTACATATATATATTGTAATATGTTAACTTTGTACTTTACAACATTTCATTACCAAACTTGTTCATTCAAACAATCTCTTTACCAGAGAATAAATATTTCAGTTGTGAAAATTTTTTCTTTCTATCTAATAAAAACTCATTTCAAACGTATCAAAATTTTTTCCTTCTTTGCTCAACAATTAGAATACCAATAGGTTATGGGCCCAGGACCCATTTAAGTCTTTAAATAGAAATGAGTATACCATCGTTATATCAAATAGAAAAACTCGACGAGTCCAACTATCAATCATGGAGCGTACACATGCGCAGCATCCTAATTTGTTCAGAGCAATGGGCGATTGTAAATGGCAAAATGGCGAGACCGGAAGCTGCATCGGATGCGCTGAAGTGGGACGTAACAGACGAAAAGGCTTTAGCATATATAATGCTTAGTGTAAAACCGTCGCAGTTAAATTACATCAGGCATTGTAAGTCTTCTAAAGAGGCGTGGGAAAAAGTAAGAGATGTGTACCAACCACATGGCCCCGCTAGAAAAGTAACCCTTTATAAGCAGTTACTATATTTGAAAATGTCGGAAAACGATACCATACTGAAACACATGAATTTATTTATGGACATCGTTGAAAGGCTACTTGAAATAAACATTGAAATACCAGAGGAGCAGTTAGTAATCATATTACTTTCCAGTCTCACAGCTTCTTTTGATAATTTCGTGTTCGCAATGGAAACTCGAGACCAGTTGCCAAGTTTATTCACTTTGAAACTAAAACTCACAGAGGAAGGAGACCGTCGCTAGGAAGAACACGAAAATATAAACAACACACAGCAGCAAGCTTTCGTCGCTAGAAAACAAAACATAAAACACCAGAAAAGTGGAAACACAAATAGAAAATAAAAAAATTATGGAAAATGCTTCAATTGTGGAAAAAGAGGACATTTCGCAGTAGATCAGAAAAGAAGTACAGTAATCACTCTTTTACTCTTCTTGCATCTACGGAGTCTCAAGGACTTTCTAGAAATTTATGGTGCTTTGACAGGCCAGCAACTACACATATGTGTTGCGAAACCAACATTTTTAGTACATTTGACAACTACAGTGAAAAATTGAGCTGGCAGGTAACCAATATATGAAAGCCCACGGTAAAGGTAATGTAACGGTTACCACAAAATTCAATAAAATAACCTTAAACCAAGTTTTATTCGTACCTGATTTACAAGCAAACTTCTTGTGAGTTGCAAATTTGCACAAATCAAGGATCGGAATGGAAGTCTAGTACTGAAAGCTAAAAGAATTAACGATTTGTTTATTTTGGAATACGAAACCATACCAAACAAATGTTTTTATGCGAACAATGATGAATCTATGAAGTGGCACATACGTTATGGACTTTTAAATTTTCAAAGCCTTAATAACTTAACTATAATAACTACTTAATAACTAAGGACGATATGATAAGTGGTTTGAAAATTAAGAACGTTGCAAATAATTTACAATGTCAAACTTGTATGACATCAAAGCTATGCACGAAATCATTCCAGAAAAGTTATGAAAGTCGCGCTAAAGAAATATTAGACCTAATTCACACAGATATGTGCCTATTCATCAAAGGTCAGTTGGTGGATCCTTATATTTCGTAACATTTATTGACGATATGTCAAGAAGGATTTTTGTGTATTTCATAAAAAATAAGGATCAGGTCTTAGAGAAATTTAGAGAGTTCAAATCAATGGTTGAATGTGAGACAGGTAGGAGAATTAAGGCGATTCGTAGCGACAATGGTAAAGAGTATCGAAACAAGTCCTTCGATAATTTCTTGACCGAACATGGCATTATTAGGCAGTTGACTGTTCCGTACACTCCACAACAAAATGGAGTTGCGGAAAGGGCCAATCGAACTTTAGTCGAAATGGCACGGAGTATGCTTATTCACGCTGGGCTTAATGCAACACTTTGGGCTGAAGCTGTAGCAACAGCCGAATACCTAAGAAATTGATCGCCTACAAAAATTTTAGACAAGAAAACACCTCACGAAATATGGACTCTAAAGAAACCTAATGTTAAACATTTAAAAATTTTCGGATCGATAGCATATGCTTTAGATAAAACGCAGAAGCACAAGTTCCAAGCAAGAGGCAAGCAATATGTTATGGTAGGCACCTCAATGACGTCAAAAGCCTATCGCTTATATGATACGAACAAAAACGAAGTAGTAGAAAAACGTATTGTTAGGTTTGATGAGAGCACACTTTTTAAGTATGAAGAGAGATTGCAGAAACGTGATGGAAGTGCAACAAGAGAAGTTCAGTCTGACAAAATAGTACTAATAGATCTAGTAAATACAAATAATAATGCAGAATCGTATCACGAAGATTCGATTATTGCAGAAGGAGGTATAGAGGAACAATTTAATGTAGTTTATAATGATGAAAACTCGAGTAGTTCTGAATCAGATAATTATATTGATGCTGAAGAGGATAATACCACAGCGGAAGCAGCACGGCAACAGAATCATCAGCAGCAAGAACTTCAGCGGCAACAAAAACTTGAACCTGGTTGACCCAAAATCATTCGAAGTGGTCGACCCGGTCACCCACGAAAGCAATATAATGTTTTGAATTGTTTAAGCACTAATATTTCTGTACCAGAAACTGTTGATCGGCGTTAAATAGTCAACATTCCGAAGAATGGAAGTCCGCTATAGAGAAGGAGTATGATTCCTTAATTCAAAACAAGACTTGGTCATTAGTAGAAGATCAAAGATCAGAAAATTGCAAGTGGGTTTTTGCAGTGAAAAACAACAAAGAAGGTCGTGCAGAACGATTAAAAGCTCGATTAGTAGCAAAAGGTTGCAATCAACAATATGGAGTGAATTACACGGAAACATTTTCGCCAGTGGTATAGCACGATAAGAATGTTAATAGCAATAGCAGTAGAGTATAAACTACATCAAATGGAACAAACGTAACAACAGCATATCTCAACAGTGAATTACATGATGAAACAACCACAAGGATTTGTAGATAAAAAAATCTCCCGACAAGGTCTTAAAACTTAATAAAGCTATCTACGGTCTGAAACAATCTGGCCGTGAATGGAATCTAAAAATAGATGAAGTATTAAGAAGTATTGGCTTTTCTTCTTGTGATTCGGAACCATGTTTGTATAAGAAAAATGACAATGGAAAGTACAACTTTATAACAATATATGTAGATGACATTATTCTAGCAAGTAGCAATAAAGACGATCTAATAGAAATCGAAAAGCAGATTTCGAACAACTTTGATGTTGTAGACAAAGGACCGTTGAATTGGGTATGCAAATTTAGAGAGATGGAGAAACTGGTAATATTAATATATGCCAGAAGCAGTATATACAAAACTTGTTAAAGCAGTACAACATGGAAAACTATAGACCGGTAGCTACATCTCTCGATCCTGGATTTCAGATACATTGCCAGAGAAAGGATTGCCAAGGTGTAGATTCCACAACATATCAGTCACTTATTGGTTCTCTAATGCATTTGGCATTGGTCACTCGACCAGATAATTTACACTCGGTATGTAAGCTTTCACAGCGGAACACGACACCACACGTCGAACATTTAACAGCAGCTAAACATGTTTTAAGGTACATATCCAAAACTATTGACTTCAAATTACATTATAAAAGACAAGATAAACCATTTTATGGATATGTGGATGCAGATTGGGGTGGGGATAGTTCGGACCGTAAATCCTATACTGGATATGCGTATTTTCTTGCAGCAGCCGTTTTCTCTTGGGAATCCAAAAAACAAAACTCAATTGCTCTTAGTAGTACAGAGGCTGATTATATAGCATTATCGACTGCCGCAAAAGAAGCTATCTATATACGAAAATTGGTAGCAGAAATTGAATTAAACAAAGCAGATTTTCCGATGTCAATTAAATGTGATAACTTGAGTGCACAACAACTTGCAAAGAACCCGACATACCATACACGCAGTAAACATATTGATATCTTGGGAATTATAATTCACTACAGAGAGCGATCTTTCTAGTTCAATCAGCTGTCGTGAACTAGTTTGTTCATATAGTTCAGTCGGTCATTTAGTTCAGTAGTTCGTTCGCTCATTTAGTTCAGTACTTTACGCGGTCATTTAGTTCGTTAATTCTTATAAGAGATAACGAGATGAGAAAATCGGTTTGATATATAATTGGCAATATCTAATACTGAATACATGATTAAATTATATATTGTTAGATTTTTAGTAACATTTTTTTCCATTCTTAATTTTTTTTTATAATAAAATATATAATTAACCTACCTATATACATATTTATCACAATATTAAGAAAGTAGAGTGTCTTACCATTACAAGGAGGTGTATTCTATCGTAATCGGCGGAGGAAAATGCATTGTAAAGCTTAGACTCACGTAAGCACCAAACGCTTGTTACATAAATTCTACTACTCATTACGGAAAACGAGAAATTACGAAAAATTGTTTTGAAAAATTGCGCTTGTCTTATATAAATGAAAGAAAATTCGAGTACCTTTCGAAAACCAATGACATGTAGCTATTGCTACAGTTCATGAGATATAGGTCTGAAATTCCAAACTTAAAAAACACATAACTCGGAAAAAAGACGAGAGCTCCACTAACTGATATTGTTGTTGTGGTCCCAACAATAAACAAACAACAACGACAACAAAAAGAACTAAAAAATCGGAGTTATGTCATTGTGCCTGAATTGTGCCAAAATTTCAAATAAATATTTGATTTGGAAACATCCTCTGAAATTGATCTAACGAACTGAAGCATACAGAAAAACTAACGAGCAGCTGAACTGAAACGAACTAACGAACTGCTGAACTAAAAGAACGAAAGACCTACTGAACTAGAAGACCGACTGAACAAAAGAGCGACTGAACTAAAAGACCGAGTGAACTAAAAGAGCGACTGAACTATAAGACCGAGTGAACTAAAAGAGCGATTGAACTAAAAGACCGAGTGAACTAAAAGAGCGATTGGACTAGTTCGTTCACGAACTACCCAACTCTATTTCACTAGCAAACTCGTTCATTCAAACAATCTCTTTAACAGAGAATAAATATTTCAGTTGTGAAAATTTTTTCTATCTAATAAAAAACTCATTTCAAACGTATCAACATTTTTTCCTTCTTTGCTCAACAATTATAATACCAATAGTTTTTATAAGCAAACAATTGTAATTGCTTGTTATTGAAAAAAAAAAACGACACTAACGTGGCTTTGATTCTCCAAACGATATGAAGTCTCTAAGCGCTTTGCTTTAAATATTAATCTTTTAATTTTAGTTTTCGAGTTAACCAAAAAAGAAATTTTTTTAGTTTATTGTTTCAATTTTTTTGCAAATTCCGTCTATTACTTTCTTGCGAAATTCCATACATTTACGACTGTATGACGTATTAGTTAGAAAAATGTGCGGCTTTAAAATCAAATAAATTGATAGAATTAATTAGCAATTAACCAAATTAAAATGTGCGACTTTAAGATAAAATTAATTAAATGTTAAAATTTATTTAACAAGTGTAATTTGAAGTCAAACGTCTAAGACACAACCGAAAACGATACAACTGAACCGTATACTGTTCGCGTTTTGTTTCAGTCTGGATTGGATTCATGTTTTTAACAATTTGCGTTTATCATTTGAACTTTACCACGTTAAATAGAATTTATTTAAGTTAGTAAAGTAATCCTGATTCTCGCCAATTTGTTACTCACAGTAACCAACAACGTAAATTTTAAAAAAACAAACAAATTCGTTATTAATTGATGTTGGCGACGTTTACGTCGTTGCTGTTGATTACTGGCATTAACGAAAGATAACTAGCACATGAACTAGTACCTTTCACCAGGATATTTATTGATTTGTTGGCATTCGGAACTTGAACCGACTGCCGATTATATTATTTTAAAAATTATATTATATATTTATTATTCTATTTGTTTATTTATAAAATCTTTGGCTTGGCCGTTAGAGTATGCCATCGGCCTCAGCCAAGAATTTTCATTCTTCGAGTTATAAAGCCGGCAGATTATTGCCAGGGCTTGATAAGATAATGATAAGAATTGCCAGTTTCAGGCTCTAATCTAATTCTCTCTTTCCCACTTTTTAAGTTCACTAATATTATAACTCTACAAAACCTATATGAGTGTAACTTCTCGTGTGAAAAAGTGTCGACCTCAGCAAAAGTTTTTGTCCGGCGTGAACGCCATTGGGTAGACAAGGTTGCCGTGCTTTACGCTGGCATCCTTTTGATGAAACCGATGATATTTAACCTCAAAAATGCTTATGTTACATATGTTAATATAATGTATTTCAATATATTCTAATATAAATTATTTTAATACTATTAATTTTTTTTCACGTTTATATGTCCTACTTTTTAATTTTAATTTTATTTGGTCACTTCCATAATTTCACTTTTCAATTTATTCCTAAAATTATTATTAGACTTTTTATTTAAAAATTTCTCTGCCAAATTCATTACTAAATTATTGTTTCACTTCATTCTCTTTCCTGAGCTACTCATCTTCATTTCCTTTAGTTCTTTTTTTTTTTCTTCACATTATTATCTTACTAACTTATTAATTATTTAGTACTTTATACTACTTACTTCTTTCCTTATCGAGCGATCCTCGGCTCGAAAAATCCGGCTGCGCCAAAATGTTGTAGTTTTTCTAGGGTGGTCTTCTTTCTGGTTGCGTTGTCCTCTAGACAACGAATAAAAACTCCTTGTGTTAGGATTTCTAGTAACTCTTTATTATTTTATCCCACTTTCCGTGTTAACGCTACTTATTATTTTAACACTTATTTTTATTCTAACTTAATTTTTATTTACACGTTCTTTAATCGCGACACTTTTCTTCTTCTTATTGTAGACTTGGCTACAATTCTATTATTGTTATATATTTGAAGGACACTTTTTCTATATACTCGACTTAACACCACTTTTAATTACTCTTCTTATTAAAAACTAACACGCGACTTTACCACGACCTCGTCGTTCTGATATATTTAAAAGGCTCGGCTGACGAACCCGTCGACCGAACCAAAGTGGGTCGGTGTTGGCGCTTCTTGCAATTTCCATTATTTCGCAATTTTTATATTTTGCAATATAATGTTTTGAATTGTTTAAGCACTAATATTTCTGTACCAGAAGGAGTATGATTCCTTAATTCAAAACAAGACTTGGTCATTAGTGGATTTACCAGAAGATCAAAGATCAGCAAATTGCAAGTGGGTTTTTGCAGTGAAAAACAACAAAGAAGGTCGTGTAGAACGACTTAAAGCTCGATTAGTAGCAAAAGGTTGCAGTCAACAATATGGAGTAAATTACACGGAAACATTTTCGCCAGTGGTTCGGTATGCCACGATAAGAATGTTAATAGCAATAGCAATAGAGTATAAACTACATATGCATCAAATGGACGTAACAACAGCATATCTCAACAGTGAATTACATGATGATGTCTATATGAAACAACCACAAGGATTTGTAGATAAAAAAATCTCCCGACAAGGTCTTAAAACTTAATAAAGCTATCTACGGTCTGAAACAATCTGGCCGTGAATGGAATCTAAAAATAGATGCAGTATTAAGAAGTATTGGCTTTTCTTCTTGTGATTCGGAACCATGTTTGTATAAGAAAAATGACAATAGAAAGTACAACTTTATAGCAATATATGTAGATGACATTATTCTAGCAAGTAGAAATAAAGACGATCTAATAGAAATCAAAAAACATATTTCGAACAACTTTGATGTTGTAGACAAAGGACCGTTGAACTTTATATTGGGTATGCAAATTGAGAGAGACGGAGAAACTGGTAATATTAATATATGCCAGAAGAAGTATATACAAAACTTGTTGAAGCAGTACAACATGGAAAACTGTAGACCGGTAGCTACATCTCTCGATCCTGGATTTCAGATACATTGCCAGAGAAAGGATTGCCAAGGTGTAGATTCCACAACATATCAGTCACTTATTGGTTCTCTAATGCATTTGGCATTGGTCACTCGACCAGATATTTTGCACTCGGTATGTAAGCTTTCACAGCGGAACACGACACCACACGTCGAACATTTAACAGCAGCTAAACATGTTTTAAGGTACATATCCAAAACTATTGACTTCAAATTACATTATAAAAGACAAGATAAACCATTTTATGGATATGTGGATGCAGATTGGGGTAGGGATAGTTCGGACCGTAAATCCTATACTGGATATGCGTATTTTCTTGCAGCAGCCGTTTTCTCTTGGGAATCCAAAAAACAAAACTCAATTGCTCTCAGTAGTACAGAGGCTGAATATATAGCATTATCGACTGCCGCAAAAGAAGCTATCTATATACGAAAATTGCTAGCTGAAATTGAATTAAACAAAGTAGATTTTCCGATGTCAATTAAATGTGATAACTTGAGTGCACAACAACTTGCAAAGAACCCGACAAACCATGCACGCAGTAAACATATTGATATCCGATACCATCATGTCCGAGAAGTTATAAAAAATCAGCAAATAGAAGTAAATTATATCTCTACAAACGATATGGTTGCAGATATTTTAACAAAAACTTAGCTAAAGTTAAACACAATCAATTATAGAATTGTTTGGTTTATATTAATTATATCCATACAATAGCTTATTAACATTTCTATTAAAGAACAAGTATTGAGAAGGAGTATTGGAATATATGTATATTTTAATGTTAACTTTGTACTTTACAACATTTCACTAGCAAACTTGTTCATTCAAACAATCTCTTTACCAGAGAATAAATATTTCAGTTGTGAACATTTTTTCTTTCTATCTAATAAAAAACTCATTTCACACGTATCAACATTTTCTCCTTCTTTGCTCAACAATTATAATACCAATAAATTTGAATGAAAAACAATAAGAAAAGATTTATAGAAAAAGATAAGTGATTTTTCATATATATTTTTAAATTTTTTTATAATAAGTCATATTTTATTCTCTAAAAAAGTTCAATGATATTTATATATTTTATTAATGTAAAATAAATTCTCATTATTTTATCAAAAATTTAATAATATTTTATTTTTTTTTATATAAAAATTTATTTATTAATAATTTTATAAAGAAATTTATATTAGAAATATTATAATATTTTATATATAAATATTATTTATATTAATAATTTTATATTGAAATTTATTTATAGAAATATTATTTTATATATAAATATTATTTATATTAATAATTTTATATAGAAATTTATTTATAGAAATATTTGTTCACGCCAAAGCAAACCGCTCGCCCGGCTACCTCTACTGATCGTCCGAAGCCGTGTCCTCTCGGAGCGCGGTCTTTGCCCGCTCAGGAGAGGCAAGCTTTAAAGCTTGACTGCGAGCTCTTCGGCTCCAGGTGGTCGGATTGGAGCCGGCTCTTGGCTGCCGACTATTGATCCATCACGAACACCAGTTTCTCAACCGCCTCTTCTTATACCATTGCACATACGGGCTGCTATAAATCACCGTCGCTTAGCACTATCCTCGCAAACTTTTATCTTCATAACGCGCATACGTAATAGTGTATCATTTATTCTCAACATTGTGAAATAAACACAGTGAAATAAAGAAGTCAACTTTTTAAACAACCAACCTCATTTGGCCTACCTTTGAGCATAAAAATATTATTTTATATATAAATATTATTTATATTAATAAATTTTTATATAATAATTTAATAATTTTTATAAATAAATTCATATAAATTCAAATTGTTTGTTATATTTGCGTTGTAAAGAAAAGGAAAAAGTAAAAGTAATTATAAAAAGCTAAAGCAAAAACTTAGCTAAAGTTAAACACAATCAATTTACAGAATTGTTTGGTTTATATTAATTATATCCGTACAATAGCTTATTAACATTTCTATTAAAGAACAAGTATTGAGAAGGAGTGTTGGAATATATGTATATTTTAATGTTAACTTTTTACTTTACAACATTTCACTAGCAAAGTTGTTCATTCAAACAATCTCTTTACCAGAGAATAAATATTTCAGTTGTGAACATTTTTTCTCTCTATCTAATAAAAAACTCATTTCACACGTATCAACATTTTCTCCTTCTTTGCTCAACAATTATAATACCAATAAATTTAAATGAAAAACAATAAGAAAAGATTTATAGAAAAAGTGATTTTTCATATATATTTTTAAATTTTTTTATAATAAGTCATATTTTATTCTCTAAAAAAGGTCAATGATATTTATATATTTTATTAATGTAAAATAAATTCTCATTATTTTATCAAAAATTTAATAATATTTTATTTTTTTTTATATAAAAATTTATTTATTAATAATTTTATAAAGAAATTTATATTAGAAATATTATAATATTTTATATATAAATATTATTTATATTAATAATTTTATATTGAAATTTATTTATAGAAATATTATTTTATATATAAATATTATTTATATTAATAATTTTATATAGAAATTTATTTATAGAAATATTTGTTCACGCCAAAGCAAACCGCTCGCCCGGCTACCTCTCCTGATCGTCCGAAGCCGTGTCCTCTCGGAGCGCGGTCTTTGGCCGCTCAGGAGAGGCAAGCTTTAAAGCTTGACTGCGAGCTCTTCGGCTCCAGGTGGTCGGATTGGAGCCGGCTCTTGGCTGCCGACTGTTGATCCATCACGAACACAAGTTTCTCAACCGCCTCTTCTTATACCATTGGACATACGGGCTGCTATAAATCACCGTCGCTTAGCACTATCCTCGCAAACTTTTATCTTCATAACGCGCATACGTAATAGTGTATCATTTATTCTCAACATTGTGAAATAAACAGAGTGAAATTGTTTACGCCAAACGCCGCTCGCCTCGAGTCGCCTCTTCTGACTGCGCTTGTCAGCTGACTCTCATTCTGCTTACATGTCGCGGCTTAGAAGAGGCGACCCGAAAGCTCGACTGCGAGCTTCTCACCACGGAGTCGTGAGTGGACCAACGAACGGCCGACGCTCAGCAGGATCTTCATAACGCGCATACGTAATAGTGTATCATTTATTCTCAACATTGTGAAATAAACACAGTGAAATAAAGAAGTCAACTTTTTAAACAACCAACCTCATTTGGCCTACCTTTGAGCATAAAAATATTATTTTATATATAAATATTATTTATATTAATAAATTTTTATATAATAATTTAATAATTTTTATAAATAAATTCATATAAATTCAAATTGTTTGTTATATTTGCGTTGTAAAGAAAAGGAAAAAGTAAAAGTAATTATAAAAAGCTAAAGCAAAAACTTAGCTAAAGTTAAACACAATCAATTTACAGAATTGTTTGGTTTATATTAATTATATCCGTACAATAGCTTATTAACATTTCTATTAAAGAACAAGTATTGAGAAGGAGTGTTGGAATATATGTATATTTTAATGTTAACTTTTTACTTTACAACATTTCACTAGCAAAGTTGTTCATTCAAACAATCTCTTTACCAGAGAATAAATATTTCAGTTGTGAACATTTTTTCTCTCTATCTAATAAAAAACTCATTTCACACGTATCAACATTTTCTCCTTCTTTGCTCAACAATTATAATACCAATAAATTTAAATGAAAAACAATAAGAAAAGATTTATAGAAAAAGTGATTTTTCATATATATTTTTAAATTTTTTTATAATAAGTCATATTTTATTCTCTAAAAAAGGTCAATGATATTTATATATTTTATTAATGTAAAATAAATTCTCATTATTTTATCAAAAATTTAATAATATTTTATTTTTTTTTATATAAAAATTTATTTATTAATAATTTTATAAAGAAATTTATATTAGAAATATTATAATATTTTATATATAAATATTATTTATATTAATAATTTTATATTGAAATTTATTTATAGAAATATTATTTTATATATAAATATTATTTATATTAATAATTTTATATAGAAATTTATTTATAGAAATATTTGTTCACGCCAAAGCAAACCGCTCGCCCGGCTACCTCTCCTGATCGTCCGAAGCCGTGTCCTCTCGGAGCGCGGTCTTTGGCCGCTCAGGAGAGGCAAGCTTTAAAGCTTGACTGCGAGCTCTTCGGCTCCAGGTGGTCGGATTGGAGCCGGCTCTTGGCTGCCGACTGTTGATCCATCACGAACACAAGTTTCTCAACCGCCTCTTCTTATACCATTGGACATACGGGCTGCTATAAATCACCGTCGCTTAGCACTATCCTCGCAAACTTTTATCTTCATAACGCGCATACGTAATAGTGTATCATTTATTCTCAACATTGTGAAATAAACAGAGTGAAATTGTTTACGCCAAACGCCGCTCGCCTCGAGTCGCCTCTTCTGACTGCGCTTGTCAGCTGACTCTCATTCTGCTTACATGTCGCGGCTTAGAAGAGGCGACCCGAAAGCTCGACTGCGAGCTTCTCACCACGGAGTCGTGAGTGGACCAACGAACGGCCGACGCTCAGCAGGATCTTCATAACGCGCATACGTAATAGTGTATCATTTATTCTCAACATTGTGAAATAAACAGAGTGAAATAAAGAAGTCAACTTTTTAAACAACCAACCTCATTTGGCCTACCTTTGAGCATAAAAATATTATTTTATATATAAATATTATTTATATTAATAAATTTTTATATAATAATTTAATAATTTTTATAAATAAATTCATATAAATTCAAATTGTTTGTTATATTTGCGTTGTAAAGAAAAGGAAAAAGTAAAAGTAATTATAAAAAGCTAAAGCAAAAACTTAGCTAAAGTTAAACACAATCAATTTACAGAATTGTTTGGTTTATATTAATTATATCCATACAATAGCTTATTAACATTTCTATTAAAGAACAAGTATTGAGAAGGAGTGTTGGAATATATGTATATTTTAATGTTAACTTTTTACTTTACAACATTTCACTAGCAAAGTTGTTCATTCAAACAATCTCTTTACCAGAGAATAAATATTTCAGTTGTGAACATTTTTTCTCTCTATCTAATAAAAAACTCATTTCACACGTATCAACATTTTCTCCTTCTTTGCTCAACAATTATAATACCAATAAATTTAAATGAAAAACAATAAGAAAAGATTTATAGAAAAAGTGATTTTTCATATATATTTTTAAATTTTTTTATAATAAGTCATATTTTATTCTCTAAAAAAGGTCAATGATATTTATATATTTTATTAATGTAAAATAAATTCTCATTATTTTATCAAAAATTTAATAATATTTTATTTTTTTTTATATAAAAATTTATTTATTAATAATTTTATAAAGAAATTTATATTAGAAATATTATAATATTTTATATATAAATATTATTTATATTAATAATTTTATATTGAAATTTATTTATAGAAATATTATTTTATATATAAATATTATTTATATTAATAATTTTATATAGAAATTTATTTATAGAAATATTTGTTCACGCCAAAGCAAACCGCTCGCCCGGCTACCTCTCCTGATCGTCCGAAGCCGTGTCCTCTCGGAGCGCGGTCTTTGCCCGCTCAGGAGAGGCAAGCTTTAAAGCTTGACTGCGAGCTCTTCGGCTCCAGGTGGTCGGATTGGAGCCGGCTCTTGGCTGCCGACTGTTGATCCATCACGAACACCAGTTTCTCAACCGCCTCTTCTTATACCATTGGACATACGGGCTGCTATAAATCACCGTCGCTTAGCACTATCCTCGCAAACTTTTATCTTCATAACGCGCATACGTAATAGTGTATCATTTATTCTCAACATTGTGAAATAAACAGAGTGAAATTGTTTACGCCAAACGCCGCTCGCCTCGAGTCGCCTCTTCTGACTGCGCTTGTCAGCTGACTCTCATTCTGCTGACATGTCGCGGCTTAGAAGAGGCGACCCGAAAGCTCGACTGCGAGCTTCTCACCACGGAGTCGTGAGTGGACCAACGAACGGCCGACGCTCAGCAGCGACGTCCTTCGCTTGTCACTTTTGCTGCGATCATAAGACAAGGAAGACGTACACAGAGAACACCAAACCTCACATTCACATTAAATAAAAATACATTGTACAAATAACCTTAAAAGGTGAAAACAATAAACAATATACAATTAACAACACATCCATCATCAATCTTTTACCTCATCTCTTCAACAAAAACATTGGTCCTAAGCGAGCCGGATCGCGCTCCAGCCTACTAATCAAGAAAGTAAAGGTATTGATTTGGGTTTTTAATATATTTCATTATACAATATATAAAAAAGTGAATATTTTACGTATATATATACGTATATATAATATATACGTCACATATACGCAGGACTGTACACCCGAATTTCGAAAACTCGGTGTAACGGTACCCTGAAGCAGAAAATCCATCGTGGATTACCATATTTGTGGCTCATGTCAATCATTAGTACGCTCTAAACCGGTTTGTGTAGCCGCACTCTCCGAAAATATTCAAACGTAGGTTTGTATTTTTCGTTGCTGTCGACGCCGCGCTCTCTCCACGGTACGATATAAAAACTCTGCTTGCGTGCTCCAACTTCGTTGCGCAGCCACGCTCTAAGCAAACAAACGTAGGTTTGTATTTTTCTTCGCTGTCGACGCCGCGCTCTTTCTACAGTACGATATAAAAACTCTGCTTGCGTGCTCCAACTCCGTTGCGCAGCCACGCTCTAAGCAAACAAACGTAGGTTTGTGTTTTTCTTCGCTGTCGACGCCGCGCTCTTTCTACGGTACGATTTAAAAACTCTGCTTGCGTGTTCCATTTCCTTTGCGTAGCTACGCTCTCAGCACAGAAACGTCGGTTTGTGTTTTGATTTCGCGCTCTTTCGATAGACAGAAAAAACTGCGCTTGTGTGCTCAATCACTTGCGCAGCCACGCATAAACTCGGCTGGAAAAAACGTCGGTTTTGCGTGTTTCTTTTTTCGTGCTCTTTCGTTGAAGAAACAGAACCAGGCCATGCTTGAGTGCTCAAAATCATTTAAACAAACGCACTAAGTATAAGCCTACGATCTGCAACACTCTGCTGATCAACAAATCTTTGGTGTATTTCTTTTTGTTCTGCGACAAAATCATATTCTCGCACGCTTCTCGTGTAGCCGTAGTTTGCCCCACTGTTAAAACAAACACAGTCAGTTGGTGCTCGCCAACGAAAGCAGAGACGTTACATACACTTATCCTTGGAACGTTGGTGTATCAGGCTTACGCTCATCTAGTGAGCACTCTCTTCGAAGGCGTGTCTAAAGTGCGACATACATAAGAAACTCAAGGTCGCAAATCTCATCAGTGAAGTAATTGCATTTTGGTGAGAATTTCTACGCTCGACTGTGCGCTCTATCATCTCTGGTGTAATCAACAACGAGCATCGATATAGCGTGGTATACAGTGGGCGACCGCTGAATTTCGTTGGTAAAAATATTAGTTACAATCCATGCTAAATAATAAAAAATAAACTAGACACTAAAGAGTTTGTTCTTATTTTCTCATTTTTCAACAGAGGTTTAGCTCCGGGATTTTATTTTTTTGCAAACCTTTTTCCGGTTTCATTAGTAACATTTTTCAACAATGGTTGCCCTCGACACCTTTATTCGCCTCGCCCACGCTCTCGTCGAGTTCGAAGTCGATTTTCAGGCAACGCCCTCTCGGGAACACACTATTCGTACGCTCGACCTTCAAAGAGACGAACTCAAGTCTCAATGGATGTTGATCAAATGCACGTTTGACAACATCCTGTCCAAGATGGAGTCAACGAGCGAGGAGGCAAGCACTTTAGAAACCCTGAAGGAGAAGCGTCGCCGTTGTTACGCCGTCTACCTACGATGCACCGACACCATCATAGAAATGATAGAGAATCTAGCAACTCCATCCGCTTCAGCGGAAGCCTCATTCGTCGAAAGTCCGTCAGGTTACAATATTAGCTTGCCCCCCTGTGACACCGAAGTGTTTCGCGGCGATTACCTCTCGTGGCCCTCTTTCCGTGACATGTTCACGGCCTTGTATATCCAAAACACAAGGATAGCGCCGGTGGAAAAACTATTCCACCTCAACAAGAAGACCACCGGTGAAGCCAAAGAGATCGTCCAAAAATCTCCGTTAACCAATGCTGGTTTCAGTCAGGCCTGGAAAAATCTTTCCGATCGGTATGAAAACAAACGCGTTCTCGTCAACACGCACCTGAAGAAACTTTTTGGTCTCGCACCGGTTACCAAAGAGAATGGAAGCGAAATAAAAAACTTGCAGCGCGAGGTTAACAACATTCTCGCAGCCTTAACGCTTCAAGGAATTGACACCTCCAATTGGGACGCCATAATCATCTTCCTGTGCTCCAGTCGCTTGCCAGACGCTACCCTTGCGCTGTGGGAACAGTCCATCCAGGACAAAACTGAAATTCCCCTATGGACTGATTTCGACGCTTTTTTGACGCACCGTTTTCAAACGCTCGATAAAAGATCTGGTGCACAGATGGCAACTGTCGTGAAGCCGACGCACGGTTCTACCCGGCCCGCCTACAAAACCGATCGATCTCAACCCCATCGCGTCGCGACCGTCGATCGACCACACTGCGCAGCGAGACCCGCAACAGTTGATGCCTCTCCGAGGCCTTCAACTTCGGCTCAAGCCGCCCAGAACAACCAACCGATGAACATACAGTCCACTACTCAAACTAAACGGAGTCCTCAAGCTCAACAGGATTCCCACCAAGTATGCTTCGCAGCCTCACCAAAACAGGTGTTGTTAGGGACTGCAATGGTTTCAATATACCATAATGACATCTGCTACATCGCTCGAGCTCTGATCGATCCCGGATCAGAGATATCGTTCATATCAGAACGAATCCAAAAAATGTTGAAACTTCCAATGCAGCCCGTAAACGCAATGGTCTCCGGCCTTAACGAAACCGTTTCGGCAAAAGTTTCAAGGTCCTGCGATTTCATACTCAAATCGCCTCAGGACCCACTCTTTCAAATCCACGTCACCGCTTTAGTGCTGTCCCAAATCACGGGAAAACTCCCGTCGCATTCTTTAGACAGCGCGATGCTCCGTAGTCTCCCTCGAGACTTCGAGTTAGCAGATGCAAACTTCGTCACAAGCCAGCAGATAGATGTCCTCATAGGAGCCGACCTCTATCCTGCGATATTGCTTGACGGCATCCGCCGTGGCGTGTTAGGCTCCCTGATAGCCCAACAAACGGTGTTTGGGTGGATCATAACCGGACCAGTTCCCGGTCTCCAATCCGATAGCCCGAACATCAAGGTGGCCTTCTTCAATGAAGTCACAATCGAACAACAGTTCGAACGTTTTTGGGAGGTGGAGGAAATTCCCAAAACTCAAATTCTATCTCCCTCAGAAAAGTTTTGCGAAGAAAATTTCTTAAAAACGACACGGAGACACGATGACGGCCGTTACATAGTCGCTTTGCCGTTCAAAAGCGACTTTCCAAATGGCCTCCGCCTAGGTGCCTCTCGACAAACGGCACTCATGCAGTATTCGAGATCAGAGGCAAGGCTGCTTAAGACTCCAGACTTTAAACGGCAATACGATGAGGTAGTGACAGAGTATCTCGACCTGGGACACATGGTCGCCGTTTTACCTCCGCAAATACAACAGCAGCCTAATCACTACTATTTGCCTCACCATGCCGTCATCAAACCAGAAAGCACGTCGACAAAGGTAAGAGTCGTGTTCAACGCATCATGCCCGACAACGAGCGGGCTCAGTCTGAATGATGTCTTGCATGCTGGCCCAGTCTTACAAACCGACTTAACCTTTTTGATGTTAAGATGGCGCTTCTGCAGGTATGTTTTCAGTAGCAACATTAAAAAAATGTATCGCCAAATTCTGGTCGACCAAAAACATACCCCCTTTCAAAGAATTCTCTTTCGCGATCCAATTAATCTCGAAGTTAGGGACTACGAGTTGCAGACAGTAACCTTCGGCGTCAACTGCGCTCCATTTTTAGCGATCCGCACTCTTCTCCAACTTGCAGAGGACATACAACACGAATTTCCGCTTGCGGCTCAGATCTTGCGTATGTACGTTGACGATGTACTAGCAGGCTCTCATGATCTCGCAACTGCCAACGAGATGCGGAGCCAACTAAGCGAAGCTTTGCGCACGGCAGGCTTCTCACTTCGGAAATGGAGCGCCAACCACATCGACATGCTACAAGACTTGCCAGAATCTCATCTACTCAGCACGGAATTTTTGAAGTTCGAAGACAGAAGTACCACGAAGATGCTGGGAATTCGTTGGAACGCCTCAAACGACGACTTTTACTTCAAGACACAAGCGATAGAAATCATGTCAAGCTACACCAAACGCGAGGTACTGTCGCTAATCGCGAAATTGTTTGACCCAGGTGGCTGGCTAGCCCCCATTATCGTCGCCGCAAAAATGATCATCCAGCAAGTGTGGTTGGATAAGATTGAGTGGGATGAACCTTTGCCACCAATCTCACAGCAGACATGGCATAACTTCCTGCATAATTATCACCATATTGCTGCGATACGAATACCGCGGTGGATTAGTTTCACCCCGGACTGCGAGGTAGACTTTCACGCCTTTTGTGACGCATCTCAGAAGGCATACGCTGGTGTTATTTACGCCCGCGTGAAAATAGCGCAGGATATTCATGTTTCACTATTGTATGCGAAAACAAGAGTAGCTCCCATCAAAACGCTATCTCTGCCTCGCTTAGAGCTCTGCGGAGCCACTCTTCTAGCCGACATGATGGACGCCTTAGTGCCACACATGCACGTACGACCAGGCAACGTTTTCTGCTGGACTGACTCGACAATTGTGCTCGCTTGGCTTAGAAAGCCTCCTTGTGTCTGGGCCACCTTCGTGGTAAATCGTGTGTCTAGAATCATTGAGAGAGTACCACACACTCAGTGGTTCCATGTTGAATCGCAAGACAATCCTGCCGATTTAGCTAGCCGCGGTTCAACTCCACAAGACTTAGCTCTGAGCTCCCTTTGGTGGAATGGTCCGCCATGGCTCCTCCACGACAAGGATCGTTGGCCCGAACTGCGAACTGCCTCCGAGTTTGCTACCGCGCTGGAAGAAAAGCCAGTGAAAGCGCTTCATATTTCCCTCAATAGTGACGAAGATCCACTCGAAAGGTTTTCCTCGCTAGACAGAGCCTTGCGCGTGTATTCATATGTACATCGTTTCATTCATAACGCTCGTTATCGTGATGACTCGTTGCATGCCACTTTACGCCTCTCAACGACAGAGATACAAGACACAAAAACTCGTCTCACAATTATCTGTCAAAAGACCTATTTTGGTGATGAATACCACGCACTTGAAGCCAAACGACAATTTAGTTCAAAAAGTAGTCTGCTTTCTCTCAACCCGTTCATCCATGAGGACAAGACATTGCGTCTTGGCGGGCGGTTGTCGTCGTGTCCTAACTTGTCATTTGACGAACGACACCCGATCCTCTTGCCTTACAACTGTAATCTGTCGAGATTACTAGTGCTCTTCATCCATCAGATATCACTGCACGGTGGTCATCAACTGATGCTCCGGTTAATCCGGACCCAATACTGGATTCCACGAGTCAAGAATCTTATTAAAACAACTATTCACCGTTGTAAGCCGTGCATCATACACCAAAAGAAGCAGAGAACGCAACTCATGGCTGCACTGCCAGAAGAACGTACCACGTTTTCCCGTCCCTTCACCAACACTGGTGTTGACTTCGCGGGCCCCTTCGACATTAAAAATTACACTGGCCGCGCCTGTTTAATTACCAAGGGCTATGTTTGCGTTTTCGTTTGTTTCGCGACAAAGGCCATACATCTCGAGGCAAGCAGTGACCTTTCGACGGCAGCGTTTTTGGCAGCGTTTTCTCGCTTCGTCGCCCGACGAGGTTGCCCAACTAAGGTCTACTCGGATAACGGCACGAACTTCGTTGGCGCCGCGAAAGAGCTTAAAAAGGAATTCCAAGAATTCCTGCGACGCACACGCGACTTGATCGAGGTCAAATATTCGCACCAGAATGTGTCCTGGCACTTCATCCCTCCTGGAGCTCCTCACATGGGAGGACTCTGGGAGGCCGGAGTTAAAAGCCTAAAAACCCACCTTCGAAAAGTGGCTCCAGCTATGAAATTCACTTTCGAAGAGTTCTCGACTCTTCTCAGTAAAGTAGAAGCGTGTCTTAACTCACGCCCCCTTCATGCGCTCTCAGAGAATCCCACCGTCATGGAAGCGATAACTCCAGGTCACTTTCTTGTGGGTGGCCCTCTTCTTGCCCCAGCTGAACCGGAGAATCTTGACAACCTCCTTTCGGTGCTCAACCGCTGGCGACGAGTTCAAGCCCTAGCGCAACATCTCTGCCAACGGTGGAAGTCTGAGTACCTACGAGAGCTGCAGCGTCGCACCAAGTGGCAAACTCCTCAACCCGATCTCCGAATCCACGACTTGGTAGTCATCCGAGATGAAAATCTACCCTCCACTGCTTGGCGGTTAGGCCGCATCAACCGGGTCTACCAAGGCAAGGACCAGAGAGTCCGGGTGGCCGATGTGCGCACCGAAAAGGGTCAGGTCACCCGACCAATCACCAAATTAGTGTCCCTCCCAGCTTTAAGACGAATTTCTACTAATGTTTCTTCTCTCCACAGATTGCCAATGAAGCTTATCCGGCGCGAGTACTCCCGCTTCCGGGCTGGCCGTATGTTGGCGCCCCCAGCCGCCGTACCGTCAGCTGCGCCCCCTCGCCACGAAGATCCCGTGCTCCCAGCCATCCTGGAGAACCCTCCAGACGAAGACTGGTTAGAGATGGACGCCTCCTCGCACACAACCTCGAAGCCAACCGATGAACAGCCGCGAGAAGCAGTTTGCCTTATGAGCCCCCGAGACCGCATCCTCAACGAGATGCGGCAGGCCTATGCCGTCCGCGGCATAGAGATCGAGGTGCCCCAATCGGCAGTCGTACCGCTAGCTCCAGCGCGTCCGATGAGCCCCCGCGAACCGACGTTCGACCAGGTTCGGCAGGCTTACGTCGCCCGCTGGCTGACGACCGAAGTGCACCACTCTGCGGGCGAGCCGCTCGACCGGCCTGAATCGCCACAACCTCAACGATTGCTGGGGTCGCCGATATCTTCCGACGACGACGAGGATGACGAGGACCAACTTCCGGCCCTGCTCCGGTACTTCAGTGAAGTATCCCCGACTCCACGACCAGCAATATCGCCAACGCATCCAAGCCGCGGCGCGATCCCGAAGAGGGCTCCGCCCCAACCACGGCCATCAATGTCGCCGAGCCGTGATTCGGCTACAAAGGTGGTTCCCTCCGCCCAACAACTATCGCTTCCACAGACGCTACCGAGCCGCGACGCCGACCTACAGCGCTCTCCCACGCCAGTCTACGATGTTCGGCTCATAGACTTGGAAGCGGCCCCTCGCCCACCGCCACCACCACGCTGGCGAGACCTGCGTGCCATCCGACCGGCCAGACGAGAGAGAACGTCACCCATGAGTCGCCGACTGGGTGATGAGTACACACGGTGTCTCCACCTGGACCCAGGCCTGAGCTTTGCAGAGGTACGGACCACATGTTGCCCGTGTTGTCGAGGACATCACGCCCTGCGGTTCTACGAGGACTTCCGCAGACTGCCCGTGGACGAGCGGCGGGATGTCGTGGAGCGGCAGCGCGTTTGCCGTAATTGTTTGGCGCAGTCACACCGATGTTTATGGTGTAGACAGGCTCACCATACGCCACTCCATCGTCAATAGACGCCACCCGGCGTGGACACGTCGTGCCGCCTTCGCTCGTTCCGGCTCCGGGCTCCGTGGGGGACGTGTTGCAGTCCTGCAAGGCGGGCGGAATGTTTACGCCAAACGCCGCTCGCCTCGAGTCACCTCTTCTGACTGCGCTTGTCATTCTGCTGACATGTCGCGGCTTAGAAGAGGCGACCCGAAAGCTCGACTGCGAGCTTCTCACCACGGAGTCGTGAGTGGACCAACGAACGGCCGACGCTCAGCAGCGACGTCCTTCGCTTGTCACTTTTGCTGCGATCATAAGACAAGGAAGACGTACACAGAGAACACCAAACCTCACATTCACATTAAATAAAAATACATTGTACAAATAACCTTAAACAGTGAAAACAATAAACAATATACAATTAACAACACTCATCACATCAACCTTTCAAATCATCTAATTACAAAAAACAGAAATAAAGAAGTCAACTTTTTAAACAACCAACCTCATTTAGCCTACCTTTGAGCATAACAATATTATTTTATATATAAATATTATTTATATTAATAAATTTTTATATAATAATTTAATAATTTTTATAAATAAATTCATATAAATTCAAATTGTTTGTTATATTTGCGTTGTAAAGAAAAGGAAAAAGTAAAAGTAATTATAAAAAGTAAGTATAAGAAAATAATTATATTATTTCGCAATAAATAAGGTGACTCTTTTAGGATGGATCTTGAGGAGAAAATTATTGAAATGTTCCGATCACATCCCGCGCTTAAGCGCATTTGAAATCGGAGCTATACAAAAATATAGGTCCCAAATCAAGATTGTGGGCGGAAATACATAGGATTAAAAGTTGGTTTAGAGGGTTAGTATATGATATTAATAAATTTAAAACCTAATAAAATAATACCATAGGAGAAGCATGACAAAAACAGTGGAAACAGGGCTGCGGTCGTATTATCGTAGAGCCAAGCGGGCGGATAAAGTTGCGTCGGGAAGTGGTGCAACACTAAAAAAGAAGTGGCGGTATTATGAAGCAATTAACTTCCTCGACGAAATTCAGTGCTGCAGAAGGTAGGTTGTGATAAACAATTTGCTTTAGAAAATCTAAAATCTAATCTTAACATACATTTTCTTTTAGAACAATTGGATATGTTGGAGAAATGGCAGAGGCAGTTAACTCGCCTGCGAAAGATGAGTGCGATACACCTCAAGTGTCTACTCCATCTCCAAGAAAGTGGAACTGGTGGAAAGAAAGTAAGTTGCAGTTTTAAATACATAACTAATAGATTATTATTATAGATTATTAATTTCAGAACACAATCGATACGCACTTAGAAAAATTTCTTCAAAATGCCACTGACTCTATACGAGGGGTGTGATTAGTTTTTAAGTCGGTTAGGTCAAACAACGACTGAAAAAGTTTTTGCGAGTCTGGCTAGTGTGGTTGAAGACGCATATTTGGACGCCGCACAGTGGGTTGATTTTTGCAGAAGGGGGCCAAAACTCTATAATTTTTGAACGCGTGGGAATATTTCAACGAGGTTTTTTTTGTCAAATAGATTAAACTTTTAGCTTTCAGCACACACCTTAATGATAATCGAGTCATAATAACAAGAATAAATAAGGTTTCAGCACGAGTACCTCCACTTTTTATCGAATTCTGCATAATTGAAGTACCGTAAATGCTTTTAATCCAACGAAATCTTTGCAAATAAAATAATTATGGATATATTAAATTTGAAGAACACTTTATTTAAAAAATTTCATTAAATTAAATTAATTATCTCAAAATTTTTTTTTTTTTTTTACTCCGACTGAATTCGGGGTTATTTTAATTGCTTCCTTTGATGAAAAAATGAGTCCTTTATGGTTTCTTGAGAAATCGTTTCATTGATAATGCCAAGTTTACGCATTCGGGATCGTTCAGATCTTTCATCAAGGGGCTTAGCAGGACGTCCCTTTTGGCTGGTGGTGTTTTCAATCAAATTTTTTTTTTCAAACACAAGTTCATTTTCGAACCAAATTTGGAAACGTTGAAACATTCTCTTTGTTTCGGCAAGCATCCTTGTACCGCTTTTTTAAGTTATCTCGGAAACCGTTTATTTTTCTCTTATGTTCACTATACTCTTCGTCATTACTTTGAAGAAAATATGGATCCTCCGTTATATGACAGACGACATCTTCGTCCTCCTTCCGAACAAAATAAATGTCAGCAAGATCTTTGTATGTGAACTTGGCCATTGATGCATGAATAATGTGGAATGAACCTATTTGTACCCGTTTAAATACTCTTCCAGAACGTTAACGAAGAAGTTAACGATCATAAAATTAATTTCAGTACATATATACATACACATATTTATGCTTTTGACTACCTATCTACAATTCTTAAAATATATAGCAGATGTTTGGGCTTCCTGTCCACTACTAGCGAATCTGTTACCTGCTGATATTACCTAAAAAGTTAAAAGGTCATACTTCTATTTTAATTAAATAGCAATTGTGACGTTTAAAAGTGCCTTTAATCTATACCTGTTGGGCACTTTTCGCCCTTAAGAAATACTTTTAACATAAAAAGATAACGAACAATTATCCGTTGTTCTCACAAATTTGCCGACTTTGCCTCGTATAAAAGGGCATGTCTCCCGGAGACGGAACTCGACGCAGCCAAGTTTGGTATGGTTTTTATAGGAAAGTTCCCTCTATCTGAAAATCTAAATTTCGTTTTGGCGTAGCTCGATGTTTAGAAGTTATACTCTAAAACATCTAAAATTTTCTTATATTTTGGTCCTTTCTTTAAAAAATTATATTAAAAAAACCGTTGCACATAGGAGCATTATCGAGACTGCCTTCAAATACTGTTTACGCCAAACACTCATTCTGACTCGAACGCATACCCCAGCGCTACTCTTTCGCCCTCCCAGAGAGGGCAGCGCCATCTACTCCCCTGTAGTTGTAAATGCATTGCACTTCGGTCAGCGCAGCCAACCTCCCCGACTGCGACCTGTCAACTCTTGACAGGTCAATTTGAGTTTTTGATGACTTCCGCCCCCAACTTAACCTTCACTTACTTTACTTTCGTGACTTGAACTGTGCCGTGCGATCGCCATTAGAACAACGTTCCTATACTGTGATTTCTCTACGCGAGTGTATATCACCATAACCCCCACCACACTCATCCACACAACTATCACACTCATCACCATCATCACACTCATTACCATCACCACACTCAACACCTTCACCACAATCATCACCTCATCACCACGGACATCAATATCATCCACCATCATCACCAACGTCATCCTCATCGACACCAAACCATCGGTTAGTTTTTTAATCCACCTGTCACTCTTAATATTATAATATATATATGTCGGAGATGGCCCATGGTTTTCTTTTTGGTTTTCCGCCATCTTGTTTAATAGTCTGAGCGCAGTCTGTTCGTCGGCTACCAATCTACTCGAGCAATCTTATCGAGTTCACAGCTAGTCAAAGACTGCTCGTTCTTCACTGAACTCGTCTTTGCTTTTCTTTTTGACTTCTTATTCTATTGCGCAGCCGACGACCACACTCGGTAGACTTTATACTCGCCTCGCTCGCTACAATACCAAACGCGTTCAGAAAGATTACACTTTGTACTCGCTATTTATTCGCAATGTTGCGGTACAACATGCACTATCTGACACGGCCTTCCTGACTACACACGTCCCCGGGTGTGTATACCATATAACGAGAAACATACAGAAAATTTGACACATTCTATTCGCCTTATATTTGGTAATACAGTATATTTAATTCCTTTTACATTTGATGGAACGATAATACTCACTTATTTAAATTTCAGAGATTCGTTTCCAGTGATGAAGACACCATTATGGTATTTATTTTCCAGGAGACAACTCCCGCTAACCAGCTCAGTCATGTGAACGACTCTAAATACGCCTCATTGGCCTTTTAACCTCAGTGTTTGATCTCACGTACCTTTATCTTATTAACGTCTCTTTCAACGCCATCTCTTTCATCGACGTCTATTTCAACGCCTTCTCTTTCATCGACGTCTATTTCAACGCCTTTTGTGCTCAACAATTTTGGCTCTGTGTTTGTCAAATCTAATTTTGTCATAAAGAGCATTGCTATGAATATTTTCTATTGCCCGGGTTCTTATATAACTGATATCAACATTGTTTTCTTCTTTACATACTGGCATCAACCCAAAGGGGCGTGCTTCTTTTCCGATTAACAATTCTAAGGGACTAGACTTGGTAACTCGATTGGCCGTACAATTCAATGCCAGTTGTACTTCGTTTAGGGCGTCTTGCCAGGAACGCTGACTAGTTTCAACTGCCATTAGCAGATTTTTCAAGGTACTCATAACGCGCTCTGCCTGCCCGTTAGCATGACTTGCTCCAGTTGCAATCAAATGTAAATCTATTTTTTGTGAGGAACAAAATTCCCGAAAAGCCATGCCAGTGAAACACCTACCCTGGTCGGCAATCATGCGTGAAGGCACTCCAAACAAGGCTATTGAGGACTTCAAAGCTTTAATACAATTTTCGGAATCAATTTTCATAGTATGGTATAAATAAACAAATTTGGTAAAAGCATCAATTTGAACTATAACATATTCTTTGAGATCATTTTTACCACTTAATTTCCCGTTTATATCAACGTGTATAGTATGCCATGGTATATTAACTTTGGCGATAGGATATAGCTCTATTTGAACTTTGCCTGAAGACGATTTAGACAATTTGCAAGTGATGCAATTTTCTACAAATTTGCGAACATATTTGGACATATTGTCAAACCAATAGTAATCATATACCTTGTCAAGTGTTTTCTCCCAACCCAGATGCATAACAGATTCGTGGACATGATTTATTACTGACCACCTAAAGGGTCTTGGGATCACAGGCAAGCATAGTGTCTTACCATTTCTTTGTATTTTCCGGTAAAGAGCTCCCGAACACAATTCATATTTCCCTGCCAGATCCTCCGAAAGTTCATTATTACGTAATTTGGAGACAATAGAAGATGTTTCCGGGTCTCGCTGCTGTTCAGCAAGTAGCCAATCATCTGTGATATCTGTCAAATGTATATGATTTACAGGAACCGCAGCAACCGAATGAGGTTTTATGGGTAATGGGTTGCGGGAAAAGAAGTTCGCATGCGCCATACGCTTTCTTCTCTGTATTCGACACCAAAGTCGAATGACTGTAAATATGACCACCTCTTGGATGAACTCTTGGTGTCAGATCAATTTTGGTACGAGAAGCCTTTAAGGAGTTACAGTCTGTGAATACTACAAATTGACGGCCTTGCAAGTAGTGGCGAAAATGTTTTATTGAGTTAACGACGGCTAGTGTCTCTAACTCATAAGAATGATACCTTGTTTCTGCCGGAGAGATTCTTTTGCTATAATACTCTATTACGTGGGGTTTATTATTGATTTTATGCAATAATATGGCACCATAGCCATCAGAACTAGCATCTGCATGCAACTCTATGGGGTATTTTGGGTCAAAAACTGTTAATACTGGTTTATTGGTTAAAATGCAAATAACTTTCTTTCGTATTTGCTCATGTTCTAATTTCCAAGAAAAATTATTCCTTTCAGAAGTGAGGAAATAAAGGGGTTTCATCAATTGTGAAAACCTAGGTACGAATTGCCGGAAATAAGAAGCTAGACCTATAAATTGCCTCAATTGAGTGACTGATTGAGGTGGGGGTAAAGCAGTTAATGATTCTACTTTACTTGGGTTAGGCCGAATTTCTCCCGCTCTAATTTCATACCCAAGATATTCAACACTAGACCTTAAAAGGGAGCATTTAGTAATATTAAATGAAAATCCGGCTGAAGTTAACGTATCTAGAACCAAACGCAATCTCTCAAACGCTTCCTCTTTTGTTTGAGCAATGACCATGATGTCATCCATATACACCACGACGAAAGAGTGGGCCAGTTCGCCTAAAGCTTTCATTACCGCACGTTGGAAAACTGAAGGCGCATTCTTTAAGCCAAAAGGCATAGCCAAGAATTCATATTGTCCCTCAGGTGTAACGAAAGCCGTGCGTTCAATGGAATTCGGATATACAGGAATTTGATAAAATCCACTAGCCATATCCAAACAGGAGAAATACTTCGCTCCACGCAGTCTAGCGATTTGGTATGATATAAGGGGTAGGGGATATTTATCGGAAATTGTATTTGCGTTTAGTTCCCGGTAATCCACACAAAGACGATCGGAACCATTCTTTTTCTTAACAAGCATCATGGGGCTAGCAAAAGGGGAGCAACTAGGTCGAATGATATTTGCTTCTATTAACTCCTTTATTTTTTCTCTAACAAGTTCCCGTTCCTCTATACTAATTCTATAAGGTCGCCTTTGCACTGTTTTATTCAGATCAGCCAAACGTATTTCTAACATACCAGTACTAACTTGGCTTCGCGGAATTCCTTCTATAAACCATTTCAAATATTCTTTCAAAATTCCATTCAAACGAGCCTTATCACAATCACTTAATTCTGGATTGCCATTAATATAATCTACATAGTTATTAGACAAGGAGCAAGTATTTACATTTTGTGCTCTAAAATATTAAATTTATCAGATGTGATAACAACACAGAAACCCTGGCTTAGAATTTCACGGCCAATCATTACATTGTGTTTGAAATAATTATCCAAAACTACATGAAGTAAAACTTCCAAAGAATATTCGCATATTTTAACATTACATAATATTTGCAAAATACTACAAACAGTGGTATCACCGATACCCTTCAGAATTACCACATTATTAATTCTATTACCCGAAAAATGCTCTGATATAGATTCTTTAATTAATGAGCACTCAGCGCCTGAGTCAAAACAAAATGAATATGACTTGCCTGACTGAGACAGAATACCTTTTGGCTCAACTACAGTACAAGCGTCGACTCTCTTCACATAGGTATTGTTGCCACTTGATGATGAACAACTGCTTTTGGGACACACTGATGAAATATGGCCATTGTTTCCACATTTGAAACAAATTATCGATGACCGATCCCTTCCTACAGATGTGTTGCTTGAAAACTGATTACTGGATTGAGGTTTACCTTTCTCCTTCCTCATACGGCAGTCTGTAATCTTATGGCCAGTTTTCCCGCAAAAGTGACATTTTAAATGAGGCGGACATTTCTTCTTAGCATCTGGGCCAATAAAGGCTTCTAAAACAGTATTTTCTTTTCTTTTACCGTAAGCGAAAGCATTTAGTTGCTGCTGCAGTTCATTTCTTGTTTTTATGTTTGTTGTAAAGAGCAGTCGCTGCAACCTATTGTCGAATTGAGCTGTGTGTGCCAGTACGACCGATACGGCCATTTCTTCGGCACTCATTAGCTTCCAGCTGGACATAAGCGTAGTCACCAGTCGACTTCCATAAACTGAGAGGCACTCTCCATCCTTTGGGCGTCCACTCAATAAATTGACAAGCGTAGCGGCCGGAGTCTCGATGCCTTTAAAACGTTGCACAAATAATTCCTTAAATTGCTGCCATGTAATTCCAGCGAAACATATTTCTGGTAGCCAATGCGATGCACTTCCTTCCAAAGACTTACTAAGAGCTATAACAAGCGCACTTCCCTCCAGATGATTTTCGGATAAAATCATGTCGACTGTCGAACACCAAGCGGAAGCATCAGCTCCAACACCATCAGGGTTAAATTTCGGTAATGAAATCACTTTTGCCTCCTGTGATGTTGATTTTGGGGCTTGTACAACTTTAAGCAGCTCCACAAAATTTCGATTTTGCAACTCTAGAAGCGCACGCCAGTATTCGGCAGAATTTTCTTGTAGCGGAGTCGATCCCACTTCTGATGTCGGAGATGGCCCATGGTTTTCTTTTTGGTTTTCCGCCATCTTGTTTAATAGTCTGAGCGCAGTCTGTTCGTCGGCTATCAATCTACTCGAGCAATCTTATCGAGTTCACAGCTAGTCAAAGACTGCTCGTTCTTCACTGAACTCGTCTTACTTTGCTTTTCTTTTTGTCTTCTTATTCTATTGCGCAGCCGACGACCACACTCGGTAGAGTTTATACTCGCCTCGCTCGCTACAATACCAAACGCATTCAGAAAGAGTACAGGTTGTACTCGCTATTTATTCGCAATGTTGCGGTACAACATACACTATCTGACATATATATATATCGGTGTGTTGCGCTTACCTGCGCACACATCCCCCACACAAACATTTGGTCCTTCGAGACGGATTCCCTTCCGACCACTCGATCCCCTGGATATAATATATAATAAGTTATAATAAGAAGTAAAGTGATACGTTTTCAAACACCAAATTACGTTCACGTAATATTGGTAAAAAATTGTCGATCAGTTCGACGTCGTGCGTGTTTAAATATCACACATTAGTGAATATTTCCCCTCGTACCCTCCTTTCGTGTGTCTCTGTACAGCAAGCTGAAACACGTTCAGTGACGTCATGTGTTTTCTGTACTCGAAGTACAAAACACGTTCCGTGACGTCGCGACTACACACAATAAGTCGCTCTCTCAGCGCAAGTGAAGCTTCCCCCTTTCCACCTCTGTAGCGTTTCCCCTTGATGAGTAGGACCTGCAACTCGTCAAGTAATTTACATATATTGTCTTGTAAATACATATGGTAATTTACACTGTGAGACAAAAATAAAATATCAATACGTATTTCTCACGATTATTTGAGTTTTATTTAAAGTTTTCCCAAGTTTAATTCAACTTGAATTAAATTAATAGTTTCCCTTTATATTTTCAACCGCGGAATAAAATATTTTCCCGATTTATTTTAACCGCGCTTTAAAGTGTTTTTTCCAAAGTTTACTTCACGCGAATTAAATTAAAATATTTTCCCGATTTATTTCAACCGCGCTTTAAAGTGTTTTTTCCAAAGTTTACTTCACGCGAATTAAATTAAAATATTTTCCCGATTTATTTCAACCGCGCTTTAAAGTGTTTTTTCCAAAGTTTAATTCACCCGAATTAAACTAAAATATTTTGCCGATTTATTTCAGCCGCGATTTAAAGTGTTTTTCCAAAGTTTAATCAACGCGAATTAAATTAATATTTTCTCATCATTTTCATCCGCGACGTAAAGTATTCCTTTTCTCCAAGGTTAATTCACCGCGAATTAAATTAAAATAGTTGCTCGTCGTTTTCAATTTAAAGTGCTTTTTCCAAACTTTAATTAAATTCGAATTAAATTCATTTTCGCGTGATACTTCTGACCGCGAGTTGAAGTGTTTGTGCCACGTTTGATTTGACTCGAAGTAAATTAATCGATTTTCTTTGTATTTCCACGGAGAATCCCAGCCATCGTTCGACTCGAATTAAAGGTTCTAATTCAACCCCTCGTATAATTTACCCATAATTAAACTATTTCAACCCCAACTCGGGAGTTTAACTCAATATATCCAAATTCTCGCTTCCTCGTTTCGGTAAATTACTCCAATTGACCCCCTAACTAAATTCATAAATGCTTCTAACGCTTTGGAAGAATTCGAATATAACCACATTCCGGAACGCGACCACTCGGGTTTCTCGCTGGCCATTCACTAGGAAGAATTCAAAGCCGTCTGGTCAGACCTGAAAGTAGCATATGCCTCATGCTTGAAATACCTTAACGGCACGGCCGATGAGGAAACAGATGCGCGAAGCGCCGATATCACCGCGGTTAAGACCAAGTACCGGCGGTGTTACCAGGTTTACGTGCGTGTCTCCGCGAAAGTTAGTGAACAGCAGCATCTCGTTACCCCCAGTTCCTCTCCGATGTTGATGTCGGCTTCATCTCCCATGATTCAGACGAGTCTCTCGGGTCACAACATCAGCTTGCCATCGTGTGACACTGATGTATTCGAGGGTGTCTAAGAATCATGGCCGACATTTCGTGATATGTTTTCCGCGCTCTATAACCGGAACAATCGACTGTCTCCTGTCGAAAAGTTGTTTCACCTCAACTAAGAAACCCGAGGTGAAGCAAAGGAGACAGTCCAAAAGTCCCCCCTCATAGATAGCGGTTTCGATCAGGCATGGAGGAATCTTACCGATCGGTTCAAGAATAAACGCATTCTCATTAACGTTCAACTCCGAACGTTATTCTCCCTTACCCCAATCCACAAGGAGTCTGGAGTTGCGATCAAACGCCTCCAACGAGAGATCAACAACTGCCTCTCGGCTCTCACGTTGTACGATGTCGACGTGGGTAGCTGGGACGCAATTGTTGTCCATCTCTGCTCCCTTCCCTTACCCATAAACGCGAAATTCCAAATGGTGTGAAATGGACACGTTTCTCACTTCACATTTCCAAACGTTGGAAACTGTAGACGACATTCGAAGGTCGGTTCAACTACCTCAGAAAGCTTCGGATCGCCAAACACGCCTCTCCTCCGCCCCGAAACCTGTGGATACGTTACAGGCTACCATGGTTCCGACCAGCTGCAAAGTATGCACTGATCGGCAACACCCGCTTCGCCAATGCCCACGTTTTCTGGCTATTGTTGTATGCCCTCCTGTATCCAAAATGTTGTATCTAGTTCCTCCAGTAGGATACTAGAACAAACTTAATGTCGTAGATCCTTCCTCGAGAAGGATCACTGACAGTGCTGTTAGCTGATGGGGGTTTCCGTCGTTGACCCTTCGACGCGAAGGATCACGGACGCAAGGATCTGCCGACTTTGTGGTCTTACCATTGGGATCCGGCAAGCTGCCGTAGTGGATCCCCTCGCCTATTTACCACGGGCACCAAGGTGCCGCCTTTGTGGTCCTTTAACCTGTCGGGCAATACTGCCGTCTTTCGACAGGTGCTGAAAATAAAGACTTGGATTATGGTTCTTACTTTTATTTATTTCCAGTAATTATCCAGAGACACTAGATGTACTATTATGACTGCGATTCACGCTTGCTATATTGCTTCCACTCTTTTCAATTCTTGTGTAACTTAATAACAACTGCCTTCTTTCAATCCGAAAGCTGGGTTTATATCTCTTCTGAGATTCGTTGTTGGCCAGAATCATTTCCGCATCGTTTTGCAATTATCTCAAGAATTATTTTTGACACTCATTGCGAATTTTGGAATGCGATCAAGTTCGCGCGCTGTTCCACTTATTGGAATGCGATCAAGTTCAGCTTTTATCTGGGACACAGTGGTGTGTGATTCACTTGTACTTTCGAGCTTCACAATTAAAGTGCAGTCTAGAAGTATGTGTTACCACAAGTTAAACATTGTTAACTACTGGGCCGAAAGGTATGTGGTGATAACAACGTTAAGCGTTGTTATTACCAAAGCAATGATTCCACCTACAACATCCCTCCACCCTCGGGGAAGAAAAATTTAGTATCGTAAAACGATATTAAATTTTTCTTGTATATTTATGTTTTTTTTTTTTTTTTTGAATTGGGGTGGCTTATGTGTACTGGATTTGCTTACTCTACCTACGCATATCATATGTGTTTTGTAATTATAATTTTTAGTGATAATAGCCATTTTAACAATAATCAATAATACTAATACAATAGTGATCATAAGACAAATATAATAACTGTGGTAGCTGCGCTTCTTGATGTCCTGCTGCTGTTGACGATGTTCTTGACGTCGATATTACTCTGTTAATGTTACTGCTGATGTTACTGTTGATGTTACTGTTGAGGCACTGTTGATGTTACTGTTGATGTACACCGCTGTACTTGTAATTGCCAATATGTCTTCTTCTCGATTTGTTGTGGGAATGCTGCTGCTGGGTAGCTGGCTTAGTGATTTCCGTGTTATAGTTGCTGCGGTTGAAACAGTCGCTGTTAATTTCTTGGTGCAATTGTTCATCACGTGTTGTAGTTCCTAGCAGGGGGTTGAAGGTGCGAGTCTCGCCCGAATTTTTGCTTGCAGAGTACGCAAGCGCTGGTATTCCTGCTTCACTTATAGTTGCGTCGCATTGCTTACATCGCTGCTAATTTATGTACTTCCCACTTCATACTTCTGTGGCTGCAGCTTTTGTAAGATGAATGGGCCGTAGTAGATTGGGCTGGTAGACATGTGACTGCTTTACGTTCGTCACCGTCGCCGCCACTCTATGATGCATCAACCGATGTCGTCTTAAATTGTTGGCTTCAAGCAATCATGATTGACTATGATTTCACTGCTGAGCGACAACTGCGTTGTATCCATCGATGAATTGCTAACTTTCTTCGCGGTACTTTGTATGTACCACCTACTATCATGCAGTAGTTTTCCGTTTCAACTATTGATGCTGTTAGCCCCCTTTGATGCTTTCCATCCTAGGTTTGTTTGTGATGGTTGCCATTTTGGTTGCTATCGCTAAGATGATTAGCTGTTGCAGCTAATATATATAATGTGCTGCTACCCGTCCCCCTTCGAGTTGGCTGGGTGCTATTCGTCGCCCTGGTGTCAAGTGTTGTGTTGTTGTACTTTTGCTGTCGTGATGGGTGTACATCGGCACTCCGGACAGATTCTCTGCATGCTGGATTCTTCTTGTATATACGTTATGTTTAACTATTTAATTTTATATACTTATCCTTCTCTTTCCAATCTAGTTTTATGCTATTTACAATTTGTCTACAATTAGGACGATTTAAATCATTCTGTGTCGTATATTATTTTAATTTTAATTAGAAATATTTTATCTTTATCAAATTTTATTACATAATTTCTAGTAATGTATTCCATTCAATACGAGTTTTAATTCTTAACATATATCGACGTTATTCTAGTTGAATATAATTTATTAGGCTATTGACTATGATTATTATTTTTGAAAAGTAAAAAAAACCTTTTTTCTCTTTAGAAGTATTTTAGTGTATTCCCTTTCTACTTTAATATGTTTTCTATTTTTATTATAATTATATGTCTTTCCCTTTTAATTTTCTTATTTCCTTTTTATCATCATTAATTTCGTTTTTAACTGTACATATTTTGTTTCTAAATTACCATTAAATTAACTTCTAACATATTTTTTAACATATTTTCTTTTTACCATATTTTGTTTCTAAATTACAATTAAATTAACTTTTAAAATTATTATGTGTACTTTAAGTAGTTTCTTTATATTCTCATATGTGCACGTTTTTATGTATTATATATATTTACAATACAATTCGTTTTCTCTTACTTCTTTTACTTATTGTTCTGACTATTTTTGTTGTTTTTCATTATAGTTTTTTGTTGTTTTATCTGACGCTGCATTGTGCTCGCGTTCAGTTGTTCTACTTCTACACCTGCTTTGTTGCAGTGCTTGCGTTGCTCGCTTATTTTTCATTTAGTTAACCGATTTGTATGTTACTACTCTTCTTTTTTTTCTCTTTTGGCTTAGTGACCTATTGCTATGCTACCCGATTTCCGGGTCGGGTTCTTATAAATGCGCTTGGAACTATAGTGATTTCATTTAGTAACTTTTAAAACACTCAAGTCAAACCGTTCGCCAGAATGCCGCGTTACCCGATTTCAACGTACCTATTTCCAGTCGGACTCTACGTTCAGGAGTTGCTGGCCTTCATCGGGACCGATGTGTGGGATTTGGAACCCCTCGTCCCCGTGCTAGTTCAACTGGAGGAAGTCCTTGGCGCGAACCCCACAGAGGAGTGGTTGTTGTTCCTCGTGGCAATACTTCATACCTTACGCCGAGCCTGGCCGGAGCTGGTCGCGTTATACCCATGTTTGGCCGAGCTGCTCTAACCGATGTTTCAAATTTATTCGCTAATGTTTTTATTTTGTGAGCAAAAACAAACAAAAAAAATCAATAAAAACCAAAATTAAAAAAAACATTTATTTCTGCCTTCCCCCTTTCCTACGTGTTGTAAGAATTGGAATTTGTTGGGTTCTTCTTTTTCCCTTTCGGGTCGGTTTCAATCCGTTATAGTTGTTTCTAGGGGTTGTCTTCTGGTAATGGAGTTGCCCTCTAGGCAAGGAATAACCCCCGTGAGTTGGTGTTGTTATTAACATTTTCCTTTCGCCAAATAACAGTTATTATTATCCCTTTGCTAGCAACACCGTCCTCCGCAGCACTACTTCGGTTATGCCCCTTTTTCCCCACTTACGATGATTATTACTAATTATTACTAATTACTCTGCATAATTATCTACCCCCTACTTTAACTGATTAACTATATTTTATCTGCTTATTCTATCCTATTATCTACTAATTGGTCAGGTGCCTATTGTAAATAAATTCACTCCTAAATCTATTTTCTTAGTTTACTTTTATCTAATGGAATCAATTAAAATTGGTGAAAATTGAAGTACTGAAAAGAACTACATGAAATAATGAAATCAAATGGTGCAAACTCTTAAATGGTTCTTGTTCTTAAATGAAATCAAATGGTGTACACTCTTATTTACTTAAACAACCATCTTCGTTTTGTTACAATTTAGGTTGTAATCGGGTTACTAGTTCATTAATCGGATGCTCCAGCTTCTCAACCTCTATCTGGTTTTAGGCATTGGAGTTGAAAGGACGCTCCGCACTGGCTTCTGCTAGTTGGTTGTGTACTTCAGCACTGACTTCTGCTCGTGATTTGGGCACCACCGTACCGGTTTCCGCCCGTTGTTTGCGCACCTCCCTAAGTGTTGATTCGTGTAGCACCTCAATGGTTGGTCTTTGAACCACGTGCTGCACCGATGTATTAATTGGTCGTTTCGTCTTATGCCGTATGTAAAGGACTACTAGTATTATCATAAGCATCGTTCCAAATGTTGCAGATGCGCCTGCTATCTCGAATATCTTTTGTTTTAGTTGAATTGTATTCGTCAACTCTGCATGTTCTATCTCCGCTTGTAGCTCGGCTAAATCTTTCTCTCCTGCCTCCAGTGTAAGCCTGGTGTGATCCGTTATAACGAGCGGCAGTAGGTGCGTTTCGCTCCTCGTGCCTATTGTTGAGTTTATTACGCTGGCTTTTAGGAACGATATTAACTCTGCATGATCTATCCTGTTATTTATTTGGTTTAAACTGCTTGTTCTGTGTTCTTCGAACTCTATGGTGCTGTCGTGATTTTTTATTGTGCACCTCTGTGTAATTGTTAGTAATCCCAATCCCTCCAGTGATATTGTGTTGGCTCCCGCTCCGCACGTTGTTTCGAATGTGTGGGTACGTCGGAAATTGTATAACCATTTGTTGGGGGTGTTCATTTTCACTAATACTCCTTCACTCGCTGGGGTTGCCGTGGCGATGCATACGTTTTTTATATTCGCATTATTGTGTTGTTGTAATGCTATTTCGCACGTTGGGTGTCTACCGCTTAATTTCTTCCCGTTACTCCTGCATACTATTATATTATTTTCGGTTGTCCATGTGTTCCCTCTTGTTTCACCGTTTACGAGGCTGCAGGTATCTAGATCATGTTTTGTCATGCCCAGTGATGCCAGAAGTAGGGAAAATTCCCTACAAGTAGGTTTTTTTGACTTAAAAACAAGAGCGTAGGGAAATAGGGACAGATTTTTCATATTCGACCAAAAGTAGGGATTTTTTTGTTTTTAATTTTTAAAATAATTTTCCTTTCTAAATCCTTCGGAAACTGATTGATTGCAAAGATTTTAAGTGCAATCAAAATCATTTTGAAAAGTTTAATTCAAATGTTCTTTATGATTAAACTTTTTTTTTGTTTATTTTTATTTTTTTATAGAATAATCTATAATTTAAATGAATTGTTATTTTTGTTTTAGTTATTTTAAATGACTTTTATTTAAATGAATTTTTTTATAGAATAATCTATAATTTAAATGAATTGTTATTTTTGTTTTAGTTATTTTAAATGACTGATTTTTAATCCTTAAAGACTGTAGTTTGTGTTCCTTTAATACTAATAAATATACAAACTTTAACTTTAAATGTAATATACTATAATTAACTTTAAAAAACTATCTTTATATTTGTAGGGAAAATTGTAGGGAAAATTTAATAGCCATGTAGGGAAAAAAGGGATTTTTTTTTTGCTCGCGTAGGTTTTTTTGAAAATATCATCTGGCATCACTGGTCATGCCCACGAATTGCCATTCTTCCTTTGCTTCGGCTATGTACTCGAAGGTTGGCTTTACTGTTAGGTCGTATGTGGTATTTGTAAATAGTACAACTTGGTATACTTTGTATATTGTGTACAGGTCCTCCTCTGGTAGTGGTATAGTTATTTTGATCACCGTTTCCCCCGAACTTGTTAGCGTATTTACCCTTGCTAGTTGGTGTATTCTGAACGCATCACTTAGTAACCATTTCGCTTTGTTTGTAAGATCCAACTTTTTTATTTGGTCCTTCAGGTCTACCTCCCGTAATAATGAAGGGTGTAGTGTTCCTCTGTACAAATCATCCAACATCTGCATCTCCAACTCCTGTTTTCCCTGTATCTCCACTAGGGTGGCCTGTATTGTGGCTTGGATTTCTATTGTGTGTAATAGGTATTCTACTTGCGCTATTTTCTGTTCGTTTCGATTGTTTATTGCTATTTGATTATTTATGGTGTTAGCTAGATCCCTTTGTAGTCTGTCTATTTCTGCTGCCGATTGCTGTAACGCTGAGGTGGTTCTGTTGATTGTTGTTTTCATTATACTGACTTGCTGCTTCAAAATCTCATATGTTTCTGCTTGTTTGTTATTAATTTTTTCCAAATGGTTATGTATTTCCGTGTCGTCCTTTTGAATCATTGTTCCAAAGGCCCAGTTCAGCGCCTCTCCCACAAAGTCTAGGGATCTTCTATTCCGTTTCTGCGTTTTGCTAGGGTGATTTATAATGTCCTCGTTAATGTTTAGTTGCTTAACGGTCGCCTTCAACGGCTGGTTCAAGTTTAGGCAGGCTTCCTTGAAATTGTTTATTTCTATTTGTCTGTTTAAATTTTCGCAAATGTTGTGCATGTTATCTACGTATTCTTCCAATTCGTTTATTATCCCCTGGAAGTCATTACGTTCTATTTTTGCTCGGAATATAAAATTTCATCAGTGTTTCCACTGATTCTTACCTCGATAAAATTTTAATTTCATATTACCCTATCCTGTGTTAAGCTATTGTATCTTCCTTCCAATAATGTGCCTATTATGGTTCGATTGACTTAATTTAATTCTCTGATTATTCCTATAAAATTCTCCTGGTTTACGTGCTCTAATGATTACTTACATAATTATATAGTTAATCCTATATTCCTATTTAATTGCTATTATATAACTTAAGTAAGTTACTGTGGAATGGCTTTTCCCTTCCCTTAATATTTAAAACTGCAGTAATTGGACTTTTAATTCCTACTACCTTATATGGCCCTATCCATATGGGAGAAAACTTATTTTTCCTAGTTTGATTCTTAATTAGTACATTATCTCCTACCTTAAATTCTACTTAATTCAATTTATTATCGTATTGCCTTTTCGCTACCTTTTTTGCTAGATCCTGATTCTTTCTCACGATTTCGTGAGCTCTTTGTATTTGAAATTTCAATACTTTATTTGGATCTTCGGCATTATATACCGGACTACACTTCCTTTTTAAGTTAGTCGGCATTTCTGTATCGAAACCAAACAAAGTACGGAATGGCGTTTGCTTCGTCGTAATGTGGGGTGTGTGGTTATGAACATGCATAGCTCCAGTTAACCATTGATCCCAATTCGACCAGTCTTCTTTAGCAAAGCTACGTAAATATTCCGCTAAAGGTCTGTGGCTTCTTTCTAATGAGCCGTTAGCTTGTGGATGATAAGGCGTTATGTGTAATTTTATAATACCTAATAATTTGCAAGTGTCTGAGAACAATTTCGAAATGAAATTAGTTCCGTTATCTGTAATTAGAATTCTAGGAATTCCGTAACGCGTAATAATTTCATCGTAGAAAGCCCTGGCAGCAGTACTTGCTTCCGCGTCTGGGATCGCTGTACATGCCATAAATTTTGAAAAATCATCTTGGAATATTAAAATATATTTGTTACCGGATACGGTTTCTGCTAGAATAGCTACTATATCCATGTAAACTTTGTCGAATGGCCGCATTGGTGTATCTGTTAGGGCATTTTCGTCAATTTTGAGCTTTTATTCGCTTGGCATTTCGGGCAGTTTTTGATGAATTCCTTTACTTGTCTTTGCATCCCTGGCCACCTATATTGTTGCCTGATTCTTAGGTAAGTTTTCACTGCTCCCTGGTGACCTCCTAATGGTGTGTTGTAAAAGTCCTTTATAACTGTTTCTATTTGGTTTGGGTTTTCTAATGGAATTGTGTTATCCTTTTGTGTTTTGCCAGTAGTGTCAGGTTCTACAGGCGTCTGACTTGTGCTTGTTTTATCACTACTCCCTTGGGTCTTCCTTTCTTTTGTTTTAGAGCGGGTCTGGACCGCTGTTACTGTATTCCGATTTTGAGGAATTCTACTCAATGCGTCTGCGTTTAAATTTTTCTTGCCTGGCTTATATATGATTTCGAAATCGTATTCTGATAATTTATGCCTAAATATCGCCAGTCTTGAAGTTTGATCTTTTAAGTTTGCTATTCCCTTTAATGGCTGATGGTCAGTAAAAATTTTAAAATGTCTGCCTAAGAGATATGCTCTGAAGTTTTTTGTTGCCCACACAATGGCTAAGAACTCTTTTTCTATAGTTGAGTAACGCTTTTCTGCGTCGTTCAAGGCTCTGCTCGCAAAGGCTATCGGCCTATCTTCGCCTATTTTACCCTGAGAAAGTACCGCGCCTAACGCTTCGTTACTGGCATCAGTAGTTAGTATGAATTCTTTTTCAAAATCCGGATATGCCAAAACCGGTGGTGTTATTATCGCCTTCTTCAATGATTCGAACGCTTTCTGGCATTCTTGTGTCCAGATAAACTTGGCGTCTTTACGTAGTAGTTTGTTAATAGGCAGTGCTATCTTTGCTGTGCCCGGTATGAATTTTCTGTAATAATTCACTAGTCCTAAATATGCCTGCACCTCCTTTCTATTTTTAGGCGGCGGAATGCTCTTAACGCATTCCACTTTGCTGGGGTCGGGGAGTGCGCCCTGATCTGTGCATTTATGTCCTAAATAAACGATTTCTCTTCTTAAAAATCTGCATTTTCCTGTATTAAGTTTTAGATTATGTTCACGTAATTTTTGTAATACTGAACATAACCTTTGTTCATGTTGCTTCAAATTCCTACCGTAGATAACTATGTCATCTAAATAAACAAAACAGTCTATTCCTTGTAGACCTGTTAGGATATGATTCATTATCCTTTGAAATGTCGCTGGGGCTACTGTTAGCCCAAATGGCATTCGATTGAACTCGAAGTGCCCTAGTCCTGTACTGAATGCTGTTTTCTCCTTGTCCATGTCATCGACTAAAACTTGGTGATATCCGCTTGCCAAATTTAGCGTTGTAAAATATCTGCTATGGCCTAATTGCTCTAAAATTTCGTCAATACGAGGAATGGGAAAAACTTGTTTAATCGTGGCTTCATTCAGTTTTCTGTAATCTATCACTAGTCTCCATTTTTTCTCCCCGTCCTTGCCACTTTTCTTGGGCACTAAAAGTAACGGTGAATTCCATGGTGATGTGCTATGTGTAATTATGCCATCATCTAACAGTTTGTTCACTTGTTTATTTATTTCCTCTCTATGTATTTGTGGTAATCTATATTGTTTTCTATTTATTGGCGGTTGATCTGCGCCTGTTGGAATTTCGTGTCTTAATACGTTTGTAAATGAAAGTTCGTCTCCTTCTAATATAAAGATGTCATGAAAAGATTTTACTATTCCTTCTATTGAATTCATTTCTTCCATATTCAAATCTTTATCTAACTCAATTTCATTGAGCAATTTATTTATTCTTCCTTTGGCATCTATTTTGCCTATGTTATTTATTGACTTTGCAGTACTTTGTATTGTGTACTCGTCAAAATTTGTGAATTTTGGTTTAAATTCGCTATTTATTTCATAATCATACTCCGTCGTATTTAATATTGGAGCATAAACTGTGTTATCTTTCACCTTTACTAATGTGTCCGCTATATAGATTCCTGGATCTATTTCTTCTTTATGAATTACCACATTCGTAAATTTTGTACGAAGTTTTAATGGTACTATCGTAATTGTTCTTGCATCAACTGGTATGTAGTGTTGTTTGCTTTCCTCTTCTATCTGCTCGATAGTTTTTATCGGTAATTCTAAAATAAGCTCTTTCCTTTCATTGAAGAGTGTTAAAATCTTTTCTATTGTATTTATAATGGAGTTGTTCCACAAATTATCTCTTCCTAATATGCCGTCTGCCGGTACTCCTTGTTTCAGTGACACAACGTGTAGCGTTAAACGTAAGGACTGTACCTCATTATGACACATAGTAATTGATCCTTCTATTGTCACACAACCTCCAAATGCTCCGCTTAAGTCTTTCCTATTCGACTTGTCTATTACTGTGCTATATTTTATTGCACATTTCTTTATCAGGCTTGTATCTGCTCCTGTATCTACCAGTAAAATGAGTTTTCCATTTATCGCCTCTGCGCAATGTAATTCGATGAACACGTCATATAGCTGGGTTTGATTGCAGTTAGATACTCCTGTTTCTTCTAATATTTTCTAACTCCTTCATTGAGCAAGTTACGCTTTGGTTTAAATTTAGTTTTTTCTCGTTCAATGTAATTGGCATCTCTAAATCAACTGTTTCTCCAAACGTATGATTTTTCTCTGTGACGTTGTTTCCTTTATTATTATTGGTCTTCTTCAACTTGATATTAAGTTTTAAGTCTTTTGAAGTTTGTAACGTTTCAACAATCGCTTCTGATGTCGGACTTACGGTTACCACTTTAATTGTTAAAGTTGGTAACGTATCCACAATCGGTTTGGATGTATGAATTACTGCTACTCCTTCATTTGGCCTTAAATTACTAATACTTTCGGGTTCCCAGATTATTGGCCTATTCTGGGCCCTTGGCAGTTTCCCGGACTGTTGCCTTGGGACTTCTCCCAACTCTTCTTTGCATAACATTCGAGTGTCTTGTGTCCTACCTTTCTGCACCATTCACATTGAGATTGAGCCTTTTGTATTCCGTTCGCTGGATTCGGCTTCTGCTTTCCATACGCCTGTTTCTGCCAATTCCGTTGGTCTTGGGTGGGTTGCCAATTACGTTGTACTTGGTTTGGTTGCCAGTTTTGTTGTGGTCGGTTTGTTTTCCAGTTTTGTTGTACTTGATCCTGGGTGTGGGGCATTTGATATTTCTTATTTGCCCCACTTCCTTGGCTTTCCTTTTTGCTACACCTCCAGTTCGTTTCGTGTCCATATTCTAGACACTTTTGGCAAAACGGCGTGTTTTCCCTAATCAAACACTTTTCTCTAGTATGCACACGTTTATTGCAGAATGAGCAAATTATTTTCTCCTGTGGCGCTCTCGAGACGTTCTGCCTTTCTTCTGGTCTTTTATACTCCACGCGATTTTGTACAGGAGGTCTTATGTTGGGTTCTACCGAATTCATATTAATTGTTGGTTGATGTATGGAGTTACTTCTTTGTATCTCGACTAGTGTGTTCACTGCTATTTCTACCATTTCCTCGATACTTTTTCCTGTGACACTTAGCATGTGGATTCGTAAGATTGCATCTTTTAACCCTGTTCTAAACGCCATATTTGCTGATGTTTCTGCCATAGATACAAGTGCGCTGTCACCTTCTCCTTTGTATGTATCTTTTATTACCTGCAACACTTGCGCTTTTTTCGTATTTAGGCGTCTTGCGAACTGCCGAATATCCTCATTGTATAGTTGGCTGCAATTCTGAAGTTCTGCCAACGTCACGTCTAATGAAACTGTTGGTAGGTAGGCCCTTCGTATCACCAGGTATAATTCTTCCAGGCTGTTAAAACGTTGTGTGCCTACAAGATCATAAGCGTCTCCGTATAATCTTTGTTTTATACAATCAATGTAAATTTTTTTATTAGCTGGAGTCGCTTCACTTGCAGCTAACTCACAAGCATGTATAAATTTATACACCTCACCTCTCAAATCTGGTGACTGTGTTCCTGAAAACAGTGGAACAATACTGCTTGTTATTTTGGCTATTTCTGCTATACCCATCTTGCTGTGATCTGCCGCTGGTTGCTTATATGTAGGGAATGAAATTGGATTAAATTCCTTTGGACTGGGTGCGGGGGGGGTTGGTTCCTTATGGTATAGTGATTGTTCGTGCGCTAGCTCTATTTCCTGTTTTAGCCGTCTGTTTTCCTCTTTTAGTTCTTGGATTCTGGAATGCGCATTTTCTAAAGATGCACAGTCTTCTCTTGACTTTTGTGCTGATTCCAGTTCTAACGTTTTATTTAAGGTTTCTTCTGTTAATCCTTCGTCATTCAGTAATTTTCTTAGGTGTTCGTTCTCGTCTTCCAAAGTCTTTATTATTTTTTCTTGAAAATGTTTTTCGTTTAGATAAGCATCGTATTTCTTTTTTAACGCGTTAAATTCTGACGAATAGTCCCTTATAATAACTCAGTGTTTTGCGTTTGTTTATTTGTTTATTATTCTTTATTTCTTTTTCTTCGCTAGGACTATTACACCGAATATCTCTTATGTATTTATTTTAAATCTAAGAATCTACTGTAGGAGAAAATGTTATAGGTATGTTGGTAGTGTATGTTTTATATTATACGCATAAATCATTATATTTGTTAAATTATCGCTGTTATTGTCTTCGCGTATATTTGTGTTAAATAAGAAAAATGAAATTTAAATGAAATTAAATTAAATTAAATGTATGGTATATTTTATTATGTACGGTAGTGTATGCAGGTATGTGTGTGTGATACTGTTGCCCGCGTGCTAGCCTGACGACAAACCGCCGATCTAGTGTACCAGGATCGTGACGTTCGCGTGGTAGCGTATCGTCAGGATAAAGGATTCTACATTTGACGCAGACGTTCACGTGGAAGTTTAACGTCTGGATTCAGGATACTAAGGATTCTACGTTGGACGCAGACGTTCACGTGGAAGTTTAACGTCTGGATTCAGGATACTAAGGATTCTACGTTGGAGGCAGATGTTCACGTGGAAGTTTAACGTCTGGATCAAGGATACTAAGATTTCTACGTTTGAGGCAGACGTTCACGTGGAAGTTTAACGTCTGGATCAAGGATACTAAGGATTCTGGGATCAAATACTTAAAAAGTTCACTTACCGCTTCGGTCGATGTCTTCCAAGAAAGTGACTTTGCCCTGGTCGGTGGCTCCTTTTATATCCCAAGGATAGCGGTACTTGGCTACCTTTTTGTTGTTCTCCGGGTCAGTGCTCCTTTGACCTTGGCCTTGCGTGGCCTTGACTTACTCTGCTTGTCTGTTTCTTTGTTGCAGTAGCGGCTCCAGTTTTTTTGGAAGTGTACGTTGTTGTTTGGTTTGCCAAACTTATGTTTGTTGTTGTTTGGCGAACATTTCCATCGCTGATCACCTTTTTGGTTCCCGGCTCGCAGAATTCGTCGATGCACTTTTATGTATAATTGTCATTGCTGCATTTCTATGTGCTTTGAAGGTTGCTCCACTAATCCCCTTTGTGTGTTTGTTGTAAATTTCTCTCTGCTGTGTTGTTGTTGTTGTTGGTCTTAATGCAATATTCTTTTACTCCTTTGTAAATTTGTTGTAAACCGATTCTCTGCTGCGATGTTGTTGTTGTTGGTATTTTTTGTTTATTGCAAAAAATATTCTGCTAATCCCCTTAGTGTATTTGTTGTCGGGTTCTTTGCACTTGTTGGTATTTTTTCCTAAAGGAGTTCATTATTATATATTTGTGCAATGTAACTTACCCGTGGTAGTTGGTGTAATTTTCTATTTTGATGTTTGTCGTTTTCTGTCTTCCCGCTTCGTGCATGTTTTTGTTGTTAAAACAGTGGCTATGTACTTAAGTTTGTGGTTTTGTCTAGAACCGGTTTTCATTCGGCTATTTTTTTGTTGTTGTTGTTGCTCTTGTAGCTATGTATTTTTTTCTTGTTATTTATTTTGCTTCACTCCCAGCTATGATCTTCGATATTCGATGCGTGATGTTCGAAGTTGCTTCGTCTGTTTGCGGTTCGACGTCGTTCTGTTTGCTTGCGGCTCGACGTCGTTTCGTTTGTTTTACGATTTGATGTTTTGCAAGTGTTGTGCCGTATTTGCAAATTGTTTTGCCGTGTTTGCAAATGTTTTGGCGTATTTGCAAATGTTTTGCCGTGTTTGCAAATGTTTTGCCGTGTTTGCAAATGTTTTGCCGTGTTTGCAAATGATTTGCCGTGTTTACAAATGTTTTGCCGTGTTTGCAAATGTTTTGCAGAATTAATTCCACCTCAAGTTGGGACCGCGCAACTCGAGGTTACTGCATCCCTTGAAAGCGGTTTTCAGGGGAGCAGCTCAGATGGGGTGTAGGCCTGGTTCTACACCCGTTGTAAGGAAAATTGTATTTTCCTTACAAATTCCTCTATGACTGCGTCTGCTTTTTCTAAACTTGATGTTTCTCCTAGGGCTTGTATTTTAGTCTGGATTAGCGCCAAATTTTCTTTATTGGAAACTGTGGTTTTCAGAATGTTCCAAAGTTTTGATGCAAATTCTTCTATTTGCCTTTTCAAAATTTGTGGGTCTTTTCTAAGGCTAAATATGCTTGTTCCTGTAGCGATTCGGCCATTTTCCTATACTTATTGTTGTAAGTAGAAATTTTTAGAATCAATTAAAACTTTAATTGATTCTCTACAAGCAATTAACTTCTACTTATTCAGCTTTAATACGACTCATTGACACCCTTTGGCTGAACACGTTGTAAACATTCGTACATTCGTACGCTTATATTCGTATATATATACATATATTATTATTATATATTTTTTTTTGTGTAATTCGAGCTTGTGACTCAATTGTGCTCGCCTGGTGCCTGACGTAATTTTGTTTTTATTACTTGTTTTTGTTTTTTTGCTTTGTTAGCGTTTTTTTCTACCAATTGCCGCTCGCTAGCAATTTTGGCGCTTCTGCTCTTGCTTGAAGTTCAAGTTCAAGTTTGTGACCTACTTCTTGTTGCAATGAGTTTCTTGCAATTGAAGCAGAATCTACTTTATTTATTGTCTTGCAGCTATCGCTGGTAGCCTGGTTGCTATTAATTAATTTGTTATTAAAAAATACTAACGGATTTGTTTGTTGTATCCATTTATTTATTCTTTTCCAAAACTTAAACATAGACCTTATTTCAAATGTGTTTTCTACAGGTGGTTGTGCCTAACAAGCTCAAATTTGTTCTTGATTTGCCCATCAAGTTTATTAAAGTTTTCACTTAACCAAAACTATTATTTAGACATGAGTTGTCAATAATCTTTCAAAATTTTTCAATTTAAATTCTAATTCTTTATAAATTAACCAAAAATTTTCTATTCATACCCGTTCCAACATTTCAAGTACCATCTTTAATTTTATTTGCATAATTTTGTATGTATTAAATTTTAATTTATATAATTTATATAATTATATAATACACGTTCCGATGACACTGATATTGATTCTTTATTTTTTATTCGTTTATGGTTTTTTTTAAAAAGAACATTTTTATTTATTTTTAATTTATTTTATACTTCACTACGAAATAAAAGAAAAAGCGATCCTTGGATCGTAAAACCGGCTGCGCCAAAATGTTGTATGCCCTCCTGTATCCTACCGGCTGCGCCAAAATGTTGTATCTAGTTCCTCCAGTAGGATACTAGAACAAACTTAATGTCGTAGATCCTTCCTCGAGAAGGATCACTGACAGTGCTGTTAGCTGATGGGGGTTTCCGTCGTTGACCCTTCGACGCGAAGGATCACGGACGATTGTGCCACGGGCAAGGATCTGCCGACTTTGTGGTCTTACCATTGGGATCCGGCAACCTGCCGTAATGGATCCCCTCGCCTATTTACCACGGGCACCAAGGTGCCGCCTTTGTGGTCCTTTAACCTGTCGGGCAATACTGCCGTCTTTCGACAGGTGCTGAAAATAAAGACTTGGATTATGGTTCTTACTTTTATTTATTTCCAGTAATTATCCAGGGACACTCGATGTACTATTATGACTGCGATTCACGCTTGCTATATTGCTTCCACTCTTTTCAATTCTTGTGTAACTTAATAACAACTGCCTTCTTTCAATCCGAAAGCTGGGTTTATATCTCTTCTGAGATTCGTTGTTGGCCAGAATCATTTCCGCATCGTTTTGCAATTATCTCAAGAATTATTTTTGATACTCATTGCGAATTTTGGAATGCGATCAAGTTCGCGCGCTGTTCCACTTATTGGAATGCGATCAATTTCAGCTTTTATCTGGGCCACAGTGGTGTGTGATTCACTTGTACTTTCGAGCTTCACAATTAAAGTGCAGCCTAGAAGTATGTGTTACCACAAGTATGTGTTACTACTGGGCCGAAAGGTATGTGGTGATAACAACGTTAAGCGTTGTTATTACCAAAGCAATGATTCTGACCTACAACACTATGAATGTAGACACACTGTTTGGAATATAATTCCAGAATAAGTACAAAGGTTTTTCTTGAAAATATGTAATATTATTGATCCGATTATATAATAAATTAATTTTTCTGATAGAACAATGAATGAATGAATCAAAAGACAAAAAAAACCCGAGATCTTTTTTTAAAGGAATATTTTAATTTGTTTCTTTTTTAGAGTAGTTTTTTCTTATAATTAACTTTTCAGGAACATACTCCGGCCTTGAGACTCGAAGACTATCGAGGCTCAACAATTTCTATAGGCAATACACATAATCGTTGAACCGATCGCGTTATCGTATTCTTGCCGGTCCAGAGGGATACGTTACGAACTAACCCATCCATGCCAGGATGTACTCCAATGACTCTCGCCGTCTTCCACGGGGTTGGTGGCAGCACGCCACCAGATTTAATGGTTACAAGATCTCCTATTTTTTAAGAAAGGAATTTTTAAGAAGGAGAATAGGAGTTAAGAAATTCATGTCCTGGGGATCAGCACTTTGGGCACATAGAGGACGAGAATTCAAGATCGCTCCGATTTCAGCCAAAAGTTTTTGAGTGTTCTCTATGGTTAACAAACGTGCTCCTATTACGCGTCGAAGATGCTGCTTAGCAGGCTTAATAGCCGCTTCCCATAGACCACCTTGGTGGGGCGCTGCCGGGGTGATAAAGTGCCATTGTGTCTGACGATCTGAGAGTTGGTCAAAGAAATCCGAGCTTCGCCATGATTGAAGCATTTGACTCAGTTCTTTCTCAGCACCTACAAAATGCATTCCATTGTCGATTCAAAGGTGTGCACAGTGACCATAACGCGAAGTGAACCGTATGAATGCCATAATAAATGCCTTTGTAGTTAAATCGGAAACCAATTCCAAATGCACTGCCTTTGAGACCATGCATACAAACATAGCTATGTATCCTTTTACAATAGCATTACCCCTTCTGCGATCTGGACGAACATTTATAGGTCCCGCGTAATCAATATCCGTATGAAGAAATGGTCGTGCAGGGCGCACGCGGCAACTTGAAAGATCGCCCATCATTTGCTCGCTAGTTTTAGCCTTCATCCTTTCACAAACTATACAGTTACGTACTATTGTCCTTGTCAACGATCGGGCACCTATCACCCAGTATCTTTTCCTCAAAGCAGCTACAAGTTGCTGTGCCCCGCAGTGTAACAGTTTTATATGCATGTCTCGAGATAGCAACCATACCAATCGTCCTTTTCCCGGTAATATCACAGGATTGCATTGAAGACCCGTTAAATCTGCATTCTGCAACTGTCCACGCATATGCAGTATATCACCTTCCAAAAATGGAGTTAACGCCTTCAACCTATTTGAGATACAGCCCTTTGCATTATTCTGCATCAACCTCAAGTCTTCTGAGAAATGGTCCTGCTGCTCTTGCCGAATCCAGTGATTAAGGGCAACCTGCAATTCTACCACAGTTAGTTGAGACTCCGTTGTTTCTGTAACCGGAAGCTGACAATTGCGTATAAATCTAAAAATTCACACAGTCACGCGAGTCAATCGATTTATTGAGGAATATCGGTACAGAAGGGATTGCTCTTGTATTTGTATTGCATTTATACTAGCCACTAACTGATATTGGGACGATTTTATACCACGACACACAACTACTCCGATCGCCTGTTCTCCTACTGCAATCGAAGATGACGCGTTATTTATTGGCGTCCGCCGGCATTTACTATCTACTTAACATTTCGTGCTTGTTGAAATATTTCCCGGATCTGGAATGTTGAAGGAAAGCTGGACCCTTCCACCATAATCTACAAGAGCCTAAATCCTTAATTGACAGCCCTCTGTAAATAAGATCTGCAGGATTTACGTCTGTTGGTACATACTACCATTCGATATTTGGTAAATTTGCCTTTATCTTGCTTACACGATTAGCCACAAACTGCTTGAGTATACCGATATTGCTCCTTAACCAGCAGAGGGCTACCATTGAATCCGACCAGCATGTAGTTGAAACCACCTCCATTCTATATTCTTCCACGCAATAAGACTGCACGCGACGCATCAGGTCACTAAGAAGTGCAGATTCGATGCGATCTGGCAATCAAACTGAAGTAAAATATAGATTGCCGCTCCATAAGCTTGCATAGAAGCATTCGCAAATCCATGCAACATGACCTTGCATTCTCGTTTAAAGCCTAACCAACGTGGAATACGAAAGGTTCTAAAATCCCTCAGATGAGAATAAACCACTTTCCATTCCTTATTTACAGACTCTGGTAACATGGAATCCCAACCAATTCTAGACTTCCAAATCTGCTGTAGTACTAATTTCGACTTTATAACGAACGGTGACATTAATCCGTCCGGATCATAGAGTCGTGCTGTGACGCCCAAAACAGAACGTTTAGTCCATCCACTGGAGGGTGCTGTTATCGGCTCTATCCTAACTGTGAGTTCATCTGTGGATGTGTCCCTTCGTAATCCTAAAACTGACGTTTCTGAGTTAGATTTCAGCATTGCTTCAGCATTCGTAGACTGCTGACTTAGACGTCTCTCTATTAGCCCTGAATTAGAACGCCATTTCGTGACACAAAACCCTCCACATGCCAGCAATTTCTGCATCTCTTGACATAATTTCAGCAATTCCTTATCTGTATCAGCTCCAGTCATACAGTCATCGACATAAAAATTCTTTAAAATAGCTTCCGAACCCAATGGCCATTTGCTTGCATTGTCTCTGGCAAATTGCTGCATTGCTCCAATTGCGCAAAATGTCGCAGAGGCCATTCCAAATGTGACTCCTGTGAGCCAAAACTCGGAAATTTTTCCCGATTCATCCTGCCAAAAAATCCTTTGTAAATCCCAATGCTTTGGTGCAATTTTATTTTCTTTTGGACATCATTTAATGATAACCCTGACTCCGAACGACACGAGGGATCGAATACTACGCGGAATTTCTTCAATACTGCATGATGTGGAATATAATAAACTGGACCTACTGGTGGTCTGGTCGCTGGCTGTAACCAATCGTTTTCAACATATTCCTCAATGAATGCATGGTACTTCTGTCGTAATTCAGGGTCTCCATTCAAAAGTCGTTCCATATGTAGGAAACGTTGTAATGCAATAACTCTATTCGATCCAATATGACTCCAATTTTCTCTGAGTGGAATTTGAAGAATATACCGACCAGTTTGTTCATCAATGCAATGAGTTTCCCGAAAATGAGTTTCACATTGTTGCTCTTCTGCTGTCCAGACCGTACTATCATTGGGAAAACTCTCTGAATCAAAGGACCTTTGTAGGCATCGCTCAAGAATCGTATCTTTTCCAATTTCATTGTCATCTCCTTCATTGACGGTCGCTGATAAGTAAGTTGTTCCTGTTATAGTACCGACAAATAAAAACCATCCTAACTTGGTTTCTTGTGCTAGAAGACCTGAAGCCAAATGATATATGCTTTCTTGTAATAGATGAGCCCATACACCTACGCCTAGTAGAATTTGAATGGGCCCTAGTTGATCAAAGGTTGGATCAGCTAACCGTACGGAAATAGATTTTGGCAAATGCTGGTCATCTAGACGCATCTGCGGCAGAAATATATGTCCCAAAACCGTATGCACAACCAAGCATGTGATATACATCAAAGGCTCTTCGTTATAAATGGACTTTAACCAACCGGAAACAGATCTATCACATTTTTGAATCGATGCGCCGGCAACAGGAATCACATTGGTTGAGGACCGATGAGAAGGAATTCGGTAGTGCTAGACCAGGACTTTTCCAATAAGATTGATCTGAGCGCCGGTATCACACATAGCCCTCATAGCCACCGCTTTCCAATTTGCCCCGAGGCTGTCTTCCACGTTAAGTCTTGGTTGCTATTGTTCATTCATGGGGTTACCGAAACAGATATCTTCGGTAGTAACTGTAGGCGCTGCCACTCGTTTTGATGACCCTGGCCCTTCATTGATGTCACCAACAAACAACCTGGGACATAGGATACTATTATGAGGTGCGTGGAAGCACCGAGGGCATTTGGTTCTTATACAATTTTTCGCCACGTGACCGCCACGAAGACAATTTTTACATAAGCCGAGTTTGAGAATCCGTTGACCCCTACGATCACGATTCATCCGCAATATACCCTGACTTCGATGAATGGCATGATTTCCGAAACAGTTTAAGCATGGCACAATGTGGCGGTCACTTCCCAGTGTGCCGATCAGCAGCTCAAATGGCATTTTATACCCGCTGCCGCGCCTCATATGGGTGGTCTGTGGGAAGCCGGCGTTAAAAGCTTCAAACTCCACTTCCGAAAGTGTGCCGGCAACATGCACTTCACCTTTGAAGAGTTCGCTACTATACTCTCCAGAATCGAAGCCTGCCTCAACTCGAGACCACTTAGCAGCGTTTCCGACGATCCATCGAATCTCCAGCCTCTAACGCCCGGCCATTTCCTCATCGGTGGCCCTCTTCTGGCCCCCGCTGAACCGGCGATACTAAACTCCCCCCTCAAGATTGTTAACAGATGGCTCAAAGTGAAAGCCATCTATCAACAATTCTGTACTCGACGGAAACATGAGTACCTCACCGAACTACAAAAACGCAGCAAATGGAAGGTACCCCAACCGGACCTTAAAGTTGGGGATCTTGTCGTCTTACGCGATGACAACCTCCCCCCAACACAATGGAGACTCGGTCGCGTGACCCACCTTTATCCCGGTGCCGACAAGAGAACACGCGTCGCCGACATCCGAACCGAGAAAGGAACCATTACTCGTCCCCTCAGTAAATTAACGGTACTCCCCTCTTAAGATCGCATCTTAAGGATCTATTCGCACCCCGGCGAACACTCCCCGTCACTGTCATTACAGTGTCCCCATCATAAGCTCCAACCCCAGCGAGCGCCACACTCTCCAGTGTGCCCCCCTCACATATTCGTGCAACCGTCTGCACTCCGTCTGGTCACTCCCACCCCTGCCCAACCCGATGATTTAAACCCCAAATCATCGCGCATCCGTGACTAATGCGAAACCCCCTTCTTCGTGTGTCTCTAACCTGAGCAAAGTTGCAGTACTGCAAGGCGGGCGGTATGTTTACGCCAAACACTCATTCTGACTCGAACGCATACCCCAGCGCTACTCTTTCGCCCTCCTAGAGAGGGCAGCGCCATCTACTCCCCTGTAGATGTAAATGCATTGCACTTCGGTCAGCGCAGCCAACCTCCCCGACTGCGACCTGTCAACTCTTGACAGGTCAATTTGAGTTTTTGATGACTTCCGCCCCCAAGCGGAAGTTAACCTTCACTTACTTTACTTTCGTGACTTGAACTGTGCCGTGCGATCGCCATTAGAACAACGTTCCTATACTGTGATTTCTCTAGGCGAGTGTATATCACCATAACCACCACCACACTCATCCACACAACTATCACACTCATCACCATCATCACACTCATTACCATCACCACACTCAACACCTTCACCACAATCATCACCACGGACATCAATATCATCCACCATCATCACCAACGACATCCTCATCGACACCAAACCATCGGTGAGTTTTTTAATCCACCTGTCACTCTTAATATTATATTATATATATATATATATATATATATCGGTGTGTTGCGCTTACCTGCGCACACATCCCCCACACAAACATTTGGTCCTTCGAGCCGGATTCCCTTCCGACCACTCGATCCCCCTGTATATAATATATAATAAGCCCCCCTCCCCCCCGTTTTCAAACACCAAATTACGTTCACGTAATATTGGTAAAAAATTGTCGATCACTTCGACGTCGTGCGTGTTTATATATCACACATTAGTGAATATATCCCCCCGTACCCTCCTTTCGTGTGTTTCAGTACACCAAGCAGAAACACGTTCAGTGACGTCAGGTGTTTTCTGTACTCGACGTACAAAACACGTTCCGTGACGTCACGACTACATACAATAGCTGCGTTCCTTTTTCCTAATCTAATCCTGATTTAAAATGGAACGCCAAGTGAAGTCACATGCAGATGTGCCCACAAAATCACACAAAAAAAGGTTGTGTCATGAAATATCAATATAAATTAAAATATTTTCCCGATTTATTTCAACAGCGCTTAAAGTGTTTTTTCCAAAGTTTAATTCACGCGAATTAAACTAAAATATTTTCCGGATTTATTTCAGCCGCGATTTGAAGTGTTTTTCCAAAGTTTAATCAACACGAATTAAATTAATATTTGGTCGTCATTTTCATCCGCGACGTAAAGTATTCCTTTTCTCCAAGGTTAATTCAACGCGAATTAAATTTAAATAGTTGATCGTCGTTTTCAATTTAAAGTGCTTTTTCCAAACTTTAATTAAATTCGAATTAAATTCATTTTCGCGTCATACTTCTGACCACGAGTTGAAGTGTTTGTGCCACGTTTGATTTGACTCGAAGTAAATTAATCGGTTTTCGTTGTATTTCCACGGCGAATCCCAGCAGTCGTTCGACTCGAATTAAAGGTTCTAACAGCAGCATCTCGTTGCCCCCAGTTCCTCTCTGATGTTGATGTCGGCTTCATCTCCCATGATTCAGACGAGTCTCTCGGGTCACAACATCAGCTTGCCACCGTGTGACACTGATGTATTCAGGGGCGACTACGAATCATGGCCGACATTTCGTGATATGTTTTCCGCGCTCTATATCCGGAACAATCGTCTGTCTCCTCTCGAAAAGTTGTTTCACCTCAACCAAAAAACCCGATGTGAAGCAAAGGAGATAGTCCAAAAGTCCCCCTCATAGATAGCGGATTCGATCAGGCATGGAGGAATCTTACCGATCGGTTCGAGAATAAACGTATTCTCGTTACCGTTCAACTCCGAACGTTATTCTCCCTTACCCCAATCCACAAGGAGTCTGGAGTTGCGATCAAACGCCTCCAACGAGAAATCAACAACTGCCTCTCGGCTCTCACGTTATACGATGTCGACGTGGGCAGCTGGGACGCAATTGTTGTCCATCTCTGCTCTACTCGCCTCCCCGAAATCTCCCTCTCTCTACGGGAAGAATCCCTTACCCATAAACGCGAAATTTCAAAATGGTGTGAAATGGTAATAAAATGATGATAAATGATAATAAAAGTTATAGCCATCAGGACCATCAAAGTTGAACTTCTTTTCGTCGGAGAAGACAACTGTATGCCATTCCCTGTTCCACGTCATATGCGTTTAAGCAAAATTTAAACGTCTTTCCTTATAAATAGGTTTTAGTAATGGTTTTTTTTTAGTTTAGTTTTTTAGTTTAGTATGATTTTTGGCCGCCTTCTTAAAAAATCAGCTTATTGTGCGCCGCTTCCCTACATAATTTTCATCGCAGAGTGAGCGACTTCGTTTATAACGAATTAACCCGTGGTAACCAGTAATTCGTGGTGTTTTCATCGCACACAGAAGTGCCTTTGTTATTTTAATCTTTTTTTATAATATAATAGTAATATATTGTGATTAATGAATTTAATATTTTAGCTTTATTTTTCTTTTCTTTTATAATTATTAATTTAATTTTAAATAATTAATAATTTAATTTAATAGTTAATAATTCAATTTAATAGTTAATAATTTAAATTTAAATAATAAATTTTTAATAATAATAATTGAATAAACAATGTCAAGAAAAATTAAAATGAACTTAAGAAGTCTTTCAATATATCTGTTAACCGAAAAGCAGCACCTACTGAGCGATTTTCCGTTGGCTGATGAACGGAACTCAACGCAGGCGCATCTCTTCTGCAATCTTCTTCTATGTCTGCATCACCTTCAATTCTATCAACCAACTCCAGACGAAAGTAATGACTGTCCCTCTTCAACAATAAAAAATTGTGTAAAAGAACAGTTCCTAAAACAATTATATCGGCGTTCTCGGGCTCGGCGTGTATAGGTGTGTGGAGAACTCTCCACCGGCTTGCCAAATACCAAAAGCATTTTCGATATACACACGAGCTTTTAATATCTTTCTATCGATAGTTTTTTTATCTTGCGATAAATTTCGACCCGGATACGGTCTCATCAAATTTGTTTTCAGTGAAGTGAAGGCAATATCGGCAACGAAGTAGTGTGAGAAAATTGTCCCATCTAGCAGGGAACTATCAGGCTTTCAGAAATTGAAATGAACTTTTTATTTGTAAACAATTGGCAGAAATGTCAAATGTGAGAAATGACATATTTTGTTTTTTGTGCTCGAGGTCCAATTGTGTGCGTGTTTTATGCATTTGTAATAAAAAATGAAATAAATATGTAATTTTCTTATGATTTTTATTTATTTTACGTCTAAACAAACTAAAATAAACAGTTACTAATATTTACTTTTAGGAACCTTATGGAATCCTAAATCACGATCAGAGATCAGATCTCTGGTACAAGTTTGGTATTAATGCCACCTTAGGTGAATTCTGAAAAAAGTAAATAGAATTATGATATATATTAAGACGACATCTCCGACTGATATTGGTGGCGATTTAGCGAACTATTTACTCCGTCTGATTATAATTGCCACGTATTGCTTTAACCAACGAGGCCAGATTTGTCGTATGTTAGTGTGGATCCACTCGGGGATCCACGCAGCAGGTGGTTCGGTGTAATTGCCTCGTCTTCGTCGGATTCTAGTGGCACGAATGTTAGTAGGCGAGAGTTTATCATAAATTCAATTTCGCATAGAGCGATCTTTAAGGTCTCATCGTTAAACCCCATGTTGGGGCACAATTGATGTACTGTTTTCACAGATCGAACAAATCGTACGCAATTGCTGCCCATATGGGGCGCGTCAGGAGGATTGAATTTCCGTTTTATCTTGTCTTATAGTAACATAAAAAAAATTCATTATGGTAACAAATTACATTATAAGTTTACAAAGAGCACATATACGAGAAGTATTGGAAAATTTCACGTCAAAAGTCCTCCACACCAGGCTACACTCCCCCTCTAAAAAACTGCCTAAAACCTCCCCCCCCCCCCTTTTAAACACACCGTTACTTTAAAAAGATAAAAGGATATTCTGGGTCTATGGAGACTTTATAAGTCACATCCGAGAAGAGAAATGCGATAACAGATGATCAAACTTTCGCAATGCAAATACGTATCTCGTGAGGTGATTAAAGGCAATACTTAACCTTAACTGTGATAAGGAGACTAACGTTGCATAGATAATATCAGAGTACGTGATTATAGGTATAAAAGGTTGTAAACAACATCTAACAAACATCGAACTTCAACGGGAGTAGAGTTTGATGATACCCTCAGGTTGCGCAGCAAGTGGTAGATTCTTTTTATGACATTATTTATGTGATCAACACAAGATAAAGTTGAATTAATGCAGACACCCAAATGTAACACTTTCGATACCACGTTTAGGGAAACTCCACCAAACGAAACTATTGGGAGAATTGTTGCGTGTGAAGCTGGAATCAAAAGAGAAATTAATACATATGTCAGTATACTAACCAGTTCGTATAAATGTACGTCTCCCAATGAGGAAAATGTCCGTTTCGAAAATCCACAAAAAATTTCCTGAAAATAAATTAAAATAGAAATAGTAAGAATCCTGCGTACTTATCTTGTCATCCTGTAAACCACAACAGCCGATCTGTCAAAACAGTAAACAAGCATCACAGAATAACGAGTAGTTTAGAGATGGGTACAGTTATTGTGCTATAAACTAAAGCAACATTGACATGGTGTGAGTCTCAGCTATCTTGGTCTGAGCTTAGAGAGAGCTAAGAAGGATCTGTTAAGAAAATAGAAGAGATGAAGGTTAACGAAGGTTAAATGGGTAATGGAATAAGACAAGTGAGAAAAAGGGACAGGGAGACGAGGTTAGAGGAGGAAAATAATATAGAAGTAGAAGTTTCTAGAATTTCGTAAAACGGAAAAATTTTAAGGCCGAAGGTAGATCGAACAATTAGAAAATTAAGTTAGAGATTCTAGTACAGACTGCCGGGCTGAAAGGTTGTTAAAAATATAAAGACAAAGCCGAGCCTGGAGCGATTAAAACAACCGGTTTTTCTTTCCTGGAACAAACTGAAACGTGCAAAACTAGGTAGTGATTTATATACGCGCCGGATAAGAAAGTTTAAAGTTTGTTTCGCAAACTCTTAAGAAAAAGAAAAATTTAAGAGAAAAGACTTTAAAAGGGTGCTGAAAACCTGTAAAACAAGAAGTATACAATTCGGTGCGGTGAATATCAGAAAAAAATATATAAACGTTTGGTCCGACCCGAACCGTTAATTCTGTGAAGCCGTCGTACGGCATAAAAAGCCGTTACGTAGCAATAGCGGTACCGACTGATTAGCATAAACGGACAACCAACAAACAAATTCATACATATAGTCGAAATTATCGCTTTGCAATACCCGTGTTTAAAATGGTCAACAATTAAGAAGGTCAGTTTTGGAACAGAGAACAAGGAAGGAAAAATACAGAAAACTGCATTGCATATCATCTACCGAGCATCCATGTTGCCCATGGCACCGTGTTTCGCCGCCCAGAAGCGACCAGGATACAAGAGGCAGATAAGTAGAATCTAGAAAAAATATATGAATTGTTAGAATAAATGTATAACAGTATATGTATATCAAATGTATTTGTGTCGGCACAATAAGAAAAGAAATTTTAATGTAAGATACGAAATGAAAATGAATTTACTCACCTTAGATTAAGGGCCTGATTCAGAGAGTCACGACGACGACGTTATCGGGTGACCCTCTTTGTGCTTTTCGTTGACTTTGACACTTTCTAATGTGTTTGTTTTTGTAATCGATATAATCGACGTTAATTAAGAATATCATGAAGATATTATAATATTTGTTAATTCAAAGAAGTTTAAAGAATGTATGAAAGGCGTTAGAAAAGCGACAAGAAAATTGTGTTATTGTCAATAAAAATGTTGGTGAAGTTGTTAATTGTAAAAATAATGAGCGTCATTGTATCCCCGAAGTCCACCATGTCGGGCTAAACCAAGGCAGATGGGGGCGTGACGATGAAGAAGGGGGATAAAGACTTGCGAAGAAAATTAGGTTTAGTGAAAGAAATTTTATTGTTGTTGCTGTGTCTGAAAGGGTTAAGAATCACCTCCTTGAAACTGAGCTAGCAGGGAAAATGTAGGACAGACGTTACCAAACCAGCAACGTAACAGAGTTGGCAAGGCTTTCTTTTTATACCAATATAGGCAGTAAATGGGATTTGGACACATTGATCTGAAGCCCATTTCTTGAAGCCCACTGGTAGATACCATCCAAATCATCATTAATTTTGGCATGCAGTTCCCGAAGCTTATTTCATTTTCTAGATATATAAATCCGAATGTTATCTGCGTATGCAGATAACATAGTTTAAGTACATAGTCGTTTAAGTACATAGTGAATAGTAGTGGTCCAAGTAAAGACCCTTGAGGCGAAATAATATGCGGAAGTAACATTTTTACGAATTTCACTTAATGGTCTTCCTACAACTACCAGTCACCGGCAGGAATTTAAAAGTAGCAAAAGTAGAAAAAAATAGTCAGAAGCAGGCAGCGTAGCATAAAAAAAAATTATTTAATGTATTAGGATCAGCATGAGTAGGATGTTGTGTACAAAACTAGCAATTTCGCTACAAAGTTTGCGATTAATTGTAGTTTCATGCATCGAACCTTCATGGAAACCTTTCACTATCAAAACCGTTATGTGGGATTTCGTGGGCAAGGCTATTTGATCCTCGAAATTTAAGAATTCAGCTCTGCCTTGTGTTCGCAGAATGTTATCTGTATCTAAGTAAACGTTTAAAGGTTTAAGTTTGGTTTTGTTGTCTATAGGACGTCCAGTCTAGATGTTGTTTATTTCTTCCCAATATTCACTGATTTACTCGTGTTTAATTAGCACGACTTGCCCTTTTGAATAATATAAGTATCAAATGAAAGTGAATGCAGCAAACCCCTACAAGTTGCTTTACGATTGTTTACGAACACAAAAAACGTTGCCACTGCTCGATAGAGACGTCGCCAGTCCGAGAAATACTCAATATTCATCTGACCTAGTGGCCTAGTTTTTTGCATTCTATGAACTTGAAGTACGTGGCGTCTGATTTTTGAGATGTCAGTTATGCCCACGTAACTCATCACATGCATTTTCTTGGGTTCACTCGAAGCCACTGCAATACCGTCTTTGAGTCAGTTCAATAAAATTTAGACTGTGACCTGAAACCTCACTGTAACCTGAAGATATAGTTGGGGAATGGATATCGGCTTAATTGGTGCAACATTTGATTTTGCGGCTACTAAGGCTAGAGTCACTCGTTCTTCATACTGCATACTACTGATACATAAGTAGCACACTGCGGCATGCGCTAGCTCGTCCGCATCGACGAATATGTGTAGTTGTATGCTGACTGCTTGACCGATGATTGGTGCGCAACAATGTGGAATTTTCACTGCTGATATTAGCGGCGCGACATTCTTCCAATGGTTCCATTTGTCATATAAGGCGATCAACGTCCCAACCGATCCCAAAGCGCCAAATATCTTGGAGTATTAATATCTTGGAGCCACACTAACTGAATATTTTTCTGCTTATTTGGGCTAATAGTGGTGAAGATTGACAAATACCATTTTGTGACGACTGCGTCTAGCCCCTCTGGCGTTAACTTGCTTGCGTAACCTTTCGATGGTAAGTATTTTAGCTCGTAAGGCCGTTATAAGCCCGGGATTTTTCTCACATATTCGGTATACACCGGCCTGTTTGCTATGTGTGAGCAAAGCTTCTATAACTCTTCCATGTTCAACGACTGAACCGGCAGATCAAGACTTTCCGCCGCATGAACAGTAAGCAGAGTGGACCCGCCTCGCCTTTGGTAGGATTGTACCAAACCTTTGTAGGATTGTATTTGTATATACAATTTGAATCGGAACTATTCTGAAATATTCCCGTTTCTTCAATCTCTTTGTGTGAGTTTAATGGCTCAGCACGTACAGTATTGGAAGTATTGGAAGTCCTACTTACTTCTCTTCCTTGGTGTCCCTCAAGAGCATTGTAAATATGTAAGGGGTGATGCTTAAACTTACAGTTATCGATACCACAATCATTTTGTAGGTAACACTTGCGTCTGTGGGCATTGAGGAACTGACGACATAACTAGTGCTCTTTCGTGAGTTTCCACCTATCATCTAACGCTAGACCTTTAAATATATCGCATTGCGTTAGTTTATGTTCATTTGTCTAACAGAGTACACATTTTTATTTTTGATGTCTGACTGTCACGTGTATATGTATTTATGGACGCGCTCTTAGCATTATATGTAGCAGGCACCACCGTCCTTGCGGCTTTTGCTAGCTGAAACAGCCAGTTAGCAAATGATTTTACAACTGGAACTGCTTCGCTTTTCACATACATAGCCAAGTTCAGTTTGTAGTGTGAAAACAAATTTTCAAGTAACTCCTGAACCAGTACTGGGTTGTTTACATGGGCTTCTAGTTGGCATGCTTCCATTGTTGAGTAAATGTTTTGTACGCGTAATCAATTAATAATTCGTTTCGTTGCTTACCTTGGGTGGTGGGAATTTCCTGGCCTTTTCTTAATGATCTGGCCTGGCCTTAATGATCGAATGATCTCCGACATGACCGGTAACATCAATTTACTCCGTACGGTTTCACGTACGAATGATATTCTCAGCGTCTGTGTACCCACCTAATGCAGTACTATTCTCAGTCGAGCTTATGAATGCCGAACACTCATTCGGATCACCACTGAGTCGTGACAACTATCGTGGCATTGCCTGTCTGGCTACAAGTTGTGCAGCTGTTGGATGTCGACTAAAACAGAGATCGCTGGTGACGCCTTCGTTAGCTTGGCTAGAAACTCCATTCGATAAGATCGCGTACTTTTCTTTGAAATACCCTTGTTGTAATTTCGTTTGCTCCTCTAACATTTTCAACTTTAGTTGCGTCAATGCTTTGGTTTCCTGGTCTCGAGCTTTTGTTCTTGGATCATGATCGGTGAGACACGGGAATGTGTATTCTTTGCGTTCGTAGCCGATGACGTCTTCGTTTTGTGTTCTGCTAGCATAGCTGACGGCAAATGGGTGCGCTTATCAGCCGATGTGACATCAGTATATGCGCTCTGTTATTATTTGAGCAGATTGGGGGCGACGACGTTCGTGGCGTGACTGCTGGAACTGGTGGAACCTCGATCTCCTTATCAAAAATTGCTAAACCTGCAGCTACAGCTCTCCACTGCATTTTTTTGCAATTATGGTTCTCCATTTGAGAATTAGAATGAAAAATTTTTTAAAGAATTGTTGCGACTACTACTTTGCACACTTATGGCAGAAAACAAATAAAAGATTAATGCCCTTATAAACGATAAACGCTTTTTCAGTTTAACACCCGTTTTATTTTGTGCTTTTCGTAGTTTTTCGTTGTTTTGACCGACGGAGGATAAACGATGACGAATGAAATACACCACGCGCTAAGAAAGTTTGTTGTTAGTATTTTCACATGCTTTGCAGCTTTTATTATGGAGACGGGTATAATGGATGTCGAATTTCCAGAGAAAAGCATGTTCAAACAGACGCAAGCAAAGAGGCTAGCGTTTAGTGCAATTGTGCATTATTATAATTTGTATTATGCATACAAAATGAGAAAGTATGTATTCAATCGATAAAGTTTGTGGCGTGCACGAGTGCGTGTGTGTGTTCGCTGACGAGCGACCATACATACCAACACGTCCGAGCATTAAACTTTAATTAGGCGGAGTCGTTCGGATATCGGATCCTTAACGACGCGACACTTTGTTGCACTCCACTTCGAAGTGAGTTTACGCTACTTGGCTGGTCGAATGATCGACGAGCCAAGGCAAATAAACAACCGCTTCATTGCTGTAAACGATACAGCAATGCTGAGCGTGCACTTTGCCGTCGCCACTGTTTGCGTTCCGCCAGCTAGACGGATTAGCTACCAGATTCCGGCGGCGAATAAGCATGCGCTTGTCGTAGACGTTCGCCGGTGTCGTATTCGGCGCTGCTTTCCTTTCTGCCGTCGCTGACAGAAAGCGGAGTAAGTATAAATACGACATCGCGGCCCCGTCGGCGACAAAGTAACGGACGGTATGTATCGCTACACAATTGTTGTTTTGATTATCGTAGCCCTCTGCTACGTCGCAGTAAAAGCGTTGCTCAAGTGGCTATGGTGGCATACCCTTTGGGATAAGCTACCATGGCCTTAGTTTTTAGATTCTTCTTGAACGCTCAAGAAAACGCCACGGTCTCTCCCGCAACTTAAACTGTTGAACAATCGGTATACTAGTAGATTTTAATTAAATAAAATAGAAAAACTTGTAAATAAAGGCTTGCTCGATACAAGCGCATAACCAAACGACCAAGTGTTTCAGTTAATGACATTAGGGCATACTAATCCCCTAAAAGTTAAACGGAAAGTATCGTTTATAAAGGCATTAAAGTTATTAAGAGATTAATGTTTATATGGAAAGTGATTTTATAGTGAAAAAACCTTGTGAATGCACGTGTTGCTGCAATATTCTGCTGAATATATTATTTCAAGTTAGGCCGTGTTTACACGTGCGACACGTGTCCCCTGGGGACACCATTTGTTGTTGTTTTCACAGCCAAATGGCAAGATGAACTATGGATTGTATGCAAGTGAACGTGTCCCCTGGGGAAATAAATGTCGCTCGAAATTTCTGAGGACACCAGAAAACAGAGTTGCGTTTTAGTGAAACAATATTCATAGTCTGAAATCAGGTATGCATTGTCCCCATATTTATGCCTTGAACACAATTGGACGAACAACACACTAAACACAAAATCAACTGTCAAATTTACACAGGCTCTTATGGGAATCAAGAAAAAAAATGAGTTATCTACGAACATTTGTGTTTAGATAAAGAAACGTCCGTGAGATAGCTCTATTTCTATTTTGACAGCTTTTGTGCACAAGCTCTTCTTCTGCTTCTGTATATATTCAAATTGTTTACACAAAAGAATTGACAGAAATGACAGATTTTGTTTTTTGTGCGCGAGGCCCAATTGTGTGCGTGTTCTAAGCAAAAGATACAGAGACAAATGTGTTTAGTGTTTTGTGCTTCCAATTGTGTTCTAGGCATTAAAAGTAAATGTATAAAAATTTAGCAAGAAGGAATAGCAGTTGCTGTAAACTCAACTTTTATTGTTTTTTTTTGTTGTTATTGTTGTTTCTAATGCTAACTCCAAAAACCAGAACACTTTTTGTCGCTCTCATTTGTTTTCCGAGTTATAGCATCGTGAAGATTAAAGATTTACGAGCTAAATCTCCTGAGCGATTTTCAACAAAATGTTGTTTTACATAAATGAAAGGCAAGTGAAATACCTTTTTGATGACATGAATAACAGAAGTTATTTCGTAGAGTTTAGGAGATATAGCACATGAATATTTGAACTTCAATGTACTATAACTCGGAAACCAGACGAGAGAGACAAAAACTGTTGTTGTTGTTGTTGGAGTTAGCATAATAAGCATAATAAACAACAGTAGTAAAATTTGAGCTCTTCAGCAACTCGTATATGTTTTGCTAAATTGACATGAAATATAACATTAACGCCAAGTACTGAGAAAAGTATTCATTGCTTCAGCGAATCAATTAATACCGATTATAAAGTTTATTTTAAATTATTATTGCATAAAATACACAAATAGGAGTTGGTAAGGTTGGGTTAAATTTTATTTTGTAACAATTATGTATAGTTTATAGAGAGTTTATTATTTGTATTTTCTCTAAACTTTCCTTTATTTTTTCGCTTACAATCACGATGGTACCATGAAGTAAAGTGTAATAAAACGATTTGCAATATTTTATAGTCAAAAACTATTATAAATTCTTAATTAGTAGATAAAGGTATGCAAATGGTAGCAAAAAGTATTAAAAAATCATGCAATAAAATCATCCATGTCACGACGTTCCACAATCCAATCTGTCTCCCGTGTAAACGCTGTCGGGGACTCGGTCGATGAATAGTTCCAAACGTGCGACACGTGTCCACCGTGTAAACACGGCCTTATTAAACAATTTTAATTACAGTTCTGTATGAAAATATAAACGTAATTCATTCACAAATAATTTCCACAATAATAACACAAAAAAGTTGAGCATATAAATGCCAGATTGTTGCGACACCACCACCGCGACCTTTCTCTGTGATTCTCACAAAATCATGCATCAAATCTTTGGATTTTTTAAAATTCCCTAAAATATTGTACATATGGCATCACCTTTCTGTCTGCAAACAATAGCGCTCTGCAAACTCAGACAATTGCTTAGGCCCATATTACATTGCAAACAGTTGTTTGATCGAACAGTCACATTGTTTTTGTTTTCTATATAAAGCTGTCAACTCTCAGTTCATCCGTGAGAGAATGAAAACGGATGAACTGTTGGCACAGCAAATACTCTGTTTGCAGGCGATGCATGCAAACTTACAAACAGAACAGAGTTGTTGGGTGGTGTAATAAAAAAGTATGCATGTTTTGGAGTGAAAAAGCTGCACTTATATCGGAAAAAGGAGGATTGCGTGAAAATAATTGCACAAGCAACTCTAATTATGTATATAATTATAGCTAAATATAATTAAAATGTTTGACTGTTTGTGTTTGCAACGTAACATAGTGCCATGTTACATTGCAATTTTTTTATTGTTTCAGTTTGTTCTTTGTTTTTGTTTTCTGTACATAACTGTCAACACCGAGTTCATCCGTGAGAGAAAGAGAGCCGATGAACTACGGAACTCGCAATCAAAAAATTTGCCGTCGACGGCTCCAAATTTCAATCAAAACGGTGTTATTGTGTGGCGTAATAAAAAAGTAAGCACATTTTGGAGTAAAAAAGATCCACTTTTATCAAAAAAAGTAATTTTGGGTGAAAATAATTGCTCAAACCAACTCTTTATTTCTGCAACCAATTCCATCCAAGTAAAAATTTACTTCGTTGGCTGCGATTGCTTATTATTTTTCGTGCTTTGAACAAAATGTTTAGCGTTTGTTAATAATTTAGGTAGAATTTCCTCTAATTCTTTAATTGTGTGTATTGTTTATCACTTTTGATATTTGTAATGCCTGCAAAAATCGCAAATCGGTATGAAATAGTACGCATAGTTCTAATGCTATTTTTGACAGATTGCTGGCAAACTGATTGCAATGTAACATACCAGCAAATGAAAAATTGTTGAGAGAGTAAAATATCCCAATTTGCAGCAATCAAAAAATTGTAATGTAACATGGCACATAGCAAGCAAACAGATTTGACGGGAAAGTAAAATAGTTCATTTCTTTGGACTGTTTGATCGAAGAACTGTTTGCAATGTAATATGGGCCTTACGAACACGCAAATGTCGGCTAGAAAAGCTTACATTATAGGAGTTTGGCTTAGTTGAGTTTGAGTTTCCGTTTGTGTTTGCGTTTACGTGTCGTTTTAGTTTATAAGGCTGTAAGAAACTTCTAATAGAGTTAGTTTTTATTAAATTCTATATTTTAACTTTTATCGGCTTTAAAAACGTGTTTCTCCTGTCATCTGCCAAAGCTAAAGGGAAAAAACCACACAAAAAATACGAACTCGTTCGTTTCGTTTAACACTAAACGAGTGTGTTTCGTGAACACTTCGTTTTCAACACTATCAGTGCATGATTTCAGGAGAAAACGCACTTTGAAACGTAAAGCCGAAACCACAATGGCGCGTTAGGTCGGTCGCGCTTTGATCGGCGTTTGATAGACTTTAAAAAAACTTTACGATAAAATCTCCTACAACGCTCGAGTTTCATTTTCTAAAACACAATGGCGCGTTCTGTAGCTCGTGCTCATGTTTTACTAAGCAGTGTAGATTTCTTCAAAATACCTTGTTTATGGCTCTAACTAATGTAGAGCGCGTTGTAAAAGTTTCAATTATATTCCACAACTTTATAAAGCTAAATGACGATGCATACTGCACAAAAGAATACGTGGAAATGTCAAACGCGAGAGCTAGTTGAAGTAGAACCAACTGGAGCGTTTGAACGAGATTTACGTGATACAAAAAAATTTACGATATAACGCCTGAGGTCGTATTGTGAATTGCCTCATAAGATTCCGTGTGTTCAATAATATCTGTCAAAGCATGACCGACCTAACGCGCCATTGTGGTTTCGGCTTAAGAATTAACGTACTTTTCCTATGAAAAATTTTTTATGATTTTTATGAAAAATCGATTTTGTTGTTTTTAGGGCTGCATCACAAGCACCAACAACAAGAACAACAACGCGCTTGGCGTAGTCTCCAATAAGATATACCAAACCATACTTACCAAACACATAATTAAGCTCCACATATAAGCGGTTAGATATCAACTATTTCCCCAACTAGAATGACGTAAATCTTATTGACGTATCTTAAGCATAAATAAAATTAAAGTAAGTAAAATTATCTGAGTGTTTTTCTGTTGCTTTTTTTATTATTATTCTGTATAATATATTATTTCAATATATTTTAAATATATTTTAATATACATAAAAATAAAAAAACTTCGAATAAACTTCGAGAATTTTGGTTAGAAAGAATTTATTGTTCTCTACAGTCAAATATTTGACATTTCATACTTCTGCTTCCCGAAAATGATTTGGTTTAAATCCGAGCCATTTCTTGCTTCGCTGCCTTGAATCTTGCGTCTTTGATTGTGTTTAAGGCATCAAGCATTGTACCTATTATTTCTAAGGCGAAAACATGGAACTCAATAACTTGTTGTGTAGAATAATAGTATATTTACAACTTTAGAATAATTGAAAATATAACTTATACTTAACAGAAATTAATTAAAAAATAAAATTTTAATTCTTGTGTTACGTAAAATGTTTGGTGAAGCTTAATTTTACTTCGTAGCCGCAATAAATGACGGCGGAATTCTAAAATATTTAGTCCGTTTAGTACCTGACGGCGTTTTACTGTGTTATTGCCATTGACGGCTAAGATGGATAACTATAATCGGCGTTGGTCTATAGTGACGACATGCGCAGTACTTTTTTCTAGCGTAATTTTGTTTTCTACCATTCTTGGGTGTGCCACTATTAGCTATACATTCCATACGTTGAGTGTCGTGGATGGGTAATTTTTTAACTCTAGGGACTTAAAAATAGTATATCACAACTCGTTAAATGTAGTGCTAGCCTATTCTTCTACGCTAATTTTATATGCTTAAGCAGCGACAATCAGCTCGTCTAAAAATCGACGGAAATCATTCACCAGCGGTAAAAGTTACATCGATAACAATTTGAGTGTAAAATAATTTTAATTATATTTCAATATTATCAAGTAAGCATGATTTAAGAATTAATTATATTGCAAGAATGGGCCTAGAACATAGGTTTTACGACACAATGACCTAGGCTGTTATCGTTTCTGTTTTACGTTGAGCCAAAAATCGCGCGAATTCTCATAAAAATTTTGCATTTTAGTGTGTTTTCTTCTTATTTTCTGCACCGATCCTAGTTGTGCTCCTAGTAAAATGAACGGAGCAGATCGGGATCCTTCCGGTAACGCCAATTGTGTTGTAGCATGTGAAGTAGACTACAACAACAAATTCACCTTTAGATTCCCCTTGGCTTCGGAGTTATAGCGGTTTGAAATGTGAATTTATTTGCCTAATATCTTCTTAACTATAAAACATATCCGGCATAGATGTATATAGTTAAAAAGGTAACTTAAATACCTTTCATTTATGTTAACTAAGATTTTGCTGAAAAACGCATACTTTTGGAGAAAATTCGCTCTTAACATTTTTAGTACTTTTTTTCCCATTAATTAATTTTTTTGGCATATGTTGGGATCCGAGCGGAAACGCCAATCAAGTTGTTGTTGTTGTAGAATGTGGAGCAGGCCCCAACAACAACAATTTTATCTCGAGCTGCCCCCTGGTTTCGGAGTTATAGAGCTTTGAAATTTCAATTTATTTGCCTAATATCTCCTTAACTATAGAAGATATCCGGTATAGATATATATCGTTAAAAAGGTAACTTAAATACCTTTCATTTATGTCAAGTAAGATCTTGCAGAAAAACGCATATTTTTAGAGAAAACGCGATTTTAATATTTTTATTACTCTTTTCCCCCCATTAATTAAGTAAAATATGTAAATTAGGAGAAATCGCAGTTTAAAGTTTACAAAGAACCCCAGTTCACGTACTATTTTACTTGATTTTTTGGCTACACTGAGAAAATGAAAAAATTTTATGAAAAATCGCGCGATTTATACATCTATAGAGGATATCTGCTATAGTTAAGGAGATATTAGGCAAATATATACAAATTTCAGAGCGCTATAACTCCGAAACCAGGGCGGCTAAAGGTGTATTTTTTGCTGTTAGGGTCTGCTCCACATGCTACAACAATAACACGATTGGTGTTACCGGAAGGATCCCAATTTAATCCAAAAAGTTAATGAGTTGGTGAAAAAAGTACTAAATATCTTAAATTGAATTTTTCTCGAAAACTATAGGTTGCAACAAAATATGGAACTGATAAGGCGCTTGTCGACCCCATCGATGTCCTTGTTGTTATTTTTTCTACTGACCCCACCAACAACTTTTTTGCTCTCTTGTCGTTCCAGAGTTATAGCCCTTTAAAGTTGGAAAAGTTCAGGCCTGTATCTCCTAATCCGGAACAAATGCACAACAGCTGCCAAGTTCCGATTTTTTTGTCTTTTTTTACCGTTATTTGAGACCGTTATAAGCAGAAGTGGCTGTGTTTTTTCGGGGTCTGGTCAGCCATCTTGGAGATATGACCGTTTGAAGGTCAAATAAATGGTACTAATAAAAGGCACTTATCTCATAAACTAAGTGATCTAGCCGAACAAACAAAGTACTGTTGGATTTGTAATACTTTTTATTTATGTAATATACATATTTTTCCATAAGATGTCAGTTAAGGAGTTATATTGATTTTTAGAAAAATGTGACAAGTTGACCGAAAAAACATTTATTTTCTTCCAAACCGACATATTAAGGTATAAAACAAATTACAGTTATGGAAAGCTTGTTCTTTTACCATCAAAATGGTTTATAATATGTTATACTTACTATTGTATTGCATTACTTTAGGTTTACTTTTCTATAAACAAACAAGTGTAAACACAGAAAAAACATTTGAAATTAAAAAATTTTTTCATAAACCCCGATGATCTTCCCAGTAACGTCCAGGCTCTTAGCAGAAAACGAATTTTTTAAATCACAATCGCGTAAGTATGCCAGCAAATTTTTTGAATTTTATTAGTGCCCTTTTTCTGTATATTACTCTTCTTTCTGGTTCCCTTTGGAACTTTGAAATGATGATGATCCTTACCGTTATTCGTTTCATTGTTGAATGTTCCAATCAATTAAAGTGGAACTCCATAGCATGCGTATGCGTGTGCGTGCGTTTGACAGATAACTAGAATACACACGTTCTTATGAGATGAACTCCATAGGCATGCATGGAAACGCAACCGCACGCAAGAAATTCGAACTTAAATTCGAAAACGCATGGAAGTAGAAAATTTTCAACTTTCATGCGTGTGTATGACAGTTAACACAGCAACCAACTTGAAATTGTTTACGTTTTGTTGAATTGGTAAGTAAAAATTTTGCTTATAAATTACAGTCGGGCCTCGATTATCCGTGATCCGAGAAATTGTATTCTTTTTTTGCTTCTTCAAATAATTTTTGTGTTCAAATAAAAATTTTCAAAAAAAAATTTTTCCAAATGAAATTCAAAAACGTAAAATTTTTTTCTTACATATCAAAAAAAGTAATAGAGAATGTCTTTTTGTAATACTTTTAGTGGATTTCTGAACCTTTTTATCCACAAACCTTTTTTAATTAACACACACATGAAATTCAATTATAAATAAAAAGTTAAGCAACTTTGTGTAACTCCTTACGCAGTGCGTAATTAAACAATTGTTTAACGACTGTTTAACTAAATCTAATAAATAAAGCTGTTAATGTATACATACTTATTTAATTTAAAAATGTACATAAACTTCTTGAATTAATTTTTTTAATGTAAATATGTATGTACACCAATGTTCACTTGTTAAATAATGAAAATATTAAAAAAACTGTATAATGAAAATTGTTATTCGATTAACCGTGAAAATCGATTATCCGTAATGCTTCTGGTCCCGACCATCACGGATAATCGAGGCCCTACTGTATGTTTCATTTAATATATTCTAATATTTTTGTTTATGAATGAATATATAAAATAAATAAATAAATATAAAATGAATGGTGAAAAATTAATCAATGAGGTGTGCGGGCAAAAAAATATATATATTAAAGGAAGCGTTGATTATCGGAACAAATTGAAACGAGCTAAATCTTGGAGGATAATTAGCTCGAACATGGGAGTACCTGGTAAGGAAAAGTTTCGATTCTTTTATATATTTTATATAATAACTATTTCTGCTATATATTTGTACTATAAACCTATTAAACTTTTACAGAATCTGAATGCCAGGCAAGGTGGCGCACCATACGGGACCGATTCGTGAGAGAGTGCACAAAGAAAAAAAATTCTTCCGGAAGTGCGGCAAGTGAAACGGAAAACGAATGGGAGCTCTTTCCGCACTTGTCATTTTTGAAGGAGCATATTCAGCCCAGAAAGTGAGTTTTTATTTGCTTGGTTATGTTTGGCTTTGTTTAATACATAGTTTACTCCACAGAACAACATCTAGTGTATCGCAGGCGGAGGATGACGACTTCGTGGAGTCTTTCTTAGATGACTCCACCACGGAGGATTCTGTGGACGTCGCCTCGCAGTCGAGTGGGAGTCGACGATTCAGTCGGAAGACTGAAAACCAAAACGTCGGGGCGCACCTGATATCGTTTATGGAATGCATGAAAGAGGCAGTAAATAAGCGGGTGGAAAATAAAAAACCAAACTTGCCGAACTGAATAACGACGAACAGGAAGAATCAAAAATTTTTATATTACAATACTTATTTGATAAAGCAAAAAACTCAAAGAAGTAATACAAAATAAAATGACTGACCACATATAAATCATATTTTCTTTACGAAAACATATTCTTTTAAAGTGTCACGTAATTCAAAAGCTGAGCGAGCTGCATTATTAGATGCTAATTGTGAAACATTTCTTAATGGGGCTACATCGCTTCGCCAAAGTCCTTCTACTAGTTCTCCATTTCTTTCATGGTCTGCGTAGTCGGGTGGGCAATAGGAGCCATCCGTCATTTTTAAATAGTTGTGGAGCACAAGCGTTGCATTTACTACTTTCACTGCACACTCAGGGGTCATATTCAGCGTCCCGCGCAGGATTCGCCATCTGGCAGTTAAAATTCCGAATGTATTTTCAATCGTTCTGCGCGCTCTTGACAACCTTTTGTTGTAGTATTCCCTTTTTTCATCCAAAAGAAGCCCTGGATATGGTTTCATCAAGCAGGGCTTCAAAGGGAAAGCCGCGTCTCCAACGAAATAGTGAGGAAAGGTTGTGTCGCTATTTGGCAGCGCTGTCTGAGGTGGTAGATCCAATTGGGTTTTTAACAACCTTTGACCAAAAGCGGAATGCGCCAAAATTCCTCCATCGCTTTGGCTTCCATAGGCGCCGACGTCCACTGCCGTAAAAGTGTAATTTGCATCACAAACTCCAAGCAACACGACACTGTATGTTCCTTTGATAAAAAAAGGAATAAATTATATCTACGTATTCATTTGCACTATTATAAAACATACCCTTCTAGTTGTAAAAATTCGAGCCAGAATGTGCCGGACAAGTAATTGCAACGTGCTTGCCATCGATAGCTCCAACGCAGTTTGGTAGATTCCAGATGTTTTTGAAATCTTCCGCTATTCTTCGCCATTCCTGACTATTCGGCGGTGACAAATAAAATGGACTTAGCGTATTCCATATTGTTTCGCTCGTTTCTGTCACAATCCTTCGTACAGACTCCACAGACATTTAAATGTGAGCGACAAGTATTGTCTGCTAGACCCATGTGCTAAAAATGAAAATGTATAAAAATGAAGACACATTGAGTTTATGACAGGTTAAATTAAAGGTCTTACATTAATGAAAGGAATAGTCTGCACTCTGCCGAAATGGAAGGTCGTATAGATGTTTTTTCTAACTGCTCCTTCATCATATTGAAAAACACGTCAAAAAGTTCCGGACGCATACGAGTTGTGATCCGAAATTGTTCCGGATCCCTGTTCTTTAATTTGCTGAATGTTGTCGCAAAAAATCCGCTCGTTTCCCGCTCTATATATAGCTCTCGCATCCACATCCTTCTACCTTTCATTAATTCAGTGTAGTGCATGTATACTGCAATTACACTACCAATTATCATTAAGAGAAATTCGAAATCGTCGTCCATACTTGAACTTTTTACACAAAATCAACCATAGTTTTCACAAAATCATTCACTCAAAATATATTAAACAGCTGATTGACAAACGCACGCACACGCATGCTATGGAGTTGCTAGTTAGGTACGCACGTAAATGTTCGAAAACTCCAAATGTCAAACGCACGCATACGCATGCTATGGAGTTCCACTTTTAGGCAATTTATGATTTTACTTACTTGTGATTTTTTAGTGAAAATGGATACTAATTATAATAATTTGAACCAAATATTAAAATTATTTAATTACGAAGTTGATGGTGCCATCACAGAAGAAATTGTGCATCAATTGCAGGAATGTGGCACAATTTTTCATAAAAATCGCGCGATTTTTCATAAACATTTTTCACTTTTATGAGAGTACCTGATTGCAATTTTCAAATATGGGCTTTCTCCTGAGTTCTTACACTGATTCCAAAGATATATACGTCTATAAAAAGGTAAATGGCTGTACTTTTTTATTATTGGTATAATCATACATTATACTTAGAAAAAAATTAATGAATGGAAAAAAATAGTACGAAAACTCTAATATTACATTTTTCTCCAAAACTGAACGGTTTTCGACAAAATATTATTTTACATAAATGACAGATATATCACTTACCTTTCCAGCAATATCAATAACATATATGTATCTTGTAAGGTTTAGGAGATACATGCCTGAACTTTTCCAACTTTAAAGGGTTGGCAGGCAGCTCGATTGCCGCTAAAGAGGTGGAAAAACCCAAGATCAAATTTTTTTTACCTATTTTAAAATTCAAATTAAGAGAATTTGTGTTAAGAGAATGAAAATAAAATTCAAATTTCTTAGAATTCAAGAATTTTCTGTAATCTTTTTTTTTTCTTTTCTGGCGTTCAAAACAGTTTCCACTCTTCTGGGCATTGAATCATAGAGATTTTGGATGTGGGTCTTGATTCCTTCGTCGTATCACACTTCATTTATAATAATTTTGAAGTCCTCCATAGTTTTTGGAGGATGTTAAACCCGGCTTTTTGGCTGGTCGGCGAGCTGGAAGACCCATATTTGTTAGGCTGGAGACAGTTCTTCTCCTGATTTGCATTCCCAGCTTTTCCTGAAGGTCTCTCCTTAGTTCCCTAGCAGTCTGGAACCGATTTCGAAGGCACATTCGTTCCAACGATCGATCTTCTCGCGGTGTAGTGATTCTGGGTCTCCCACTTCCGCTTTTCCTCTGTGTACTTCCGGTTACTTGAAATTTTTTTTTTTTAAAACGTCGCACTGTGCGCTCGTTACACCCAATTCTTTGAGAAATTTGTCTATTGGAATAGGTTTCTCCACTCGGTGCTGCAAACTGCCTTTTTCTTCTTCACTTAATACCATATCTAAAACTTCTAAAAAACGACTTCGTATGGCCTGATCTGAATTTTCAAATGTTAATGGACAATTGTTGACAGAGTGTGTCATTTTATAGCAAAAAATATATGTATAAACAGGTAAAAAGAAAATTTCGTATCAGTCGAAACCCTTTCCTAACATTTTTTACCTGCAAAGTGAAAAATTTGCGAATTTTCCAGGTGCGGCTTTTTTTTTTTGGCCATGGGTGTAGGTTGATAATATATTTTACTTAGTAAAAAATTGATAAATGAAAAAAAATTATAAAATAAATCTAGAATTTAATTTTTCTTGAAAAGTAATAGTTTTTCGATAATAGTTTTAATAGTTTCGGTAATAGTTTTTCATAAATAAAAGATAATTTTAATACCTTTTATTGCTCTCATCTAGTTTCGGAGTTATAGCCCTTTGAAATTTGAAAAGTTCAGGCCTATATCTCTTAAACTTTACAAGATTCCTATATTATATTGAGAATATTGTGGGAATGGTAATCGAATCTGTCATTTAGGAGAAAACGCATTATTAAAATCACAATCACCTACTCGTAAGTACTATTGCACGATCATAATAGTGAAACATTTTTATTTAAATTTATGTACCAAATAATTGGCCTAAAAATACTGTTTACTGCGTAGCCAGTGTTGGACATACTAAGGTTTATAATCAATAAGCCAAAAAGTTGACCTAAAAATATTATTTTCTGCGTAGTCGGTGTTGGGACATACAGTTTGTGAAGAATGAGTTTTAAGACTGAAAATAAATACACTTTTTCAACTTAAATAGCACATATATTTCTTTTTATTTGCGTGTTTAAATATTTGGTTATCAATTACAGTTATATATGTACATTATTTACAATGGATTCATAAAAAACAAAAACAATTCAGTTCAAAAGAAACGAAAAATACAACAAAAACTACTCTATTTCGTGAGTGTCAACTCTTTTCCCAAATTATAAAGGGTATTTCTGTAGTAAATTTAATAGTCCAAAACCTGACCGTATGGAATATTTAATACTTGTAGCCGTTTTCTCATGGAATAAATCAACTTTTTCATGTCGTAAACGTTTGGTATATTTTGCCATTCTTTTAATATAGCCGTTTTGAGTTATATGCGATTTTTTGGTTGCCTTTTAGGCACTTTTTTTTCAAAAAAGCCCCCAAATTTTCAATGGGATTTAAATCGGGGCTTTGGGATGGAGTATCTATAACTTTGCCGTAGTTATACAGAAGCTACATCAGCACCATATTTTGGGTCGTATGCTTTGGGTAAAATTTGGAATGTGGTTTCATAGTTCAATACACCAAAATTTATCCGCACTGCTTAGCGGACTCTTCTAAATGACTTCAGAATATTGAGATATTGTTCCGCATCCATGATTCTGTCTATGAAAGCCAATTCGCCTACTCCTCTGGCTGAGACGCCCCCCAAATCATAACGGACACTTTTCCAAATTTTACAGTTGGTATGATGTTCCGGTTTTCTAGTGATGTGTGTAAGTGCCTTGCGCCATACTCTAGTGGGTACGTCATTGTAAATAGTATAACATAATTTTTGTCTCATAGAATATGATGTGATCCCAATAGTCAAAAGGTTCAGCAACTAGCTTAGTCGCGAAGGACAACCGAAAATGTTACTAAAAATTTGTGTCAACGGTTTTAAATAAAATTTTATTTTACACGAATTAAAGATAGTTCGAATACCTTTTCAAGAATACCAATTACATGTAGGTATCTTCTACAATTTAGGAGAAATAGGTCTGAAATTTCCTAACTTTAACAGGGCATAACTGTTGGAGTTCCAACAACGAACAAAAAATAATTATTTTATTACGTAAAAAAAATTTAAAGAAAACAAAGCAGTATTGTAGGAATTTTCTATGCCAATGAATTTAAAATAGCGTTGATGGGAATGGGGTATGAAAGGGGGTAAACAGAATGCCCAAAGTAGGGCAACGGGCTAGCTAGTATCACTAACCACATAACAGATAGCTCAAATCCACAAAAAACTGGTTCGTAATCCACAAAAAAGTGGATCCCAGTCGTGTTTTTCTAACTTCGTACAGCTTCGTTGGCCCCGACATGAACTTCGTCGATGCTTACGCTCTCAGATTTTATTTGGCATTCTGTGATCATTGCTCGATTTGAGCGGACGTGAGTATGTATGCATGATTTATTCATGATTCAAGACTCCTGCGCTCGTAGTAAAGCGGAATTGAATGATCTGCTAATGAGTGAGGCGTTCGAAGATCTTTTCTAATGAGTATGAAGGGATCGGAAGATCGACTTTGTTTCTTTTATTTTGCACTAACAATGCTAGCGAATATGCGTAAGAAGAGATAATCTATCCAGCACTTGTATGTCAAGTAAAGTGTGAAAGAAAGAATCGATCCATTTATGATATACAGAGGGCGATGAGAAGAACGGTGCGATTTGTCTTCATTTGTTTCTCTTACAATAACAAACCATATGCAGCCGTCCGTCCGTCTGGATTTGTATTCAATTTTGCATTTTATGGTTTTTGGAAAAAATTCTGCGTTTCCTAACTTTGATCTGCTTCTTGTTCGATGTCCAAGCTTTGTAAAGTGCTGGAACGATCTCCGATGCGAACATAGCATGCTGTGGAAGAATTTGTATAGGCAGAAAATCTACTTTAGTCGGCATATCAAAACATTGATCACGTTATACGAGTAACACTAAAAAGTTAATGGAAGCAAAAATAAAAAATGAAAGAATTAAAATATTTCAGAGAAAAAGTGTTACTAATGACATCGGGGCTAATGGGACAAAGTAGATTTATTTCAAATTATACTTTGTATTATATTACCACCAACACACGCCACATCCTTGCCTGTGCACGGCTAGACTTTTCAGGAATAGGTAACTGATATAGTGACCTTTCGAACTGTATACAACGTTTGTCCAAGTTATCGTCGAAGTTGTATGAGATGGTGCACTGGGTAACCAAACGTTGGCCACTGACGCCACATCCTTCCCTGTGCACGGCTAGACTTTTCAGGAACAGGTAGCTGATATAGTGACATTTCGAACTATATACAACGTTTGTCCAAGTTATGTTTTTTGTGGAACAAAATGTCTATGAGAAGTGCTTTTGGAGGTATATTGGGTAACATTGGCCACTGACGCCACATCCTTGCCTGTGCACGGCTGAATTTTTCAGAAATAGGTAGCTGATATATTGACCTTTCCAACAATATACAAACTGTTTTCAGATTATATGTTTTAATAAACGAATAAGTAAATCTGAATGACACCTTACCTTGGTACTGCTAATTATGCATGAATTTAAATTCGTATTTTGGTTTGTGTCTTTGCTAAATTCGCGTCGGATTTACGAATTTAACTTCACGCACTTAATATTATCCGTGATTTTAACATTTAAAAATGTTTGAATAGTAGGATTCCTTTTTCAAATTTTTTTTTAATTGAAGGTGCGAACGTTGGAGGAGGTTGGCGCTGATAACATTTTTCTTTAGAAGTGGTGGTGTGTGTTACTCAATTTAGCTGGTTTGACCGATAAAGGTAATGAAAAACCCTTGAATATCATAACTACATCGCTGATGATGTCCATTTGTAATGCATAGAGTTTAGTTATTCGAGCAAAAATTGTACATCATTCTTAACAGTCAAACAACTTATATTTCACGACACAAACTTTCTTTTTTTTGTGATTTTGTGGGGACATTTGCATGTGACTTCCATTTCAGTTCCATTTTAAATCTGGATCACATTAGGAAAAAGAAACGAAGCTATTAATTATTATTAATAATAATACTTTGTAATTAATTAATAATTTTTTCAATTAATGTTAATTAATAATTACTTTTAAAAATAGAAGCCATCAAAAGACTTTTTTCAATTACTTTTAAAAATAAAACTCTTTGATAAGAGTTATTTTCAGACATTTAGTTTTAAGTCATTAATAACCCTTTTGCAACTGACTTTTTGATGAAAGTTATAAAAGTTTCAAGCTCTGATAAAAACATATAAATCTTAAAAACTTATTCTTATGTTTCGTTGTTTTTGTTTGCACTGGAATTTTGTTTCACCGTTTACTGTCGACAATGTGTCCGGTGAAATTTCACGGGTTTTTTTTAATCTCCCTCGTACTATTTTACTATCTCACAAAAACCCACTTTCACAACACACCACATTCTACTCCATCTATCAGCTTTTTTATTAGTTAAGCGTATGTTTCGTTGTTTTTGTTTGCACTGGAATTTTGTTTCACCGTTTACTGTCGACAATGTGTCCGGTGAAATTTCACGGGTTTTTTTTAATCTCCCTCGTACTATTTTACTATCTCAGTCCCACGTTCGTTAAAATTTCCTTTCCAACGGTAAAAAAGGAACATGTGCATCGTTAAAAGGCCGGTCCGTTATATTTTTTGTTTGAGAAGGACGTCACGCCGTTAAAATATTGAAAGATCCTTTATGAAACCACTTGTGCGCCGATCGGTGTAATCTTGTATTCTATCATTCTTCTTTGACAATAACATGATGTGTCGCGACATGGTATAATGCTTGTTTTCAATAGTTACGTAGATGCGCACAACGAAACAATTTTTCTGTTCTGATCGCCGTATTATTGTAACACGAAACCAGTTTTTAATCTCGTTCATAAACTTGTTTTCTATCATTCTTGATATTACCACTAACCTTATAACACGAAACCAATTTTTAACCTCGATCATAACCTTGTTTTCTATCATTCTTGATATTACCACTAACCTTATAACATATCGCTAAGTCTTTTTTCTGTTCGCAAATCTATCTGTAGCCTGGGTCACAAAATTTCTTACTCCCATTTTCTCTTTAAATGAGCAATTGGTTTTGCTCGTTCTTTTACATGTCTAAACATGTCACATGTTTTGAATCTGTTTACCTGAATTCGTCTACATTTAAAAAAGAGTTAAATCTTAAAATTTCTCTATAATCTGTATTAGAGACTTGAATTAATCCTGGGTGTCATTTATACATATGTATAGTTCGTTAAAAATGCGCGGCTAAAATGACCTGGATAACAAGACCTGGTATACAATAGATCTTTAAAAAAACGCATATAGTAACAAATAAAATTGGCTGTATCTATAGGGCTAATCTAAATAGACGTGTAGTGTTGAAAGTAACTCGTACGAACACATCAGTAATAAGATTTATAAGTATTGGGTATAACCACTACATATCAACACATTGAATACTTTATACTAGTAACACTAAAAAGTTAATGGAACAAAATTATGGTAATATTTATATTATACTAGCTGACCCGTCAAATGGTCTTCTGCCATATAAATTATTTTTGATTGGTGCTATGAACAACGAAGGCACGCACCACCTTGCCTTGTAAATTATTTATGATTTATATATCAAGGTCTCTCAAGGCAGAGAGGCACGCACCACACTCATAATAGTCAGCACGTCGAGCTATGTATGCCTGGCTGCCTGTTCCTTTTACAACGCCCACATATGTCACGCCTACTTCTTCCACTTCCTCGCATGCCCACTTCAACTGTTTGAAATACGAACAATTTGGATACTGTTCATACAAAAATTTTAAAATCGTGATTATAAAAGTGGGAGGTGGTGTTAGGAGGCTGAAATATACTTTACGACTTATTCTCATATCTAACAAATATACATAGAAAATTTCATAAAAATCTTAGTCGTTAGGGAGGAGTTCGAACACCAACACCGTAACACAAGATTTTTATACCCTACACCTTAAGGTAAGGGTATATTCACTTTGTCACGAAATGTGTAACGCATAGAAATAGAGACGATAGGTATAGAAAAGTATATATATTCTTGATCAGCGTGACCTCCTGAGTCGATTTAGCCATGTCCGTCCGTCTGTCTGTCTATCTGTCTGTTGAAATCACGATCACAGGAGAACCAATGAAGATATCGTAATGAAATTTTGCAGATATATTGTTTCTTGTGGTGTGCAGGTTGGTATTGAAAATGGGTCCACGAACACGCCTATTTTTTATTAGAAATGTGATATCAGCGTTCGTTTTTGAGTCATGACAAAAAATCATTCCTGAGGATAGAGTAGCATTATCCATTAATATGCCGAATATGGGCGTGATCCGCCCACTTTTAGGTTAAACAGGCAAAAGAGGGTTATATTGTTAAATATATAAACTTTCTGAATAAAACTTTAGATAAGAACTTGTTTTCCAAAAAAACATTATTACGTCAAAACTGGGTGCGGTCCGCCCACTTTTACACTACATATACATTATAGCAATATGAAAACAAGTTTTTTACCACGGAAATAATGTTTAAATGAACACAATAATAAAACAACTAAGGTAGTTATTTGTCTTGAAAAAGGTAATGACCACGCCTACTATTTATACAGAGGCGTAGCTAGGACTCATGGAGCCCGGGACGGCTAATCAACTTTCAGCCCCAAAAATTCCTAGAATTCAATAAGTTACTACTTGATTTCCCCAACTGCCGCCGCCGACATTGTGCCGCCCAGAGTGGACCGCCACCCCCGCCTAGCTTCGGTAATTTTTTCAAAACTTTTAGGTGTAGGGTATCTAAGATTCGGCCAGGCCGAATATAGCTTTCTTACTGGTTATATTAGGTGTACAAATAAGTTTCCGCGGTTTGTCAAAAGATGGCCCCACCAGAAGGTTATGGAGAAATTGTAATGGCACATGGTCTGTCTGAGCAGCGCTTCACATCATATGAAGACACCAAAAGTTGGGTAGATTTGTGGATAGCGTCAAAAGATGAAGAGTTTTTTCGACGGGGTATCCGAATGTTGCCAGAAAGATGGGGAAAAGTAGTGGCAAATGATGGGTAATACTTTGAATAAAACGTAATGTACTGTTCCTTCACAATAAATTTCTAACTTTTTATAAAAAACCGAGGAAACTTATTTGTACACCTAATATATATAAGCCGCATTCAGCGGGTGAGCGCTCCTTGAGCGCTACCTGATCAGTGATCGCTATGTGTTCCTGAATGGTATGCTACCTGATCATTGAGCGGAATGATAAAAATAGTAAACAAGACGAGAAAAAAGTTGCCACGTTTGATTTTTCCACACGAATTTCAAGTATCCCACAAAAAGAACATTTCCAAACCTAAAACTTCAATCGTATCCCAAACTACATATTCTATATTTTTATAATTATAATTCCTTTATTGAGTCATTCTGAGTTCAATAACTTTCAAATTAATTTTATTTCACTTAATAATGCGTTGATTTATTAAGCCAATTCTTTAAAAACACTTTGACGTTTGCTCTGTAAAAAGCGAATTTATTTGTTTTTTTTGCTTGCTTGTTAGTAATGCAACTCTGGCAAATGTAGCGTAAAAGTAGCGTAAAAACATTTCATAAACAATAGGGTACGTTCAGTGACATCAAAACAATTGAGCGCTGCCTGTACAAAGTATAATTTGAAATAAATCTACTTTAGCTAGCCCATTAGCCCCGATTTCATTAGTAACACTTTTTCCCTGAAGTATTTCCATCCTTTTATTTTTTATTTGTGCTTCCATTAAGTTTTTAGTATTACTTGTATAACGTATTCAACGACTTGATATGCCGACTAAAGTAGATTCTCTGCCTATACAAATTCTTCAACAGCAGTGTATAGTCAGAATGTGCCCGACATGTGCAAACTTTTTGAACAAAACTGTACATAGCATTTAATGGTCCAAAAAATTGCTGTTGTTCGAAAACTAATCCCGTCCACTTCAGGGTGGAGGGTATTTCGGAGTCGGCCAGACCAAATATAGCACTCTGGGGTTTAGTTAATTTTGGATAAAAATGCTTTTTTAACATTTAATTTTTCGGTTATGGTGGACTTTTCTATGGAAATTTCCATATGTGCATGTACATATGTATATGTACAAAGAACTTGTCTTGAAAAATAATCTCAAATAAATACGCTGCAAGTGATTACAATACCCTTACACCAGTATATTTGGCCAAAATCAGGACATCTTTAATTTACAAATAAATACACACAATTGATTTTTCGAGACTTTTCCCTCCCCCCTCTATGTCATGCTATGCTATATTTTTGAACTATGCCGGACTAATCAGACCTTAAATCAATCGGAATGGAAGCAGTGCTGTGAAAATTGGTTCAAATGTTTGTAAAAGTGAATCGATTAGCACGAGGAATATTTTGATTATTTTTTTGTTTTTTGTTTGTTATTGCGCATACATAAATATCAACCCCTGTATAGTCACTAACCAAATTTTTACCCTATATAAATTAGGGTGGCTCTTACCTAAAGCAAATTTTCCGAAAGTTAAAATTATGTTGTTCCTACCCCTAATCGTGTTCCACTCAACAAAAAAAAAACCTTGGCTCAATCGTACAACTACTAGGCGACCCTCAAACGCCTTGAAGTTGGAAGCAGCCCCAACAATTATTTAAAAATGTTCTGAATCACATTTCTCAATCGTGAATTCGAAAAATTCCCGTAATATTGGGTCTGAGAAAATTCAACTGATTTTCTTGTAGTTTATAATTTAGTTCATGCTCCATTATTATCTACAATGTCTCATAATTTTTCGGGGAGAGCCATGATGCCATCGGTGAAGAACTTCTGTAGTTTCTGCCTGAAAAACCGAATAATATGGTTTTCACAGGCTTCTTTTGAAAACATCTTAATTCCATTAAGAGAGTTCTGCAGAGATCGGAACAAGTGGTAGTCTGAGGGTGCTATGTCTGGACTTTATGATGAATGCATCAAAATTTCCCAATTAAACTCTCGCAATTTTTGACGGGTCATCAAAAAGTGTGTGGTCGAGCGTTGTCATGGTGGAAGACAACACCTTTCCTATTGGTCAGTTCCGGCCGTTTTCTTTCAATTGCCTGGCGTAATCTCTCTAGTTGTTCACAGGGTTCGAAAACGTTTCTTTTTTATATCGCTCAATTTATATCCCTCACTGAAGATAACAATATTTCCATCCTCACTGATAATTGATGAATGTAACGCGGCACAATCAGTGCTTTTTTATTTGTTTATTTGATTTTATTATCCGACGGCTAATTAAAACATGAATTCAAACAATTCTTCCTTTATAAAATTTGTTACCTGTTGGCCCTCTAATAATCAATCCTTTTTCATTCCAAAAGTAATTATTTTCAAGGCGGATATACAAATTTGCGTTCCATTCATACATGTACATATGTATTCAAATGCCTATCTGTAAAATTTATTGTATATATCCGTAACGAGCTCGCAGAAAGGGTTAACCATTTCCAGCAAAACTAGCAATTAATGTTTTTCTAATACATTACTTAATACATACATAATTCATAATAAAAATTTGTAATAGAAATATGTATAAAATATATTACAATAGAATATTTTATTAAATTCCAATATTTGTTTTAGCTATTTACTTACGTATCTACAGCTTTCTCACACGCCACACCTTGCAAAATTAATTTCAATTCATCGTATATCAAATCCAACAAAAACATATTCATGCGAAACACAAACAAAACTTCATTCTCAAGCAATTGCCCCTGCCGCGCAGCGAACCATCCAAACACCAACAAAACCCGTGCTGTTCTCTGCTCCGCTGCTTTTTTCGATCCTGCGTCGAAATTATTTTCATCTTCAAAGATGGATTCTTTGCCTGCGCAGCCTTTTTTTCATCACCGAAGATCGTTATGGTGCGAAACCCGAAGTTTTCTCATCTTCTGCGATCGCTACTCGTCAACAAACGAAATCTTTTCTACTTGAGGGATCGAAATATTTGAAGATGAGAATTTTTTTCATCCCAAGTGATAGTTTTGTTGGAAGATCGAAATTATATTAAACGTGAGCAATATGTATTTTTTTGAACGAAGATGAAAAAATAAAAATCACTCATGAGTCAAAACAGATTTTCATCTTTTGAGATCGTTTTTTTGTGAGGGATATAAAAAAAGTTGTTCGTTTGAGGGATATATTCCGAACTCTGGTTGTTCACAATAGAGTTGAGAATCAATTGTACAACCAACTGGAAGTAGCTCATAGTGGACGATTCCTTTCCAATCCCACCATACACACAGCTTCACCCTTTTCAGCATCAATCCTGGCTTTGCGAACATTTGTGACCGCTCTCCATATCTTGCCCACGAGTTTTGATGCTTCTGATTATTATAGGTGACCCATTTCTCGTCACCGGTTATGACATGTTTCAAAAAAAGCTCGATTACATTGCGTTTCAGCAGCGCTTCGTCTATGTTTTCCACGCTCAACCCATGAGTATAACCCATAAATCGAGCTTTTGGTAGCCAGCCTTGTGTAGATGGTTTAAAACAATTGTGGTCAATGACTAGCTCCGTACAAATATCGACACTACCGATATGCTTATCTTGTTAAAGTTTTCAAGAATTTCATCAGCTTTTTCAGTGATTAAAAAAAATAAATTTTTCTGGTAAAATTACCAGAACGAGATTTTTCATTATTTTTCTCCATTTTCATACCTAAACAACTTTCCAACCACTGCACCAATTTCAGTTGTTTACACACACACACACTCACGGTCGAAGTGTCACTTTTTTAATAAGCGTTCAGTGGTGTTGCTAGAGTTATTTGCAATTGACCCCACCTATCGGAAAAACGCCACGAACTTTTTCCCAGACCCAATAGCAAGAATAAATTAAGAAGTATTAGTTGTTTTAGATTTTTTGTGAAAATGTTATTGTTTTCCTGAATCAGCTTAATACCTCTTTCGACAACGTCATTCACAACAACTTTCAAGTTTTTGGATTCTACGTTTCCAAAGCATCATCTTTCCATATTAAAGGGTCTTTGTCGAGGAAATCGGTGCTGATAGAATATCCCTTGAAGAAGGTTTTTGTATCAAGGGTTACAAAAGACGAGAACTCGATCTTTGTAAAGGAAAAAAAATCATTTTGGTGCAGAATGTACCGCTTCCGCTGATTTTTCCTTCTTCCTCTTCATCACCTTCCTCTGCTTCCAGCATAATTAGAGCCATATGTCTTATTCGCTTTTGGAACATTGTCATCAAATAAGGATAAAGCTACAGTTTCGGGAACTAAATACCAGAGATGGTTGGAAAATTATTCGCGGCAGCGTTACTAATTTCTGGATCAATATCCTGATAATTTATCATTGGAGGCTTTAATTGCTTCTGATGACAGAAACCAGGCTCGACCAAGAAAAATGCATATTCTTAAAAAGTTCTTCTCCCTATGAGATAACTGTAATTGATCTTAGAACAGGTATATTTTGAAAGCATAAATTGCCTTTGCCATCCGCATAGCATGACTTACAGCTCCTGGTATATGAAACTTCCTCTTGAATCACCAATGCTGCACTTTTCTTCTATGTAATATTTACAAATCTTATATTGTAGAAAAAATGTTAAAACTTGTCGGTTCGAAGGTAATTTGGCTCCGATGATTTGATTGGAAAAGTAACCTTCTTAACTTGTGTAACGAACTACTTGCAGAAGTTAATCCCAACTTACAAATCCAGGAAGAACACGTTACAATAAGTTAGGAAACTGCAGCAATAAAAAATACAAAATTCGGCACGAGAAAAACAAGCATCAGGACTTTTTTCAAAAGCATACTTGAAATCGAGCTGATCACATATTAGAGAGCTGCACAAGATGTCTTGAATTGCTATAGGGACCATGCTACAGTATTGCAGTGCAGTCGAGTACAAATGAACGATTTGACACGAACGGTTCAAGGCAACGGCCCGAACAAGCCGTGACTGCCTTGCCGTCTACCTGCTTCGAACAAGTCAGTGTGTTGCTTTGCTTTTCTTTGAAGGCAATATAGCTTGAATTGTAAGTAGAAAAGGCAATAGTGCCTTGAGGAAGGCAACAAGACATTGAAAATAACAATACTGCTACGAGGGCGGATTGAAAAGTAAGCTCCTTGACCGCCAGAATGCGCTTCTACTGCAAAAAAGGTTATGGTGCCTTGAAATCCGTTCATATTGACATATTTGGCAGACGTGCCAAATTTCAGTGCGATACTGTATTTAGTTTTGTTTTGACAGCTGATTGTTGTTGACGTGTTTGGCATTATGTTGAGTATGGATAAAAACGATTTATTTTTTGAGAGGCAAAACGGCGAAGGAAACAAAAGAAAACTTGGATAAATATTATGGGGCTAATGCTCCATCAGATTACACCGTCAAATATTGGTTTCGAGAGTTTCGTGGTGGCCGCAAATCCACTACCGATCAAGTCCGCAGCGGTAGGCCCTCGGATGCGGTTACAGAGGACAATGTCAAAAAAATACATGAAATGGTGTTGGCTGACCAGAAAGTGAAGGTGCGCGAGTATTAGTGTGCATTATTGGAGCGATTGAAGGCCAAAATCGCATTAAAAACCGGCCTCACATGCGGCGAAAAAAAATTTTGTTTTTGCAAGACAATGCGCCGGCGTACAAATCAATGACTTACGTCTCTAATTGCTGTCGCATCCACCGTATTCGCCCGATTTGGCTCCCTTGGACTATTATCTCTTCCCAAACCTCAAAAGATGGCTCATCAATAAAAAATTCAGCTCACGCGAGGAAATCATCGACGCCACGGAGATGATCAACAACAATCAGCTGTCAAAACAAAACTAAATACAGTATCGCACTGAAATTTGGCATGTCTGTCTAAATATAAACGGACTTCAAGGCACCATAACCTCTTTTGCAGTAGCAGCGCATTCTGGCGGTCAAGGAGGTTACTTTTCCATTCGCCGTCGTATGGTGTAGGCAACGATACGCAATGATATGAACGGCACATTTTGCATGATCAGGCAACATGCGCATTAACAAAAATGTTAAGTTAAGCTTTGATTTATGTTTTTACGCTATTTAAATGGATGTTATTATAAAATTATTTTAATTTCAGTTGATGATTTAAATTATTTTTTAAATATTTAGACAAATTTTGTATGTATGATTTATTTTAACTGCATAATTTTTATACCCTACACCTTAAGGTAAGGGTATAATCACTTTGTCACGAAATGTGTAACGCATAGAAATAGAGACGATAGGTATGGAAAAGTAAGTATATTGTTGATCAGCGTGATCTCCTGAGTCGATTTAGCCATGTCCGTCCGTCTGTCTGTCTGTCTGTCTGTCTGTTGAAATCACGATCACAGGAGAACCGGTAAAGATATCGTGATGAAATTGCAGATATATTGTTTCTTATGGTGTGCAGGTTGGTATTGAAAATGGGCAAAATCGGTTCACGACCAAGCCTATTTTTTATTAAAAATGTGATATCAGCGTTTGTTTTTGAGTTATGACAACAAAATTTCATTTCCGGGTATAGAGTAGCATTATCCGTTAATATGCCAAATGTGGGCGTGATCCGCCCACTTTTAGGTTGCACAGGCAAAATATGGTTATATTGTTAAATACATAATTTTCCTGAATAAAACTGTAGATAACTTGTTTTCCAAAAAAAAAAAACATTTTTACATCAAAACTGGGTGCGGTTCGCTCACTTTTACACTATTTATACAGTATAGCAGTATGAAAACAAATTTAAACATTTTTAAATTTGAACACACTAAGCTAGTTATTTTGTTTTGAAAAAGGTAATGACCACGCCTACTATTTATACAGAGGCGTAGCTAGGTCTCATGGAGCCCGGGACGGTTAATCAACTTGCAGCCTTAAAAATGCCTAGAATTCAATAAGTCGCTACTTGATTTCTACAACTCCCGCCCCGACATTGGGCCGCCCAGAGTGGACCGCCACCCCCGCCCCAACCTCGCGTTGCCACTTTTTTCAAAACTTTTAGGTGTAGGGTATCTAAGATTCGGTCAGGCCGAATATAGCTTCCTTACTGGTTATACTATTGATTGGTTCCAATAATTCAAATAACTTTTAAGGATTACATTAGTATAAATTTCATTTCCTACGAAAGCAACGAATGGCAATGAATACTATTGCCTTTGTTGTTCTTTGTTATCAGCACGCTTTCGGCAGTCAATGTCTTGATTCGAAAGCAAAATAAGGAAGCAGTGCAATGTTTGAAACTTTTGTTGTGTCTTGATGTGCGTTTCAAGACATCTTGTGCAGCTCTCTATCACACATTACATTTGGTTACAAAATAAGTAAACAAAGTACATAACATAAAAACGAAGAGACTATGAAATAGTTTACCTAGTAATATAAGTTTATGTATGTAATAATATTAATGAGTAGTAGCAAAACATAACTCGCAGTGCAAACATTTAACTTTCATGAGTTCCGGTCGAAAATTTTAAAACTTAATGATCGTGAGGGTCGTCTTGAATTTGTCCGTTTGAGATAAAATTTTTTTTTATTGATTGAAGTATTAACGAATGGTGGTGGAGGAACTAAACTTTTTGAAAGAAATGCCTTCGTAATATACACTACCGCTCATAAGTATTCGAACGACAGTTAAATTCAAAATTTTTCGGAATCAGAAGAATTTATTGGAAATTAAATTCGATTTTATGATTTTATGACGTCTCTGTTGTTTTTTGGGAGAAACCTAAAAAACCTAACCCTTTTTTGTTGTGGCACAGGTGCATATTGTCCGAAATCGACTTTATGGAAAATTTCATCAAGAATCTTTTAATGACTACCTGCCAATATTGGCGATTTGCAAACGGTTTTTATGGTCTTGTTTTTTATCTGTTGGGTGTTGGGAACTAAATTTTTTAGTTACCTGAATCCGTACCCAATTCCTTTAAATACCAGGACTGAATTCTCTCGGACATTAATTGTAATTTGCATATCGTCCTGAAAAGTCAAAAAAGCGGAGGGGGAAACACGATGGTTTGGGGATGTTGCGGTGCAGGATCCACCGGCGACCTTGTCAGAATCACCGAAAAACTAAACAAGGAAGGATACAATAAGATACTAGAAGAACATGCTGTGCCTTCAGGAATTAGAATTCTAGTTGAAGGATTCACTTTTCAAGAAGATAATGACCCGAAGCACTCTTCACGTTTGTGCAGATCATTTTTACAAGATCTAGAAGGCAGGAGTATCTTGAAACGCATGGTGTGGCCACCACAATCACCGGATTTGTCTCCCATCGAACTTTTGTGGGATGAGCTGGACAGAAAAGCCAAAGCTCTATGTCCTACAAGTAAGGAGGACCTCTGGCAAAAATTATTTCAATCTTGGGGCGAGATCCGGCCTGAAAGTTTGGAAAAATTACTCCAAAGAATGCCGAGATTATGTAAGGCAGTTATTAAGGCAAAAGGCGGATATATAGATGAAAATGTATAATGAGCTAATTTTTTGTATAATTTGTTGTTATTGTTATTTTTTTAAATAAATATATCGTAAGGAACACAAGTGTGTGCCAAAACTCAATTAAACTGCTTTACTTTTTTTTAAATCGGTCTAAATTGCACATATATGAATCGTTCGAATACTTATGAGCGGTACTGTATGTACATACAAGGTATTCTTCACACCGAGATGGTTATTATGGTAATTTGTTATTCAGTAATTCGTTAAACTTCACAGCTGTGACGCATTTTTTTGGAAAATCGTCTTACCGTGGTAAAGTGACGTTCTCAAACAGTTGATTTATTATGTTTGCATTAAAAAATTGTTAAATCAACAGAAGTAAGCCATTTAATAATAAGTAGTGTGAAACTAATAGCGTTGGCTGAAACGTTTTTAATAAGTAGTGTCAAACTAATAGCGTTGGCTGAATTTTTTGATTATTAGTTACCTACATACATACATATATGTATGTATAAAAATGTTGTATATACATATGTATGTACGTCTGACCATCAAGATGGAACCACTTAAGCTATCTACCTTATATTCACATCATATATTCGTGTGGTGCACCGATTATTTTTGTTTAGGTGGCGCTGTCGTAGCTTTTTTCAAAAATTCTTATTTATGGGCCGATTTGTCTCAAATTCACACCATATAATATTTAAATAAAAATAAAGTCTTTGGCAAAGCAATTTGAGACCGATAGGTGGCATTTTGGTTTAGATATTTAAGAAAATTTAGTTTTCCCTGTATATTGTATAATTTTCAATATTTTCAATATTAAATTAGATTTTATCAAACAACATCAAATGTTGTGTGTTGGTCATCGCAACACTTGAGAACGCCTGGACAAATTTAGGTACGAAAAAAAAACTGAAAAATTTGAAAGGGGGCGTGGCAATGTCTTAAATAGCCATAATTTGGAAACTATGAGGACAAGGAACCTGAAATTTTAAGGGTCATTGGCATTATAATGCATAGGTGCACTATGAACGAATTTTAAAAAACTCCGCCCCTAAGTGTCTTGTTAAAAAAAGTAGTATTGAAGTCAAGAACACGACTTGCATATTCTAGTGATTTGGCCACACCTTTTGTTCTTCTTTTTTCGTTAACTTTGTGAATTACTTTTCTACCTCAAAAGAATGTGGTTGCGTTAATTCTATTTTGCTTAATAAACTTAATTAATATCTAAATTTCAACAGGTTATGATCCCAGGAACGAAATCCTGGAGAGTGTCTATTCAAAATATATAGCATTATATAAAGATCAGTCGCGTTAGTCGCAACGACGAAAAAAATTAATTAAATCGAATTATGATTCTTGGTGCGTTCAGGTTAGGAGCGTCCTCATCCATTGAAATTTGTGGTCACTCGCTAACGGAACAGAAGTGGTGCCTGATAGGACAAAGGAAAACGAGTTTTCATTGTGGAAAGCAAAGGATGAGAAAGCGACGGCAACAATTATACTTAGTGTATCTCCTACGCAGATTGGGCATATCAGGAACTGCACAACAGTAACAGACCTGTAACACATTACGCGACATGCATAAGCCAGCAGCTTTTAGGTATGTGAATGAACGAAGGAGAGTGTGCCCAGCAGTACGTTTGCAACTTTAATTCGGTTGCTGAAGAAAGTGAACGACAAAAAACATACAAAGTCGAATAATGCTGAAGGTAGCTTTCAAGCGTTTATGGCACGCGACATTAAGCATTAAAGAAAAAATTTGCGTCAAATTACAAACACAATGAAAACTTAAATTCACCGAATGACGGCAATGAAAAAAGTAAGCTCTTGAATCTAACAATAGTAAACCATGTTTGAAACAATAGTAAACTATGAAGAAATGTCACGGCTATAATACTAGCCAGAGACAAAATAATGAGAACAAGAGGGATAGGAAGAGTGTCTTTAATAACAGAACTCAGGCACTGTCAGATTAGTTGAGGTATTGTTTATCCCGGAATTACAATGTAATTTTATTTCGGTTTCTAGAGCAGTTTGTGTTGCATATGTCGTAAAGATCAACAAAACAATGGCAAGCATAGAAAATGACAGCGGTGGACAGGTATTAAAATTTAATAAAATCAGTGACTTATTTATCTTTCAAGAAAACAAATGTAGATTACTATTTGCGAAGAAAACTACTGAGGAGGTTCTTAAGTGGCATAGAAGATATGGACATTTAAATTTTGTAAGTTTGCAAAAATTATCTAAGGAGGAGGAGAATTATCTTGCTCGTGCAAGATTTCGATGCATCTCAAATTAGATGTTCAATTTGCGTTAAAGGAAAATGTATTCAGAAACCCTTCACCAGTTCAAAGAACCGAGCAGCAGAAATACTTGAACTCGTCCATACGGATTTATGCGGCTCGATGAGAGTAAATTCTATTGGTGGTGCTAAATGCATTTTAACCATTATTGATGTCTATTCACGTTTTTTTTGTTTAATTTAAAAAAAAACAAGGTTGAATCATTTTAAAGGTTTGTCCAATTTCAAATAATGTTCGAGTGTCAAACTGGTATGAAATTGAAGGCTGTACGAAGCGATAATGGCAGAGGGTTCATCAACCAAGATTTTGACAACCATTTTAAGAAATGTGGAATAGTGAGACAACTTACCGTGCCATATACGCCTCAACAAAATGGTGTAGCAGAGAGAGTGAATCGCCCTTTGTGCGACATGGCAAGATGCATGATGCTTGACTCCGGCGTGAACGAGTTCCTATGGGCAGAAGCGATTAACACCGCAGCGTATTTGAGGAATAGAGCTTCAACTAAAGCTCTCAATATTGCGACACCATACGAAAAATGTAAAAGCTACAAGTCTTGGGTATCACATCTACGAACATTCGGTTCATTGGTGATCGCATTAAATAAACGGCAACAAAAAAAGTGCAAACCAAGAGGGAAGGAGTACACCATGGTTGGTTATTCTGATACATCGAAAGCTTACCGCCTCTTCGATAAAGCAACAAAGCGGCTGATAGTAAGTAGAGATGTTTTCTTTTATGAACAAATCAAGACACATTCTAAGTCAGCCGTGTCAGTTTTTGTGGATTTAGAATAGGATTTTAACATACTAAATCGTATGTTGAATCTAAATCACAATCAAATTCAGAAAATGCATAGAGAGAAGCAGAGAGTGATGGCGAATTCGAATCAGCGAATGAAGAATCATTTGTTGAAGCCAAACCACAATCAAGTTTATAGAATGAACAGGAAGAAACAGAGTGATGGCGAAGTTGAATCTGTGGATGCATATTTACCAACAGCTACATCACTAGTTCACATCGGTCGAGGTAAACCAAGAATGCTCTATACAGGTAAGCGAGGCAGATCCAACAAAACAATACAACGTTTTGAGTCTAGCCTGTGCTAATAATATTGAAATACCTGATAGTGTTAAAATGCCGCTATGAAGGGAATATGGAAACGAATGGTGGGAGGCCATGTTGGTCGAATATAAAGCACTCTCAGATAACGATACGTGGCAGTTAGTAGAACTTCCTCAAGGCCAGAAACCAATTAAAAACAGATGGGTATTTGCAGTTAAGCAAAACAGCAAAGGAAATGTGGAACGTTTCAAAGCCAGATTGGTGGCTAAAGGATGCTTACAAATTTATGGTGTGAACTATGACGAAACTTTTTCGCCGGTTGCTCGATACGATACAATTCGTATAACATTTGCTATGCCAAAGTTAAAATTTGGAAAAGAAATTCCGAAAAAAAATTTTTGATCGCAATTTTTTTAAAGAATTACGTTATTAACTATAAATATTTTTCCGACCATAAAATTCTTTAATTAATTCTAGAGAGAAAGCTTCAAACCGGAAAGATCTGTGTTTTGTAGTTTCCGAGAAAAGTGAAAATATTAATAGAAAAGTGAAAGAATATGCAATATATTAATAAATAAAAAAAGTAGTATTGAAGTCAACAATACGACTTGCATATTCTAGTGAGTTGGAAACAACTTTTGTTCTTTTTTTTTCGTTAACTTCTAAATATCTAAATTCCAACATGTCCGAAATGTTTGCAACAAGATTTAAAATGGTCATAATGTGAAAACTGCAAGCCCTAGAAAGGCTTTGACATGTTGCAATTTTGCATGCTGATTGGTTTTACACTGTGAGGTGTACGGATTTTAAAAAATCCACCCTTAACTGTAGAAATGCAAAAATTATAATAACCTGCAACAATTTTAAGAAACGGAACAGAATTTCAGAATAAATTTCACAAATCGGAAACATCAGATTCCAGTTAACATAGTTCATACAATTATAAGAGATTGTTGTTATTCGCAACTTGTTAAAATTACAAAAACAAAATACATGTGAAAACTTAACAGTCACGGAATAACGAGTTAAATAGCTAGGTATAAAGATCCCCTATAGAGTAACTATAAACATATTGAAAGTGACTTTATTTTTAGTTTACCAAGGAATGGTTATCGAAGAATTGTACACACAAAAAAGTTCTAAAGTCTATAAAACTTATCAAATTTTTATAAATTTATAAAATTTATATTTATATAAAATTAAAATTTAAGTGTTAATTTTTAAAGTTAACATTTAAATACAAAATGTGTTCTTTTATATTTCAATTTCTTTGCCTTAACCATTTTTTATTTTTTTTTTCAAATTGTCTTTTGTTTGTTTTTTGTTTTTCATGTATTCCAAAATATAAATCATTAATACTGTATTAATTTTGTAGAATACTCTTTGTTCAACAACAAACGTGAAAATGGCCCAGATTGAGCAGCCACCACAAAACGGCATAGAGTTTTCGATAGAGGATGATCATAACAAAGTTAGGCCAGCTGATATTGAACAGGTTGAGTTCAAATATCATTTTATTACATTTTTATAAAAATATTTAATACATTTACTTTATACAGGACATGCGGGAAATGGAACGCCGAAAACGTGTTGAAGCTATAATGGGGTCTAAACTTTTTCGGGAGGAACTTGAACGTATTGTGGATACAGCACGTGATGGCGGCGCCTCTAGTATATTACAACAACTGTCTGATATAGTTGGTTTGCCTTTGTCACGTGTGGGTAACGTTTTTAAGGCAACCAATTATATGCTGCCAATTAATGATATACGAGGCATTGAATCGATGGGCTACGCCAAAGGTGAAAAAATACTCCGGTGCAAATTGGCTGCGACATTCCGTATGCTCGACTTGTACGGTTTTACTCAAGGTATAGGTGCACAAATCACTGCACGTCTAAAGGTTGATCAGGAGGTATTTCTCGTCAACCCATATGGAATGTTATGCCACGAAATCACAGCTTCGAGTTTGAATAAAGTTGACATGCAGGGTAACTTAGTTGAGCAAGGAACAACCAACTATGGAGTAAACAAGAACTGTAAGCTTTGATGCAGTTGTAACCAATAATTATACATTTTAGTAAAATGTTTACAAACTATTTTCTAGACTTTGTGTTACATTCAATTGTGCATGCCGCTCGTCCCGACATTCGTTGTGCTATATATGTAGGTTGCAGTGCAGTTGTAGCTATATCATCATTGAAGGTCGGCTTACTACCACTCACAAGGGACGCTTGCGTGTTGGGAGAAATTAGTATTCATTACTATAGCGGTTCTTTGTTAGACATTGATGAACGAGAAAAACTCGTTCGAAATCTTGGTCCTATCTCAAAAGTTATGATGCTCTGTAATCATGGCGCTCTCTGTTGTGGAGAGACTATTGAGGAGGCTTTTTTTTATGCTTTTCATATTGTGCAAGCATGCGAGACTCAGCTAAAGTTGCTATCTGTTGGCATCGACAACCTTATATTGATTCCCGAGGAATCGCGCAAATTCATTTATGAACAAGCACGACGCCCACCAGAAGGACTAGAAAAAAAATTCACCGAGTTTTTGGGGACTGAAAATAATAAAATTTCAACCGTAGATAATCGGGATGTAATGGATGGAACTACATCGAAAGTACCAATGAGACCAACGCCAAAGTGGCGCATGGGCAGCGTAGAGTTTGAAGCAATTATGCGTATGCTAGACATCGCTGGATATCGTACTGGGTATATCTATCGTCATCCGCTGATTAAGTCGGAACTGCCAAAACCCAAGAACGACGTTGAATTGCCACCGGCTGTATCGTCTTTAGGTTATTTGCTGGAGGAGGAGGAGCTCTACCGACAAGGGTAAGAGATAAAAAACTTTGTTCGTGTTTGTTTTAATAGTTAATATTTTGTTTTTATATTTTATAAAAGCATCTGGAAAAAAGGTGACTTACGAAAGGGCGGTGATCGAAGCAGATGGCTTAACTCACCAAATGTGTATCAAAAAGTGGAAGTTTTGGAAACCGGTACGCCAGATCCAAAAAAAATTACAAAGGTAGAAATTATAACGATCGAACCTAACACAGATGCTAAATAGATATCTACATAAGCTTAAAAAATATCAAATACCATTATCCCGCAAATGTTGCTATATACCTATTTCAGTGTACGAGGTTAGGTTCAAAAGAAATATTTTTATTGAAGCAATTTTATTAAAAAAAATACTACGAATGCACTCGGATGAAAATATCAAATGCGTTATCGTTAACTGTTAAAAGCTCGTAATAGCTATTGTACTAAAATTTCTCTAATTTATAAACTAAACTAATTATATGTCGCTCGATTTTAAAAGCTTTGTATGAGGGCTTTATTCGTCGTATCAATTTTTGGAACCTGTCAGAGTGCAACCGTGCAGTAAAAGTTTTATACGGGTGTACCTCTACCTTTAAGTTGATAGTAGTATTTTATTTAAAATTAATACATATTAAATTTTATTCCTGGAATACTTGGTTTAGAAACTGCTTAATAAAAGCATCAAAAATATTAATTAAAAAAATATTAATTAAAATTTAAATAAAAAATTCAATATACAATTTTAAATTCGCTCTCATAAAAGTATACAAATTTGAATATAATTTATTTGAATATGAATTGAAAAATACTGGATTTGATATACGCGTAGCGGCCTAATTTTGTTTAGGTGAGACGATATTGGGACGTTGATATGTCGCAATTCACCTAGACTTAAATTTGGAATTTCTCAGTCGTCTCGTCTCATGCCACCTACATATTTATTTTTGTTGACTGAGTCTGTGGTGGAGATATAAAATGGAGAACATATATTTCAAAGCTTTATAAAATTGATTTTTCTTGTCGAAATCAGGAGTATGAATTAAGTTGAAACTCAAGCATGAAATCCTAAACGTTTGCATTGGTCCTATAGAATATTATTTTGGTCAGAATTTAACATTTGTTATTCTTAATTCGCTATATGTTTGTTTTTTAGTTCTCATCTAATTTGAAAGACGATCTCGTGTACTATTAATGAATTCACTCGTTAATTAAGACGTGAGTGGTCAATAGTAAACATGTGACCTTACAAAATTAAGTCGTTAGTTAATCAAGGCAATTTAGGTAGAAAGCAAGATTCATTATTTCGCTTCATTGTCATTATAAACATTGGTCGCCAATATCTTTGCTTGTTCTTATCGGGGGATTTTAGCGACTTAACTAACCAACATTTCCTGTAATTATTAGCATTTTATCGTTAAATGAACATACAAATTTCGATTGTAATTTTTTAGCACTGGAAGTAACCAGTGCGATAAGTGGATTATTTCAAAATTATTATGGCCTAATTTATTGAAATTTCAGTTGCGTGTTCATATTGTTTAAGAAATTATGCATCTTAATTCATTAATAATATAACAGAAACATATGTGCAAGGGTAAATTGAATTCAATGAAGTGCATATAAAGTAAAAATTTAAATAAATTAAAGATCAATAAAAATCTTTTATTTAGACACTGAGTAGCATATCTTTTATTTACATACTGAGTAGCCATACTAAAACCTGTCCTCTTTCGGGGATAGCCGAAGCATACCATTGCTCAAATCTTTTTTCGTCCGTTTTCCGCTCATCGTGGGTGGCCAAACATTTGGACCTCCCTTATCACGATGTCACGCGTCAGTGCTAAGGTACTCTTCACACACTAGAACTCCAATCCGGCGCCGTCAGTATAGAAGCCCGTGCTGAACGTCCTGGTTGCCAATGCAGGACCATGACTGACTATCTGGTCTACCGTATCCATATGAGAGAACTGCAACGAATACAATCATTCGAGTCAATCGCTAAAATCAGACTGCCGATCCGTTAGTATTCGTAAATTCAATGCATTAACCTGATTTGCAATCGTTCTAAAGTTAACAACGAAAATATATGCACGAACCTGATTGCACAAATATATATTCGTTATATATTCGTTATTCGTTGCGCACATAAGAACGATTATATTCGTTGCAGTTCTCTGATTAACCTCTTCCTGACGCAGGCGGCAGATATCATCGTTCACTAGAACCACCTTGTGTAGATAATATCTGAAGTTTAGGTTAGGTTAGCCCTTGTATGGTTGAGCAGTCTGGACGGTAGCACTCCACGAAGCGGTTTCTTGATGAACAGTCTCGTCTGCCGACATGAGTCTTCTCATATACGTGAGTGTTCCAAGTACAACCAGCCCTCAACTAAGAATCTGATATTCCCATCACTTACCGCGACTGTAGGTTCGGGCCCACAAAAGACGATAGCTGACGCTTCCTTAGCGAGGAAGTCCGGTATTTAATTTTGTTCAATTCCGATATGTCCTCTCACCCAACCTTTGTTCCTTGTTGTGTAGGGCACACTTATTGAGTTAGCTTGTTCTGTAGGGCACACTTATTGAGGTTCCGGACTTCCTCTAGCATCAGTTTTGAGTTATTTGTCCGCTCTACACTCCCAATCACCGCTGGCTATCTAGTGCTACAAAGATTTTTGTATTATGCACCTGATCTCCAATTAGGTGGTCCAGAGCATGGATCAGACCAGATACACAGATACAGACTTTCTCAGGTGAAGTTTACAGTTCAGGTTAAATTCGTTGTCTGATGTCGTGCTTACTACACTCATCATGCAGCAGTCACCGGTTAGCGTATTATGTCACCGGTCGATTCCGCATCCTACTCAAACTTTTTCGAAAAACAACGATTTAAAAGGGTTTTATAACTAGCTTAGACGCTTACTTTCTATTAAAAGTTTGATTAATTCGATTTTATTAACGTTTTGAAGAAAAAACTCATATCTTACTGGACAAAACAAATGTAACTCATGTAGAAATAAACAAGTTTTGCCGCTGTAACGATATATGGGTCTTATTTTACACGAGCTTTATGAGACGGTGTCGAGTTTTGTTGGAATGTCCATGATGTATCGAAATGTTTGCGTGCTCACGGCTTTAAAGCAACTTGCAAAACATTTTCCCGATAATAAGTCGCATTGACTTTGACATCAGGCTCGTTGAAAATCGATTGGACTGCGTCCATCCGCGGTCACAGTTGCCTATACCATTACTTGAAATGGAAAATTACTTCGGGTTGCCGTTCGTAGACTCAAATTTTCGTAAGTGCATTCAGTTAAGTAAACACTATTATTTTGAGAGTTTATGAACTGCTCAATAGGGAAATTTTTCTCATCAGAGAACACAATGTTTGGAAATTCGTCACGTTCGTGCAAGCGTAACAACTCGTTTGCCCTTTTGAGTCTTTTTTTTTTGCTTTGCTTTGCTTTTTTTGCGTAACAAGAACTCCAAATTTGGTTAAATTTTGTCGTATTTTGGAGCAGGACTTTTGTGATCCAAAACGAATTTTACACCACTGTAAACCTGAAAGTTTTCTCTAAAAGCCCATTATGTTTGCATCGGTTTGCCCCACCGGACGCTAGAGCCCATTATATGAGTTTACGTTTATATGAGTTTAAACGTTTTAAACATGTTTTCCGTTATTTTTTGTTTGTTAGTGTTTTTTTTTTTGTTTTTTTCAAAATCTATATATATTTCAAAGTATGGAAAGGTACTGGGATAGTTTGCAGTAATTAGGTTTTTTTAACTATCAGGTAACTAGTTCTTATTGCATATGTACTCTAAATGTGAACAGATTATTGCTTTCATTGGAAGACAAATATTTGAAAAGCCTTGGCCTTTGTAAGTGATGTGATAAAAGATGTGAAACCGATGAAGTTAATAAAATTAGTAGGCAAATTGATGAACTTCAGCCGTGGCTATTTGAGTATCATGGCCATATTATTCAAATATTATAGATTTCAAACTTCTGCTCACCATGATTGATGGAAAACTCGGACAAGCCTTAACTGATACTAATGCATCCTCTAGCTGTATTATATGCCATTAAACCGCGAGTACATTAAGCCAAGCATCAGCAGATGTCAATTATTCTGAAGAGGCATACGAATTCGGATTGTCGCCTATTCACACTAGAATTCGTTTCATGGAACATATACTCGAATTGGGCTATGATTTAGAATTCGGAGCAACAGAAACGGTTAGACAAAATGCAGTGAATATGGAGAAACGGAAGCTGAAAAAAAGCCAAATACAGGAACAATATCGTGAAATAGGGCTAATAATTGACCAGCCAAAACAAGGAGAGGGAAATACGAATGATGGAAACACCGCTAGAAGATTTTTCTCAGATCCTGAGACGGAAGCTTTCATTTTTTTTTTGTCTTTGCTGTTTTGCTGTGCACATCGGATCCATATATATCAAATATCCGCCACAAATGGAAATCTAGCTCAATCGAGTTAGATAGTGATGCACAAAATTTACTAGATGAGCGGAATTCTATCAATGAATGTTTTGAAAAATTGTTTAATTTGCATTAGTTCCTTATTTATTACCTTATTTTTATTAATGTATTTTATTAATATGTTGGTTATTGAAAATAAAAAGTCTATAGTCATTAAATAAGAGGAAACATTATTTTTATAATCACTTTTTTGAGGCTTTTAAGAAAATTTAAGTAGGTACCCTGATTGAAACTCTCATATCTCTGGTTTTCAACAATCGATTTTTATGATTGTGATTTCGCATTAAAGGCTAAGATTAGAAGAATCCAACAAAACCGGAATAAAATATTCCAAGAGAATCAAAAGATATGGATTTTTGACCGCTAAGTTGAAAAACCAGCCACTGTGCGGCGTGATTTCGTTCAAGTTGAGCCTTCACTTTCCGAACTATTTCAGGTGAAGTTGCTGTTTTTTTTTTCGTCCACCACCATAACGTATGGCCTGAGCTCACGAACAATAGCTGGTTGTGATTTTCCACTCAAATATAACGCAATCACACTATTACGTTTGAATACCATTTCGAATAACCTTTGTTCTATAAAACTTAAGGCCTGATTAGTCGTACTTAGCACTTAGCACTTATACGTTTCGAAGAACTTGGTTGTTTACGGGTTGCAGGGGGTACCGGCACTTCTAGTGTAGCCACTAGATGAACTAATGTTCGAAATTGGGTATTTTTATGGTCTTGTGGGATTTTACTAGATTGCAATTGCCTTCCATTTGCAATCAGCAGCAAAATTTTAGTATTTATATTTACATTATTATGGTATTGTATATTGAATTATATTAATTGAATATTTTTTAATATTCAATTAATAATATTTGAAAATATTGAATTATTGAATTTATATTATTTTATATTTTATATTGAAATCCCATAAAACTATAAATTCGGCAAGCAAAGATGACATCTTCGAAAAAAGCGTCAATTTCGATCTGGTCAAGCGTTTTGGCTGTCACTCAGTTCGAACTTAGTAAAATATCAAAATCGATTTGATATTCCCCTTGTAAGTAAAAACGACTGATCGGATATACATGTTTCCATAAGCTAGAAGTGGATTTTGACAGCACGTCAAGTTCTTCGAAGTGCTTATAAGTACGACCAATCAGGCCTTTATACGCAAATGGTTGTGGTAGCTCGTAAACAATATAAAAAGCTGTCATTGGTGTGAAGTTGGTAACACTTCAATCGCTTAACCCTGTATATGCGTGTTGAAATCTGCTTAACAGACAGGACGTTCTCCTGGAAACTATAGGAAAGGAAATATATTCTCTTCTAGATGGCCTGTCTGACCTCCTTTGTACTAAAAACAAAGAAGAGAGTGGTGGCAGACCATCTAGAAGAGACTATATTTCCTTTCCTATAGTTTCCAGGAGAACGTCTCTTCTAGATGGTCTGCCACCACTCTCTTCTTTGTTCTTAGGACAAAGGAGGTCAGATAGACCGGTTTAAGGGTCTTAGCCTATGTGTAGTCCTTCTTCCCTGGTTTGGGTAGGGAAGAATATGATATTATATTAATTAATATTCCAATACAATCGTCTGAGCAAATTGTATTGTAATCTGAGCAATGCCCAAAAGCAATGGAGTATTACAGATTTGCTGGTGGTTATGTTGACGCTACCATGATGGTTGTTGCTAGTCCTGCCCGCAATTGGATCACTGTAAGAAAAAGAAATCCAGCTAAAAACCTAAAAGCCACCGTCTGAACCTAAAATTCACATCGAATTTCACATTTCATCAGACTGTCTCTTCATTGCGGTATTCATACCTGGCACCCGTTTCAGCATTAGAATGCTTGTCATCTGATTTTGTGCTCACGCCAATTCTTCAACAAGAGCCAATAGCAGCATTGAATATCGAGATGAATCTACTATATCGGCATATTCGAAATATGCTTGGCATCAGGACGAAAACTTCGGAATTTTCACTCGCTATATCTCTTCATGAATACGATTTTGTGGCTATCACAGAGACCTGGCTACATAGTGTCATCTCCTTTAGAGAACTTTTCGATAACTTCTATAATGTCTATCGCCATGATAGCATGAATAGGACAGAGTCCTATTGCTTCGGGCCAAGGCATTGGTGGTGGAGTGCTGCTTGCAGTTAAAAATATATTTCGCATTAATCTAATAGTTTCCTGTCATTGATAGCAGTATTGAACAAATTCGTGTAGAAATTAGCATGTCAAACGTTAACTTAATTTACCTTTTTGTATCATACAGCCTAATAGTTCTTATGAAGTTTACCAAAGGCACTTAGATAACGTAAATGGCATAGAAGATAATCTTAACTCTTGTCTCAGCATTGTCTCAGCATATCTTGGTCCTATGTGGATAAATGTCCTTCCTCTCATCAGATATTGAAACCATTTTTATGAGGTATTTTTTATCTAATGATTTTTGTCAAATAAATGACACAAAGCATGGTTTAAATAGAACCCTGGATCTAGTTCTTGTTACTAGCGACCTAAAAGTAAATTGTCATAAAAGCCTTTCACCTATCATCAAAAATAGTATACATCATAATGCCTTGATCATTGAATTTGATTTTTATAAATGAATTCTTATCTAATGCTGACTGGCATCCATCAATTAATTGTGCTGACCCTTCTAGAATGTACGAGTTTTTGTGTGCTAAACTTTATATTTCGGCATCGCAATTTGTTCCTACTATAATAATTACTATTCCTAGAAATAAACCTCCATGATTTAATTTTAGATTAGCGAATTTAAAAAATGTCAAGAACAAAGCGTTTAAGAAATTCAGAAAAACAAATTGTGAGGGTGATTATAATATAGGATTATTAGACCGGTCCTTATTTATATGGACAAATTTATTTTCTCGAATATATGTTACGGCAAGCGCTAAAAATATTCGTTTTAGTCTCACAAAGCATAAAAAAAAATTTGACAACGATTGGATAATTTTTAGCCGTGCCCCAAGCAACTTTTTGTTTTTATTATGAGAAATAAGGCAAAAAAAAAAATATATTTTTTTATTTTATTTGCATTTATTTGAAAAGTAAGAATAAACTGAAATATTTTTATTAATTACATACTCATAGTAACATTAATATTATTTTAATTTAATAGTGAAGTCTTTTTAAAAGTGGGATAATTCATGTTATATTCTTTAACCACTTGAAAAAGCAATTGTTTCTCCTCTTCATTGTGGGTTAATTTATTATTATAATCTGTAATGAATTTGGCGCCTCTTTCAGCTGCATCATTTACTACAGATAAGTTTTTACAAATTTGTGATCCCTGAGCGTAGTCAAATCTTTCATTCCAATCCGACGGATCGACTTGCAAAAATTCTTTTGAATTTTCTAAGCGATCAAAGAACGCGTGTGTATTGGAATTTACAAAATCGCTTAAATCTTTTTGCGCAAATGTGTCGATATTTGTTGGATTAGTTATTATTCGCTTGCATTTTTCTGTATTTGCTTTAACATTAATTGCCTGAACCATTTTTTTTTTAATTGCTACACTTACATTAGGATCGAAGAATGAAAGACTGCTTCTTCCGACAAATACCACAAATGATTGCTTATTTTTTGTAGCAAAGCAAGAGCTATATCCCTTTCAGGATAAGCTATAATATTTTTAATTAAATTTAGGTCTTGATTTGGTGCTTCAATTGCTTTAGTGCATCCAAACCAGGCTTTTACATAAATACGAACTATAAACAGACAGACACTACGTATACCGTTTAGCTCTTGTTTGGTCATATTGAATTCATTACGAAACAATTTTTTCAAATGCACATTTTAAGTGCATAAATAAATAAATGACGCATTCGACGAATTGATGAACGATTTAGTATAAGATCTTCGATATCATAGCCCAACGCGTCAGCAGTTGCACTTAGGATATGAACTGCAGCACCATCAGTGATTTTGCACTTATCCAAAGTTGAAAGCAGTCTTGGTGTAAACAAATTTGTTTTACCTCTGGATATACCTGGATATGCATTTCCTGCTGATGTTGATGCTACAACTTCAATATCGTTTTCGTCGTCAATGTCAATCATACCTGTTTTACAACAATAATTCTGATTTGCTTAAAAGATATAATTCTTAATTGTATACCTCTTTGAGTATGTTGTTCATATAACTCTTTTCGTTCATCTTCTTTTATTCGACGCTGGTTTTCTTGTTCTTTCTGGACTGCCTTTCGCTTTTCTTTCTGCATGACAATTCTATCCGTTCCTAGCATACAACCTGGTCTTCCTTTTTCTCGTTGCTTTTTTAAGAACTCTTTGTCTTCTTGTATTTTAATTAATTCTATCGCGTTTGCGTGTGCGATATCGAATAAATCATGTAATTTATCTTGAAATTCAGTTTCTTTCCTGTTTTGACATTCTGTTTTTCGACCATGATGCTTTGTAATATCTCTCCACTCGTTGTATAATTTTTCCAGCTTCTCAATGCAGTGTTTTTCATGGTATTCGTGCTTTTTGCCAAAACGTACTAACCTCAGCAACAACTAATTTAGAACTTTCTCTTAAATTTAAACCAACTATTCTTAAATTATAAAATAAAACTTGTAGCACTTGTTTTCTTCCTGGTAATTTAGCTCCAGTAATTTGGTGGTCAGTTACGCCAATTAACATAATATCATCATCCGATCGAAATCTTTTGGTTGTCATCGCTTTGGATTTTTAATTTTAAAATTTATTTGTTCAATTTTTTAAAGGTAATCTTTTGGACAATATTCTTTTAAATTTTTTTGTTTGAACTTCACGATTTCACTAAATTCTTCGATCTCCACGTGTGAAAGTTGCAATACAAAATGATTTATTTATGCGAATTTTCGTCAGACGTACACAACAACAACACACTACTGGGCCGCCACAAAAAAAGAGAGAGTGTGTGTCACATTTGCCAAACGCACACACACACATTTCAATAAGTACTTACCAACAGTGCTGCCAGATACATTTCAAGAAAAACCGGGGAAAAACATTTCAATGTTGGCGGGGGGCACGGCTAAAAATTGTCCAATCAAGCTCAAATTTTTGTTGTGTATTTTTAGGATCAAATAAAATGGTTTTAGCGCTTGCCGTCATTCGAATTCGAAAAAAAAGAAATAAGGACCGGTCTAAGGATTATCTATAATGGTTTCATTATAAAAATTATAAATTTAAAGTCGATAGCAATTTAAAATCTAATTCAAAACATATTTGGGGGTATAAAATTGTAAACGCAAATCTAATGGATAACCTGCAAGCATGGAATATAATGGTTTTAAATCCAATAATGCACTAGAATCCACTAATCTTTTTTCTAGAAATTATCAAAATGTTTTCCAAAAATATTTGTCTCCCTCAAATAATAGTCATTTGGACTTTGATACTCCAAATATTCCTATGCTGGATACTAGAACTATTTCTAAGAAAGATGTTTCCATTGGAATTACACGTCCTAAGACTAGTTTTAAATGTGATAATGGTGACTTTCCAACATCACTTCTCAAACTTTGCGCCTCCAGTTTGGTCGAACCATTTGCTTCCCTTTTTAATTTATGTGTAAAAAAAGGAACATTTCTCAATTGCTGGAAAGCTTCCTTAATTGTTCCAATTCTTAAAGCTGGTGATCGCGGTGGTGTTAATAATTATAGAGCAATTGTGAAGCAATGTACAATCGCTAAATTATTTGATCATATAATCAAAGATAAATTCTTTGAGCACGTAAAAGATATTATCTCTGATTCTCAACATGGTTTTCTACTGTGCAGATCGGTATGTTCAAATTTATTGCTTATTTTCAACTGTATTGTTAATGCAATGGAAAATGGCAAACAATTAGATTATATACACTGACTTTTCCAAGGCTTTCGACAAAGTAGATTATTTTATTCTTTTATCTAAAATAAAAGTGGCCGAAGTTCATATACCCTACACACTTGTACTTAGAAATTACGCGTGGCAATGGTCCAATTTTTTTTCTTTTCAATCTCAAATAGCCTGTGATGACAGAGAGTATTCGTGCCAAATTTGATGAAAATGTCTCTATTCGTTCTCTGTAATCGTGTTTTATTTAATTAGTGGACTCCCACTCCCATTTTTGGTAGTCTGTTTTGGTCAGAGACAGTGGACCTCTGGACAAAATTTCAACCGCAAATTCGTTTTATAAGCTGGGAAATTGAGGTATAAGCATGAATTAATTTTGAGTCACTATAAAAAGTAGGCGTGGTAATAGCCCGATTTTGCCCATTTTCAGTGCCGATGAGTTTCTTATGAAAGAATATTCATGCCAAATTTGATGAAAATATTTCTATTCGTTCTGCTGTAATCGAGTTTTATTTAATTAGTGGGCGGACCACGCCCATTTTTTTGGTAGTCTGTTTTGGTCAGAGTCGGTGGACTTCTGGACAAAATTTCAACCCCAAATTCGTTCTACAAGCTGAGAAATTGAGGTATAAGCATAGATTAATTTATATTCACTATAAAAAGTAGGCGTGGTAATAGTCCGATTTTGCTCAATACCGATGAGTTTCTAATGAAAGACAATATTCGTGCCAAGTTTGATGAAGATATCTCTATTCGTTCTCTTGTAATCGTGATTTCCACAGACAGATAGACAGACGTTCAGACAGACGGACGGACATGGCTAAATCGACTCAGGAGGTCACACGCGGATCAAGAATATATACTTTTCTATACCTATCACGCTCCTTTAATGCGTTACAAACGGAAGCAGTAAGTGAATATACCCTATTCACTTCGTGTGTAGGATATAAATATTTAGTTTGTCTGATGCGCTATTATCATTTTTTAAACGTTTTCTGATGGATCGATTGCTTTTTGTGGAGATTGGTACAGTCATCTCTGATGTTGCTATTGATGCCGTCTAAGGCATTCCTCAAGGTACCCATTGTGGGCCTCTGCTATTTTTAACTTTCATTAACGACTTACCTTAGCATTTTAAATCGTCGAGCTATCTAACGTATGCTGACGACATGAAATTATTCCGCTGTATCTCAGATACATCTGATTGCACTAGCGTTCAGAGTGATTTATCTCCTTTTCAAGATTGGTATACCTCAAATAACCTATATTTAAATATTAATAAGCGTTATCTCATTCACAAAGAATAAAACTTGTATCGATTATAATTTATATAATCATTTCTTAATTTGTAAAGATGAAATTAGTGATTTGGGACTAATTTTTAATTTTCAGCTGAACAGACTATACAGTGCACTCGGGAAAACGTCAACACTAGTTTACGTCAACATCCTAAAACGTCAACATCCCAAAACGTCAACCCTTAATTTTTTACATTGTCTACTCTAAAACGTCAACCAAACCACAAAGCTCTAAAACGTCAACTTTAAATAAACCAAAATTTTGAATTTAGCAACAGTTAAAATAGACAGTTTTGATCACACACAATTTATTTTATGAAATTAATTCAGAAATTTGGGTATTCCCCTTATAAGTACCTAGAATAGAAAAAAAAAATTGCATCTCTATGTGTTGGTTTTTTTATTATACCCTACACCTTAAGGTAAGGGTATATTCACTTTGTAACGAAATGTGTAACGCATAGAAATAGAGACGATAGGTATAGAAAAGTATATATATTCTTGATCAGCGTGACCTCCTGAGTCGATTTAGCCATGTCCGTCCGTCTGTCTGTCTGTCTGTTGAAATCACGATCACAGGAGAACCGGTGAAGATATCGTGATGGTATTTTACATAAACATTGTTCCTTGTGGTGGGCAGGTTGGTATTGAAAATCGGTCCACGACCACGCCTATTTTTTATTAAAAATGTGATATCAGCGTTCGTTTTTGAACTATTACAACAAAATTCCTGAATTCCTGAATTCCAAATTTATTCCTGAGTATAGAGTAGCATTATCCGTTAATATGCCAAATATGGGCGTGATCCGCCCACTTTTAGGTTACATAGGCAAAATATGGTTATATTGTTAAATATATAAACTTCCTGAATAAAACTTTAGATAACATCTTGTTTTACAAAAAAATATTATTACATCAAAACTGTGTGCGGTCCGCCCACTTTTACACTATTTATACGGTATAGCAGTATGAAAACAAATTTATTACCACGTAAATAAAGTTTAAATTTGAACACAATAATAAAACAACTAAGATATTTATTTTGTTTTGAAAAAGGTAATGACCACGCCTACTATTTATACAGAGGCGTAGCTAGGTCTCATGGAGCCCGGGAGTCACTACTTGATTTCCACAACTGCCGCCCCCGACATTGTCCCACCCAGAGTGGACCGCCACCCCCGCCCCACTCTAGCTTCGGCACTTTTTTCAAAACTTTTAGGTGTAGGGTATCTAAGATTCGGCTAGGCCGAATATAGCTTTCTTACTGGTTTTATGTTCAGTTGCTTTTTTGTTCTCGTAAGTATCACATTACCAAAATGTGCTCAACACAACCGAAAGTGCTTAAATTACAAGAAAAGGCAAATATTTTATATTTATTAGAAAAGGGTGCAAGTTCGGTAGCTTTAGCAACGCAATATGGTATCTCAAAATCAACAATTAGCAAGATAAAAATGAAAAAAAATAAAATTTTGGACTGTGTAAAACACACTTTCCGGTCCGGGAAAAAGAAAGACATTAAGAGCATCAGAGTTGCCGAAAATGGAAAAGCTCCTGTATCAATGGTTTGTTAAGCATAGAGAAAGGAATTATCCGGTTAATGCATTAGCGCTCAAACAAAAGGATAAAGAGATTCATCTAAAAGTAAAAGAAAAGGAATGTTCATTTAACGCAAGTGATGGATGGTTGCAAAGTTTTAAAAAAAGATTCGCCTGGAGTTCGCCTGCTTAAAATAACTGGAGAAAAGCTATCTTCGCAGCCTTTGCTTGTCGAACCATTTAAAATCAAACTAGAACAAAAAATTTAAGAAATGGGTCTATGGCATGATCAATTGTACAATGCTGATGAATCTGGCTTATTCTGGAAAATTTTGCCAGAAAAGTCTTACGTATCAACTGCCGAAAGGACTGCTCCAGGCGTAAAGACAGAAAAACAACGTGTTACTTTTTTATGTTGTGCTAATGCTTCCGGAAATCATAAGCTTAAATTGTTGGTGATTACGAAGGCAAAAATTCACGCGTTTTCAAAAATTTTAACTGCCCAACTGAGTACAAGAGTTCCAAGTCTTCATGGATGACATCAGCTATTTTCTGCGATTGGTTTCACAAATCCTTTGTGCGACAGGTTAATACTTTGATCTGTTCTGCTGCAGAATAGCTAAGATTTTCTAATTTTAGGTAACAGATTTTCTTTTAAAAAGGAACTTGCCAGTTAAAGCGCTCCTTCTGATAGACAATGCTCCATCTCATCCAAGTGAATTAGAGCTTAAAACAGAAGATGGAAACATAATTGTAATGTTTTTTCCTCCGAATGTAACCCCACTTATCCAACCAATGGATCAAAACGCAATTAAAATAACGAAATAACTGTATTATAGAAACAGTCTTCTAGCCATGATAGCAGCAAAAAAAAGTAGATCTAGTAGATTCGATGAAAGCTGTTACATTAAGGGATTGTGTTATGCTTTTAGAAGCCGCATGGAATAAAGTTAGCAAAGATACATTGGCAAAATGCTGGCAAACGGAAAATGAGACAGATCCGGAGGAAGATATTCCGTTAAGCATATTGAAAGAAAAAATAAACTCGGAACTGCAACAACAAATGGAGCTCGTAGTTGATCTGCTTTATGAAATAAATCCTCAGGTCTGTCGCTTTTTAAAATTATTTTAACGACACGACCAGTAACTTTATACATTTTTTTAAGTTTGACTATACAGTACCATCCATTCAGAAGTGGAATGAAGATGTTCTACTGGGTAATGTTTCTAAGTCGTGTGAAAATGAGGAGTTAGAAGTGACCGATGATGATTACAACGATTTAGATACGAGTACAAATGTACAGACAATAAAACCAAAGGAAGCTGTCGAAATATTTAACCGGGCTTTGGATTGGGCTCAATGCGAGAATGTTGAGCAAAATGACCTAAATGTATTAAGACGTTTACGAGAGAAAGCTCTCCTCCAAGTATTAGAAAGGAAAAAACAACAGAAAAAAATAACAGATGTTTTTAAGATGCATAAGTATGTATGTATTTGAAATGTGATCTCTTTTAAAATGTGTTCCTTTAGTTTTACTTAGGCTGAAAGCCTTTTTTGTTCCTTTTTTTGTATTTGTTTATGTTTCGTTTTAGTTTATAGTCAATAAAAACGTTTTAAAGCACGCTATAAATATGTTTTTTATTAAAAGTTTCTACATTCATAAACGTCAACAATTTGTTAAACGTCAACACCCGCGGTTTTAATTAGTTGACGTTTTTCCGAGCGCACTGTACTATATTATTTCTAAATCATATTCTAGGCTTGGATTCACTAAAAGAAATATGTACACAACATTTTAAGGACCCCCCCTGATAATGAAAATACTGTACGTTTCTGTAGTTCGTAGTTAACTTAAATATTGCTCTATTGTGTGGATTCCTTTATATATGAATCATTCCAATCGTATAGAAAAAGTTCAAACGGTTTTGAGCAAATATGCCTTAAAAAAGTTATTTTGGCCTAACGCGCGGCTGCCTCCATATGATACACGCCGTAAATTGCTTGGTTTACAATCCCTAAAAGGTAGACGCAGTCTTCATTCCTTGATTATTGCTTATAAAATTTTGTCAGAGATTATTAACTGTATTGATCTGTTTAAACTCTTCCATCGTTATGACGCTCCTAGGAGTTTAAGGCAAAACCGCATGTTTGTTGAAAATGTCCATAGGACTAATTATGCTAATAATGAGCAAATAGCTAGGTGTTTACACTTATGGAACAGTTTTGCACATATCAATTTTAATGTCAATGAGGCTAAATGTAGGTTAAATTTATTTACTCTTTTTAATTAGTTGTATGAATAGTCTGTAAGATTGTAAATCGGTAGATGGAAATAAATAAATAAACAAAGTAAGAAATATAATTAATTTCGGATATTTCTAAATCAGAGATTTACTTTGATTTGTGGGCGTAGCTCTCAAGAAAATATTTAATTATTTTTTAAAAAAATTATTCCTCTAATTGGAAAAGCTAATTGGAAAAGCTTCCAAATCAGGATGAACCGGCCGATCGAAATACAATTGATGAACTGATTTCAGCCGTTCAGTCTAATTATGCAACTATGAATTTGGAATCCAATGTAACTGCGACTCTAGCTTCTTCAATACAGGAATTTTATTGTGACATGGGCACATCTGCTGCTCATAGTGCTGATGTTGATATTTCACTTTGTACAGGTGCCAGACCTAGTAAGTCAACACGTACAAATGGTATTCAGCGGGTAGTAATTAAACCAATGAGAACAATATTTATCTCACGTTGTGCACCATAACTCGCACAACTGACCATAATATACGTGCATATATAAATTCTGAACTTCGTCTTGGGGCCACTCCATAATGGTTATTATCCCATTATTGCCCGCACCAAGAAATCGTGGCCGGATTTGATGAAACTTCATTTCTTACCTTAGAATGGTCTAATTAAGATAAATTAAAATTTTTGGAAAAATGGTAATTATATATTTGAATTTATGAGATGGGTTTAGGCTTATATACCAGTAGGCTTATATGTATAGGCATTTCGATTAAAAAAATTGAAAAATAAATGTTTTCTTTTTAGAATTTATTTATTTAGAATTATTTTCCATAAACTGGCAATTATACTATGTTCGCACTAGACCAAAATTAGACAATTTCGCTGTTTACCACAATTTCGGCTGAAATTGAGAATGAAGTCCACAATTTCGCCATACAAAAGGACGTCAAACGAAATTGAGGTGGTGAATAAATTAATCTCAATTTCAACGAAATTGGAACCGAAATTGACTAGAAAAAGGAAATCAATCCTGATTTTGTAATAGAATGTGTGATAAATTGGTATAGAACTGGCAGCACTGAGTACATTTGACTAGTACAATTGTGGCATTGAAGAATTTTTCGAAAAATGAAAAGAAGCTATAAAAAGCGAAATTTGTGGGGTGAAATGGCTGTCGAGTTGCTAATAGAAAACTGGTCAAACAAAATTGACCAGCTACGAGGGGCAAGGCGCACCAGCCATATTAGAATCCATATATATGTTAATTATTTGTAAAACTTGGACAATTTCCATTGTTTTCTAATGTTAACAAAACTCTCGCGCAGTAAACAAACGAAACGTCAAATGAAATTGGGAATGCCTAAACCAATTAATTTAGCCAATTTTAAACAAACACTGCCAATTTTAAATGAAATTTTATCAATTTCGAGGGCAATTTCGGCCTAGTGCGAACACGTTATTAGATAAATTAGAAATTGGATAAATTGAAATTTTATGATTTTTGTTCAGTGGGAAGCAATGTTAATGTAATCTTACGTTACATTTCACACATGTATGTATATGGTCTATGTGTATGGCAGACAACACATCTTCTAAGATTTCCTATTTCTCGCTTCGGAAAATGAAGTTTTTCATTCAGATTCGGAAGACAAAGATTTGAAGGTCAGGAAGTTAGTGGTTCCATATTAACATTGTTTGATGTTTTTTTTTCGGCATTTTTCGTTAGAAAAAACTTTAAATAATATGTTTTACTAAACCTTTATCACAGCATCGTATACAATTAGAAATTATGGCAAACTGCCAAAATGTAACGAATTGCCGCTAAAATAAACAATACAAAATTACGGAAAATTTTTGACATATCGGCCTACTGGTAAGTGGACTTACCACCCATCTTTTCCACTGCGTACGTCATACATGGAGTTGCCAAAACTCTTGCAAAAATATCTGTTATCAAGATTGCACTATGTACTCTCAGAATCATAAATCTGTACAGGGTGTAACGCATAAGCTACGCCAAAAAGCTAGGACGAGTAGGTTGGGTCGGGACAAGAAACAAATCGTATTGAAGGGGGGTGCATTTTCCCCCGTTTAGACGGGAGGGGCCTTTTTCTAAAAACCCGACTTAACATCGGAAAAAATATTATTAAAAAATAATCGTTAGATCTAGATAACTTTTGCTTGCTGATTTTCAAAGCCAAATGTCCGCTTCTTAATATCCTTTTTAAATTACATTGCGACCAAAAATTTTTTTTCGGAATTTTTAATCCAAATTTTAAGTTTGGCATTAATTTCCTCAAAAACTGTTCGACGTAGCAACATAATTTAAAGAGGATATTAAGAACCGGACATCTGGCTTTGAAAATCAGCAAGGAAAAGTTATCTAGATCCAACGATTATTTTTTAATAATATTTTTTCCAATGTTAAGTCGGGTTTTTAGAAACAGGCCCCTCCCGCCTAAACGGGGGAAAATGCCCCCCCCTCCCATACGATTTTTTTCCTGTCTCGACCCAACCTACCCGTCCTAGGTTTTTGGCGTACCTTATGCGTTACACCCTGTATGTATAAAAATAAGTTGCAAGTTTTGTTAGTAATTGATGTTCTCTGGAATGCGTGAACCGATTTTGTTTCTAAGTTCATATGAAAGGTGACGTCAATACCAAGGTTTTTATGTATAAACGGTCTATGTATGTGTATTGTTTCATGAGTTATAGCCATTTTAGTGAAACCACTTTGCTTTACTTTTTTTTTGCAGTAAAAAAAAATGCCAAATAGTTACCAGTGTTCGATAAATCGAAAAAAATTTAAAAAACAAAAAAAATTCAGAAAATTTTTATAACTTTAGATTTGTGTTTTTCGACCACGATTTACTACAGAATACTGAATTTCATCACAAAATAAAACAAAAAAAAAGTCCTGGTAAAAAACCGAATCTCAAAATGCTATGGCACGTGGAAGGGCTCTGCGAAATCGTGCTCTACATCCGTATGTGCGACGTACTTTGGAGCGTGCAGCATTCAATTATGATGTAAACTTTGATTACGTTTCTCATGGCAAGGTTTCAATTGGACCAATGACTACTGTTTGCAGTCATTGCAAGGCATTTAAGTTTAAATATGAGGTATCTGGATTGTGTTCAAACGGACAAGTCAAATTACAAGAATTGAATCCACCACCGGAGCCCTTGCATAATTTGATAACTGGTGGAACACCAATTTCAAAGCAGTTTCTGACAAACATACAAGCGTATAACTCCGGATTTCAAATGACTTCATTCGGAGCAACAAATATTATTCGGGACAATTTTATGCCAACGTTCAAGGTATTTTTGTTTGTTTTGATGTTTATTTAGATGATCGTGAAACGTACTATTGTGAAAATTTCAATCTTCAATAGATTCAAGGCCAAGTTTACCAAAAGTTTGCTATTAAAAGGTTGATGGCTTATGTAATTGAAGCTACTAGAGTTGCGTAGTTCGTGAACGAACTAGTTCAATTGAACGAATCACTTGCGTGAACTATGAGATCTAGTTCACAGTTCCTAGTTCTTTTAGTTCAATCGCTCTTTTAGTTCACTCGGTCTTTTAGTTCAGTCGCTCTTTTAGTTCACTCGGTCTTTCAGTTCAGTCGCTTTTTTAGTTCACTCGGTCTTTTAGTTCAGTCGCTCTTTTAGTTCAGTCGGTCTCCTAGTTCAGTAGGTCTTTCGGTCTTTTAGTTCAGCAGTTCGTTAGTTCGTTTCAGTTCAGCTGCTCGTTAGTTTTTCTGTATGTTTCAGTTCGTTAGATCAATTTCATAGGATGTTTCAAAACGAAATATTTATTTGAAATCTTGGCACAATTTAGGCACAATGACATAACTCCGATTTTTTAGTTCTTTTTGTTGTCGTTGTGGTTTGTTTATTGTTGGGATCACAACAACAATATCAGTTAGTGGAGCTCTCGTCTTTTTTCCGAGTTATGTGTCTTTAAAGTTTGGAATTTCAAACCTATATCTCATGAACTGTAGCAGATAGCTACATGTCATTGGTTTTGGAAAGGTACTCGAATTTTTGTTCATTTATATAAAACAAGCGCAATTTTTCAAAACAATTTTTCTTAATTTCTCGTTTTCCGTAATGAGTAGTAGAATTTATGTAACAAGCGTTTGGTACTTACGTGAGTGTAAGCTTTACAATGCAATTTTGATAATGGTATGACACTCTACTTTCTTAATATTGTGATAAATATTGTGATAAATATGTATATAGGTAGGTTAATTTTATATTTTATTATAAAAAAAAATTAAGAATGGAAAAAATTTTACTAAAAATCTAACAATATATAATTTAATCATGTATTCAGTATTAGTTATTGCCAATTAAATATCAAACCGATTTTCTCATCTCGTTATCTCTTATAAGAACTAACGAACTAAATGACCGCGTAAAGTACTGAACTAAATGAGCTAACGAACTACTGAACTAAATGACCGAGTGAACTATATGAACGAACTAGTTCACGACAGCTGATTGAACTAGAAAGATCGATCTCTGTAGTGAACTATAATTCCCAACACTAGAAGCTACTATTTTAACTGGAAAATTCAAAGGCGAAGATGTATTCATTCCACGCATCCCAATGATTCCGTCTGATATGCCATTTGAATTTAAACGACTTCAGTTTCCTGTTCGCCTTGCGTTTGCGACTACCATTAATAAGGCGCAAGGCCAATCCTTAGGAATTTGTGGAGTTAATTTAGAATATCCAGTTTTCTCACATGGGCAGTTGTATGTAGCCTGTTCGCGCGTTGGCAAACCATCGGTTTTGTATATTTACACCGAAAATGGAAAAACAAATGTTGTTTACTACAGAGCATTACAATAAAACAAATTTATCACTGATTTAAATGAATTCGAATTGATTTCTTTATTTTCGTTTTTGCACTACGAAGTGTGCAGGGGGTTCGCTAGTAAAGTTTTATAATTTATATTTATACAATTTTTTTTAATTATATTGAAAATTTTATATTTTTAAGAATTTTACGTAAACTCACTTGACAGGTTAATGGGAGGTGCTACAAAAATTTCCTTGAAATTAGTTTTTACAAATAGATCATTTTACAATTGTGTAAATATAACACTAGTGAGGCTATACACGTATTTAAAGAAGTGGTAAGTGGAATTACCGGCTGGGCAATAATGGGTTAAGTTGAACCGAACACCTGACAGCAAAATATCATCTTTCTAAAATACGTACCACCTAATCTCTTTAATCGCATAGTCCAACACAAAATTCTTGCCTAAAAATGCTGTCGTCCATGAATTTATTCGTAGACCCAAAGTAAAAATTGTAAACAGGAATTCTTCGAGTCACATTGCCGCTTCAAAAAACTAATTACTTCTTTTAGTTACTCACATCTTACAATTCTGTACCAGAATGCACGCGGTATAAACACTAAATTAGTTAACATCCGGTTGCAAAGTTTGAATCCTGGATACGTTTTTGTGTCATTACAGAAACTTGATGAACCTAACATTTTAAATCTAGAAATTTTTGCAATTAATTTTACGGGCTATCGCAAAGATAGAAACTTCGCTCTCACTGACTTAAATAGAGGAGCACGTGTCTTGATTGCGGTGAAGGCTACGTTTTATTCCCCCGAAGAAATATTCGATGGAGCGATGCATTGTACCGGCGACGAAATTTATATTCGATAATTGACGCAAACAAATAGAGATACCGAAATCTAAGCAATAAAAAAAAAAAAAAATATAGAAGAATGGATGATCGGACTCCAATCAATTCTAAATCATAAATATAAATAATATACAGTGAAAGCTCCCGTGGGCGGACACCGATCGTCACAGCAGGTTTGTCCGTTAGTGAGAGGTGTCCGCCTACGGGATAGTTGATTAAAAATGGTCGGTTTTCACCACTATTAAATACATACTTCTATTATGTTATTATATTGCATCTTTAATATATACATACATATGTTTATTTATTTCCAAAATTCATTTAAGTTTTAAGATTCATATACTTATACACATCTACATATGTATATTAACGGAAAAAAACATAAGGTAAAAATATAAGAACTTCATTCAAGAAAAGAAAAACAAATTATGTAATTAACTTTAAAATTATGGGCTTGGGAAAAAGAACTAGCGAATGGTAGCCTGCTTAGATTTCTCTTGTCTGCATCTTTTGTGCATTTCTTCAAAATGGTTTTCCAAAGTGTTTAATTTTTCATATGCAACAAAATCATGTAATGCGAAAGCTTTTAAACGCCCTATTTGTATAAGAGCTTCTTCAAACGATTTAATTTTATCGATTTCTTGTCCTACAACATCCTCTTCTGAGTCACTTGATAATATTTCTGGAGTTTTTTCATTTTCGATATTTACCTGTATTTCAAAGCTGTCATTTTCAGTGTAGACAGTGCTATCGATGTTTAAAAAATCTTCTTGCTAATTTCTGAAATTCTTTGGAAATTTATTAGAGGTGCTAATGCCACCTCATCTTCTGGATCATATTCATTGACATAATGGTTCTGATGCATAAATCCGGTTTTGCGTAAACAGTTTACTATTGTAGCAGGTTCAACTTTTTTCCAAGCTGTTTTTATAAATATATTGCGTCTAACACATTTATATTTTTTGAAAGCTCTGAAACTGAATTGGTCGAACTCATTTTTGTGACTACGTAATTTAAAATCAAGCTTCTATAGTTAACTTTAAAATTTTGAATTATGCCTTGGTCCAAGGGTTGACAAACCGAAGTTGTATTTGCTGGCAAAAATACAACATTAATGTTGGTAAGTGATAAGTCTCTGGGATGAGATGCGGCATTATCTAAAAATAAAATAATTTTTCTATTGCAAGACCGCATTTTATTATCCATTTGACGCAGCCACTCGCTTATAATGTCTCTAGTCATCCAGGCCTTTTTATTCGATTTCCAATCAACTGGTAATTGGGCAATAGACATATTTTTAAAACCGCGTGGACGAGCAGCTTTACCAATAACTAATAACGTTTCCTTCTCCCCAACCATGTTAACACAAAACAAGATTGTAAGTCTTTCTTTCGACAATTTACCCCCAGTGCATGTTTCTGATTTAAAAGCCAATGTTTTTGTAGGAAGTGCTCGAAAAAAAAAACCACTCACGTCTGCATTGTAAATGTCTTCTGCCTTGTACTCAGCAAGTATTGAAGAAAGTGTTGTCCTAAATTGAATAAAATCTGCATAGGGAACGTCCGCCGCCTCTCCTGATATGCTCTTAAAAGCAATGTTATGTCGCTTGCGCCATTTTTGTAGTTTTATCTTATTACCTTTTTGCAATTTCACGCACAGAAAGTTTTTCTTATTCATGCACGTTTATAATTGTAATTTTTTCTTTAAGTGAAAGAGAATTTCGCCCGGCCATATTACGATAAAAAATTGTCGACAAATCGTTACACGGCCTTATTTAGTGAACAATTGCTTTGAAATTAACACTCTTAACAAAGATCAAAGAAAACTGTGCAACAAGCTGTCAATGGTTTAAAGAAAGGGGAATCACACAATTTAATATGTTTAAGTCCGTATGACACTTAAAAAGCAGTAAATGTGCGTTAGTGTTGCTCTGGATTTTTTTTTGTTAGCATTAATGTATGTATTTCTTGTACTTTTCTCCAAACATATTTTTTCCGTCCGTCTACAGGAGGGGTTTTATAGAAAAAGGGTATCCGCGTCCGGCCATGGGAGTGTCCGTCTAGTAGAGTGTAATTTGTTCTGAAAATACTTGGAAATCCAAGGAACTGGAGAAACTGTCCGCTTATTAGACTTGTCCGCCTGCGGGAGGTGTCCGCAAGTAGAGTTTTCACTGTATATTGTAACGAAGCTAAATTCCGGTTAAAGCACGGATTAGCTCGCCGGTATCCACAGCTCAATCACAGAAATTGATTAAAATCAGTTCATTTTCCAAACACAGTGTTTTGGTATTATTAGGTTTTAGTGTACATATAATGGTTTCTCAATCATTAGATTAAGGTTAACGCTTAAAGTTAAGTGGCGAACGGCGTTCTTTCCTCTATTGTACCCTCCGTGGACTCTCTGAGACACCGGGGTTGTAGTTCGTAGGCCTGTATGGATGCACGGACTCCCGAGATCGCCCCGATAGACTGTCGCCTACTTGAGAAACTTGTCGCTGTCTATTGAACTGAACTATTGAACTCAACCCCCGAACTTGGTCTCAAAAGACTTGTCGAAAAACTACGGTTCACGAGTTATAACCAAGTATTGCTAGGAGTTGGCTAGAATCTATAGACCAAGAGTTAAAACCACGTGCTAAGAGAATTTGTTTGGAACCTGCTAACCACGAGTGAAAACCACGTACTTCTGAGACTTGTCGAAAATCTACGGTTCACGAGTTATAACCACGTGCTACTTAGGCTTGGTATAGAATCTGCTGACCACGAGTCATGACCACGTGCTACTAAGATTTGGCTAGAATCTATAAATCGCGAGTGAAAACCACGACCTGCTGAGAACTTGTCTAGAATCTATAGATCACGAGTTATAACAACGTGGTACGAAGGTTTGGCTGGAATCTGCTGACCACTAGTCATAACCACGTGCGAAGAGTTGTCTAGAATCTATAGACAACGAGTTAAAACCACGTCCTGCTGAGAATTTGTCCAGAATCTATGGATCCCGAGTTATAACCACGTGCTACTTATGTTTGGTCTAGAATCTGCTGACCACGAGTTGTAACAACGTGTTGCACAAAAATTAAAAGATCCTTCCTTTTCCCTGAGTAATATATGAATATGCTTCACCTAACCTCAAGCTACTTTTATTCCACTGTATTCACTGCACGTCCGTTCTCGTCAAAGGCCTAACAAGTTCTGCCATTTGTTTGTGCTATCGTCTTTCACGTACATACCTCTGATCTCGTTGACTGCCTGCTTGGTCTTCTCTCCTTCTCCTCCACTTTTGCGAATTTTCGAATTACGTAATCACGTTCGGTTTCTCGTTGTGGTCCTCTCTCTCGGGTTTCTTTCCGCGTGTTCCGCACATTGCTTTCGTTAAATGATGTGACTTTTGACTCCAATGTTGCTAGTTCTCTTTCTCTTCGCCGTTCGCTCACTTTCGTATTCGCTACTGCGCTTAACAAACTAAACTAAACTAAGAGTTTCTCTTCAAACTTTGAATCACTTACAGGCATAATAACAACTTAACCTATTAAGATTTAAATTGTAAAAAATAATATATGATTTGTATGAATAAGATGATATGCAAGTCTATCTGTCACCACCAACCTTCCTTTTGGAGGATCTAGGGGCGAGAGTTAATTAGGACCTATCATCCATAGGTAAATGGGCGAAGAAAAACAAGTTCATACTGAACCCCTTAAAGTCTTCCGTTCTGCCTATCTCTAAATCTGCTGTAAAGACCTGTGACTTACCTGACATAATCTTAAACGGCAGCAAATTGGATTTTGTTTACAAAGCAAAAAATCTTGGCTTTGTCATTAACACTAAACTAACTTGCATAGACCACATAAGCTTAATTATTAAAAAAATCTATATGAAACTGAGGAATCTAAGGAGATCTGCTTATTTCATCCCAATGACTACTAGGAAATTACTGTCTGTACAAATGATAATTCCTTTAATAACATACTCCGAAAATGTATACTGCAAACTTGATTACTCATCTAAACAGAGACTGCAAGTAGCATTCAATAATGTTACCCGTGAGTGTTTCTGCCTATAGTAACCAAATCCTTGGCTGTAGTTTGTTTAACTATTTAAAGGCAAGAAATTGTTTGTTTATCTTTGAATTAATCTATACAAGAACTCCTGATTACTTATTTGAGAAACTTAATTTCTGCAGATCGGCTAGCTAGGCATGGTGCGCTAGCTTTATTATTCCATGCCACAGGTATCTTGCATCCGGACGATTGATTTACGTCAGCGCGATTCAGTTGTTGAATTCATTACTAGTAGAGATAAAGCGAACAACTAACGAGCAATTTCAGGCAACTAATTTTCCAATACTTCTCATAATTTCCCATTTTCTTCATATCTATCTATGATCTATATTCCTAGCTATTCTGATCCCTGTTTATTTATTCTATGTTTTCTTAAGATATTTATACTTCCTATCCATACATGGTACTGATATATCTACCTCACTTTCTATTTTTAAATGTATTTAGTTAGTTAAGAATCAATCTAGTATATCTTACTTCAAAATATGTATCCGCTGAATATGCATTAAAAAAATGTTCTCTTATGTGCTACTTTATAAAGAAATAAAATAAATAAATAAAAAAAAAATAAATAAAAAGATATATTGTATAAAAGAATTCATAACATAACAATATTCCATTTATAATACATTTAAACTAAAAATTAATACAATGCTGTTAAAAAATACGGGTTAAACAAAAGTATGCTGTGATGCCCAAATTCCACGATATTTGGACATTACACTCTCCTCTTATTTCGGAGTGGGTTTGAGATGGACGCTTACTTGTCCGGTGCGTGAAGTATGGATGTTGTACATCTCGCCGTGGACCTGGCGTGTGGTTCTGAGACGTCTTCCCTGCTTCCACAGGGACTTTACCTGAGCGACTACGGTGTCCAATGATAGTGTTTCTGCTTTTGCTGCTTTTCAGGGCTCCGGAGCAAGTTGCTTCCTCAGCACCGCCATCTGGTTTTCCTGCTTCTGCTGTTATGTTCTCAGCCGGTGATGTTATTTCGGCTACTGTGCTGCGAGCTCGTTGTGTTACCGGCGATACCGGGGTTGATGTGTCTTTAGCTTCAGCAATCACATTTACGGCCTCCCAGAAGGTGGTATCAATTGATAGCACATCGTCGAGCTTCTCTTCGTCTATAAAGCTGGTCAGCATTTGGTTTACGCTTTCCCGGTCACTTGCTTGCATGTCCTCGTCTCCCCTGATCTGCATACCGTGTTCGGATACGCCAAAGGCCGCCGTGTGTTCTCCAGCGTCGGGTGCTATAGTTTCATCGACGCCTAGGAACCCTGGAACGTATGCTCTCCAGCGTCGCGTTCCATCGCTACATCGTCGTTGCAACCCAGGTAGTAAGGCATCTCGATTGACTGGCCTCTTGTCACGCCCGTAAGTCTCGGAGGGTTGCAATCTATTCCATCAGTGATGGCACGTGGCCAACTCTTGACCAGGATCCCTCGGCCATCTCTTCTTCGGTCCAAACGTCCGGATCTCGCCCTGTTTTGGTTAGAGTCATGTGGATTACATCCTTAATATATCCTGGAACGCGTCTTTCTTCTTACGTGACTACAGCTGACATTCATTCTTGCTGGGGCTCGAGTACCTCCTCCTTGGCACTGGTTGTAGCCTCCTCTATAGTTTCGAGTGGAGCCTCGGGTTGGGCGTATGCGTACCTCTGGACGTGCTCTGTCTCTGCATCGGGGACTGGTGGGTACTCGAGCTGAGAATATTCGGGTGACTGGGCATGCATCCTCTCTGCTTCTGGCACTGTTCGGAATGTAGTCTCTTCTTCGTCGATCGAGTCATCCCTTTCTGGGATCACGCCCACAAAAATTAGATGGTCATCATCGCTAACGTACTCGGCCGGAATGTCTGGGGTTTCCTCTACTCGTTTTGCTGCCGGAAAAACTGGTATTGGTTGTGTTACATCGTCGTCATTTTCTCTTCTCTGACCGGGCTCCATTCGTCGAATCGCGATCCTCGGGAATTGGCTCTGTGGGTCAATACAGAGCTCCCCCGGACTATTACTAGATGGGCGCGTGCGTGGCATCTTTTGCTGTCCTTTAATAGACTGTCGCGAAACTTCTCCCGTACTCGCTCGAAATCGTCGTCGTTAGGTGTTGTCATCTTCACTAATCGGTTACCGGAATTTGCTTGCTTAGTGCTTACTTTAATGTACGTCGCCTTTACTCTACTCAACTGATCGCCTGTATTGTTTACTGTGCACTGGCTGATGCTCGACTCATGATCCGTGTAGTTTATTTTGCCGGCACTTGCGCTTGATTTCCTCAGCTCCTTCTTCACTACATCAATCCTCGTATTCGACTGTCGCTGGTGTGCTATATGGTGAGATTGCTCGTGAGCTGTTGGATCGCCTTTTGCTTATGAAAGGGTTTTTGACCTTAAAAATGTTTTAGTTCGGCCAAATGGGCTGTGCGCGACTTCTCATCCGGCTTGCGAATTTTTACTATAACTGGTGACACAAAGGATTCGATGGTTCTTCGTAGCGCGGGGCTAATTTGGCCGCAAACTTTTCAACTGCTTTGGAAAGATGGTGTTGTTTTAGCATCACTAACTGGCCAATCTTTGGTTCCCATTTTCTACGGCGCAGGTTGTAATGTTTGGCTTGAGTTTGTGCTGCTTTTCGCATATTTTCCTGCGCTATCTTAACGGCATGTTGGATCCTCACTGCGTACTCATTTGGAGAAGTCGCTCCTTGACCAGTACCGTCAGTTACTTTGTCAAATATAGCGTTCGGTAGACGTGGTTCTCTTCCCTGCACTAGGAAGGCTGGACTATATCCGGTTGATTCCGAAACGCTGGAGTTAAATGCGAGGGTTAGTTCGGGGAGGTATTCATCCCAAGTGGTCTGTTGGTCGCCGGCGAACTGCGAGATCATGGTCTTGATCGTACGATTTGTACGCTCCGTAGGATTTTCTTGCGGAGTATATAGCGCGGTATATTGTTGTCGCACGCCCAAGTCCGCCAAAAACCGTTGAAAGCTCCTGCTCGTGAACTGAACGCCGTTATCCGACCCGTGGTTTTAATATCTTTAAATATCGCTTTAGCTCCAAAGCGAGCTAAGTTACGATCACGAAAGCCTTTGGTCAGGTGATCAGATGTAGCTTTCCTGCAGGGAATCAGCTCTGTCCACTTCGCGTATTTGTCGACCAATACGAGGAGCCGTGGAGGAGGAGGACCGTGTTTCCATGCTTTGATCTGGGAATTTTCCTGTACTTCTTTATATTTCTTCTCATACCACGATTTGGATTTCTTCGGCGCCATGCCCTCGGTTGTTCTACCCGCTGTTTCACTGGCTGGCGAGAAAGCGCATCAGCGACCACGTTCTGCTTGCCTCTTCTGTACTGGATATCGTACGTGTGCTGTTGTAGTTCCAGTGCTCACCGAGCAATGCGTCCAGTCGGGCTTTCTATCGAATTTAACCATTTGAGCGAGAGGTGTTCGGTGACAATGGTGAATGCGTAACCCTCGAGATACGGTCGCATTTTTCTCGTAGCCTATATAACGGCTAAGCACTCCTTTTCTGTGACGGAGTAATTTTTCTCTGCTCCGTTGAGATGACGACTGGCATATGCGATCACTTTTTCTTGTTCGTCTATAATTTGCGTCAAGACGGCTCCGAGACCGTAGTCACATGCATCGGTTTGCAGGAAAAACCTCTGATTAAAATCAGGACACGCCAGTATCGGGTCTTCAGTAAGCCTACGCTTTAAGGTTTCAAATGCTTCTTGCTGTTCCGTATTCCACTTAAAGTGCTTTCCTCTCTTTAGTAGTGCGGTAAGCGGCTGTACGACAGTAACGAAATCTGGCACGAATCGCCCATACCATGAGCGATTCCTATGCAGCGTCTAAGCTCACGAATATTATTCGGAGGTTTCAATTCCTTAATTGCAGCGATCTTGTCGGGATCAGTGTGAATGCCTTGTTCGCTCACCATGTGGCCGAGATATTTTATTTCCTTTTTGAAAAAGTTGCTTTTCTCCATGTTAATCCGTTAATTAGCGTTCCGGAGGCGATCAAATACTTCTTCCAAATTTCTTTTGTGCTCCTCTAGCGTCTTTCCGGTGACGATAATATCGTCGAGGTATGCAAATGCCTTTGGTCCAAACTCAGGACCGATTACGGTGTCCAATGCTCGGTGAAACGTTGCGGGCGCAGAGTGAAGGCCAAAAGGCATGACACACCATTCATACAGGCCGCGTCCCGGAACGGTGGAAGCAGTGTAGGTTTCGCTATTTTCTTCCATTGGAATCTGCCAATAACCGTTTTTGAGACCTATGCTGCTTATGTATTTGGCGTCCCTTAGGCGATCAAGGATGTAACTTATTCGTGGTAGTGGGTATGCATCCGGGACTGACTGCGCATTCAACTGGCGGTAGTCAACACATAGCCGCCATTGACCTGTTTGCTTTTTAACTAAAACTAGCGGTGCACTATGAGGACTACATGACGGCTCTATATATCACTTTTCCAGCAGTTCATCTATTTCTGCGTTGATGATCTTTTGCATTGCCGGGTTCCGGGGGATGTATCTTTGCTTGATTGGTCGTTCATCACGCATTACTATTCGATATTTAGCGATGTTGGATGGCCCTTCAAACTGTTGGAGTTGGCTTTTAAGGAAGTCTTCGATGTTCATTTGGATCGCAGGACTAACCCCTGCCATCGTGCAAAGTTCGTCTTCCATTAAATCTTTCCGAGTTTCGCTGTTTATTTCTACTGTGAGCCCTGCGCATGGTTGTTCCGATAGCCGTGAGGAAATCATACCCTAATATTAACTCGTCAATCACCTCAGGTAACATTAACACGTCAATGGTACAGGAAACATCTCCCATAGAAATCTTTGTGGTGAGTCCTCCAAAGCAGTTTCTACTCTTTCGTTCGCCATACATATCGGGGTATCTATTTTATATATGTCCTCAGCATTTTGTAGTTGGTGTGCATAGTACGTACTAATGAAACTGCGCGTTGCACCGGTGTCTGTGTTGCATCTAGCAAACCGTTTCCAAGTGCTACTGTCTCCACTATGCTATTTACTTCTATTCGTAAATTTTTTATTGTGTTCGAGGATCGCTGGCCCTGTCTTGTACACCTCCTCGATTCTGGTGACGGCCCCTGTCGTTTCCCTCCTGTGGTCGATAGTGCGTTTACCCTTCTTGCCGCACGTCCAGCAAAAGATCAATTGTTCGTTCCGACAGTCACGTACGAAGTGGCCTTCGCGTCCGCAGCGTCGACAGGCTAAATGTGCATTTGTTATGCGTGGTTCATCTTGGTCTACTATTTGTTTGTGATTCTCTTTGATTTGGGGAATCTTATGCTCGAATGTCTATTTGCAGGTTCTCAAAGTCGCCAGCTAATCATACAAAAATATTAAAATCAGGATTTAAAAAGTGGGAGGTGGGGGTAGGAGGCTGAAATATACTTTACGACCTATTCTCACCAAATATAATATATGTACATTGAAAATTTCATAAAAATCGGCTGAGCCGTTTGGGAGGAGTTCGAACACAAACACCGTGACACGAAATTTCTATATATATAGATAAACACGTTTCGTTCTTAATGTAGTAAAAAAACTTTATTAATTGTAGTTATCTTAAATTTAGGTTAAAGGCTCTTCACTCATTTGATTTTACCTTCGCTTACAATTTTCAACTCTCTGTACGTTCCCTGTACGTTTTCTTTCGTTTCCAGCCATTCTGTCTCATGAAGCTGTCATTGTTGCTTAATTAGTCGTCCGTTAATCTTACCTGTTATCGCAAAGATAGAAACTTCGGTCTCACTGACTTATATAGAGGAGCATGTGTCTTGATTGCGGCGAAGGCTACGTTTTTTTCCCACGAAGAAATATTCGATGGACCGATGCATTGGTTCCGCGACGAAATTCATATTCGAAAATTGACGCCAATAAATAAATAGGCATATCGAAATCTAAGCAATAAAAAAACCAGTAAGAAAGCTATATTCGGCCTGGCCGAATCTTAGATACCCTACACCTAAAAGTTTTAAAAACAGTGCCGAAGCTAGGATGGGGCGGGGGTGGCGGTCCACTCTGGGCGGCACAATGTCAGGGGCGGCAGTTGTGGAAATCAAGTATTGACTTATTGAATTCTAGGCATTTTTGGGGCTACAAGTTGATTAACCGTCCCGGGGTCCATGAGACCTATACTGTATATGTAGTGTAAAAGTGGGCGGACCGCACCCAGTTTTGATGTAATAATGTTTTTTTGTAAAACAAGTTGTTATCTAAAGTTTTATTCAGATAGTTTATATATTTAACAATATAACCCTCTTTTGCCTGTGTAACCTAAAAGTGGGCGGATCACGCCCATATTTGGCACATTCACGGATAATGCTACTCTATACCCAGGAATGAAATTTTGTTGTAATACCTCAAAAACGAACGCTGATATCACATTTTTAATAAAAAATAGGCGTGGCCGTGGACCGATTTTGCCCATTTTCAATACCAACCTGCCCACCACATAAAACAATATATCTGCAAAGTTTCATCACGATATCTTCATTGGTTCTCCTGTGATCGTGATTTCAACAGACAGACAGACAGACAGACAGACAGACGGACGGACATGGCTAAATCGACTCAGGAGGTCACGCTGATCAAGAATATATATACTTTTCTATACCTATCGTCTCTATTTCTATGCGTTACACATTTCGTTACAAAGTGAATATACCCTTACCTTAAGGTGTAGGGTATAAAAATAGAAGAATGGGTGATCAGACACTAATCAATTCAAAATCATAAATATAAATAATATATACAGGGTGTTTGGCATAAGAGGGCTCAAAGGAAAACGACGATAGGCTCTGAGTTTATTGGTACATTTTCTGTGTCTCGCGGAGTAGTCCTTATATATCCTGTGTTGTAGCTCAGAATCATTGCCCTGGTACCTTTCATCATTGCCCATACCTTTTGGCCCAGTGTTTAACAATGCTTAACGTTGTAATCAACAAATAGGCATATACTTAAAATTAGAAGACGGTAACGCTGGTTTATGTCAGCGGAGTGCGATCACAAGAATGGGATGCGGGTATGCTTTTAAGCTGAGCTATAACAATGCACTTTGAAGAATCATTGCCGAACTACAGCGAATTTTTTTTGGAAATTAAAGGATATTAAGAAGCGGATATTTGGCTTTGAAAATCAGCAAGCAAAAGTTATGTAGGTCTAACCATTATTTTTTAATATTATTTTTTATCGATGTTAAGTCGGAATTTTATAAAATGGCCCCTCCCGCCTAAACGGAGGGAATTTGGCCCACCCTCCCATACGATTTTTTTCTTATCTCGACCCATCCTACACGCCCTCGTCTTTTGAGCCCTCTTATGCGAAACACCCTGTATACATGTATTATATAAAATCATATAAATATATAAACACGTTTCATTCTTATTCCAGTAAAAAACTTTATTAATTGTAGTTATCTTAAATTTAGCTTAAAGGCTCTTCACTCATTTGATTCTACCTTCGCTCACAATTTTCAACTCTCTCTGTAAGTTTCCTATCGGTTTTCTTTCGTTTCCAGCCATTCTGTCTCATGAATCTGTCATTGTTGCTTAATTGGTCGTCCGTAGTTATGTCCGCTCCTCATCCGTTTATCAATTCCCACATAAATATAGATAAAATAAGTATAGTATACAGGGTGTTTCGCAACAGAGGGGACAGAAGATCATAAAAGTGAAAATTACGATCTAAACTCCTTTCCCAGAGCAGTCTTCTTTCACATTTTTGCACCAGTAATAAAACACAAGTAGCCAAAAATTGGTATTTGAAAGCGAAGTATGCTTCGTAATTTTCACTTTTCTCGGAAACTACAAAACATAGATCCTTCCGGTTTGAAGCATTCTCTCTAGAATTGATTAGAGAATTTTAAGGTCGGAAAAAAACTATGTTTAATACCGTAATTTTAAAGAAAATTGCGACCGAAAATTTTTCTTCGGAATTTATTTTCCAAATTTTAACTTTGACATTAATTTTCTCAAAAACTGTTCGACATAGGAACCTAATTTAAAAAGGATATTAAGAAGCGGATATTTGGCTTTGTAAATCAGCAAGCAACGGTTATCTAGGTCAAATCATTATTTTTTAATATTTTTTTTTCGATGTTAATTCGGGTTTTTATAAAATGGCCCCACCTGCCTAAACGGGGGGAAATTGACCCCCCTCCCATACGATTTTTTCTTGTCTCGACCTAACGTACAAGTTCTACTCTGTCCCCTAATTCTAGTTCTGTCCCCTCTTATGCGAAACACCCTGTATAAATTTCCTGAATAAAACTTTGCATAATAACTTATTTTCCAATAAAATATTATAACAGCAAAACTGGGGCGGTCCGCCCACTTTTACACTACATATACATTATAGCAGTATGAAAACAAGTTTATTACCACGGAAATAAAGTTTAAATTTGAACACAATAGCAAAACTACTGAGCTAGTTATTTTGTTATGGAAAGAGGTAACGACCACGCCTACTATTTATACAGTGGCGTAGCTAGGACTAAATAAATTAAATATTTTAATAAATAAAACTATTTCGTTCAATTAAATTATTTCAAAACTTTTAGGTGTAGGGTATCTAAGATTCGGCCAGGCCAAATATAGCACTCTTACTGGTTTTTATGTAAACTATAAAGGCTATGGCTGAGTTTATTTAGCCTAACTTTAAATTTGGATTTGATATGTAACTTGACGTTTTCTGTGTGACTAATATGATAGGTGAGCATTACACAATGGCTGCTGATTGTTTAGTGTAATGTATTTGTTGTTTAGTGTAGTATATTTGTTTTATCGCCGGTGACTGATGAATAACAAAAAAGTTTACTCACTTAAACCGAATGTTAAACCGAGTGTTAACTTCGGCCTGGCCGAAGTTCATATACCCTACACACGTTTACTTAAAAATTAGGCGTGGCAATGGTCTAAGTTTTTTCCTTTTCAATCTCAAATATCCTGTGATGACACAGAATATTCGTGCCAAATTTGATCAAAATATCTCTATTCGTTCCCCTGTAATGAGTTTTATTTAATTAGTGGGCTTATCACGCCCATTTTTGGTATTCTGTTTTGGTCAAAGACAGTTGATTTGTGAATAAAATTTCAACCTCAAATTCATTCTACAAGCTGATAAATTGAGCTATAAGCATGGATCAATTTATATTTACTATAAAAAGTAGGAGTGGCAATGGTCCGATTTTGCCCATTTTCAATACCAATGAGTTTCTAATGATAGACAATATTCGTGCCAAGTTTGATAAAGATATCTCTATTCGTTCTCCTGTAATCGAGTTTTATTTAATTAGTGGGTGGACCACGCCCATTTTTGGTAGTCTGTTTTGGTCAGAGACAGTGGACTTCTGGACAAAATTTCAACCGCAAATTCTTTCTACAAGCTGAGAAGTTGAGCTATAAGCATGGATTAATTTATATTTACTATAAAAAGTAGGCGTGGCAATGGTCCGATTTTGCTCATTTTCAATACCGATGAGTTTCTATTGATAGACAATATTCGTGCCAAGTTTGATGAACATATCTGTATTCGTTCTCTTGTAATCGTGATTTCCACAGACAGACAGACCGACAGACAGACAAACAGACAGACGGACGGACATGGCTACATCGACTCAGGAGCTCACGCTGATCAAGAATATATATACTTTTCTATACCTGTCACGACTCCTTGAATGCGTTACAAACGGAAGCAGTAAGTGAATATACCCTATTCACTTCGTGTGTAGGGTATAAACATATGCAGCATACGCTAAGCATATTTCCAACAGTTGGAATACAGCCATAGCAGCAAGATGCAACTTCATTTTTCATTCGTAAATTGCAAAGAATATATACCTTTCTATACCTGTCACGACTCCTTGAATGCGTTACAAACGGAAGCAGTAAGTGAATATACCCTATTCACTTCGTGTGTAGGGTATAAACATATGCAGCATACGCTAAGCATATTTCCAACAGTTGGAATACAGCCATAGCAGCAAGATGCAACTTCATTTTTCATTCGTAAATTTGTTTACATTAACTTTATCGACCCCAATCCATTCCACAAAATATTCATCCTTGTTTTGCATTCCGATCGGAATTGATGCTGAATCGAAATTGAATTCCGATCCGTTTTTGGAATACGATCGAATTTCACATGTTCAAAAGGCCTACTATTCCGATTCGAACTTATGTTCTGATCCAGCTGTTTTTTAAGAGAACAAGCACCAATGTGTTCTGATTGTCTCTTTCTTTCGAGTTTAATAAACAACTGAAAAAGGACAACAGAATCGATTTTGTTGTGCGTGTTTCATTTGATGGTAAGTTTTCAAACATTCGTTTGTATTGTTTCTTGGATTATTATTTAATTAAGATTAATTTAAATTTAAATTTTAAAAAAATAGTAAGCTGAAAATGAGTGGAATAATTTTGAGTGTACTTATTTTTAATATTCAGAGGGGTAGCGGAGAGCAAGTCAGTCACTAGATTCTGAGAGAGATCCATGGAAATCTCAGACTAAGCGTAAAGAAAATTGTGCTCGTTTACTGTAACTCGAATTTTAAAATAAAATCCTAATATTTGTGGATAAATAAAATATGTTTTAAGTATAAGAAATTAACTGTTTTCTGTAAAAATATATGTAACGTAAAAGAACTTTTGTAGAATTCATTAAAAAGACAATAAAACACGCACAAATTAAAATTCACAAACACGAATTACTTCCGACAGAAAGCTCCGATAAATTGGAAAGTAGAACACCCCCATTCCGATGAATATGGTAACATCGGATCCGAACATCGGAATCAGAACACAGAACATCACTAAATAAAATATGAAGGAATCAAATCCAATTCCATGTGAATAGGAATGCAGAATAAGGCTGATGGAGAAAAAAATTATATCGTCCGTTTGTCTATCTGTCTTGCCACACCTCCACTTCCCAAACTCCACTTTGCTTTCAAGTAGATCTCCAAGCTATATCCTCACTATAACACAGCACAACAGACGCTCCTCAGGTAGCGTTGTCGCTACGTTGGAATATGTCCACTAGTAAATATTATGTAATATTTGCCTATGTAAAGCTATTCTTGACATAATTTTACCTCTTTTATTATTTGTTATTTCATTTCTATTTTCAATTATATGGATCGATAAATGCGAATATTGTTTACTTAAATTAAAAAGTATTTGAACTTATAGAACAGAAATCATAAATTAAGTCTAATCAATTTATTTTCTTTCTCATTCTTTTAATTTTTACATGATTTACATTGCGTGATTTTTGCCTTTTATGCTATTTTTTGTCTTGAATGCGTAAAATAAACTAATTGTTCTACACGTAATCGCCTTAATGCTTTGACTGTGATTATTTTCAAAATGTTCTCAGTGGGTTGCTGAAGGTTCCCCAACACATGGAACACCTGTCCGCATAGAGGATCCTTTGCAGTTCGTACCCACAGGTACAAATAAAAATGAATTTAAACGTGTTCAACAGCAGGTACGTTTAGAGAGAATAATTGCATTGAAAAAATAAAATTGATTATTTAAATTATTCGTTTATATTTTCGTGATAGATAAAAGACAATCGTCGTGCTGATAAAATTTCTGCTGGTCCCCAGTCACATATACTTGAGGGTGTTACATGGGATGAAGCAAATCGCATTGGGGATGCTTCTGTGTCTTCTGTCGGTGATCAGGTAGTTTTGATGGGCGCCGCGTCAAAGGGAATTATACAGCGTGGTTTTCAGCACAATGCATCTGTTTACAAAGCACCATATGCTAAAAATCCATTTGATAATGTAACCGATGATGAACTCAATGAATATAAAAGGACAGTCGAGAGAAAGAAAAGGAGCATCCATGGCGAATGTAGGAATTATTTTGATATTATACGAATATCTATTAATTTTCTGAATATAAATAGTTACTGATACTGATTTTTCCGAATCGGAAATGCAGAGTTCGTTATATGTTTCTGCTGGTGCAGAACTAATAAAGCACACAGACGCAACTGCTTGCCAATCAGAAGAGGTACCTTCAGGACAGGATTCAGGTGAGACAGTTCATTATTACATAAATATATCATGGCTCTTTACTTGTATATATTGATATCGAATCCTATTCTCATTAATAATCTTTGATCCACTGTAGCTGATTTTTAAAATGGTGTCCAAAGTAAACCTTTTTGACCTTTCTCACTGATTCACCAATGGGTTATCTCATATAGAAAGATCTGAATGAATTTAGCCTGAATAATGCAACCGCTATTTTAAGCTTAAGTACGTTCATAGTTTCGGTATTTATTCGTTGCATGTGTCGGAGCGTTTCCAGTCTGAAATAAATTGCTCACAAATGATCAACACGAAAAAAATTTGTAACACTTGCTAACTGTTAAGTTGAATTATCAATTCTTTAAACATTTGTACACAAAATTTGTAAAATCTTTGTTTGTAAAAATGTGATGATTTTAAAAGAGGTGGCGACCACTTCCATTTGGGGGTCTTAATAAATTTCTAATAATATCCACTTGCGGAAATTAATATTCGGATACCTAAAACATCATAATATTTCGTATTTGTTGTACATATTTATTGTTGTACTGTGAATATTATATTTAAAATACTTTTCGACATGAATATGTGTCTTTTAACTTCCTGTAATAGGTAATTAGTATGGTAATAATTGACAGGGTTTTCGTGTCGTACAATGTTCATTTTGGGTTTTCTAGCTATTTAAAAATATTTTATATAAATTTGTATAACTTTTTTAGTAAACGCAATAAAATATGAAACGTCGTAAAATAACAGTGGCCGGCTGTCATTTTGTAACGGGCAGAATATGTTTGACAACATATTATGAAGGATTTTAATCCGCTGATTCCAAACATGATAAAATAACCGATTCGATTATAACTAAGATTAAATTAAAGAGGAAGGTTCCTTTTTAATTTTTTGCTTACATTGCTTTGAAATCCGAAAAATAGTTTAAAACTTTTTGCTGAAATCGTAACGTCAAAAAAGGCATTTTTTAAGAAAAAACTGCTATATATCTGTATTTAAAAATATGTTCCGGAAACTTTTTTATCCTTTTTATACCCTACACACGAAGTGAATAGGGTATATTCACTTACTGCTTCCGTTTGTAACGCATTAAAGGATGCGTGACAGGTATAGAAAAGTATATATATTCTTGATCAGCGTGAGCTCCTGAGTCGATGTAGCCATGTCCGTCCGTCTGTCTGTTTGTCTGTCTGTCGGTCTGTCTGTCTGTGGAAATCACGATTACAAGAGAACGAATAGAGATATGTTCATCAAACTTGGCACGAATATTGTCTATCAATAGAAACTCATCGGTATTGAAAATGAGCAAAATCGGAGCATTGCCACTCCTACTTTTTATAGTAAATATAAATTGATCCATGCTTATAGCTCAACTTCTCAGCTTGTAGAAAGAATTTGCGGTTGAAATTTTGTCCAGAAGTCCACTGTCTCTGACCAAAACAGACTACCAAAAATGGGCGTGGTCCACCCACTAATTAAATAAAACTCGATTGCAGGAGAACGAATAGAGATATCTTCATCAAACTTGGCACGAATATTGTCTATCATTAGAAAATCATTGGTATTGAAAATGGGCAAAATCGGACCATTGCCACTCCTACTTTTTATAGTAAATATAAATTGATCCATGCTTATAGCTCAATCAGCTTGTAGAACGAATTTGGGGTTGAAATTTTGTCCAGAATTCCACTGTCTCTGACCAAAACAGACTACCAAAAATGGGCGTGGTCCGCCCACTAATTAAATAAAACTCGATTACAGGAGAACGAATATAGATATTTTCATCAAATTTGGCACGAATGTTGTCTATCATCAGAAACTTATTGGTATTGAAAATGGGCAAAATCGGACCATTACCACGCCTAATTTTCAAATAAACGTGTGTAGGGTATATGAGCTTCGGCCAGGCCGAAGTTAACATTCTTTCTGGTTATTTTTTATATCGATAGGTTGGATATTTGCGCGAATTTTAAGACTAATAATAATTTGAGCCTAAAAATCTGCACAGAAATGGTTTCTTGGTGCACGTTAAAGTAAATTTAGTGCTTTTCACAAATATCTTGGTAATTGATCGTTATTCACGAAACAGTTGAGTTGAGTAATTTTTGAGTTAATTTGTAGGCTAGTGTAATATAAGCTTAAGGATTATAAGAATTTTCTGAAGCGACTTTCGTTTTTTATGACCGGTTTAATGCGGTCAGACATTGAGTCGATCAAATTTTGCTGTGTTCCCCGGCTATGGTCTTTTTTATAACTTTCACTTTCATTATGTGGCCCTCCATTTGCAAAATTTCGACTTTTGACATGTAATGTTTTACCTGCAAAAAATTAAAACGATTTGGGCAATAAAAATTTACCTAAATTATTAGTTAGTTCCTCCGCACAGCTACCGCAAACTACCATAACATTCGGCTACCACCCTGCCTAACGTACGTTGGATGCACTCGTCGGTGTAATGGTCGCCGGTCCTTCATCTCACGTACTATCGGTATCGACGCCTTAGCGCTGCTACCGTGGTAGCTCTGCTGGTGTCGACGACGTAGCTCTGCCGATGTTACAGCTCTCTAAGTACCTCTGCTTCAGAATGACTCTTCCTCAATGACTGACTCCGAACGACTGACCCCGAACGACTCACTCCAATTCTCGTGGTGATTCGTCTTTTTTACGCGATGGCGATGCCGACATGTGAAGTTACTTGTTTTTTTCTCTCCTCCACTGCCAGTACCTGTGGTCGAGCTCTTTTAATCTATTCAGTCGACTTTCCCGCTGCTTGACTGTTATACATTTAAATTTCATAATAATATTGCTAACTATAAACTAATATGTATTCAATTGTAATATAAAAGAAAAGGTCCTGCTTCCTGGATGGCGATGAAAATTCCCACATCCCCAATTCAAATTTGCAGGACAGAGTGACCATGTTTAAAGTTCAATTCTTAAGATCTTCGCTTATTAATACAAAATTTGTTTCATTTTGTGCAAAAATTTTTAATTTTTTACTGCAGAAGAATAGAAATTATATAAAGATAATGGGGTATTTATATTGAAGCGTTTTTAAAACTTTATTTAAAAAAGATTTCCACACCTTGCAATAGAAATTTTCAACTTTTTGAAAAAGTAACCATATGTTTACTCAAATTGCAAGCTGATCGAAAAATCACACACAAACACATGAATAATCTAGATTTTGATAAGAATATGCCCTGAGAGAATAAAAGAAAGCACTTTAATTATTTCTTGGCGAAGGCTTGAAACTTAAAAAAATAATGCCAAAAATTTGTGCAACTTTCATTTATCGCTTTTACAAAACAAAAAACGCTTATGCGTCATCATTCACGAAAATTCGTCAGTTTTTGGAAATAATTAATGGCAAACTGAAAGTAAATGTACTGTTTCAGCATATATAATTTCTCTCTGAATCGGCATCTCATTAGCTACATACATATAAGCAAATATATATTTCTCAGTATCCAGGCGGAATTGTCACATTTACAAAAATTAAAAGCAAATGACCTTAATAATGAAAAATAATGCCCAACTACCTAAGCGTCCTTGTTTTTATTGCTCTTGTTAGTGTGACGTGTGGCCAACAACAACAAAAATAATTTATACTCTGAGGCGTATTCCAGGAAATTGAATTTCAGGAATAGTGATTGAATACATAAAAAAAATGCAAAATATAAGTGGGTTTTTTAAATTACATTGGCTTATTATTGAAAGTGTTTTTAAAGTGAATAGAACTGATACATTGTATTCTAGATAATTAATATTAAATATAAATAAAAAAAAAATTATACATTAAAATTAAACATAAATTGAAATATACTGCTATTTCGTGTTGGGTGCTCATGTTATAAGCTTGCTGAATTTCATAAATACATTGGGATACTTTAAAATGAGTGCTGCTAAAAACAAAGCCTACAGTTTTAAATCCGAATAGAAGCTACAATTTCGTTGCAGAGAAAAGGGTGATCAAACTCAGTGCCTAATATGCAAAAAACATATTATATGTAAATCTTATAATGTTAAAAGACATTATGACCGTTACCATGATATTGATTATAATCACTATTAAGACGAAGACAGAGTCATTCTTTTTAACAAGCTCCTTTCATTACCTGATTGTAGAGAAGTGGTGAGTTTTGATTTTCACAAGAAAAATATTAATGATAATATCCTTACAAGGTCGGAATAAGCTGCTTCCGAATATGAGCGATGATATCGGGAGTATCAAAAACAAACTTTTTTTGGAAGCAATTAGAGAATAATATTTTTGTGAACTTCCCATCACTGAAAACACTGAATGAAACTTCGCCTATTAACATTTTCAATACTGCCAACAGATCTCCAATTTGCAAAACCAATTCGAGGACAGTTAGAGCCCTTAAAACCTAAATTAAAATTATTTTGAATTCCCTTTTCTGTGTATCCATTTGAAGCGCCGCCCGAAATACAACACTTTATGATCTGCAAGGCGATACTATCTTAAGGAACTATTATATAGAGGGAGCTTGCATTATTAAATTTTATAAACGCCTCGATACCGAAAAAATGTGTTCCACATTTTCGCAAATTTACTGCGGAAATTTTACTATGTATTGAAGTACTTACATATGCGAACAATTTTTTTCACTACTTAATTTAACCCTTCTGTCCATAACCATTTTAAAACCTTTCTATGAATGGGCTAGGTCTGCCTGGACCTATATACGTTTTGTATGAAAATATCCGGAAAGATATCAACTAAATAATTTACATTTTTTGATTAGTTTAAAAATGTTAGCAAGTCTTTTCTTTATTTTCTTACTTTTTTATTATTTTACATCAATATTATTATAACATCCTCCGTTGTATACGCAGTTTCTAGGTGATGATTCAGAATGATCCATAAGTCCCTAATGGATGCTGCTTTATTAGATGCGCGTGTCCTTTGGTCATAAAACCTTATGAACCGATTTATAGACCAAAATCGACATAATGATTGTTGATCTAAATGCAGGATTCCTGTTTGTTTCTCGCGTATGCTGCATGTTTGCGTGATTCAGACTTGGTGCTAGACAAACACCAACACAATAGGCATACAGTTCATCTTGTGTGATAGTCTTATGCGGAATCGTCTTATGCGGATTGCTTTCGTTGAGTTTTGCAGTTAACGTCTGCGCCTTTCTATTTGTATGTCGCAAGATTATATCCACCATATCTTCAGAAATGATCGTTTTGAAGATGCTGAGATGATTACGAGCTATTCCACGTCTTGCGCTGCCGTCGGCTCTTCGAATTATGTTATGAGCTCTTAGACGACCTGTTGCTGGTGGTTGCTTATACCATTTGGTTCCATTACGAGCCAGATAATACTCGTCTATTAGTTCGTCATTCATATCTTGAATAACTCGATCATTTTCAGCTTGCAGTTCTTCCAGAATATCGTCGTCATCACTATCCTCAATTTCGCTGATTCCTCCAACTAACAATTCCGCATTGCCGTCGGACATGTCTTCTTCAGGAATATACTCGTCGTCCTCACTAAAAATACAAGTTAGAAGTCTCTGGTACTTCTTCAAGAAGTCTTCGATACTCCTCTCTTTCCTCTTCATTCATTCGCCGCCAGTTTAATGCTTGAAGATCTTCAGGCATTATAACCAAGTAATTATATATTGAGAATTGTTATTGTATTGAATTCGTTGCAAATCAATTAATTAATTTGCACGTTTCCAAACGCTGTGAAAATGTGAATATATATTATTACATTATATGCGTGATGTAAATACATACACCACCCATATTTTTCCGGCTTCAGCGTTTCTAATTTGCAATGGGATTTGAACTCGCAACCTGACTGGTAAGATCGTATAGCTATTTCCGAACATGCCAACGTTCCTCATCAGCGATCCTTTTGTCGGTGTTTTATTTTTGTACAACATTCGCTATATAAGCTTCGTTGTTTTGCAATTAATAACTTAATACGAATTACAGACTAGAAGAGACTTGGAAAACACAAAAAATGCAATGGATTTGACAAAAACAACTTGTGGTGTGTACAATTATTTGCTTCTAAGTTTTCAGCAGCAATATTCTCAGTTGTTCTTGAGCGCCGTGCACGGGTTTTATTCTTCACATCACTAACTTGTCCCAACAGCTCGAATTTTTCCACCAATTTCTGTATTGCGGTCCGACAAGGTGCTTCACGACGACCCAAAAATGCTTTAGTTTTGCGAACTGTGACTGCAAAATTTTCACAATTTTTTTAGTGAATTTTAATAATTTCAATGCGTTGTTGCAGCGTGTAGCGTTCCATTTTTAGTAATGGCGTAGTTTCTACTTGTCAAATGTCAAAAATAACAACTTCAAAAGTGACAGCTACCGAAATAGCGGGCTATTCAAAATTACACCTCTTTTATCGGAAAACCCTTTACGAATATGTGTCACTGTATATAGCCTTTTGATCTGAAAAGCTACCTAGAGTTTCTCAAATATTTCGTATTTATAAAAAATTTGAAGATGCCCTAATGAGCGCCGTAAGACAATTAGGGGGCAATTGGTTAGCCGAAAACCCGAAAAAAATATACTTTTTTATTATGGTGCAATAAAAATTAACTAAATAATTATTAGAAAAAATATTGTTTCCAACGAATTATAAAAATGTCTTCACATATGATATGTGGAAAAATCCTGCTAAGTTTAGCCAGACTTAGTCCGTTGATTGCTGAAGAAAAAACACGTTTTCTCGCTAAAAACTTTTTCCTTAAAAATTTTTTTCCCACACATAATCATAAAAAAAACGTACAGAAACAAAGTCTGAAAGTTTCGTCAACCGTGCTTTGAGATTAATATTAAAAAAACATTTTTGAGAATGGAAAAGGTCTGGCCAGACCTAGTTATGGACAGAAGGGTTAAACTAAACAAAATCAAAAAACCGTATTTCTGATGTAAACACCGCAGCCATTTTGCGCCTTTCTTCTTGCAAGGAAAACCTTTCTCAAGTGGATAATGATGATGATTAATAAATTTGGAAAAAAAACATTTTGTAATAATTATTTCAAAACTTGTATTAATTATTTAAATAAGAATAATAAATATTATTTAAATTAACCAAAGGAAAATTATGTTCTATTAATTATTTAAAAAAAACGTGCAAACAATTATTTGGCGATGTTATTCCACTGTGCAGTATAAATTTTCAATAATTGACAGTGATTGGCTGGGTTTGTATCTGATAGAAAAGTTATAATTGCATAACTATTGCAGCATTTGTCCACGGGCGTAGATATTAATTCGGGTTTAATCAATTTCTTGTACCGTGGTATTATAACATTGCCAGATATAATTTACTAAAAAAGTACATTCCTAAATTTCTAAAGGCTGAATTCAGTCAAAAGCTATTGCTATTTTGATATATTGCAAACGGTATGAGGAAATGGTGGTGTTTTAAAGAGAGGGTTCAAACACCCAAAAGACCTAAAGTTTTAATGCGTACGACACTGTCTCCAACACTTCCGTCTCAACTTATCCCCCTCACCCAGATCGTACGGGCAATTGCTGAGCTCGCCAGAAATGCTACGGGCAGCTCCGCTGAACATCCCTGCCTTAAACAATTTTTATTTTCAATTTCTAATAGAAGAAACTTACTTCAAAGAAGCGTAAAGGATTATTCAAAAGGAGTTACATGTATTCTCAAGTATATTCATCCTGAAAAGCTGGATTTAACAGTTTCAGGAACAGTGGAAGAAAATCGAGACAATCAGGAAACACCAAGAAGAGATAAATACAATTGTTTACATGTATCATATATGTATACGTAACATTGCTAATGAGTGGTGTTGCATTTTGTGAAACTCCGAATTAATAATTTCACAAGCATTTAATGGTTCAATATTTAATGAATTCAGCAGTTAACTTTTCTCATAGTCCAAACGGATTTCTTTATTACTTTATAGAATTTCCCACGCCTCGCGCATACAGAAAGCAACATGAGCCATCAGCATTTTTTGGGTACCTGCACTACTTGCATTTGGTTGAAAATGTGTATGTGTGCATCAAATTGTACTATTATTATTATTTGTATTAGTGATTCAATTTGTTATAAAAGAGAAGTCAATAAATAATAAAGGGCAGTCTTCCTACCGTCAAGAAGCACAATTGTTTTGATAGAAATTGAATACAATTAGGTTAAAGTGGCTACATTGTTAAGGTACCTGCAATCACTAACCACATAACACATAGACCGCTAAAAGTCCCTTTTTTCTGGTTCCCAAATATTTCTATAGCCTGGGTCGCACAAAATTTCTTACTCTCGTATTGTCTTTTCAAGAGCAATTGTTTTTGTTAACTACTGCTAGGAAAGGTAGGTTTCCTCTTTCTTTCACATATTGAAAATGTGTTCCTACTCATTTCCACAGATCGTGCTGGTTATTGCGTTCGTCATTTCATATTCGTATTCTGTATATGCGTAGCTTAGTTTGTTAGGTTGTGTGTGAGTATTGAGTATCCAGTTGAAAATATTTGTTGTTGATTTTTATTGTTTCTAGGATTCGATGTCCAAGGGCTACAAGGTGTATGAATAAGATTTGCTAAAAAGCTAAAACGATTTCTTTTATTTTCATAATTGAACACATCAGCTTTTAGACGCGTTTGAAAAGTCAATAATCCAAGAATAAAAATATTACTTCCTTATATATTATTCCTTATAGATACTCAAAATCAGCTACCGCAAGTGATCTAGATATCACCGTTATTTTTTAATATTTCTTTTCCGATGTTAAGTCGGCACCAGAAAAAACTTTTTCGAACTTTTATCGGTCTATGTGTTATGTGGTTAGTGCTACAATATTCTTATTAAATATAAAAAAGATGTTCTGATTCAAGTGGCAGTAATATTAACAACATTATATTCTTGTTCAAGTGCCAGTAATATCAACATCATTATATTGTGGTTCAAGTGCCGTTAATATAAAAAGTCAAGGAAAACGCTTCTTGACTTTAACAGCAATAATTAATGCAAATAATTTGTGAAGTAACCAATTGCAATAACGAGTTAATGCAAATAATTTCTTTAATGCAAAATGCGATAACAAGATTATTGGCAATAACCATGCAGATGCAACAATTAATGCAAATAATTTGTGAAATAAACTATTGCATTCAAACTTTATCTGGAATAATTTAGATGAAATGAGAATACATTTGTGCCAATTGTTTTCAATAGCTGGGGATTTTATCGAAATTTTGCGGGGAAATTTTTTCTTGTATTTAATGTAATATACACGCTGTATCAATGGCAATTAAGTAGTGGATGATTTTTGGAATACTTGTGTCATCGATAGCCAGTTGATTCCTCTACCGCTGATTCGGTGTATGGTATAGTAAAGACATCTTGCATTAATTGCTCACCCAGCGAATAATGGCTGTGTGTCTTAATGTCTCTGGCAGTTATTGTTGAGTTTGTGCGTTAAGGCTTATAACGGAATTTAAAGAAGGAAGAATCATCCAATCTATTAATGTTGAAAAGTATGAATGTACTAATCTAATTAGTCCCATGTCAGTTTAAAACTGACAACTCTTAAACGGATGCATCGATTTCAATGACGAGCTATCCCTTTTCATCAACATATACAAATACACCCAACTCTCGTTTTACATGGTAGATACATTCCAGCGAGGAGCCGTGCAAAAAAAATCGTGTAAAAAAATATACATAGCTTATGGAAAAACAGGATTCGTTCCGCAAATAAAAAAAACCGTGTTGTTTCAAAGAACTGCTAAATTTTCTTTGGAAAACCGTGTAAAAAAGAAAACGAAGAGAACTTTTGGAAACTAAATTTATTCATATTTAAATATTTGCATGTATTTAAAAATACTATCAAATAAGAATACGATCAAGACTACAAAAAATAACACAGGCAATTACTTAAATTACATATTTAATTATTTTTTTAGTTCAAATAGTCTTGATTTAAATGTTGAAAGTTTCAATCCACTTTGAATCGAGAGAAACATTGGACGTCGTTTTTTGGTTTTTAAAGAAATTTGTAATAGGTTGCTGGGTTTTTGGCCTTTTAAGGTGCTTATACATTTCCTGATACCCGGCCATACACATCGGCAAATTACTATGAAATTTCTGACGCTCTAGGTTGGGATCATGGGTGACAAAATGTTCTTCCTGTTAATTGTGGTATTTCGTCTTCATCTTCGTCTTCTCTTCCATGGTTTCCACCCTCACCTCGAACTGTTATCATGTCATTTAGATCATTGTCCCTCAAAAGGTCTCTCAATTGGTAATTCATCGATGTCCGGTGGTTGCAAATTGTCAAAGGGTTTACCACCAATTCCTTGGGACAAAGTTACAATTCCAGAGCGCTCAATTGTTGCTTCCAATATGGAGTGTTTAGTTTTGACGCATTCTGACCATTCCGCGGTGCTAACGGCGTATAATAATTTACTTCAGATTGCACCGAAAAGTATTTATTCAAGGAAAATAAATGAAGAAAGTACAGAAGCAACAAAATCGTGTAACTTGTGTCATTTACATTCATTCAAACACGCAAGAGTGGAAGTTGTGTAGAGTTTCAAAAGGAAACCTATTTTGAAAATCGTGTAGAAAAAAATGAAATCATGGAGGATCGGTTCCAGTTTTTTGACCGTGTTGTTTCGAAATCTTGTAAAAAAAATGCGTGTAAAACGAGAGTTGAGTGTAGTATGTATGTATATCAGAAAACCTATATATGTGGAACCTATGTTATAGCAGATGAAAAAATGAGTTTTAAAGATTAATTAAGTTTATTTATATACAATATCGATTAAGTTTAGTATATAGCTGAAAAAATATAAATAGAAAAGAATCATCAAGCAGCGTCCACGTTCCATTCTATTCCACGTCCACGGAATAACTGACGGCAAGGAAATGCTCACTACACTTGGTCATCCATGTTACTATTCTGCACCAGATGAGTGGTCATTAAGGCTAGCATCACGGTTAATCAGCGTACGATTTGGATTAATATCGTCATCCTGGAAGTATAGATCTTCTATTCACGGCTTCATCTTATCAGCGCTGGTGTTGGTGGAGCTTGGACATTGGGCTAATTTTTGCAGAAGGCGGCCAAAAGTCTATAACCTTTGAACGCGTTGGAATATTTCATCGAGGTTCTTTTATTAAATAGATCAAACTTTTGGCTTTTAGCTGACACCTGGATGATAAAAATCGAGTAATAATGACAAGAATAAATAAGGTTTGAGCACGAGTACCTCCAGTTTTTATCGAATTCTGCATAATTGAAGTACCGCAAATGCTTTTAATCCAACGAAATCTTTGCAAATAAAATAATTATGGATATATTTAATTTGAAGAACACCTTATTTAAAACACCTTATAGAACACCTTATAAAAAAATTAAATCAATTATCTCAAAATTTTTTTTCCTCGGTTGAATTCGGGATTATTTTAATTGCTTCCTTTGATGGCAAACACTCGTTTTTAATGGAAACTATCTCATCATATTTTGGAAAAATGTTGCACTTTTTCTCATTAGTGCGCTTGCGTAGTTGTATATATTGATTTTTTTGAGCTTCAAATCCATAAATAGAGCTAATGGCTCCACCGGTGTAAATTTTTTTTCTTCTGTTGGTGTCGGGAAACTTTTCAAAATCCTTTTTGTGCGTTTGGGATTCGCTGTTAAAATTTTTTCAATTAATTATCCCTCTTATTTGGTGTTGGATGTAATTGATGAAAAAATTAGTCCTTTATGGTTTCTTGAGAAATCGTTTCATTGATAATGCCAAGTTTGCGCCTTCGGGATCGTTCAGAGCATTCCTCAAGGGGCTTAGCAGGACGTCTCTTTTGGCTGGTGGTGTTTTCAATCAAATTTTCTTGTTCAAACACAAGTTCACAGTCGCAGTGAGTTGACAGGTCGCAGTCCGGGAGGTTGGCTTCGCTGACCGACGTGCACTGCATTTGCATCTACAGGGGAGTAGATGGCGCTGCTTTCTCTGGGAAGGCGAAAGACCAGCGCTGGGGTATGCAGTCGAGTCAGAATGAGTGTTTGGCGTAAACATACCGCCCGCCTTGCAGTACTGCAACTTTGCTCAGGTTAGAGACACACGAAAAAAGGGGGGTTTCGCCTTAGTCACGAATACGCGATGATGTGGGGTTCAAATCATCGGGTTGGTCAAGGACTCCACGGGGGGGGAGTGACCAGCAGATTGGGCTGCATTCGGGAAACTAAGGAGCGCTGCTTAGGGACGGCAGCGCCTATGTCTCCACCTTACGTGCAAACAGTTGCACGTATGTGTGAGGGGGGGGGGGGCGCACTGGAATGCGTGACGCTCGCTGGCGATGGAGCTTATGATGGGAATAATGTAATGACATTAGCGGGGAGAGTTCGCCGGGGTGCGAATAGATCCTTGAGATGCGATCTTAAGAGGGGAGTACCGTTAATTTACTGAGGGGACGAGTAATGGTTCCTTTCTCGTGGTCCGGATGTCGACGACGCGTGTTTTCTTGTCAGCACCATGATACAGGTGAGTCGCGCGGCCGAGTCTCCATTGTGTTGGGGGGAGGTTGTCATCGCGTAAGACGACAAGATCCCCAACTTTAAGGTCCGGTTGGGTTACCTTCCATTTGCTGCGTTTGTGGAGTTCGGTGAGGTACTCATGTTTCCATCGAGTACAGAATTGTTGATAGATGGCTTTCACTTTTAGCCATCTATTAACAATCTTGAGGGGGGAGTTTACTCACGCCGGTTCAGCGGGGGTCAGAAGAGGGCCACCGATGAGGAAATGGGCGGGCGTTAGAGCCTGTAGATCCGATGGATCGTCGGACATGCTGCTAAGCGGTCTCGACTTGAGGCAGGCTTCGATCCTGGAGAGTATGGTAACAAACTCTTCAAAGGTGAAGCGCATATTGCCGACAAACTTTCGGAAATGAAGTTTGAAGCTTTTAACGCCAGCTTCCCAGAGACCGCCCATATGTGGCGCGGCAGCGGGTATAAAATGCCATTTGAGCTGCTGATAGGCACACTGTGATGTGACCGCTTCGTGCGATTGTCGAAGGAAGATCTTCCAATCATTCTGGAGTGTTTTGGAGGCTCCCACGAAGTTCTTTTCATTGTCCGAGTAAACATCCTTGGGGCATCCGCGACGGGCGCTGAAGCGGTTGAAGGCAGCGAGAAATGTCGGAGTCGGCAGGTCACTGCTTCGAGATGTATGGCCTTCGTTGCGAAGCAGACGAAGACACAGACATAGCCTTTGGTGATGGGCATGCCCTCCCAATGTAGTTTTTGATATCAAACGGTCCAGCTAAATCTAGACCGGTGGCAGCAAAAGGGCGTAAGAGAGTGGTCCGCTCAGGGGGCAGAGCGGCCATAAGATGGGTGCGCACTTGTTTCCTCTGGAGGACACAAGGTTTGTAAGTATGGATCGTGGCCTTTACGAGGTTCTTGGCCTTGGGTATCCAATGTTGCGTACGTAGCAAGCGCAACATCAGTTGGTTCCCTCCATGTAGACTAATGTCATGGACGAAGCGAACCAATAATCGAGTGCACTTGCTGATGTACGGAAGGAGAAAGGGATGGCGTTCGTCATAGGAGAGTGACGGACACGCGGATAGACGGCCACCTACGCGCACCAATCCATCTGTGGATAAGAATGGATTGAGCGATAGAATGGGGATCTTGGGGGTAGAGTTTGTTTCATATCGAGAGAACGATATTCATGGGCAAAATGTACCTTTTGTGCGAGAGTGGCAAGTCTCGTTTTGACATGCTGGATTTCATCGGAGTCAATAGCAGTATCGTGTCGCCGAGAGGGCAAACGATACGTTGGGTGGCTATGATGTAGAAACCTAAACACGTAAGACAACACGCGAAGAGCTCGTGGTAAAGAAGAGAATATTTCCAACAAGTCTTCAAAGTGGGGGAAGTACGCGAAATTGGCTTTGACTGGTTTTGCTTCCAGTTCGGTTTCCATAGTATCGAGGGGGAAAGAGTGTGGCCAGTGTTTCCTTTCTTGCCGCCTGTGGGTGGTGCTCGCGTGAAGATTTTCGCAGACTGTCTTGGCTGGAGTGCAAAGACGTTGCTTGGGAACTACTTCCACGTCCCAGAGACGTGCAGGCTCACGGTCAAGGGAGACCTCATTGAAAAACGACAATCGGGTGGTATTGGTTGAAGTCGGGGCCTGAGAAAGTGGACCGGTGAGGATCCACCCGAACACGGTCTCTTGGGCGATGAGAGAGCCCAAGATATTCCGTCGGATACCGTCCAGCAAGATAAGAGGGTAGATGTCCGCTCCAATCAAGACATCTATTTGATCGCTTTGGTAAAAGCGATCATCAGCTAGTGGTAGGTTCGGAAGAGAATCGAACAGGGTCTGGTCAAGGGAGCAGACCGGTAGGTTGCCAGTTAGTTTTTGAAGCACGAGAGCCGTGGCTTCAATGCACAGTCCGGCCGATCGGGGAGAGCCGAAGCTAAACTTGCAAAGGTTGTTCACCATGGCTGTAACGGTTTCATTAACGCTGGCGACTTGAGCTTGAACCGTAGTCGTCGGAAGTCGCAAGCGCTTTTGTACGCGCTCTGACAGAAAGGTGGCTTCCGAGCCAGGGTCGATGAGAGCACGAGCGAGGTAGGATTCGTTACGATGACAGATGTGAACCATTGCGGTAGCGAGTAGCACTTGCTTACTTCGGGAGGTGAAGCAAGTAAGCACATTTGAAATTGAGGGGGCTTCAGTGGACTGTATAGTAGGGGTAGAGGGGTTCGCTCGAGAGTGCGAAGGGGGGTTCGACGGCAGACTTTGCTGATCAGCACTTAGACTGCGATGAGATGGGGAGTTAGGGCGCGAGGTTGTATGGGTAGAGTTCGAACGAGAGTTCGATCGGGGGGCCGAAGCCAACTCGCGATGTAATAGTGTATGATGTCGTTGATTGCACGACCTGCATGTGAACACACTTTTACAATTTTTCACTTGATGTGAATGTGCCAAACAGTTCGTACAGAATTGGATCCGTTGAACTGTCGCCCAACGTGTGTCTACATTCATAGCCAGAAAACGTGGGCATTGGCGAAGTGGGTGTGGCCGATCAGTGCATAGTTTGCAGTTGGTCGAAACCATATTAGCCTGGAACGTATTCACAGGTTTCGCTGTGGAGGAAGGGCGCGCGGGGGGATTCGAAGCTTTCTTAGGGGGTTGGACCGACTTTCGAATGTGGTCCACGGTTTCCAAGGTTTGGAAGTGGGAAGTGAGGAACGCGTCCATTTCACACCATTTAGGAATGTCGCGCTTATGGGTAAGGGATTGTTCCCATAGAGAGAGCGTAGTTTCGGGGAGGCGAGTAGAGCAGAGATGGACAACAATTGCGTCCCAGCTGCCCACGTCGACATCGTACAATGTGAGCGCCGAGAGGCAGTTGTTGATCTCTCGTTGGAGGCGTTTGATCGCAACTCCAGACTCCTTGTGGATTGGGGTAAGGGAGAATAACGTTCGGAGTTGGACGTTAACGAGAATACGTTAAGATTTAAGATCGGTAAGATTCCTCCATGCTTGTTCGAATCCGCTATCTATGAGGGGGGACTTTTGGACTATCTCCTTTGCTTCACCTTGCGTCTTTTGGTTATTATTATATGAAGATGGGTGAGCTTATACAGCTCTGGTACTGCGGCTCATTTGGCCTATTGTACCATCCCTCTAATGTTAGAGTGGTTGTTCCACCCCAGTTTTCCTTATGAATGTCATAAGTTTTGCATAGCTTAACTTAGCTAGCTCTGAGTGCTCCACTATCTCCTTCCCGAAGACCAACCTTCTAGTACTGTGGAAAGCCGGACACTCAGAGACCAAGTGCAGAGACGACTCAATAGACTCAATGCAGAATCTGCACTGAGTCTCACTCGATAACATCATCTTGTTCAGATGATATCTCAAGTTGCAGTGTCCCGTGATGAATCCTACCAAGGTCTTTATGCACTTCTTGTCCATATTCAAGAGGGATTTGGAGCTTGGTAGAGAGTATTGTGGTAGGAACAGTTTTGTGCATCTCTGTCCTATGGTTTGGGCCCAGTATCTGTTTGCTTCCACCAGTGCCCATTTTTGCATTAGTTGTTTGAATTGGGATTTGCTTATTCCTAGTGAAGGCTCAGGTCCAATAAAGACCTCGGCCGAACCAGACTTGGCCAGTCTGTCAGCCTCTTCATTTCCATGGAAACCCCTGTGCGCCGGTATCCAATGTAAGGTTACCCGATTTCTCTTAGCTAGTTCGGAAAGGATGTTCGCCGTTTCTAGCACTAGCTTTGATGTTATCACATAGGAGTCCAGAGCTTTAAGTGCAGCCTGGCTATCCGTGTAGATGACTATGTTTTTCTTTCTTGTGTGTTTGCGTGTCATGAGCCGAGCACACTCGTTGATAGCCAGAATTTCCGCTTGAAAGACGGACGTTGACTTGGACAGACTCACAGTATAGCCCGTCTTGCTCGAGTCTTCAAAGACACCAGATCCTGTGCCCTCGTCCGTCTTAGAGCCATCTGTGTACCATACATAGTCGTATGATGATACCCGATGACTATCTGTTTCCCAGGTTGACCTGGCTGGGATTACGGCTGTTATATTTTTCTGGAAGCGATACACTGGTAGAGTTTCATCTAAGGGCATTCCAAACTCTCCAGTCTGCTCCAGAGTTTTGAGGATTGACAAGTGGCCCTTAGAATGCCTTGGGCCACTTAACAATCCATGGTGATACAGGCGATGCATGCTCAGCCTTGCAGCCATCTGTACGTATATGTGTAGTGGGACCAGGCCTAGTATGACGTTTAAGCTGGCCGTAGGTGTGGATCGAATGCAGCCCGTCATACAGACGGCTACCAGTCTTTGCACTCTTTCCAGCCTCCGTATTGTGGACAGTTCTTTTGTTTTCGTCCACCATACTATTGCCGCATACGTCACCACCGGTCTCACTATCAGTTGGTAAAGCGTTAGAATTGATTTGGGTTTTATCCCCCAGTTCAGTCCGCATATCCTCCTACAAATCCACAAGGCTTGACTAGCCTTGCTTATTATACGGTCCATATGGGGATTCCATGATAGTTTACTGTCAAGGATCACACCTAGGTATTTCGCACTTTTGGAGAATGGTATTGTTTCTCCATATAGATGAGGTTCTTTTAGACAGTCCAATTTCCTTCTATGAGTAAAAGGCACAATAACTGTCTTTTTCGGGTTTACAGAGAGTTGAGTTCTATTACACCATCTCTGTACCTCAATTAGTGCCATCTGAAGAATCTCCGATACGGTTTCTTCAAACCTCCCTCTGACGATGACTGCTATATCGTCTGCATACCCAATGGCGTGGATTCCTAACGACTTTAGCGTTTTGAGAAGATCATCCACTACCATTGACCATAAGAGGGGGGATAGCACTCCACCTTGTGGGCAACCCACCGTGGTAGTCGCTGCTAGGGTCACCTCGTCGATTTCCGACTTTATGACCCTACCGCGGAGCATGTTTTCTATCCATCTCACCACAGTGTGTGGTACCCCAAAGTTGGAGAGAGCTGTGCTTATGGATTCAAAGGACGTATTGTTGAAGGCCCCTTCAATATCCAGGAAAGCAATCACACAGATTTCCTTGGAGGATATTGCTCCTTCAATTTTCGTCACTACTTCATTTAGCGCCGTCTCCGTAGATTTCCCTTTGGCATAAGCATGTTGCTCATTAGATAGGGGCTTAAATTGTAGTATATCAATTCTGATAAACTTGTCAATTAGTTTTTCTAGTCCTTTTAGAACGAAGGACATTAGACTTATTGGGCGGAAAGATTTTGGGTTGTGCCCGTCATTTCTGCCTGTTTTGGGTAGATACCTAACTAATACTGTTCTCCAAGCTGATGGGATGTGGCCATAAGCGAGACTACAGCTATAGATTTTGCGCAATATTGGTGCCAACGAATCAGCTCCATATTGCAGCAATGCCGGGAAGATGCCATCTTCCCCAGGCGATTTAAAAGGCTTAAACGAAGAGACAGCCCACCTAACTGCATGCCTGCTACAGATTCGATTCCCAACTCTCCAATCTTCCCTGGATGGTTGACTAACCTGCCTTTCAGGAGAATGATTGGGCTGTTCCAGTATGACTGAATTTGGGAAATGCGTGCTGAGCAGAATTTCCAGGCTCTCTCTCTTGTCGAGAGTGAAACCGCCACCATTTTTGGACAATGCGCCAATAGGGGTGTCTTTATCCTTAGCCAAAATCTTTATCAGACGACATCCCGCTTGGGCATCTGCGATCTGATCACAGTACTGTCTGAAGGATTCCTTCTTGGCTTTCCTGATTTCCTTATTGTATTCAGTTAGGGCTGCCGAGTAAGTAGGCCAATCGTTGTTCCGTTTGGCTCTGTTAAACAGCCTCCTAACTTTCTTCCTAAGGATTGCTAAATGCCCATTCCACCATGGTGTTTTCCTGTTTATGCTCTTGGATTTGAGCGGGCAGTTATCCTCAAAGGCCGTTATGATGGCGCGGCCAACGAATTCCGTTGCAACCTCCAATCCGCTTACAGTATCGACCCTTGAGGGTATTATATCGACGACTAGATCACGTAACTGTTCGCTATATGCTTCCCAGTTCGTGTTCTTTTTCTGTCGATATGGGGTTACTCTTACTCCACTGGCATATCCAAGCTCAAACCGAATTTGTCTATGATCAGACATAGACGGCTCGTCTGACACCCGCCAGTTATATATGAGATTAGAGTGGGTGTTGGAGGTCAGTGTCAAATCAAGCACTTCTCTCCTGTTTATTGTCATAAAGGTCGGTGTACTTCCTATATTACAAATGCCTAAACTATAACTGTTTATAAATTCTAGAAGTGACTCACCTCTGCTATTTGTATTGGTGCTGCCCCAGATGGTGTGGTGGGCGTTGGCATCGCAGCCAAGAACGACATCCGTCTTGGTCTTTCTGCTATACTCCATGAGCCTCACCACTTCGTCAGGGGGGCAATCAGGACTGTCACCAGCGAAATACGCTGATGCCACGATTACCTCCCTGGAGCCGCTTCTCACCCTAGCTGCAGTCAGATCCATCGTTAGAAACTCTGTCAAAGGAAAGAAGTTGATATTATTATTAAAAATAATGCAGGTTCTTGGTCTGCTAGTTGCCGCATACAAGCACTTACCTGTGGGCAGCGAGAGTCCAAGGATTTTCCCTTTCTTGCAGGTCCACGGCTCTTGCACCAGTGCCACATCCAGCTGGCTGCTGGACATGTTGTGCGCCAAGACGGCGGTTGCAGCCTTGGCATGATGAAGGTTGATTTGTACAACCTTCATCGTGTCGGTTTGTTGGTGGCATGTGCCCCCCTCTTTCCCCCCCGTCCTCTTCCGCGCTCCGAGCGTCTCTGGGTTGAGAGGTTCAGTGGCAGATCACGAGTTGGGGGCTTCCTTGGGACACTAGGCCCACCCTTCCAGGACAACTTTTGGGGCTGTTTACTCAGTCCTGTTCTGGAGGGTGGAGCGCCACCGATTCCGAAAGAGGCGGATGTACCTGCCCTTTCATCGTCCTCTGGTCTCACCAGTAGATGCCGATTTGTTGCCGTGGGCCCAAGGGAGGGGTGTGAAGAAGGATTGTCCTTTTTCACATCCCTACCCTTTTCGGCCACGGCAAACCCCAGGATGGGATTTGAGGAAGGACTGACCTTCCTCCCATCCCCCCCCTTTTCCAGCCATAGCTGTCCCCGAGGGTCTCTTCTTGAAATTGAACGCCACCCTCCCCAGGTTGAAGTAGGGGAGGCAGTCCAAATCTCGAACAGCTTTAGCTGAACCTTCATCCATCGAGATGGTGAGAGTCAAGCCGCCCTCGCTTGCTACCGTACGGAGTACCTTCCACTCCTTTGTCGGCAGCACCCGGTTTTGTACGTTGAGGACTCGCATGATCTCCTCCACGTTAGTTTTCTTGCCAGGGAAGTGCGCCGTGGCCACGTGTGGTTTTGGGAGGTCATCCCCCTCCATCACACGTAGCTTGGCTCCAGCCCATGGTTCGATAGCCAATGCGGTCCCGACCAGCCAGTCCCTAGTAGTAGTGTCAGCGCACCTCACAACCAGCCATCCTGGTTTAAAGGAGCAACCAATAAATCTGTATTGGGGCCCATCAGTGGGAGCCTTATGCAGCTCTCCAATGATGGCTTCCTCCACAGATTTCTGTTGCTCGCCAGTTAGATGGCTGGCCGGAAAGTCCACCGGCACTATACCTACTGACAGGGCACCAGCAACCTCCGCATAGGAGGGAACATTTGGTCGGTTCTTTTTGCTGGGCTCTGTCGGGCTGTCACCGTCAGAACGTTTCCTTTTGGATACGATGGGTCCGACGGTTTCAGGGTTAACGGAAGGTCCCTCAAGGACTCTCTCCAGAGCGTCTTTGTATGACGTGCCGTCCGTCATAAGGGCACGGAGTTTCTTCCGTTGAGCCGTTCTCAAACGTTTCCGTTTGATACTTAGCTTGCCAACATCCAGTTCCTTAACGGTTTCTTCGTCAGAGGCTATAACGCTTCTGTCGATTTCTTCCGTTAGGGCGGCGTCGGCAGATGTGACAGATGACTCGTCACTCGATAAATGTGCAGAGCGTGTATGCCGTTCTGCACATTCAGCCCCCAAGGAACGTACTATCCGTTCATCGGGGGCGAGATTTTCAGCCGCAGGCTGAGAGAAGGGTGCAGATATAACCTGTTCCCCTTCATTGTTTTGTTTTTGTTTGTTGTTGGTTTCATTCATTTTGTTCCCACGAGTACGGGGGAAAGGAGGTCAATCCACGCAGAGCCCCCGCTGCGTGGACAAGGCTGATTAAAAGCGGAGGTCGCCAGGTATCCGCAGTCCGCCGTTAGAGACTGGGCTATTTAGGGGTCCCCAGCCTGGTCGGTCATCGGCACGGTACGGTTGACACCTTGACCCAACCCCTGGTTGAATTTTAGTTTTCGGTGTCTCACCAGGGAACTGTCCAGTCCCGTGGGTCTTTGATCCTACTTAAGCCCTCCCACCACGTCAAGGTAAACAACCGAGAGAGAGTCTTTTGGTTGAGGTGAAACAGCTTTTCGACAGGAGATAGTCGATTGTTCCGGATATATAGCGCGGAAAACATATCGCGAAATGTTGGCCATGATTCGTAGTCACCCTTGAAGACATCAGTGTCACACGGTGGCAAGCTAATGTTGTGACCCGAGAGATTCGTCTGTTAGTTAGTTAGTTAGTTTAGGTGGCGCCCTGCACCCGCGGCTTGGGGGCAGGGCTAAGTAGCACAGGTGTGCCATTTTAAAACCACGTTGAACTATAGCCAGTGTGGGTACGCAGGAGCGATGTGCTGGCGGACTTTACAGCCATTTCGTCCTGTTCAAGAAGGATAGGAGACTGTCAAGCTTGACGTTGGGTAACTTGTCCAAGTTTTTGAAAGAGGGTTTCCCTAGGAGTGCCATTCTGCTGCGAGATAAGGCAGGGCAGGTGCAGAGGTAGTGCTCTACCGTCTCTTCCTGGCTAGGATCCAGACAACTACGACAGAACGACTTGTAGCTGTGGCCCAGCCTACCTGCATGCCGTCCTACCAGCCAGTGGCCCGTCAGTACCGCAATTATTCTGGCAGTGTCCTTCCTGGGTTTAGACAGAAGATAAGTGGTTCTCCCGATGTCGTAGGAGGGCCATAGTTGTTTAGATATTTTGCAGGCCGAATGATCTTTCCATCTGGCTGAGGCCAGATTTAAGTAGTGCTTTCGTATTCCTGCGATTGCCGCCCTGTAGGGAGTACACACTTGTAAGGCGAGGTGTGGATTTAGACCTGCACCTTTCCGGGCAAGTTCATCAGCCATCTCGTTGCCATAGATGTTTCTGTGACCGGGAACCCACAGGATGGTGATGGATGTCCTATTAGAAGTGCTTGCCAGGATATCGCTGCACTGCTGTACCAGCTTCGACTTAGTCTCCACGCTTATCAAAGCTTTGATGGCGGCCTGACTGTCGGAGAAGATACCTATCTTCTGGCTCATATTAATGTTGGCATCTGAGATGGATTTGCAGGCTTCCCTGATTGCCATGATCTCTGCCTGAAATACGCTGGCGTAATCCGGTAGTCTGAAGCTTAGATGTAGTCCCAGTTTCTCCGAGAATACTCCGGCTCCAGTTCCTGCCTCCATTTTGGAGCCATCCGTGAATATGGTGATGTCAAATTCGTTCACCAGCTCGCCCCACGCCATGCGGCCCTCGAGGGAAAGATAGCGTTGAATTTGCGGGAGAAGTTGATGGACGGTTTGAGGTAGTCTGTCTCTCTCGGAATACTTGTTTTGACCGACTGTTCCAAGATATTACCATGACCGTTGATTCTAGATTTCCAGCAGTTATGTTCCCTTAGCCTAAGGGCACTGGCTGTGAGATTCGTCTGAATCATGGGAGATGAAGCCGACATCAACAGCGGAGAGGAACTGGGGGCAACGAGATGCTGCTGTTCACTCACTTTCGCGGAGACACGCACGTAGACCTGATAACACCGCCGGTATTTGGTCTTAACCACGGTGATATCGGCGCTTCGCGCATCTGGGTCCTCATCGGCCGTGCCGTTGAGGTATTCCAAGCATGAGGTATATGCTAACTTCAGGTCAGACCAGACGGCTTTGAATTCGTCCTGGTGGATGGCCAGCGAGAAACCCGAGTGTTCGCGTTCCTGAATGTTGTTATATTCGCTTTCAAATTCTTGCAATGCGTCGGAAGCATTTATGAATTTAGTTAGGGGGTCCATGGTAGTAGTTCACCGAAACGAGAAAGCGAGAATTTGGATATATGGAGTTAAACTCACGAAGTGGGGTTGAACGAGTTTAACTAGGGGTGAATTATACGAGGGGATTACGAGGGGTTGAACTTTTAATTCGAGTCGAACGAACGAGGCACAAATACTTCAACTTGCGGTCAGAAGTATGACAAGAAAATCAGTTCAATTCGAACTCAATTAAAGTTTGGAAAAGCACTTTAAATTGCGGTTGGAAATAACGAGAAACCAATAATTTAATTCGCGTTGAATTAAACTTGGAGAAAAGGAACACTTTACTCGCGAGAGAATATTAATTTAATTTGAGTTAATTAAACGTTGGAAGAAATCACTTTAATCGCGAGAAAATCTTAATTTAATTTGAGTTAATTAAACGTTGGAAGAAATCCTTTTAATCGCGAGAAAATATTAATTTAATTTGGGTTAATTAAATTTTGGAATAAATCACTTTAATCGCGTTTGAAATAACTCGGGAAAATATTTTAATTGAATTCGCGTGAATTAAATTTGGGAAAAAACAAACACTTTAAAACGCGATTCAAATAAATTGGGAAAATATTTAATTTAATTCGCGTGAATTAAACTTGGAAAAACAACTTGAAATAAAATTCAAACAATTGTGAAAATATGAATTGATATTTTATTTTTGTCACACAGTGTAATTACCATGTGTATTTACAATGCAAGAGAAGTTGCTTGATGAGTTGCAATCGCTAGTTGCCAACTATATTGTGGTGAGAGGGGAAGCTTCACTTGCGCTGAGAGAGCGACTTATCGTGTGTAGTCGTGACGTCACGGAACGTGTTTTGTACTTCGAGTACAGAAAACACCTGATGTCACTGAACGTGTTTTCTGCTTGGTGTACAGAAACACACGAAAGGGAGGACACGGGGGAAATATTCACTATGTGTGATATTTAAAAACACGCACTAAGCCGAACCGATCGACAATTTTTTACCAATATTACGCGGAATGTAATATTTGGTGTTTGAAACAGGGGGGGGGAGGCACTTCACTTTTAATATTATATATTATATTATATACAGGGGATCGAGAGGTCGGAAGGGTATCCGGGTCGATTGGACCAAATGTTTGTGTGGGGGATGTGTGCACAGGTAAGTGCAACACACCGATATATAATATAAAGGTAATATAATAATAAGAGTGACTGGGGAAATTGAAAGACTTACCGATGGTTCGATGTGATGTTTGTTTGATGTGGGGTGATGAGGTGATGGTGATCGTGATCGTGGTGATGGTGACCGTGGTGTGGAGGTTTTTGTGGTGATGATGGTGATAATGGTGATGGTGGTGATGTTTAAACAGTAACCGCAAAACATAAGAGAGTGAAGTACACCGGTCAAGATCTCAAAGTAAAGTAAAAGTAAGTTGGGGGCGGAAGTCATCAAAAACTCATTGACCTGTCAAGAGTTGACAGGTCGCAGTCCGGGAGGTTGGCTTCGCTGACCGACGTGCACTGCATTTGCATCTACAGGGGAGTAGATGGCGCTGCTTTCTCTGGGAAGGCGAAAGACCAGCGCTGGGGTATGCAGTCGAGTCAGAATGAGTGTTTGGCGTAAACAATGGCCTGTCTCCCGCAAACGCAACTAGACGCAGCCAAGTTTGGTATGGTTTTTATAGGAAAGTTCCCTCTATCTGAAAATCCAAATTTCCTTCTGACGTTGCTTGATGTTTAGAAGTTATACTCTAAAAAATCTAAGATTTTCCTATATTTTGCAATTTTCTTTAAAAAATTATATTAAAAAAACCGTTGCACATAGGAGCATTATCCAGACTACCTTCAAATACTAATATAGCAAGGTTTTATGTAAAAAAACCAGAATATAATATCATTAAAAATGATCAAGATATGTATACCTAACATTTGAAAATGTGCGATGAAAAAAGCAAATTTTAACAAACGAGCGAAAAGTGATTTTTACACTACTCTGTTTTTAGTAAAAACATTAAAATAGAGACATAATTTTTTGCCCTTCTAGGTTCTCAAGTATCTACTTTCATAAGAAATAATCTATCTTAAAATCGGTGATAGTGAAAACAATTAATCACTGTGCGCCGTACCGATTGAAACCCTCACGCCAATGACTTCGTATGGCACGAAGAATGTCGGAGGAATTTTTAGTTCAGTTCCATACTGTGCAATTGCTAAAGGTTACCGATAGTTTGTTGCTGGCCATCGCTTTATGTTGAACTTCTTTACATTTTCTGCTTGCACCTTTGCTATTGCTTGATACTATTGATGATACGTAGCAATCAATATTCTCTGAAGTGGTTTAACATATCGAAACTATCTTCCAGGATGTTCCAGCGATGGTTTTTTAAACACGAAATAATAATAGAGTTAAGTCACTCAATATGACCAGTTGCTTGTGCTACGCCAGCGGTAACTAAACATGCTTTTACTAAACGTGATGCTCGCAGTAAGTTTTAAAGTCAATTGATACGAAAGCTCCTCCTCTGTTTGAAATGATGTTAAATGGATATCCAAATGTTTCTGCAATTACCTCCATATTCTGAATTGCTTTAATTTCGCTTCTAATCCGTTAGCAGACCGACTTTTGCTTAGGGAATAGCCAGCAAAACATCGGGAATCCGCCAATAAATTTTAAACATATCGATGGCCTTTCTTCGTGGCTTGCAGCGGCCCAAGATGATCGTCATTAAAAGTTCCAAGCGGAGACTCCCCTTCGGGAGTGGATGAAGTAAACGTTCTGGTTTGCCTCACTTTCGATCCGCTAGAATACATTTCAAACAGTTTGCTGTTTACACTTCCCATTCGTAAGTAGAGTAATTCTTCTTGGTATCCGTTGTGCTTTTACTCATATAGTAAACTGGATGTAGAAAACGATCCTATTCATTTCGTTGCAGCATTTCGGCACCATAACCTTGTCTGCAGGAGTCGGTATGCAGCTCAGTGTAGTGTTGTATCTATTTTATGGGTGGTCTTCCTTCTTGTCGTTGTTCCCTGGGCAACGAATAAAACTCCTTGTTGATTTCTATTAGTCTCTTTATTAATTATTTTTAACTTTCCGTGTTAACGTTACTTATTACTTTTACACTTATTTTTATTATAATAACTATTGCAATTTCCTTACGCGTGACAATTTTCTTCTTATTGTAGACTTGGCTACAATTCTAGTATCGTTATATATCTTAAGGACACTTTTTCTGTTTACTCGACTTAACACTTAATTTACAAACTACAGCGCAACTATGAGACGAGACGACGACCTCGTCGTTCTGATATAATTTTAAGACTCCCGTTGAAATCTTTTTCTTATTTCCACTTTGGCTTGGTTGACGCATCCGTCGACCGACCCAAAGTGGTCGGTGTTGGCGCGTGTCGCAATTTCCATTCTTTCGCAATTTTTGTATTGCGAAATTTCAATATCGGCAGAATTAAATCGTATCAATTTAATTCTTCCGCGTCTGGTTTTGGATCTTTTTTATTATTTCTTACAACCAAGCGTTTTATGGTCACTGCAAAGAGCTATGATTTTTATGGTTTGGAAGCTCGCTACTGAGCGCTAGCTTCCACGATCCATGCCAATGCTAAACGCTATGGTTGCTGGCTTGGCTTTCCAAAGCTTGACTAAAGCTTCTGGCTACCAAACAAAGTGCTGCGGTTGCAGGCTTGGCTTTCAAGTTTACTTTAACGAAGGCTTAGATGGAAATTGCGATCGCGACATACAACAGTAGATACTATTGGCCTTGTCACTAAGGCATTCTTCAAGTCGTTCAGAGCGGCTAGATTAGAGTTGTGCAATTCGATTTGTCCTCCAGATTTGATCAGTTCTGTCAATAGTTGAGAACTGCTTTTGTCTTTGCACTAGACGGCGTCACTGTTCTGTTGCAAGTACGATGTCTAAAGTATTCTATCTACGGCTGAAGAATTTCACAGTTTTTCCACTTTATGTTTAATTCATGTTGATACATCAAGCATTTTTTTAGATTGGCCAGACATTCGTCAACAGTGCCTGATGGCACCACAATATTATTAACATGGATTATGAAAACGCCTTCTTTTATAAGATCTTTAAATACAAAATTAATATAATCCTGATATCCTAATCCTAATATACTACCTTAGTAGGAGAGTTGCACAAGCAAAAAGGTGTTTTCAAAAATTCTAACTGTCCGTCTTGGGTTACGAAATAAGTGGATTTCCGACTTTTCTCCTCAACCCTGACATGGAAGAACCCGTTCTCGAAATCGGGCGTTGTGAAGCAGCATGCACTTTGCATCGATCTATTTGGTTTCCATAACATGCAATGGGAATCTTTTTTTGTGAATCTTTTTGTTATCTATAAATCTATACACAACCGATGACTGCCATCTTTTTTCGTGACAATTACCACTTCACTATCATAGTCGGACATGCTCTTGCGTACTATTCCTTCTTGAATCCATTGCTTTACTTGATTTGAATTATTTCCCTCTCTACTGGCGGAAATCGTCTTGACGTTATGAAAACTGGTTGATCGTCGATTGGCACAATTTTCATCATTATTACCGATTTTTCAGGTTCTGTTGGTTTATAATTCGTGATCAGGTTTTCCACGACGCTGCTTACTTCTGCATTTTTTATATGAGCCAATTCGATAAAGAGAAGGTCGTCCTGGAAGTAAGGCGAACGACTAGAATCCATTGAAATAATAAATAAATATTTTGACAAATTTTATTTACCTGAAACTTTTTCAACGGGCAGACGTCATTTGCAGTGTCTATCAGTTCACTGAGTACAACTCGGTTCACAATGATTGACTGCCACTTTTTTGTTATTTGCACCATATTCATAGTCGGTTTTATCTGTGCTGGACAGTCTGGTCCTGTCCAAATCTGGCCTGTTCAAAATTATTACAGCACGTCGCGTTTAACAACGAAACTAACCAAAGAAAACACGTAATGACGTGAAATTCTACACAGGTATGAATGACTGCTGGCAGCCTAAAAACAAAACCAGTAAGAGTGCTATATTCGGTCTAGCCGAATCTTAGATACCTAAAAGTTTTGAAAAAATTTAATAGAAGGAAATGGTTTTATTTACTTAAATTTTTAATTTATTTCGATTTTCCTTTGCAGAACAATAACATTATATGTAGAGTGAAATATAAACTGAAACTAGAGGAAATATGTGGTTATACGGAAAGCTACCTTATGATCACTGTTTATTTGTGAATAGATGAGTTGAAAGGTTGATGTGATGAGTGTTGTTACTTGTATATTGTTTATTGTTTTCACTGTTTAAGGTTATTTGTACAATGTATTTTTATTTAATGTGAATGTGAAGTTTGGTGTTCTCTGTGCACGTCTTCCTTGTCTTATGATCGCAGCAAAAGTGACCAGCGAAGGACGTCGCTGCTGAGCGTCGGCCGTTCGTTCGACCACTCACGACTCCGCGGTGAGAAGCTCGCAGTCGAGCTTTCGGGTCGCCTCTTCCAAGCCGCGACATGTCAGCAGAATGAGAGTCAGCTGACAAGCGCAGTCAGAAGAGGCGACTCGAGGCGACTCGAGGCGACTCGAGGCGAGCGGCGTTTGGCGTAAACATTCCGCCCGCCTTGCAGGACTGCAACACGTCCCCCACGGAGCCCGGAGCCGGAACGAGCGAAGGCGGCACGACGTGTCCACGCCGGGTGGCGTCTAGTGACGATGGAGTAGCGTATGGTGAGCCTGTCTACACCATAAACATCGGTGGACGCTGCGGCACCGGTCCCTTCGATGTGACTGCGCCAAACAATTACGGCAAACGCGCTGCCGCTCCACGACATCCCGCCGCTCGTCCACGGGCAGTCTGCGGAAGTCCTCGCAGAACCGCAGGGCGTGATGTCCTCGACAACACGGGCAACATGTGGTCCGTACCTCTGCAAAGCTCAGGCCTGGGTCCAGGTGGAGACACCGTGTGTACTCATCACCCAGTCGGCGACTCATGGGTGACGTTCTCTCTCGTCTGGCCGGTCGGATGGCACGCACGTCTCGCCAGCGTGGCGGTGGCGGTGGGCGAGGGGCCGCTTCCAAGTCTATGAGCCGGACATCGTAGACTGGCGTGGGAGAGCGCTGTAGGTCGGCGTCGCGGCTCGGTAGCGTCTGTGGAAGCGATAGTTGTTGGGCGGAGGGAACCACCTTTGTAGCCGAATCACGGCTCGGCGACATTGATGGCCGTGGTTGGGGCGGAGCCCTCTTCGGGATCGCGCCGCGGCTTGGATGCGTTGGCGATATTGCTGGTCGTGGAGTCGGGGATACTTCACTGAAGTACCGGAGCAGGGCCGGAAGTTGGTCCTCGTCATCCTCGTCGTCGTCGGAAGATATCGGCGACCCCAGCAATCGTTGAGGTTGTGGCGATTCAGGCCGGTCGAGCGGCTCGCCCGCAGAGTGGTGCACTTCGGTCGTCAGCCAGCGGGCGACGTAAGCCTGCCGAACCTGGTCGAACGTCGGTTCGCGGGGGCTCATCGGACGCGCTGGAGCTAGCGGTACGACTGCCGATTGGGGCACCTCGATCTCTATGCCGCGGACGGCATAGGCCTGCCGCATCTCGTTGAGGATGCGGTCTCGGGGGCTCATAGGGCAAACTGCTTCTCGCGGCTGCTCATCGGTTGGCTTCGAGGTTGTGTGCGAGGAGGCGTCCATCTCTAACCAGTCTTCGTCTGGAGGGTTCTCCAGGATGGCTGGGAGCACGGGATCTTCGTGGCGAGGGGGCGCAGCTGACGGTACGGCGGCTGGGGGCGCCAACATACGGCCAGCCCGGAAGCGGGAGTACTCGCGCCGGATAAGCTTCATTGGCAATCTGTGGAGAGAAGAAACATTAGTAGAAATTCGTCTTAAAGCTGGGAGGGACACTAATTTGGTGATTGGTCGGGTGACCTGACCCTTTTCGGTGCGCACATCGGCAACCCGGACTCTCTGGTCCTTGCCTTGATAGACCCGGTTGATGCGGCCTAACCGCCAAGCAGTGGAGGGTAGATTTTCATCTCTGATGACTACCAGGTCGTGGACTCGGAGATCGGGCTGAGGAGTTTGCCACTTTGTGCGACGTTGGAGTTCTCGCAGATACTCAGATTTCCACCTTTGGCAAAGATGTTGCGCTAGGGCTTGAACTCGTCGCCAGCGGTTGAGCACCGAAAGAGGGTTGGCAAGACTCTCAGGTTCAGCTGGAGCCAGAAGAGGGCCACCCACAAGAAAGTGACCTGGAGTGATCGCTTCCATGACGGTGGGATTCTCTGAGAGCGCATGAAGAGGGCGCGAGTTAAGACACGCTTCTACCTTACTGAGAAGAGTCGAGAACTCTTCGAAAGTGAACTTCACAGCTGGAGCCACCTTTCGAAGGTGGGTCTTTAGGCTCTTAACTCCGGCCTCCCAGAGTCCTCCCATGTGAGGAGCTCCAGGAGGGATGAAGTGCCAGGACACATTCTGGTGCGAATATTTGACCTCGATCAAGTCGCGTGTGCGTCGCAGGAATTCTTGGAATTCCTTTTTAAGCTCTTTCGCGGCGCCAACGAAGTTCGTGCCGTTATCCGAGTAGACCTTAGTTGGACAACCTCGTCGGGCGACGAAGCGGGAAAACGCTGCCAAAAACGCTGCCGTCGAAAGGTCACTGCTTGCCTCGAGATGTATGGCCTTTGTCGCGAAACAAACGAAAACGCAAACATAGCCCTTGGTAATTAAACAGGCGCGGCCAGTGTAATTTTTAATGTCGAAGGGGCCCGCGAAGTCAACACCAGTGTTGGTGAAGGGACGGGAAAACGTGGTACGTTCTTCTGGCAGTGCAGCCATGAGTTGCGTTCTCTGCTTCTTTTGGTGTATGATGCACGGCTTACAACGGTGAATAGTTGTTTTAATAAGATTCTTGACTCGTGGAATCCAGTATTGGGTCCGGATTAACCGGAGCATCAGTTGATGACCACCGTGCAGTGATATCTGATGGATAAAGAGCACTAGTAATCTCGACAGATTACAGTTGTAAGGCAAGAGGATCGGGTGTCGTTCGTCAAATGACAAGTTAGGACACGACGACAACCGCCCGCCAAGACGCAATGTCTGGTCGTCATGGATGAACGGGTTGAGCGAAAGCAGACTACTTTTTGAACTAAATTGTCGTTTGGCTTCAAGTGCGTGGTATTCATCACCAAAATAGGTCTTTTGACAGAGAATTGTGAGACGCGTTTTTGTGTCTTGTATCTCTGTCGTAGAGAGACGCAAAGTGGCATGCAACGAGTCATCACGATGACGAGCGTTATGAATGAAACGATGCACATATGAATGCACGCGCAAGGCTCTGTCTAGCGAGGAAAACCTTTCGAGTGGATCTTCGTCACTATTGAGGGATATATGAAGCGCTTTCACCGGCTTTTCTTCCAGCGCGGTAGCGAACTCGGAGGCAGTTCGCAGTTCCGGCCAACGATCTCTGTCGTGGAGGAGCCATGGCGGACCATTCCACCAAAGCGAGCTCAGAGCTAAGTCTTGTGGAGTTGAACCGCGGCTAGCTAAATCGGCAGGATTGTCTTGCGATTCAACATGAAACCACTGAGTGTGTGGTACTCTCTCAATGATTCTAGACACGCGGTTTGCCACGAAGGTGTCCCAGACACAAGGAGGCTTTCGAAGCCACGCAAGAACAATTGTCGAGTCTGTCCAGCAGAAAACGTTACCTGGTCGTACGTGCATGTGTGGTACTAAGGCGTCCATCATGTCGGCTAGAAGAGTGGCTCCGCAGAGCTCTAAGCGAGGCAGAGATAGCGTTTTGATGGGAGCTACTCTTGTTTTAGCGTACAATAGTGAAACGTGAACACCCTGCGCAATTTTCACGCGGGCGTATATAACACCAGCGTATGCCTTCTGAGATGCGTCACAAAAGGCGTGAAAGTCCACCTCGCAGTCCGGGGTGAACCCAATCCACCGCGGTATTCGTATCGCAGCAATATGGTGATAATTATGCAGAAAGTTAAGCCATGTTTGCTGTGAGATAGGGGGCAAGTGCTCATCCCACTCAATTTTATCCAACCACACTTGCTGGATAATCATTTTTGCGGCGACGATAATGGGGGCTAGCCAGCCGGCTGGGTCAAACAATTTCGCGATTAGCGACAGTACCTCGCGTTTGGTGTAGCTTGACATGATTTCGATCGCTTGTGTCTTGAAGTAAAAGTCGTCGTTTGAGGCGTTCCAACGAATTCCCAGCATCTTCGTGGTACTTCTGTCTTCGAACTTCAAAAATTCCGTGCTGAGTAGATGAGCCTCAGGCAGGTCTTGTAGCATGTCGATGTGGTTGGCGCTCCATTTCCGAAGTGAGAAGCCTGCCGTGCGCAAAGCTTCGATTAGTTGGTTCCGCATCTCGTTGGCAGTTGCGAGATCATGAGAGCCTGCTAGTACGTCGTCAACGTACATACAATGCCGCAAGATCTGAGCCGCAAGCGGAAATTCGTGTTGTATGTCCTCTGCAAGTTGGAGAAGAGTGCGGATCGCTAAAAATGGTGCGCAGTTGACGCCGAAGGTTACTGTCTGCAACTCGTAGTCCCTAACTTCGAGATTAATTGGATCGCGAAAGAGAATTCTTTGAAAGGGGGTATGTTTTTGGTCGACCAGAATTTGGCGATACATTTTTTGAATGTCGCTACTGAAAACATACCTGCAGAAGCGCCATCTTAACATCAAGAAGGTTAAGTCGGTTTGTAAGACTGGGCCAGCATGCAAGACATCATTCAGACTGAGCCCGCTCGTTGTCGGGCATGATGCGTTGAACACGACTCTTACCTTTGTCGACGTGCTTTCTGGTTTGATGACGGCGTGGTGAGGCAAATAGTAGTGATTAGGCTGCTGTTGTATCTGTGGAGGTAAAACGGCGACCATGTGTCCCAGGTCGAGATACTCTGTCACTACCTCATCGTATTGCCGTTTAAAGTCTGGAGTCTTAAGTAGCCTTGCCTCTGAACGCGAATACTGCATGAGTGCCGTTTGTCGAGAGGCACCTAGGCGGAGTCCATTTGGAAAGTCGCTTTTGAACGGCAAAGCGACTATGTAACGGCCGTCATCGTGTCTCCGTGTCGTTTTTACGAAATTTTCTTCGCAAAACTTTTCTGAGGGAGATAGAATTTGAGTTTTGGGAATTTCCTCCACCTCCCAAAAACGTTCGAACTGTTGTTCGATTGTGACTTCATTGAAGAAGGCCACCTTGATGTTCGGGCTATCGGATTGGAGACCGGGAACTGGTCCGGTTATGATCCACCCAAACACCGTTTGTTGGGCTATCAGGGAGCCTAACACGCCACGGCGGATGCCGTCAAGCAATATCGCAGGATAGAGGTCGGCTCCTATGAGGACATCTATCTGCTGGCTTGTGACGAAGTTTGCATCTGCTAACTCGAAGTCTCGAGGGAGACTACGGAGCATCGCGCTGTCTAAAGAATGCGACGGGAGTTTTCCCGTGATTTGGGACAGCACTAAAGCGGTGACGTGGATTTGAAAGAGTGGGTCCTGAGGCGATTTGAGTATGAAATCGCAGGACCTTGAAACTTTTGCCGAAACGGTTTCGTTAAGGCCGGAGACCATTGCGTTTACGGGCTGCATTGGAAGTTTCAACATTTTTTGGATTCGTTCTGATATGAACGATATCTCTGATCCGGGATCGATCAGAGCTCGAGCGATGTAGCAGATGTCATTATGGTATATTGAAACCATTGCAGTCCCTAACAACACCTGTTTTGGTGAGGCTGCGAAGCATACTTGGTGGGAATCCTGCTGAGCTTGAGGATTCCGTTGAGTTTGAGTAGTGGACTGTATGTTCATTGGTTGGTTGTTCTGGGCGGCTTGAGCCGAAGTTGAAGGCCTCGGAGAGGCATCAACTGTTGCGGGTCTCGCTGCGCAGTGTGGTCGATCGACGGTCGCGACGCGATGGGGTTGAGATCGATCGGTGTTGAAGGCGGGCCGGTTTGAACCGGGCGCCGGCTTCACGACAGTTGCTGATGGTGCACCAGATCGTTTATCGTGCCTCCGCTCTTGATAGGTTCTTTGAGTCGAACATGGTACAAGGGTCGAGGGGGCTGAAGTTGGTTCACGGTGCAAAAGTGTGTGATGCCTTTCGTTACATTTAGCACAATTATAACGACTCGGACATTTTTTCACAGAATGTGAACTGGACAGACAGTTGTTGCACAAGCGGTGTTTCCGGACGACATTCAGCCGTTGGTGAATGTCCAGGCTCAAGAACTGAGAGCACACCCGCACACTGTGTTGGTTGCGACACAGAGGGCAACTGTCTATTGCGACGTTTAGCTGAAATGTATTGACGCGTTTTGCTGCTGGTGCAGGTTGGCTTGCTTGTTTACCTCTCGTGCTGGAAGCGCTCTTTATATCCTGCATAGTCTCGAGCGTTTGAAAACGGTGCGTCAAAAAGGCGTCGAAATCAGTCCATTGGGGAATTTCAGCTTTGTCCTGGATGGACTGTTCCCATAGCGCAAGGGTAGCATCTGGCAAGCGACTGGAGCACAGGAAGACGATTATGGCGTCCCAGTTGGAGGTGTCAATCCCTTGAAGCGTTAAGGCTGCGAGAATGTTGTTAACTTCTCGCTGCAAGTCTTTTATTTCGCGGCCATTCTCGTTAGTAATCGGGCTGAGACCGAAAAGTTTCTTCAGGTGCGTGTTGACTAGAACGCGTTTGTTCTCATACCGATCGGACAGATTTTTCCAGGCCTGACTGAAACCAGCATTGGTTAACGGAGATTTTTGGACGATCTCTTTGGCTTCACCGGTAGTCTTCTTGTTGAGGTGGAATAGTTTTTCCACCGGCGCTATCCTTGTGTTTTGGATATACAAGGCCGTGAACATGTCACGGAAAGAGGGCCACGAGAGGTAATCGCCACGAAACACTTCGGTGTCGCAAGGGGGCAAGCTAATGTTGTAACCTGACAGAGGACTTTCGACGAATGAGGCGTCCGCTGAAGCGGATGGAGTTGCTAGATTCTCTATCATTTCTATGATGGTGTCGGTGCATCGTAGGTAGACGGCGTAACAACGGCGACGCTTCTCCTTCAGGGTTTCTAAAGTGCTTGCCTCCTCGCTCGTTGACTCCATCTTGGACAGGATGTTGTCAAACGTGCATTTGATCAGCATCCATTGAGACTTGAGTTCGTCTCTTTGGAGGTCGAGCGTACGAATAGTGTGTTCCCGAGAAGGCGTTGCCTGAAAATCGACTTCGAACTCGACGAGAGCGTCGGCGAGGCGAATAAAGGTGTCGAGGGCAACCATTGTTGAAAAATGTTACTAATGAAACCGGAACAAGGTGGAAAAAAAATAAAATCCAGGAGCTAAACCTCTTTTGAAAAATGAGAAAATAAGAACAAACTCTTTAGTGTCTAGTTTATTTTTTATTATTTAGCATGGATTGTGACTAATATTTTTTACCAACGAAATTCAGCGGTCGCCCACTGTATACCACGCTGCTGACGATGCTCGTTGCTAATTAGCACTAGAGATGATAGAGTGCACAGTTGAGTGTAGAAATTCTCACCAAATCGCAATTACTTCGCTGATGAGATTTGCGACCTTGAGTTTCCTCTGTATGTCGCAATTTAGACACGCCTTCAAAGAGAGTGCTCACTAGATGAGCGTAAGCCTGATACACCAACGTTCCAAGGATAAGTGTATGTAGCGTCTCTGCTTTCGTTGGCGGGCACCAACTGACTGTGTTTGTTTTAACAGTGGGGCAAACTACGGCTACACGAGAAGCGTGCGAGAATATGATTTTGTCGCAGAACAAAAAGAAATACACCAAAGATTTGTTGATCAGCAGAGTGTTGCAGATCGTAGGCTTATACTTCGTGCGTTTGTTTAAATGATTTTGAGCACTCAAGCAAGGCCTGGTTCTGTTTCTTCAACGAAAGAGCACGAAAAAAGAAACACGCAAAACCGACGTTTTTTCCAGCCGAGTTTATGCGTGGCTGCGCAAGTGATTGAGCACACAAGCGCAGTTTTTTCTGTCTATCGAAAGAGCGCGAAATCAAAACACAAACCGACGTTTCTGTGCTGAGAGCGTGGCTACGCAAAGGAAATGGAGCACTCAAGCAGAGTTTTTAAATCGTACCGTAGAAAGAGCGCGGCGTCGACAGCGAAGAAAAACACAAACCTACGTTTGTTTGCTTAGAGCGTGGCTGCGCAACGGAATTGGAGCACGCAAGCAGAGTTTTTATATCGTACCGCGGAGAGAGCGCAGCGTCGACAGCGAAGAAAAACACAAACCTACGTTTGAATATTTTCGGAGAGTGCGGCTACACAAACCGGTTTAGAGCGTACTAATGATTTGTGTATGAGCCACAAATATGGTAATCCACGATGGATTTTCTGCTTGAGGGTACCGTTACACCGAGTTTTCGAAATTCGGGTGTACAGTCCTGCGTATATGTGACGTATATATTATATATACGTATATATGTATATACGGAAAATATTCACTTTTTTATATATTGTACAATCAAATATAGTAAAAACCCAAATCAATACCTTTACTTTCTTGATTAGTAGGCTGAAGCGCTATCCGGCTCGCTTAGGACCAATGTTTATTTGTGAATAGATGAGTTGAAAGGTTGATGTGATGAGTGTTGTTACTTGTATATTGTTTATTGTTTTCACTGTTTAAGGTTATTTGTACAATGTATTTTTATTTAATGTGAATGTGAAGTTTGGTGTTCTCTGTGCACGTCTTCCTTGTCTTATGATCGCAGCAAAAGTGACCAGCGAAGGACGTCGCTGCTGAGCGTCGGCCGTTCGTTCGACCACTCACGACTCCGCGGTGAGAAGCTCGCAGTCGAGCTTTCGGGTCGCCTCTTCCAAGCCGCGACATGTCAGCAGAATGAGAGTCAGCTGACAAGCGCAGTCAGAAGAGGCGACTCGAGGCGACTCGAGGCGACTCGAGGCGAGCGGCGTTTGGCGTAAACAATCACATTTAATGACAGACGGATATAAATACAGTGGCGTAGCTAGGGTGGGGCGGGGGTGCCGGTCCGCCCACGTCGGCATAATTTCGGGGGAAGCAGTTTTGGAAATCAAGTATTGACTTATTGAATTCTAGTAAATTTTGGGGCTGAAAGTTGATTAACCGTCCAGGGCTCCATGAGTAATAGCTACGCCCCTGTATAAATAGTAGGCGTGGTCGTTTCTTGTTTCCAAATCAATAGTTTTATTATTGTGTTCAAATGTAATCTTTATTTCCGCGGTAATAAATTTGTTTTGATGAGTTATACTGTATAAGTAGTGTAAAAGTGGGCGGACCGCAAAGGGTTTTGCTGTTATAATGTTTAATTGGAAAAAAAGTTGTTATGTAAAGTTTTATTCAGGAAGTTTGTATATTTAAGAATATAATTATTTAATTTAATGTCGTACCTAGCCCGGGTAATATTAACAGATAATGCTACTCTATACCCAGGAGTTTATTGTCAGAACTCAAAAACGAACGTCTGATATCACATTTCGAATAAAAAATAGGCGTAGTCGTTGACCGATTTTGCCATTTTCAATACCAACCCCCACTGCACACCATAACAAAGAATATTTTTGCAAAATTTCATTACGATATCTTCACCAGTGATCGTGATTTCAAAAGACAGACAGACGGTCGGACATAGATAAATGAACTCAGAAGGTGACGCTGATCGAGAATATATATATTTTTCTATATCTATCCTCTCTATTTCTATCCGTTACACATTTCATGGCAAAGGAATATACCCTTAACCTAAAGGTGTAGGTATAAAGAATTCCACGGCTCGCTGCACCCGCGCAATTTAAATTCAAAATTGGTTTTACTTTTCGAACAGACTTCGTATGTACATAGATTAATGTTTTTGCTGTCAAGAAACGAATAATAATAAGAAATATTGAATAACTGATAATAAATATAATATAAGTAAAAATAAAAAAATTAAATATAAGTAAAATATACTGCATTGCTATTATATAAATAAATGAAGTATTAATTTATTTACAGGAGATCTAGTAATAAGAATAGAAACCATACAAGCGCCAGTCCCTAGTCAACCTGAAGTAGTAATGAGCGATGGTAAGTATTTAACCGAATAAATTTTCCTTTCTCACATTAATTGTTTATGTTGTACTTCTATTTAAATTAGAAGTTATTCATTAAGGAATACTAATAATTCTAGAACCAATATCTTGGGTGTAATTAAAGAAAATAAAGTTACAGTGTATAATAATTATTTTGTAATACTTCTTCTGCTAGGTACTTATTTGAAACAAAATCAGGTATTAGGGAAGCTAATAAACAGATTTCTAATTTTGTAAAAAATTCCGGCTGTTTTTCTCAACGGATCAATTGTAGCCGTTACCGATCGCCAGTAATAAAATCGCCAGGTTTCAGCAGCTCAGTAAACAATACCCTTCATAGTAATACCCAAACAAATCTCATCAGATACAGAGTAGGATCTTCGAATCATGAAGATCGATGGCAACGATTGACTAGGATTAGCGTAGTATTTTTCACCTTCTCTACCACTTCTCACTGTCTTTGAATCATTCCCATTCTCTTCTTTGAGTAATTCCTCGTATTCTTTATCTTCGATTTTTTTGGCGGTGCAGAGCTTGTCTTCAACGCTGCAGTCTCCATCATTGAAACGTTGAAACCATTCCTTACATGATTTATCAGTTGGAGCAATGTCACAATAAGCTTCGACAAGCATTCGAAGGTCTTGAGCTGCACTGTTCTTCAAATTAAAGTAGAAAATCAAAACCTCCCGCAAATGCTGCTTGGTTAACACAAAATTCTACATTTCAAACACAGTAAAAATAAAGTTGTTTATATGAAACTCAAAGCGATATAAACTGAATATAATTAGCAGATACTTCATCTTTCCGAAAGCGTCAAAATCAGTTCTTACTATGAAGCATTGACAATAATTGAAGCAATCTTTAGGGAAACGTACCGAATATATTTATACTCCCAATAAATAAGTTTGCATTTGAGATAACCAACATTTTTTAATTTTTGTAATGAATACAAAACACCTTTTCCACTTCTAAGGCCCAGTTTTTCAGTGCTCGTTTAAACGGCGTTTAAACGACGATTAGTTAAACGTCAAACAAAAGTTAACTGCGGTTTGGGTTTTACAGTGCGAGTTTAACTTATCTATGTTAAACGTATCTTATCTATATTTGTAAGAGAATTTATCTAAATGCAACCAGTATTTAGCGTATATCTAAACCTATTTTGGCAGCACTTATCAATATTTTCATTTTTACAAAGGGTTCTGGTGCAAATAAACAAAATTATTAGCATAGTTTTGAACAAAGGTAAATGTCTGTATTCGAAGAAACAGCTGTTTCTTTATCTATTAAAGAGATAAATTAACCTGAGTTTAACTAGAGGTTAACTGACCAATATTGGCCGGTTAACCTACGTTTAAACGAGCACTGAAAACACAATGTGTCGTTTAAACGAAGGTTAACTGAGAAACGACGATAACCGAGCACTGAAAAACTGGCCCTAAATTAGAAAGCGTCAACAGTCGCGTCGCGCTTAACTCGTTGCCGTGATAGGAAGTGTTCTCTCCTCGTCGCCAATATTCTGAAATCTGATTACATATGTATAGCAGAAACAAGTGCATAACATATAGCACAAGCAAGTGTATACTGATTATAAAGATATTAAAACAAATAAATAACTAATCATTTTCTGTTCGTTTCACAAAGAATAACTTTTACCTTTTACTTCGAATCATAATAATTTGCATATACACATAGTTCATTGCTTGCTAGGCATTGTGTTGTTTAAACCGGTTTTGACTATATCTTTGAATTAGACAATTTTTGGTGAGAAGTGAGAGTACATTGAAAGAGCGCGGCAGCCCACGCACTCGGATTTTGTTTTGTTTTGTCCGTGCTTATATACATATATTACTTACATATAAACTCATAGGCTTGCAGCTGATTCAAGTTTCAAGTTCTACTTAAATAATTACTGGGTGTTTCGCGAAATATTTTGCTAAAATTTTATTTTTAATTTAATTTAATTTAATTTTAAATCTTTAAATTCAAATTATTTATTAACTAATGGCCTGTCACTTGAAAACCTGTAAAGTTCGGGGTGATTCTGAACGTATAGTATTTTGCTGGCTGTGCGATGCGGAATTTCATATAAAGTGTGCCGGACTAACAGGCAAGATGGCTGACTTAATTGGTGTTGATGGAGGACTACGCTGGTCCTGTCCACAGTGCCGATCAAAGGAAGTTGATATTATAATGTTACTACGTCAAGTACGGTCGAACTTTCATGATATTGCTAAAGACTTCACATCGATTCAGCCGAAACTTGATAAATATGAGCAGCTTTTTAATAATTTCAATTTCGCTTCAATCAAATTCTTGTGCGCGCTCGGTTGATAAACATATCGCTGATGCTGCCGATACATTTCCGACTCCGTTATCTATAGGTTTGCCAGATCCACCTCAGCTGATTAACCTTCTTAGTCCTGCATTACCCGCTGTCCATAACATGACTGCTGAAGAACTGCATACTATTGAACCAACTGCAAAAACTATTATGGCTTCTGGCGCTACAACTTCTAATTTAACACCTAATGCGGTTGTTAAACCGAATAAGAATACAGGAACTAAGCCGAAGGATACCAATTCATGTATTTCTCCTGTTCAGGCTGTTCAAGTTGGAAGGAAACTGACGGTAGTTCAACCTAATAAACCTTTATTTATTTCTCGTTTTGCACCGGATACCAGTGTTGATGACATTCTCGATCATATATATTCTCAACTAGGTATGCAGGATACGAGTATTACTGTTACTAAATTTAAATTTAGATCTCAAAGATCTTACTCCTCCTTCAACTTACGCTTACCTCTTCATCTCATGAGTTGTGCTGCTGACCCATCCTTCTGGCCACCGAACGCTATTGTACACGAATACGAGTTTAATCGCAGGAATACGCGTGTAAATATTATTGGCCAGTCACAACGCGGTACAGCTGCAAAAAACTAAATTTAATACATCTAAATATTGCTGCAACTATCTTATATCAGAATGTAAGAGGCCTCAACACAAAATTAAGAGATCTTGTACTAAAGAGTACCGATTTGGAGTTCATAATCATTGCTCTCACTGAAACATGGCTTAAACAAGATGTAATGAACTTAGAGGTATTATCAAATGCTTACACTGTTTATCGTAGAGACCGTAACTTATCTCTCACAACTACTACCAGAGGTGGAGGCGTTTTGATCGCTGTTAAGTCTACTTATTTTTCTCGAGAGAGGTACTTGTATGCGATGAAGATATTGAATTTTGCTGTGTTCACGCCAAGATTGGTTACTTAAGTATCTTTATCACTTGTTCCTATATCCCACCGAATTCCTCCTTTGATGTATACTGTAAACATGTGAACTGTATAAGTAAAGTGGCTGATAATCTTGGACCCACTGACCACCTCATTGTTCTTGGTTATTTCAACATGCCTCATGTTACTTGGGAAAAATGTGAGGACTCATTTTTGCTCATTTTGCACTCATTTTTGCTGACGACTTAGACATATTTGAGCTATCGAGGACTCAGCCTTTAGTATTTCCTGAAGATATTCATCACCCGACATTAGAATTAAAAATTCTACAGCACACTGATTGGTCCCCTAGATATAATAGATGCAGTTCTACGATGAGGAGGAATTTCTGCTTTCGCAGAGCAAATTTTGAGGCTATGAGGACTTATTTTCAATATATCAACTGGAATTTTATTCTTGAACTAGTCGAAAATTCTACATCTGAGTTGCTGCCGTTTGTTCGTTCAATAATACTCTCCAAACCTGCTTTGAATCTTTAGTTCCGCAAAGTTCAGGTTGCTCTATTGGTCCTACTTGGTTTACTCCCGCCGTGCGCGAACTAAGACGCTTGAAATCAAAGCACTACAAATCATATTGTTTGAGGCGCTCTTCAGCGAGCTATGCTAATTATGCATCGACGAGATATAGATACCAAAAAATGTGTAAAGAAGCGTATAACAATTATTTGATTAAAGTTAAATTAAACTTGCGTTCTGACCCTAAGTCATTTTGGAGTTTTGTAAACACGAAAAGAAAAGTTTTTATGTATCCTTCAGTCATGAAGCTGGACCAATACGAATCAGATGATCTTGGAACTATTTGCAATATGTTTGCGGATTTCTTCAAATCTACTTATTCATTAAAGAACTGTAGTTCAATTAACTACCCGTTCACTATTCCTTCGGGTTTTATAAGTCAACCTATAATTAACTTGCAGATAGTACGAGATGCATTTGAAGGTATAAAATGCAGCTATAATTCCGGACCTGACGGATTACCAGCATGTGTTCTTAAATCCTGTTCAAAAGAACTTGCTGCACCTATTACAGCACTGTTTGATTACTCCCTACGCTCTGGCTATTTTCCAAGTGCTTGGAATACTTCATATATCATTCCGCTGCACAAAACTGGAAACACGCAATATACGAAATTATCGTGGGATTGCTAAAATTAGTGCGTTACTTAAACTTTTTGAGAAGATAATAAATGATAACTTTAAAAGCTGAAGAATAACTTCAGGACTTTATGAAAGGAAGATTTATTTTGTTTCTCTATTATATTTTCGTCATTTAAATTGCACCAAAATATATTAACATTGCTTTTTCTGTTGGAAATTTGCAACGCTGTAAGATTGTAAATAATCGGGAATTCTAAACAATTTCAAATTGCCACATATTAGGTTGTATTTGTCACAGTTGGACATGATGATGAGAGAGCTTTCCATTAAACAGCCTAGATTGGTCAATAGATTCTAATCCTCTTACAAGACAAGATTGGTTAATCATATTGTTTCTTATTGGAGATCAAATAAACTTCGTTTCAAAATTGGATATTTCATACTTAATGTAGGTCATTCCTATAAGAAGACGCTATTCGTCCTATTTCCTGGATTAGTGGAGAAATATCTATCGAATTATTACATCTGTAATCGCTACCTATCTTATCATATTCAGATGCAATTTCAATGAAAACATATTCACTTTTAGAGGTGTAGATTTAAAGAGACGCCTACTGGATATGTTGTTCCTTATGATTATGGTGGCTTGGAATATGCGCTACTGGTGTAGTTTGAGAATATGCATATATGTACGTATTCAACCAAGTTTCGGATACGCAAATGACATCAACGTTGGAATATTCAAAAATGTGTCTGAATTCGTCAACCTTATTGCATAAACTTTGTGAGTTATTGGGTGTATAACTTAAAAACCGGAATTTGCCAAAATTCCGCAAAAAACGACATTTTAAAGCTCTATTAATAACGTATCAGTCAACAGTGTTTGATTTGCTTGTTTTGCAAATTGGCGAAAAAACAGCATTTGCGGGAAGTTTGCTGAGTCACTTTTTCGCAAAGAAAACTGCAGCCGAAAGTCATCGTTGATCGTGGAGTTGTAAGGCGAACATGCTTTTGCGAAAACACAGTGTTTTGAATAGTTTCAACGCTTTAAAAGTTGCGATTTTGACACTAAAGACAAAGAGCGGCCTGGGCAGCCGAAATAGTTTGAAGATGAAGAATTGGAGTTGTTACTCGATCAAAACACGTGTCGAACACAAGAAGAGCTTGAGGAATCATAGGGCGTGACCCAAGCAGCGATTTCCAAACGGCTAAAAGCATTGGGATTCATCCAAAAACAAGATGACATAATCATTGATGATTCACATAATTGATTTCATTCAATATTATTCATTGTTTATATAATTATTAAAATAGTATTGAACCATTGCACAATTATAAGTTTGGCTTAAAATTGGGTGGTTCACAAAAATAGAAATTTGATTCTCTTGCTGTAGAGTGAAAAGCGCAAGCAGAATGTCGGTCACCGTGCATTGCACTTAAAGTGTAGGAATAAGCAAAGTTAGTCAATTGCTATTAAAATGTGTGTGTGTGTGTGTGTGTGAAATAGTCAAGAGCGAGTATGTGGTACACTACATGTGTAATATTTCCAAATTCGGTTTTTCATGAGGTTTTTAGTCCTATAGCGTGGTCAACTAGACGCGTTGGCTGGCCAGCGCGAAATCATCGTGACAGAATTTTTGTTTTGCATTCGGCATCTGTATATTATTTGTCTGTGCTTATACTAAGACTGAAAAGAGCTGCACAAAGTTTGAGATAAGCTGATAATAAAAAGTACGTCCATACATCACTTTGGTGTGTTTCGATAAGGCCTAATGTGTGTATGTACAATATATATAAAATAAATATAACTTGATTAACAATCAAAAAGGAAAAAAAAATAAGCATTGCAAAGGTCTGACATGTTACGAAAAAAATTGGAAATGATTATAGCCGGAGAGTGTTTTTCTCGTTTGTTCGACTTTCGCAATGTGTGGATTGATTGCACACTAAAGAGCTGCACAAGATGTCTTGAATTGCTAAACGCACCATGCCACAGTATTGCATTGCAGTGCACTGTCGTGTACAAATGAACGATTTGACACGAACACTTCAAGGCAACTACCCGAACAAGCCGTGACTGCCTTGCCGTCTACCTGCTTCGAACAAGACATTGTGTTGCTTTGCTTTTCTGTGAAGGCAATATAGCTTGAATTGTAAGCAGAAAAGGCAATAGTGCCTTGAGGAAGGCAACAAGACATTGAAAATAACAATACTGCTATGATGTCGGCAACGATGCGCAATGATATGAACGGCACATTCTTTTGCATGAGTCTTCGTTTGAGTTTAGCGCCATTCGTTGCCTTACGTTGCCATGCGTTATCAATTGTCATGGCAATTGTCATGCATTGCTATGCATTGCCTTTTCGTTCAAAAAAGCAACGAATGGCAATGAATACTATTGCGTTTGTTGTGCTTTGTTATCAGCACGCTTTCGGCAGTCAATGTCTTGATTCGAAAGCAAAATAAGCAAGCAGTGCAAGGCTTGAAATTTTTGTTGTGTCTTGATGTGCGTTGCAAGACATCTTGTGCAGCTCTCTATTGCACGCTAGTGAAAATATTGATTATTAAGATCTCTTATCATTGAATTAATAACGAAACTGGTTATGTAGTGTTAAAAACAGCAAAACCTGCTTTCGGTTGGTATTTTTGGACAGTTAATTTGTGTAGAATAATATATTCGCATTGGGTCTTATATATTTGAAACAATGCAAGGTAATGGTTGGTAATGCAAGGTCTTATTCGGCTTAGTTAACAAAATATAATAACATCATCATTTATCATATAGTTATGTATTGTTTATTGTGCTGTCTTTAAATAGATAAGGTCAAAAAATTAAATACCTTTTGAAATCCTCTTACTGAATTTTTAGGTCCGCAACAATTATGTATATCGAATTTCAGAAAATTCCTCCTGCTCAACAGTTACACTTTTTTTTTCTTTTTCGTTCAACCTACTCGTATATTTCAAAGTTTTCTTCGCCTAAAAAAGTAAAAGAACATTTATTGACGATTTCTCTATTTTTAATAATTTATAATATTATTTAATTTAATTTATGTTCATCTTCAGATACAGAAGAGTTTCCAAATGAATATTGTCAAAAGTATCAAGACTTTCTGTTTATTGATGTAGCAGCACATAAAGAAAAAATCTACGCAGGTGATCAAAATATCTTTCACAATAAAGAGTTAATGGCAGACTTAAAATATCATTTGTTATATCAGCTCCAGAAACCAAATTTACTATCATCGATATCTTTAAATAGCGGCAGCTTTTCCTCAGATTTGGTCCAAATAGACTTTAATGATAAAGACAGTAATAAAAATGTGTCCACTTATAATAGTCACAATAATATTGACATAGACCTTAATACTCGTGGTACTACTACAAACAGCTACCCTAAGAAAAGTAACCATAAGTTAGATTCGTTTCCTGATCTTATGAAACCGAGCAATTATGAAATTAGATACCCAAGTAGCGGACAGCCAACCACATATAACTTCAGAAACTGCACTGACTATAGTTTAGTGTCTCAGTCTTTAGACACGGAAAAGTTTTATTCAAAATCTCTCTTTTGCTACGCCCCAAATGTCTGTGAATCTATCTTCGCGTCGCTTCAGCGACCGATTGAAAATGATTTAATATTGAATATACCCTTTACTATCCCATTGCAAACAGCAAGTGCAATGTTCACACCACTGAAGGAGGTATCCTTATCTTCCCAACCACAGGTGCCAACCTATCGTACTCTTTCTCATTTTGGTTTCAATTCTCCACAATCAACACAAAAAATCGAACACAAGCATATTCCAAATCAGCCAAATACTAAATATGTGCCGTTGACCAAATCAACTTCCTACGAAGAAATTTTTTCAAGTTCACGATATATTGACCTTTGCGAAAACTGTTTTGAAAAGATTTTGCGCCTTAAGCCTGAGTTGGTTTACTTGAGGTCACGCTTACGAAATATTGTAGAGTATTACGATAGCAGTAAGAACGATCTTGAGTGTTGCCGCTCAGAAACAACACCGGAAACACTGCCTATGTTTCCAGGTCCTTTGGAACCAGTTATTGAAGAGTGCAGTGACTTAATTAGTGAGCAAGGTAGTGCTACGAGCTTCACATTTTTAGAAAAAATTAGTCGCATGAATTATTCTGAAGAGTCTGAGAATGTGAATATTTTAGACACACCATGTACGGTCACTTGTAACATAAATATTCATGAGACGGAGTCGGAAATCGAAGAAAAATCTGTTAGTATGAAAAGTAATAATAGTCGGGAATTACAAGTCCGTGAGAAATTTATCGAAAATGAATTGTCGCATAACGCATCTATAACGGAAATCTGGGAGTTTGGAAACTGGCAGGATCAACCGCAGTCGGAGCTTATCATAGAATCTTCTGATATAGATGGTAATGAAACTACCTTAGGGTGCAGTGCATTATTGCATTCCAAACCTCGGTGTTTTATGTCCCGTGAGGAACGCAATAAGCGTAAACATGAATTTCAAGAACTCTGGGAGGAGCATATTTCTTTTTTTAACGATAAGGATGAACGTGATATCGAGTCTATTTTCGGCGGGGATTCCGAAATTGAATTACGTGCTCAAGCACATCAAATGGAAGAGTTCCATCATTCCCCCGAAATTTTTCACGGACGCAGCAGGGTTATTAAACGAATTCTCAGTGACTTGCATGAAAATGATTTTAACTGTAATAACGAAGTGAACCAGCAATACGAAACCACTAATAGAGGAATGGATAAAAGTGTTGAGGACTGCTATTCGATGCAAAAAGTGAACATTTATCGCTGCAAAGATAATCTTCTTTTTTCTGATGCCAAAACTAATAGAGCTTCAAGCCTGATGAACCTAGACGTTGCTAAACAATATTTACGAAGCATGGAAGAATTTGTACTATATGAGCAAAATCATGATAAGTTCCTAAGACCAGATAAATTAGGAAAAAATGAAATTTTCCAGACAGAGCCTTTACAAATATCTGTACTTAATCAGGATGATGAGATAAATGATTTTAATTTTTTGGAACGCATTATTTTGGGAAAAATAGAGATTAATCAGTTGAAAGAATCGGAACCAATTTTTGAAAAAATTGAAAGTACAATTCGCAATAAATTAACTCATTCAAAGCTTGATCTTTTGTTGCAGAATAAAAAACAAAAAAAGAAGTACCTTGACGATGTTACAAGTGCGAGTAAGTTTTCAGCCTCTACACCATCGAAGATGGGCACTAAAATACGTTGTTCCGTAGATCTCTGCAGCAGCTCCTTAGATTTGTCTCATACATTTAAAAAGGATTTCAATGCAATTGTTGAAGACATATCACTCAATCCTATCTCCACGATAGAATGTGAACAAAATGGTACAAGGGGCCGTTTGGGAATTTCAGTTGACAAATTTAAAGCATATAATAATATTACTAAATCCTATCAAGCTGAAAATCTAAGCCTCCAACGATCACACTTGCATTATAGTCGCAGGAAAGGGACGACGCCACTTAAAGGTATTTCTTCTGCAACATCTGCTGCTGTGCATACTTCTCGCTCCACGCCCGAGTTCCGACATAAATCCAATAAAGATAAATCTTGCAATCGCAACTTTGTACTAGAGAATATACGCACTGCGTCGATACCCCGAAGTGTTAAATATCTGCAGTGCTGCAATTCGAGCGCTTTAACCAACAAAAATCCTTTAAGTGCAGCTGCAACTGCTAGCTCGGTCAACACTCAACCGTATCCGACTTGTTCAACTGATTTCGACGATACTGCTTCGGTGTATGCTTTTCAGACTAAGCTTGTTCGGGGTTCCTCCAGATTCTGGATCAGTTTGTCAGAGGCTCCTGCCAAGAAATTGCAAATGAAAAAAAATCTACACAAGCGAAGCAAGAAGGACCAACCAATATATTCAACCGTCTCATCCGTATCCGCCAGTTTGTTTGCCGACTTGGATACCGCTTCGACGGCTCTCGATTTTGATTTTTCGTGCCCTTGCACTAGAGTCGATTTGGAACTGGAATCGTTATCTGAGCAAATAGATAATATACAGCCACGTTTGGATTGCTATAGACGAAAAATGGATGACTATGGCGAACATTTAACAAAGTGTGCACATAACATGAACGAGGGCATCGTAGTGCAACAAAGTATTCACCAAGCGCAACACAATTTACGCAACGATATTCACTTGCCCCAGAATGAGGATGGTGTACCGTGTAATGAAACTTCCTCTTCTGTTTTGAAAACTGAAGATGAATCTCTTGAAACAACAAAAACTTAAACATTTTGTACCGTTGATTTATAGTAATTTCACTATACTGAAAACCGATGCTGAAAATTAAATTTAAGATATTGTACTAAAGTTTCAGTTTTAGGCTTTAGGTAGAGCTAAAATCAAATAATTTTTAAAGATTGCACCGTAAACCGTAATTGTGTTCGATTTTGAATTCTTAGAATTCCAAATATATTTAAAATGTTCATTTGAAATTTAACTGTGGAGTTCACCTTATTTTATATTGGAAAAATTTCAATGTTTGAAGTGAGTTTGATGGTAATCCTAGTTATATAAATGTGGTGATAATTCATGACCTTGATTTTTAATTTGATAATACCGACAAGGAATTTTTGAACTGGATGAGTTTTTAGTATTGCCAACAAGAAACTTTATTTTGGTCCATTTTTGAAAAAAGCTGCCGTGTTTTTATTTTATTTTTATTGTAATTTATAAATTTAATTGAAATAATTTTCGATTTAATTGAAAGCGTATATTATCAGTGTAATGTAGAATTAATAATGGTATGGTTTTTCACTAAATTTGTTGCACATAATTTCCATTGAAATCTCTGAATATTTATTATTTGTAATATACGATCTTGTATATATAATAATAAAATTTGGCAAAATTGAGTTGTACAAAATTTCATATAATACATATTTGATATGTTCGCCTTGTTTTTGTACTTTGAATATTATATCAATGTTTACTAATACTTGCTTATACCTCATATAATAAATGCGTTAAGTATAAATAAAAATGTTAAACATTATTTTTTGTATCATCGAAGGAAAATATTACGATCCGGAACAATATTATAATTTAATAAATAATAATAAATTCTGCAACTTCTATTTTAATTTTCCTATTTTAATTTAATTTTCTATTACAAGTATTTTAAATCTGTCTAGAAAGTTTCCTTTTGATAGAAAGTCTGCCTCATGCATTTATTTTATAATGTATTTGTTGAGACAGCCAAGCAGCTATTAAGACACTAGCGTCCTATGAGATAACGTTAAAGCTAGTGTTAGAATAGGAAGTGTAGGTGTGTAGGAAGACTTAATAGTCTGGACAGCAAAACCAAACTTCAACTGCTTTTAGTCCCTGAACATGTGGCGATATAAGGTAATAAGCTGGCGGATGAGTTAGCTAAAAAGGGAGTTAGCACCGCCTTTATAGGGCCAGAAAACTATTGCGGAAGTGGCCCACACTTACGCATGAAGGATAGCAGAAGAGAGGAACTAGCCAGTAGAAGTACATACTAGAAGAGCACTCCCTGAATCAGCCAGGCCAAATCAAGCCAGACAAAAATTTATGGGCTGTCTTGATTTATACAAAAACAACGTAAGACTGCAATGTCCGTATTTCTCACTGGACATTGCAGACTTAGGGGTCATGTCAAAATTCTTAGCATTGAGACAACGAACGAATCTCGCTTCTGTAAAATGGCCACGAGACGCCGGAACATCTGCTTTTTGAATGCAAGACTGTCACCCTGAGAAGAATGCTACACTTGAGCTCTCACTGGCCTGGGCAGCACGTACTTAAAGACTTAATCCCAATTGATACGCTATGCTTTCTCAAGAGCCTAGCGCTGGAGGATACACTCTAGCTCACAGAATTTTTGTTTTTTTTTTTGAGGTAGGAAATGCCTTTACGCACACCAGCGCCCCCGCTTGAACCAGGGCCACCGATAGTGGACTGACGATGGGACGCACGCATTTGCGGATTACCCACTAAAACCGTCCTCTTATTTGGGGGAATAGACGAAGCAGACCAGAACAAGTAGGTCCCCACGTCCCTGGTCACTGTGGCGGCCGAACGAGTCGAACTCTTGCTTCATGAACAGGTCCCGTGTCAACGCAAGTGCAGTCTTATACCATGAATGACGTCGAACGTCATCGTTATGACCATTTACGCTGGGCCTTCTGGTTGCCAGCGCCGCACAATGGTTCACTATGTGATCCGCCGACTCTTCATCTTCCAGACAAAGCCTGCAGACATCATCATTCGCAAGACCCATCTTGTGGAGATGATATCTGAAATTGCCGTGTCAAAGAGATAAGCCAGCTAAGACTGTGATCGCCAATTAGATGGTCCAGCGCATGTATAATTCGGCCTGATAAACGGAAATGTATTTCCCTAAATGTAGCTTACAGTCGAGGTTCAACTCCGAAGAGAAAACTCCTGCATCTGCCCTTCCATCTATCAATGACCCATTCGTGGAGATGTTGAGGTCATGCTTGCTGCACTAATCATGCAGCCGGCCGTTTGCGATCAGAGTGGCGTGCCACCTATCTTTGATTCGACCCTGCACATACCATCCCCATAGACAATGTCGATAATGCGATCATGTCCTGTCGCTGGTAAGCCACATCTAACTAATTCGATAACTATTAAAAATTTTAAAATGGCAAAACAAAAACAAAATCTTGTTATTCCTGATTTATATACATAAACGATCTACGGACAGTAATAAATAATTCTAACATACTGTTGTTTGCGGATGATGTGAAGTTATTCTTATCGTATAAAAATGAACTGGATGCAATGCTCCTGCAAGATGATCTTATCTCATTGCATGGTGTAACGTAAACTGTATTTAAATAAGTGCAAACAAATGACATTTGCTCGCTCTAAACCATTAATATTTATATATAGTTGCTGAAAACCTTGGTGTAGTCCTGGATCGTAAACTTCGTTTTCATATTCACATAAACCGCATATCTTGCAGAGCCGCCAGTGTATTAGGCTTTGTTAAACGTTGGTCTAAAGAATTTGATGATCCCTATATCTCTAAGATGTTATTTACCTCATTAGTTCGGCCTCTATTGGAATATGCCTCTACGATCTGGAATCCAAACTTCAGATGCCATATTACGGAAATTGAATCGGTATAAATACCTACTTTTCTGTCTACGTTGGGATCCCGCTTTAAGATTACCACCATATGCATCTCGACTTATATTAATAAATTTACCATCTCTCCAAAATCACACAATTATGCTCAACGCTATGTTTATCCGGAACCTGCTGCATGGTATCGTTGACTCTACATACTTGTTATATAACGTTTATATAAATGTTCCTTGCCTTACATTCAGAAACCATGAATTTCTCCATCTAAGTTTCTGACGATCTACATTCCTTCAGAACGAACCATTTATTTGTTTTTTATTTGTTTGTATTTGTACCGGTTTATTTGTTCAATGACACTGCAAAATTGTTTTAAATGCACAGGACTACTACAGAGTACATCGAATTTTAATGGAGCTACTTGGTTTACCTCAGCTTGTCGAGAACTAAAGAGCTTAAAAACTAAGCATTATAAATTGTACTGTCCATCGGCGAGTTTGCTATTTACATACCTACGAGATGTAGTTATCAGAAGCTATGTATGTATATAAGAAAGCCTATGTACATTATTTGACAAAAGTTAAATCAAAGTTGCGTTTCGACAAAGTTCTTTTGGAAATTTGTGAATACGAAAAGACAAATCTACTATGTATCCGTCTGTTACGAGGCTGGGCCAACATGAATCTGATAATTTTAGAATTATTTGTAATCTTTTTGCAGACTTTTTCTATCCTACAGAAATGGAATTGATACCAAACTTTTACAATTGAATTTGAATTCTCTAATTGCATGGTGTAACATAAACTCTATGGATCTAAATTTAAATAAGTCTAAACAAATAACATTTGCAAGTTGTCACCTTACTTCTTTCTTCAATTACACATTTGGTAGAACTAATTTGGTCCAAAATGAAACTGTAGATGATCTAGGAGTGGTTCTTGATCGAAAGTTGTGCTTTCATAGTCATATCAACCGCATATCTAACATACCTAACAATACCTAACGGCGACCCACCGGATATGTCCGAGCGAAAACCGGATATATTCATTCAGGCCTTCCAAAAATGCTTAGAAGAGGGAGTCTTTCCAAGTCAATGGAAAGTTCAAAAGCTACTGTTGATACCGCAAGGCAACAAACCGGCGGGAGAACCGTCAACGTACCGTACTATATGTCTGCTAGACACAGGTAGACAAGTCTTGAAGAAAATAGTGGGCATCGATCCCACAAAAAAAAAAAAAAGAAACACGCACAAAATATTTTTTTCAGATGCAGGAAAACTTACAACCGCGCGCAAAAGCATAAACTTTGGAAACGTTGGCTCTTAAAAAGAATTTTCCAAAATTAAAGGAACAAAAACTAAAAAGCCACACTGGTAATGCCATAAAATATTCTATGTATGGAAAAGGTTTATCGTTACTTTTCTTTTTCAAACTTTTGTAAAGCAGACGACGAATTTTTGTATGATACATAAATTTTAACACTTAACGTATCTACTCATTAAAAGTTAAAGCTCACGATGCAATGATAATAATTCGATACAATGCCACTTTAAAGATAAATTGTTTCGGTTGGAACATAAGTTATGAAATATACATATGTATGTATTAGGTTTTTAAAATAGTTATCCTATTGGCTTACATATAGTGGTGTGTTTTTCCTTCTATTGGTACCACTGGTTCTCAGTAAATAACAATATTTTAGTTTCGAAATTTTTATTAAATTGTATTGATATGGGATTCGTTGCAATTCTTTAATTTTTAATCGTATGCCCACTTGGCCTTTGTTCAAATTATTTCAACTGAAAAATTTAATTTAATTTATAACTACATTGAAATATAAACACGATTTTAGTTTTTAATTTAATTACGTTTGTATTGTCGAAACAAACCAATCTTTGTTGCGTGACGAAAATCTATGGAGCAATCATTCACGTCCTGAGCTGCGTGATATGTACATTCTGCCGAATTTCTCCGCGAAATTTGTAACGAAATATGATTAAATAATAGTCTTTATTGGTCCTTTTTCTTTTCGAAGCAAATTCATGATGTACCACATCGCGATGATGCACACAGTTTGATTCGCTTAAGATGCATCAAAAAGCTAGGACGTGTAGAATGTGTACAGACAAGACAAAAAATCGCATGGGATAGGGGTCAAATACTGTTTAGATGGGAATTATATAAAAACGATTTTTTTCACGACTTAAGATCGGAAAAAAATATCAACAAATATAGGGAATACTTGGATAATTTGATAGCCCTTCAAGTGACAGATCACCAGTTTATTGAAATTAATAAACTATATAACATGGTAAAACATAATTGCATAGTCTTATGTGAAAGGCCTTCAAATGTGATTTCAAACCCCAAACAAATTTTTGACTGAATACAGATTCATGTGAAACTATACACAGAAACTATAGACAGATGAAACCCCTAAGTATCGAAATTATTTCATGTTCCATTCATTGTGAAAAATGAAAGATTTTATTTTTAAAAGTAAAGTACCAACAATCTGCTGATAGAAAAACCATGGAAGGGGTTGTGAATTGAAATAAATACATGGATATCAAAAATCAAGAAATTAACTTACTTCCTGTTAATTGGACCACTTGTCTTATGCTACGTTTACACTGACCCCAAATGCGCATTTGAGCTCTATTTCCCAAATGCGAAGCGAAATTTTAAAAATTTTCATACGATTTGACAAATCAAATTTAATAAATTTGATCGCATTTGAAAGAAATGCGAATGAAATGCGAAGCAAAATAATATTTTGAATCAGTCTGTGGTAGGGAAAAAATAAAATCCCAAAACAAAACAGTGGAAATGGAAGGGAAATAATGTCAATCAGCTGTCAAAACACAATTGTAAAAAAAATCAGGTAAACAGAAAACATAAATTTGGTCTGATCAATGTCAAACCAAATGCAAACAAGGCGGTGTAAACACTTTTCAAATGCATGATTACAAATGCGGATTTGGGGTCGGTGTAAAAATAGCATTAGGTATTATCAGGTAATATTGACGTCCATATTAATTTTTATCTGAGAATCCGCATATACAAATAGGTATGGCTGTTTTTTTAAAAGATATTTTTAATAAACTTATTTTTATTTGCACGCGTTGTACACATATTTAGATATGTATGCCGTATTTACAAACAGCTAATATAACGCAAATTTCTTAGACGCTCTCAAATATATGTAAATTTCGGTACAACAATTTTATTTATAAATTTTCGTATCACCATAATAAATGGCTGTCGCATTAATAATGAAAGTATCTAATGATCTCTATGTATTTTCCTACTTTTTCCATCTTTTTCTTCTTAATGTCAATTTCCCAGGTGAAAACACACAAAATGGCGACCACTCAGAGACTCATCTTAGCACCTTTTCTCAAAGCAGTAAAGAAGTAAGTTTTTTTCGTAAGCATATGTACATAAATATATATTATAAATTTATTCGAAATAATCACTAAATTACTTCACATTGAGTTACCTGCTACCAGTTTTGTACCGAATGTACGCTGACATTGACTATAATAGTCTAAGAAATAGAAAGTTGACATGATTGACTGGGATGAAGTTTTTCATTCTCCAACTGCTGATGATAGTAGCTTGCTTTTTGAGTAGAAATATTGGTGTGCTTTACAACCGGTTTTTACCCATACAGTGTAAAACAATGCGGAATAAAGATGTGAAGCCTTGGTGTATTAGTACTATCAAAACTCTAATGACTGACCGTGACATTGCGTCAACGTTATAAGCATTATGCTTTGTATAACATTTTCGTTGAGCTTAGGAGAAAGGTTGTTAGAATTATAAAAAATGTAAAACGTCTGTATTATAAAAACGCATTATCTCGTATAACTGATAATAAGCAGAGGTGGCATCAGATATGTAAAATTGAGGATATAAGCTGTGATCAGATTAATCAGAAATTTGTAAATCTTAACATCTTGCCTCTTAGTGAGAATTACTATTTAGGTAACGTTTCTGCTGCCAATTACAGTCATAGCTTGCTTTTCTTTTTCAACTGTGTTGACCAGGCAGACGTACTTGACAATATTCTAACGGCAAAGTCCAATGCAATGGGATTTGATGGTTCTGATCCTAAATTTATTAAACTATTGCTACCAAGCTTGCTCCCTTATCTAACACACTTGATTAAGCATGCTCTTACTACATCTGTATTCCCTAGCAGTTGAAAAATTGCCCGCGTTATTCCTGTACCCAAGTCAATAATTTCCGGCCTATTTCCGGCCTATATCTATACTTCCATTAATTTCTAAAGTACTTGAGAATGTCATTTATTAACAGGATTTATTAACAGGGTCAGTCTTGAGGACTTTGCTCTTTTTGTTATACATCAATGATCTGCCCAATGTTCTAACTTCCTGCAATCTGCACATGTATGCAGATGATATACAGATTTACTCCTCATGTTCTTATGATGATGTTAGAAATCATACTGATATCATTAATGCTGAGCTTGATATAATTCATCACAATTCTGTAATTAATGGGCTTTGCATTAATTCTGATAAGTCAAAATGCATTTTAATCAGTAGGCGTGGTTTAAGCCGTCAACCGAAACTTTCACTTAATGGTGAGTGTATTGAGTATGTCGTTAAGGTTCGGAAGGTTTTATTTAATAATAGGTTAACTTGGAGTGATCACATCAATTATGTCATTGGAACTGTGTATGCCAAGCTTCGTGTCCTCTGGCTCTCTCAATGTTTAACATCTGGTTCTAGAACCCTGCTGGCTAAGACCTACTTAATCCCATCTCTCTTGTATGGATGCCAGTTATTCTCTTGTTGCGACCATCTAAACGTAAACTCGACAGTGCCTATAACGTTGTACCTCGCTATGCTTATGGCCTTAGTGGCTTTGTTCATATGTCGCTGCATAACATACGACTACATGGGATTTCCTTTAGCGGCTTACTGGTTTTTAGAGCTACTATTTTCCTACACAAAATCATAACTACCAAGGAGCCGTCCTATTTGTTTCGTAGGCTTAGTTTTTTAGATCGCAGCGTAATTGAAATATATCTAATCTTAATTATTCCTGCCTCACATTTGAGCGGCAATTCTTCATAAAAAGATTGGATCATGTAGCGAGAAAATCGGAATAGAAAGCTGGTCATATAGTAGAATTTTAGATTTATCATTTACAAAAAATACATCTAAAAAAGTTTCACTAGTATTAGTAAAGTGTGTTGGATACTCAATATTAACAGGAAATAAAGCAAGACAGTACTTTAATTTATCAATTGAAGTACTGTCATCAATTAGGTTGCTGTTGAAATCCCCAGCAATTACTATGTTTTGATAAGAAAGCGGTAAAGACTCAAGGCTCTCAGTAAACGACTGGTTAAAAATGTAAGGAGCAAACCATGTTTCAGATACGCATATTAAGTCAATCAGAGTTCTCAAAATAATATCTCAATTCATCAATTTTTTTTTAGAAGGTTCTGAGCATTAATATGGCAAATAGTAACACCTTCTTTGTCCTACAAAGCACCCGAACTAGGCAACTCACATCAGCTCCAGGCTTACTGAAACTGTCAGAGATCATTAACTACTATTCACACCAAATAAAACTGCAACATATGTAACTAGCACCATACAATACCATTGATGTGTCAATCAATTGCAGCTGGTTAAATTTGAGCATCTCACAAAGAAATAGAATGGAATTAGAGATAAAGCAATAAAAAGTGTATGAGAACAACTCTGGAAATATTTTTTGTGTATTTATTTATTTATTTAATGGCACACAATGCAGTAAGAGCACGCGCTTTTATAGCATATTATAATAATATTAACATATCAGATTTCAATAATATTCAACAAAATTAATAATATTACATAACATAATACATATGTTCATAATATTTTAAAAAAATTCTTAAAGCTAATACTTATAATTATATAATTACATACTACTGTGAGCAAAAAATAGTAAGACTTTGTTCATAATTTTAAAATTCTTTATTTATTCTGGCAAATCTATTTCGTCTCCCTTAAAGTAAACCCCCCCCCCCCCCCCCCCCGGGCATAATACACTTATGCCAAATTTTTTTATAATCCTCGTAACAGTTGTTACAGTCAATTTCCGGAATAGCCTTCAATGCGCGTAGCGATTCACGTTTAATGTCTTCAATTGACTCCAAACGGTTTCCCCGGAGCGGTCGCTTGAGTTTGCTGAATAGCCAGAAGTCACACGGAGCTAAATCAGGCGAATACGGTGGTTGTGAAACGATATTGGTTGAATTGTTGGCGAAAAACTCACGAAGAATCAATGCGGTATGCGACGGTGCATTATCTGATCTTTTAAAATGGTTTTCACTGATCCCAACGATATCAGTAAGGTCTCTGACTGTTAATCGTCGATTCTCGAACACCAATTCCTTGATTTTATTGACGTGTTGATCATCAGTTGATGTTGATGGCCGTCCTGGACGTGGTTCGTCGTCAACGCGTTCTCGACCCTCTTTGAATAATTTGTACCAATCAAAAACACTTGCTTGCGACATATAATTATCACCGAAGGCCTTTTGCAACGTTTCAACACCATATATTTCATTCCGCACACAAAATTTAATGGAACTTCTTTGTTGAATAATTTAACTCATTGTAAAAATCGCCGAATGCACTTGTTTTACTGCAGAAAGACAAGCGTATACTAAACACTAATGATTACTTTGATGTGATATTTGACACAGATGTCACTGACAGTCATACCAATGTAGAAAAATAAAATGTTCGACGAATGGATTTCCGCGCGAAATTTAAATTTCTTAGAAGAGTCTTAGAAGAATAAGAAGAGAGAGCAAGAAAAGAAGACAAATGACAGAGATGAAAGAAAGACACACTAGCGTAAAAGACAAGGAGAAGATGAAAGATCTACGAAAAATAGTGGCAATATGTACAGTGACACATATTTGTATAAACGCACTCTTAATTTTCATTTTGCTGCATTCTCTCTCGTTTATCAATGCATTACTCACAACAAATTCCAAATCATATTGTTTACTAAACTAATAGAAATTGGTATTGAGTGCAAAAAACTATTTTCGTTGTTGTTGTTTATAAATCATTGAAGTTTAAATATTTTACTAAAAACAAGTACATATTCGTTTAAACGCATGAACTTAATTTTCAATAGGAACATATTTATTTAACATTCAATAATTAATTGGTCCACCATTTTTATTTATGGCTTCAAAAATACGATTTGGCATTGTGACGAACCAAATCGACGTCACCATTTTGCCCGCCACATGTTTGATACCAGTTTCAATGCCGAAGACACATTACATCTTTATTATATAATATTTTTAGTTATATTTATATTTATATTACAATGAAGTATTCAATTTCCTATTTTTTGTCTTAATTTAATTTGTCTTAATTACAATGGAATATTAATTTTGTATACCACTGAAGTATAATTTAATATCATATTATAGTAGTAGTAATTAAGATTAGTTTTAATTTAGTTTTAAGTTTAATTAAACAATCGAGAAATTAAATTAAAGCGAGAGCGAACGAACACCAAAGCAAAAAGAGAAATAACAAGGAATTGAAACTCTACGAGTGAACGAACGAACAGATGGAACAGAGCCATGACTGAACTCAGCAGATGGCGATGAGTTCAGTTGCTGAAACACGCTCAAGATCAACGGACGTGTCAGAGAAATTCACAGCCTGGGTATGTAACGCAAAGACAACGGACAGACAATATTCTTTTGACAATCGACGTTAACCAACAGTGGACAAAGTGAGTTTCGTTCGTGGTACATTTTTGAACAACGCAAAGTTTTTGACATGCGGTAACCAATTGATTAATTGAGAGCATCTCGGGTCTTCGGACAGTCTTGCTGGCATTACAGGTCTCCGGACAGCCTTGCCAATCAGTTAAACAATTGTTCGAGTCAACGCCGGTTCTCGGGAACATGATCTTAAACGCGATAACCAATTGATTGGTTGAAAGCATTGCGTGTCTACGGACAGCCTTGCTGGCATTAGGAGTCTTCGGACAGCCTTGCCAATCAGTCAAACAATTGCTCGAGCCAAAGCCGGGTCTCGGGAACTTGATCCTAAACGCGATAGCCAATTAGTTGGTTGAAAGCATTGCGTATCTTCGGACAGCCTTGCTGGCACTACGAGTCTCCGGACAGCCTTGCCACTCAATGAAACAATTGTTCGAGTCAGCCAAGAATACAGTCGTCATCGTTTTCTCCAAAATCGACAACTACCATCTGAGTGACAGCACTGCGGGTCTCCGGACAGCTTTACGGACATTTCGTGATTCCGAACAGTCTTGCCACGGAATTGTACAAAGACTAGGACTGTGACCACGAGACGCCAACGTCCACCTTGCGTTACCCCAGATTCCGTGCGCCGTAGGACCTCTCCGGCTGGTTAGCAAGTAACATAAGTAAAAGACCACCAACATTGTACAACCTAGATAAGCCTAGATAAGCAATAAAGACAAGGTCCTAAAACCAAGAAACGAGCATTTTTCTGTTACCGAACCTTGGACAGGTGACGAGCTACCCCAGCTATAAACCCGGACGACCGGGGAAAGTTCGTTACAGCATCGACTTGACTAAATTTGGGAGCAACTGACGATCCAAATCTTCCCAAGCTTCCTTCATGGCCAACTTGAGCTCTAGCACAGTTTTGTACAGGTACAGGTGGGTTTTTGTCCATAGATTTTTCGTGACATGCACCCCCAAAGGTTCTCCACCGGATTCAAATCGGGACTGCATGCAGGCCATTTCATAAGTGGGATGTTGTGCTCTTCAAACCATTTCAATGACTCTTGAGAAACGTAAATGGCAGCGTTATCCAGTTGAAAAATGCTGTCTTCATCCATTTTATCATCCATAAATGAAATGAGAGCACCATCCAACAATTCCGTGTATATTTTTGAATTCATTTTGGGGCGGCACAAAGCAAATATTTGCTTTACCTCTCGATGAAAATGGCGCCCACACCATAACGCTGCCACCACCAAAGTTTCTTTTTGACATACGTATCTTTTTGTTACGCAAATCATGCCAATAACAACTGTAAGAGTCTGGGCCCTCTAAGTTGAATTTCTTTTCGTCGGAAAACACAACATTGCCCCACTCAGTTGACCACTGCATGTGTTTTTGGGCGAAGTCAAGGCGCGCTTTTTTGTGATGCGGTTTCAACAAAGGCTTGCTCTTCGGTTTTTTCCATTTAACAATATCTGAGTTATACGTAAAATGGGTGCAATGTGCCTCGTTGTCACTGCAAGATCTAATTTTTCTTTTATTTGAGTTGAGTTAAAAAAATTTGTGGTGGCTTCCTTTCTAATCTAATTTATTTGGCGAATACTGAGTTTTCGATTGCCTTTCGTGGGTTTTTTTACACCATAATTTTCATCGTTTTTTAAAAAAGAGCGCATAAGTGCTTCTGATCTTCCAATTCTCCACCCAATTTCCCGATTTGAATAACCCTCCTTATGGTACAGGTTGATTTGGACTTTTTCTGTGTCATTGAGGTATTTTCCCTTTGCCATTTTGATAAAATCTTAAAAACATATCGTTAAAAAAATAATTTTACATTTAAATTAAAGAAAACTTACCAATTATCAATTAAATGCAAGCAAATACTTATTTCTTCAAACCACTAATATGTTTTCGACCTCCTTGTTCAGGTGCGTTTAAACGAATATGTACTTGTTTTTAGTAAAATATTTAAACTTCAATGATTTATATATAAGAACAACAACAAAAATAGTTTTTTGCACTCAATACTAATTTCTATTAGTTTAGTAAAGAATATGAGTTGGAATTTATTTTGAGTAATGCATTGATAAAAGAGAGAGAATGTAGCAAAATGAAAATTAAGAGTACGTTTATACGAATATGTGTCACTGTAGTAGTTTCCAGCGTTTACCTATCGTTCCAGCGATACCCTACACCTAAAAATTTTGAAAAAAGTGCCGAAGCTAGGGTGGGGGGGGGGGGCGGGTGTGGCGGTCCACTCTGGGCGTCACAATGTCGGGGAGGCAGTTGTGGAAATCAAGTAGGGACTTATTGCATTCTAGGCATTTTTGGGGCTACAAGTTGATTAACCGTCCCGGGCTCCATGAGACCTGGCTACGCCTCTGTATAAATAGTAGGCGTGGTCATTACCTTTTTCAAAACAAAATAACTAGCTTAGATGTTTTATTATTGTTTGTTTAAATTGTGTTTGTTTTCCGACCGGGTAGGTATATGATGTATTTTGGAACGATTTTTCGTCATCTCGTGTCAAATTTGGTTTGGAGACAAACCGGTTTCGGCGTTGTGCCGACTTCAGTGTCTTTTTTCGTTCTCCAAAAGGCGCTGCAGATGGCACAACGCAACGTATAATGCTACTCTATACCCAGGAATGAAATTGTTGTAATAGCTCAAAAACGAACGCTGATATTACATTTTTATTAAAAAATAGTCGTGGTCGTGGACCGATTTTGCCCATTTTCAATACCAACCTGCACACCACAAGGAACAATGTTTATGCAAAATTTCATCACGATATCTTCACCGGTTCTCCTGTGATCGCGATTTCAACAGACAGACAGACGGACGGACATGGCTAAATCGACTCAGGAGGTCACGCTCATCAACAATATATATACTTTTCTATACCTATCGTCTCTATTTCCATGCGTTACACATTTCGTTACAAAGTGAATATACCCTTACCTTAAGGTGTAGGGTATAATAACCTGACGAGCGGCTTCCTTCCCTAGTATTTTTAATTCTGGTGGGCAAATTATTCCAAAGTCTAATCTCCCACTGTTTAAATATTTAAAAGTAGGCACAATAAAAGATTTTGTGCGATCTGATTGTCCAAATTGCAGTTTTTGGAAGAGATAATTAGGACAGCCTGTGTTAGCAAGTCGGTGCAAAAAGACACAATTACGGTAGTTATAGTAATTATTAATGTCGCAATCAAATAATGCATATCTTAGCTCTCCCAAATTCTCAAACCACTTGACACCATATACTATACATAGCGAGTAAGGTTATTAAGTAATACTTTTAATTTGTGAAGATCGAGTCAAGTTTACAATAAATTAGTTCAGAATACGTGACAATAGGCATAACAAGCTGAAGCACTAATTTACGTCGAGTGGACAGTGGGACAGATGTTGAATATCTTACAATAGAATTCACATGATCAGTGCAAGTCTGCGCAGAGTTAATGTAAATTCCAAAGTTCACCGCTCTAGTGACAAGTTCAAGCCTTTCATTACATAAATAAAGAGGTGGAAGGATCAAAGGTGTATTTAGAAGTTCGTAGACCAATCGGTGATAATTTTTCATCTTTAATCCTACAACTCAAAACATCCAGACAATCGTAGGGTTTAGACATATACAGTTGGATATCATCGACATAGGCATGCATAGAGACATAACGAACAGAAAATACATCATTAACAAACAGGGAGAATAACAAGGGACCTAGAATAGAGCCCGGTGGTACACCAATGCCGGCCCTTTTAAATTCAGAAGCAGTGCCAACTTTCACTCTTTGATAGCGGTCCGACAAGTAACTTTTAGTAAGCTTAGCGACACCTCCGGAGACGGAGAAATAATTCTGCAGCTTGGTGATTAATAAGTTATGGTTCACGCTATCGAAAGTTTTGGAATAATCTAAAAGGCAGAGGAAAGTGACATCTCCTCGATCATAAGCCACTCTTCTGTCATCCGTAACTTTTAGTAAGGCAGTTGAGCAACTGTGTTTCCGACTAAAGCCAGATTGCAACTGGTGAAGAAATATACTGGAGGAGAGATAAAAATTGATTTGTTCTGATATAAGGGATTCACATATTTTCGACAATGATGACGAAATATTTATAGGAAGAAAATCAGAGAGTTCTGAAGGAGAGGGTTTTAGAGGGTTTAGAGAGGTATAGGGCAAACAGGTGCCAATTTCCACTGAGATGGAAATGAAGAAGTAGTGAATACAGAATTATAGATATAAGTAAGTTGAGGCAAGATGTGAGGCAAAATAATTTTTAGAAATTTAATAGAGACACCATCTTCACCAGTTGCAGTTGACTTAATAGAGTTAACATGGTGGTAGACTTCACACTCAGTTACTCCTCTAAGCTGAAAAGAACCCTGCGACCTGGTCGAGTTTTTACTAGATCAAAAGCCCATGTCTCTCAGTTGCCTCCAAAACTGATTTGCAGAACTTGAAGTGTTGAACTTAGAGGTGAAATAATTGTTCTTCGACATTTTAATAGTCAGGACGGCATGATTACGAGCATTTTTGTAATCATTCCAGCCAGTAGCCGTACGATTTCTTTTCCACTTATTGCGCAATTTGCTTTTTAGGCAAGTGGCTTTTTTGACTCGTGTAGTGTACCATGGGCAAAAGGGATTGATAACAATTGATTGTTTTCAGAGGCACAAAATTATTAAATAAAGTATTTACGATGTCTGTAAAGTATTTAGTTTTGTCGTCAGTATCTAGAAGATGCCAGAATTGTGACCAATCTATTGAAGCAGTAGCGGTCAAAGTCCCAAAATTTATAGATACTAAAATACTTTACGAGCAGATAATTTTAGATCAAAAGAACAGAATGGAAGATCATGGTAAGAAATAAAAGATATTTGCAAAAACATAGTCAACAGGGAATGGTCAGAGATAATAAAGCGGTCAAGAAGACTTGGCCACGCGTGGCTGCTCCAGTGACATTGAGCCCTTGATCTCAAATCCGGAAGCCAAAATATTTTCTCCCAAACAAGCGCTATTAGTATGAACCAGAGAACTGCGTGAGTGCCCATTAAATTTAAATTTTTTTTCAATATTTCGTTGATCCTCCTTTGGCCTTCAAAACAGCTTCCACTCTTCTGGACATTGAATCATAGAGATTTTGGACATGGTTCTTGGTTTTTTCGTCGTACCACACTTTCTTTATAATAATTTGTAACTCCTGGATGAATTTTGGAGAAATCTCTTGAATTTTTCGATGCATAATTCCCCACAAATTTTCAATGATATTAAGGTCTGGGCTATTTCCTGGCCAGGACATCGATAATATCCCCAGATTTTCTTTTAATTGTGTTACCTGTGAATGCACAATGACCATTAGAATGCATTTTTAAGTAAAACTTACAGGTTTACTTACAGAGCGAGCTCGGTGGCACGGTGCACTATCGTCTTGAAAAAGTGTGTTTTCAACATGGCAGCTCAGCCCCTCAATTGTTGAACCACGCCCTTTTTGATAACATTTTTATACTTTTCTGCATTCACGGAACCTCCAGCAATAAAATTTGCCTAACTCCATTAAATGTAATGCTTCCCCATACCAAAACATAAGGTGAATGCTTGACTGTTCGAAGAATGCACTCATCTGAATATCGTTCCTTCGATCTCCTTCGAACTGTGGCTTTTCTATCAGGCCGAATCAAATTGAACTTCGATTCATCAGAAAATATGACATTTTTCCAATCAGAAGCTATCCATTTTTTATGCTCCTTGGCCCATTTTAACCGCCTTTTCTTCATAGCCGCTGTTAAACCCGGCTTTTTGGCTAGTCGGCGAGCTGGAAGACCCATATTTGTTAGGCGTCTGGAAACAGTTCTTCTGCTGATTTGCATTCCCAGCTTTTCCTGAAGGTCTCTCCTTAGTTCCCTAGCAGTCTGGAACCGATTTCGAAGGCACATTCGTTTCAACGATCGATCTTCCCGCGGTGTAGTGATTCTTGGTCTCCCACTTCCGGTTTTCCTCTGTATGCTTCCGGTTACTTGAATTTTTTTTAAAAAACGTCGCACTGTGCTTTCGTTACACCCAATTCTTTGAGAAATTTTTCTATTGGAATAGGTTTCTCCACTCAGTGCTACAATACGGCCTTTTTCTTCTTCTTAATACCATATTTAAAACTTCTAAAAAACGACTTCTGATAGATCTGATCTGATTTCTCAAACGTTAATGGACAATTGTTGACAGAGTGTGTCATTTTATAGCATAAATTATATGCATAAACAGGTAAAAAGAAAATTTTTTATCAGTCGAAACCCTTTCCTAACATTTTTTACCTGCAAAGAGAAAAATTTGCGAATTTTCCAGGTGCGGCTTTTTTTTTGGCCACGGCTGTATATTCAAACTGCTTTAATTTTGTACTCCTTTGACTCGGTTTTAATAATAACTAAAATCAAGTTATAGTTTCTTTTATTTTGAGAAAAAATTTTAAAATTTAATTACAAAAAATATTTTTTATTTCTTGAAAAAGAATTTTAATTTTAGTGTTTTGCTTCAAAACGACATGTTTTAATATTATAAAGGAATCCTCATTTTCTTATTAAAAGCAAATGTTAGAAGCTATATTTAATTTTACTTAGTTTTGCCAGTGTAAGATGGCATTGGCGAATGCGCGTCTATATAGATATATTCATACACAAGTAAGATTTCCTTAAAGACTTGAAAATATTCAAAATGAGTTGAGAGTTGAAAAAATATACCCAGTGAGTTGAATGAGTTGAAAAAATATCCCTAATGAGTTGAATGAGTTGAAAAAATATCCCTAATGAGTTCAAAGAGTTGAAAAATATCCCTAAAGGCTTACAAGCCTCTTCTCTCGGGTTCAATTGTCCTCTGGACAACTAATAAAACTCCTTGTTTAAGATTTTTAATTAATCTCCTTTTTTATTTTTAATGTTTTTTATTCACTTGTCGGGTTTTTACTATTTTAATTTGTACACGTATTTTACACTTAACTTTTATGTGCGCGTTACTTAATCGCGCACTAAATACTACGTTTCATTCCTTCTGAACACTATTTTACATTTATTGTACATTTATGGTTGGGTTTTGGTGGCTTGTATGTTTTATGGCTTTTGTGTTCCTAATTTAATGCAAGTGTGATAATAATAAATGTTTGGGGGCTTTTGTGTCCTAGTGTATAATAACACTAGCCTACAAATTAACACTTTTTTTTGTAACGGTCTGTTTGACAACATATTCTAAAGAATTTTGGTCCGCTGATTCCAAAAATGATAAAATAAAAAAAATGAAACGAGCCGTTTTCGAGATAATCGGTTTTTAAATTTTTGGCCACTTTACGTTAAGGTCCATCCACTTGAAGAGCCACTACAACTGACATATGTAACCGATTCGATTAAAATTAAGATTAAATTAAAGGGGAAGGATGCACGCATGTTTTTGCTAACATTGTTTTAAAATCCGAAAGATAGTTTAAAAGCTTTCGCTGAAATCGTAACTTCAAAAGAGGAATTTTTTAAGAAAAAGGGCAAAAAACTGCTATATATCTGTATGTAAAAATATGTTCCCGAAACTTTTTTACCCTTTTTATTTTTTATATCGATAGATTGGACATTTGCGCGAATTTTAAGCCTAATATCAAAAAAATCTGCACAGAAATGGTTTCTTGATGCGCGTTTAAGTAAATTCAGTACTTTTCGCAAAAAATACTAAATTTTGAAAAAAAGATAAATAAATACATTTTAAATTAAAAATGATTTTTATTTGTGCTTCTTCGCTTATATAAGTGGGTTGGTGTTTCCCTAGTCAAACTCCAGCAATAGTCCGCCATCATAGTTGCACCCCAGGATCCTTCATAGCGCTTTTCAATTGCCATCATTTGCTGGTGGAATCTTTCCCCATGCTCGTCGCTTACAGCACCCAAATTTTCCGGGAAGAAGTCTAGATGAGAGTTTAAGAAGTGTATCTTCAAAGACATTCGAGCTCCTCTTAATATAAATTTAGAATATATGAAATTAATTCAGAAAAATAAATACTGGGGTTTACATTCTTACCAATTCGTTTGTATTTATTTAGTAAACTTTTTATAAGGGCTTTGTATCTTTCGTTTCGGTGATTTCCCAGGAAGCCATCAACAACGTCTTTAAATGCCTGCCATGCTGCATTTTCGTCTGGTGTTAGGTGTGATATAAATATTTTATCAGCGAACAACTTGCGTATCTGCGGGCCGACGAAAATGCCTTCTTTTATTTTGGCATCCGACAATCGAGGAAATTTGATCTGCAGGTACTTCAATGCTTTACTACTTTCATCCAAAGCCTTTACAAAGTTTTTCATTAATCCGAGCTTAATATGAAGAGGCGGCAGAATAACATTTTCCTTTCTTACTAATGGTGCAAATTTGATGTTATCGCGGCCTATGATATGCTCATTTCACGCAGGCCAGTGTTTTCGACTGTAATGCTCGTTATGTGCTGACGTAATTACTCGATTGCATAAGAAATTCGGCATTTTGCTTAAAAAATATAAGTTTGAAAAACACAACATGACTCTTCAAAGTAAAACTTCGAGTGATGCAAAAAAGAAAAAACTGCGAAAAAGTAAAAAACCGTAAGGTGGAAGTACCTGCATCTGAACTAATAGCGGTAAAAGGATGCATCGGGAATAGGATCCAGGTAAAGCCGATTTTAATGGGTTTCTAGGAAATGATAATCGCGGAAAGTCCAAAAACATTGTTCACAAACAAATGCAAGTACTCAAGTACAAACTCACATGCATCGGGAATAGGATCCAGGTAAAGCCGATTTTAATGGGTTTCTAGGAAATGATAATCGTTTGACTAGGGAAACACCAACCCTATTGATATTAGGCTTAAAATTCGCGCAAATGTCCAATCTATCGATATAAAAAATAAAAAGGGTAAAAAAGTTTCGGGAACATATTTTTACATACAGATATATAGCAGTTTTTTGCCTTTTTTCTTAAAAAATTCCTCTTTTGAAGTTACGATTTCAGCGAAAGCTTTTAAACTATCTTTCGGATTTTAAAACAATGTTAGCAAAAAATATGCGTGCATCCTTCCTCTTTAATTTAATCTTAATTGTAATCGAATCGGTTACATATGTCAGTTGTAGTGGCTCTTCAAGTGGATGGACCTTAACGTAAAGTGGCCAAAAATTTAAAAACCGATTATCTCGAAAACGGCTCGTTTCATTTTTTTTATTTTATCATTTTTGGAATCAGCGGACCAAAATCCTTTAGAATATGCTGTCAAACAGGCCGTTACAAAATGGCTGTCGGCCAGTGTAATATATATGTATATATATATAGTGTATAATAAAAATAATATTTTTGTTGTTGACGTCGATGTCGATCTTGGCGTTGCTGTTGATGAACATGTTGACGATGGTGTCGACGTTGACGTTGCTGTCGATGAGCATGTTGACGATGGTGTCGACGTTGACGATGCTGTGGATGTACACCCCGTTGTAACAATATCTTCTCCTCGAGTGTTGTGTAGGAATGCTGTTGCTGGGTAGCTGACTTGATTGTAGTCGTGTTGTATTTGAAACGTGTGGCTGCCGAACCGCTTCTAACTTCTCCCTGGTCGTAATTTCGCCTTGGCCAATGATGATGTTACAACTCAAATTCGCAACGCGGCAGCATGTAATCCCCTCGCAGGACTTAAAACTGCCATGGGTGGATATGCTGCTAGGTTGCCATCATGATTCTTGATTTCGCTGGTGAACGGCAACTGAGTTTTAACCACTGTTGATTGGCTACCTTTCTTCATGAGCCTACTCCTCTGGGTATCTTATTGTAGTGGTTGTCGTCTCAAGGTAGTTGACGGTAATGTGTATCTGCCATCAACTAGTAATTCGTAGTAATGTTCAGGTTCAACCTGTTGCTGCTGTTCTACCTCTTTTAAATCTATCAAATCTATTTTTCAAATCTATTTTTGTTTTTGATGGTTGCCATTTTTACTAATTAATGGTTGCTATCGCTAAGAAGATCAGCTGTTCCAGCTAATGTGTGTAATGTGCTGTTCCCGATACCCTTCCCCCTTCGAGTTGGCTGGGCGCTATTTCGTCGCCCCGTTGTGGTGTGTTGTTACCCTCTTAGGTAGCAGTATGAATGCGTGGTTTGTGCTGCTGTAATGGGTGTACATTTGGATGGCTGTCCGGTTCTCTGCATGATCGATGATTCTTATCTGTTTTACATTTAACTTTTCATTTTTAGTTTTTTGTTTTTGCAGTATATTTATAAGATATTTATACTTTGTTTACTATTAAGGATAATTTAAATTATTATTGTGTAGTTGTACTATGTAAATTATAACGTAAATTGTATTTATTTTATATTAATTAGAAATATTTTATCTTTATACTTATCTATATATATAAAAATCTCGTGTCACGGTGTTTGTGTTTCAATTCCTCTTAATCGCCTTGACCGATTTTGATGAAATTTTTTGTGTATGTGTGGTAGGTGTGAGAATTGGTCGTAAAGTATATTTTACGCGGATACGATTTTGATACCGGATACTAGCCCGGAACGGATTTTGGAAAAATCTGTCCCCAAGTCTCCGAAATGGGCGTAGGAAGACTTAAAATGGCCATAGTTTCGAAGTTATGAGGAATAGGAAGTTAAAATTTGACGGGGAGGTTAGCGTTATAATGCAGAGGTTCACTAGGAAAGGATTTTGGAAAAATCTGTCCCCAAGTCTCCGAAATGGGCGTGGCAAGATTTGGAAGCTATGAGGACTAGGAAATTGAAATTTTGCATGGTTATTAGTCGTGCACTGCAAAGGTGCACTAGAATCGCATTGTGGATCGGAAATTACAAAAATTACAATTTTAGAACTACATGGGCTAGGGAGCGTAATTTTTTAGGGCAATAATTTTATTACATAAAAAAAGTGAAGAAAAGAATGCAGTATTTTAGGAATTTTCTATGCTAAAGCATTTAAAAGAGGGAATATGGAAAGGGTGCAAGGGAACGCGGTACACAGAAGGCAGCCCAGCAAAGTCGGGCAGCGGGCAAGCTAGTTTAATATAAATGTTTTTGTTATTCTAGTTGAATAGAATTTGGTAGGCTATTTACTATAAATATTATATTCAAAAGTATTTCAATAAAAAATGGTACAAGTATTTTAAAACGTTATTTTTATGTGTAAGGTTTTATATAAATATATATATTTTTCTTCTATTTTATCTTATAATTATTTGATTTACCATTTAATTTTCATATTATATTTTTTTTTTATTAGCTGTTTTTTTTTTCATGTATACCTTACGTACATTTCTTATTTCCTAAATCTTGTTTTCTTAAGGCATATAGGCATAGGTGCGAATTTGTATGTACATTTATGTAAAGGTAAAATAATGGTTTTACCTTTGTAAAGGTAAAATAATGGTTAGCTAATAATTAAATGTAATATTTAGATTTATTATCATTAGGTTTATTATAATTTAAAGTAATAATTTGGTAGTAATTGAATATAATGTATAAGAAAAATAAAATTCACGACTGATGGTAACCGACGACTGATTTACGATGACAACTGACGACTGATCAACTGGAAATACTGATACCGACTCGAGACTGTCAACGACTGACTAACGCTCTTTTGCCGAAGGCGAATCATGACCTCTTTGTTACATTCGGCCTTCCTGACAATCATCCGACCCGGATGACACAGAACCATCATCTGTTAATTGCCGCCAAGGTTTCATATAATCGCAACTTGCAGATGTAGAATTTGGACCTTCGAACTCCGCTACCTTGATGACTTCATAACGCCCTCCTCGTTTTACTTTGGTTACTTCATACGGGCCTAAATATCCAGTTGCTAGTTTTTTGCCCGCTACGAATTGGGTTCTTTTAATCGCTACCAGGTCACCCGTTTTGTGTTCGACTAAGCCTTTGCACTTTTTGTCGTGCTGCTTCTTATAGTTTTCTTGTGCTCTTAGTATTTGTTGTTTAACATCCTGTCTTAAGTATCGTCGTTCCTCATCAAAACTATTTATCAGTTCTTCTTCTAATGTTTCAAGTAATCTGTCATCGACTTTTGCTCTCATTTTTATACCGAAAAGTATTTCAAATGGTGTTGATTTTGTTGTACTGTGGACGCAGGAGTTGATTATTTTTGTACTCGAGTCGGTATCAGTATTTCCAGTTGATCAGTCGTCAGTTGTCATCGTAAATCAGTCGTCGGTTACCATCAGTCGTGAATTTTATTTTTCTTATACATTATATTCAATTACTACCAAATTATTACTTTAAATTATAATAAACCTAATGATAATAAATCTAAATATTACATTTAATTATTAGCTAACCATTATTTTACCTTTACAAAGGTAAAACCATTATTTTACCTTTACATTTGGTGGCTCAACTGTGCGCTCAATGGTCGCTCAATTAATTCAATTAATTGTGGAAAACAAACTACAAGTGCAGTTACATTTATAGTGTATGTGTGTTTTATGCCTAAACTAATTCTTCAGGCATATTTTTACATGTGCATTTATTAATATAATTGCAAATGCAAAGTTATATTGGCTGTGTATTTAACGGAACAGCTACTTTTCATATACCGTATATTATCAATTAAAATTAATACAAACTAAAAAGTTCAATTCAAAAATAAAAAAATTACTCAAATTTTAACTACAAATTTACTTTATTATGAGTTTCCTTTTCTTATATTTTTACGCTTAAATAAACAAGTTGTTGCTTATTGAAACGCTATTCTGCTTTTCTTTTTATATCTTTGTTGAATTTTCCATTATGAAATTTGATGAATTTCATTCCTTCTTCAAACGTAATGCTATGTTTACACCGACCCCAAATGCACATTTGTAATCACGCATTTGAAAAGTGTTTACACCGCTTTGTTTGCATTTGGTTTGACAGACCATCAGACCATTTTTATGTTTTTTGTTTGCCTGATTTTTTTTTACAAGTGTGTTTTGACAGCTGATTGACATATTTCCCTTCCATTTCCAATGTTTTGTTTTGGGATTTTAATTTATTCCTACCACCGACTGATTCAAAATATTATATTATTTTGCTTCGCATTTCTTTCAAATGCGATCAAATTTATTGAATTTAATTTCAAATCGTATGAAAATTTTTAAAATTTCGTTTCGCATTTGGGAAATAGAGCGCAAATGCGCATTTGGGGTCGGTGTAAACATAACATAAGACTGAAGTTAAATTAAAATTATTAGTAATAAACTTAAAAATGTTAATATCATACTATCCTATAATATATGCTATCAATCCTATTTTATATTAATTTATTGTATCCTACTCCTAATAAGGTGACTATTGTAATTAGCTTAATTTAATTTTCTCCTAAACCTATATTTTATTTTATTTATTTTTATTTTTTTTTAGTTTAAGTGATTCTGATGGATTCCTATGTAATTATCTAGTTAGTCCTATTTTCCTATTTAGTTGCTATTATATAACTTAAGTAAGTTATTGTGGAATGGCTTTTCTTTTCCCTTAATATTTAAAACTGTAGTAATTTGAGTTTTAATCCCTACTACCTTATATGGCCCTATCCATATTGGAGAAAACTTATTTTTCCTAGTTTGATTCTGAATTACTACACTATCTCCTACTTTAAATTCTACTAAATTTAATTTATTGTCATACTGATTTTTGGCTACTTTTTAGCCATTTCTTAATTTTTCTCACTATTTCGTGAGCTCTCTGTATCTGGAATTTTAAAACTTTATTCGGGTCTTCGGCTTTATAGACCGGACTACACTTTCTTTTCAAGTTACTCGGCATCTCTATATCAAATTCGAATAAAGTGCGGAAAGGTGTTTGCTTAGTCGTAATGTGGGGTGTGTAGTTGTGAACATGCATAGCTGCAGTTAGCCATTGATCCCAATTCGACCGGCTTCTTTAGCAAAACTACGCAAATATTCCGCTAAAGGTCTGTGGCTTCTCTCTAATGAGCCATTAGCTTGCGGATGGTATGGGGTTATATGTAATTTTTTAATACCTAATCAGCTTTGCTGGACGCTGTATCATTTAATACGCTATCACTACTGGTATGATGATACCAGCGATGGCTAAACACTGTGGTATCACATTTCGTTTCAAAAGCCGTAAACATGTTATGTCAATGTATGTGTCAAATTTACTGAATATCAAAATGTTGGACGTAGTTGCCATTTTTATTATATTATGATTATCTGCTTCAATTTGGTTTTCTTGTTCAGTGGAAATTGTGTTGTGAAATTTTTTTAAAATAGTTAATTTATTTAAAAATATTAATAATGGAGGAATCACAAATGGCTTGTGTTGCGGCGATGGCAACAGCTGCTGCATGCTATGTCGTAGCCGATGAAAATTCGCAAAGGAATCGATCGTGTTGGGTAAAGAAGTGGAGGAAGAATCGCAGTGTTCGTGGAAACACTCAAGATTTGGTAACAACTCTAGGGCCCGGCACATACGATTATAGCTGCTATTTAAGGATGGACGAAATATGTCTATTTAAATATGTATATTTTTTTACTTAAAACGTTTGCATTTTCGGCCTAAATCGGGCGCTTCTCGACCTAACCAATGTTGTTGTTTCTGGCGCTGACCTTAACAACAATAATTTGTATTGCTCTCGTCTAGTTCTGGAATTAGAAACATATATCTTTTAAACTTTACAAGATACCACTATGATATGAAAAATATAATTTTCGATTTTTAGTACTTGTTTTCCATTAATTAATGTTTTCCTAATTGTAATGCACGCCAGAAACAACAACTGCATTGGTTACTTCGAGAAGCACCTAATCTTTTCCCCCTTTTTTTTAATTGTTTTTGAACTTTTCGTGACTTGATATTAAAATAAGGCAAATGGGACAAATAAACGAAATTTCTCCGAAAAAGAGAATTTTTTCAACTTCATTTGCAACCGAATTCGAATTCATTATGGCCGACCCTTTGCTTGTGTTGACAACTGCTTACTTGCGTGCGTAGTGATACCGAGAGAAGCAGGGTCTATTTTGGTATCAAAAATTCTCTACACTTCCAGAGTGTAGACTTTTCCCTTTCTTCCCCATCTCTCACTCCAGCGAACTGAGTGATACCGCATCAAATGATACGGCGTCTAGCCAAGCTGTATTGGATAAAAAACATTGACTACTACAAAAATTTTTGAAATTGTTTGAAAGAAAAGCCAACTCAATAATGATACTCGATGCCGTAGCTTGTAATAATATTAGAGAACACTTTTGTATTGGCAGACACAAATCTATTAATTGTTTTTACTCATACCAACCATAAAAGCATATGAAAGGTTGATCTGTTGATCAGGTTGATCGGTTGATCAAGTTGATCGGTTGATCTGTTGATCAGATTCAACCGTGTATGTATCTATGTGTTAGGTGTGTAGATCTTAGAGCATGGCTCAAGGAAAATATTCCACCTATAAAAATCACAAATATCAAAATGTTAGCATCTAACCAGCATTTAAGTTTGAAAAATTAATAACATCATTGTGATGACAATAAAGCGAGTTTTATGAGTTAGTCAACGGTAATATGTCCCTGAATAATGGCTTTATAATGTTGTTGGATTTGAAAACCCTTAGGTCTCGTTACGTGTTCGTTTCTCTAAAAATTATGTTTGTGAGTTCTAGTATTTATGTAAAATATGTTTGTAAGATCCTCTGCTTTGTTATAATTTGATGCTTTGAATAATAATTAGAGCAATCCACGTGTAAAGTTCGAACTATTATCGGATATTATTATTTTATTACGTAATGTGACAGCGCTACTTCCGATTAGTAATTGAAAACCGATCCTTTGTATGATCCACATGTGGTATCCTCTCATTCCGTTGTTCTAATTCGGAATAGAGGAGTGATTCAGTACATTTCTTATCATCTCTTGTAGTATAGAGTTCAGAGGATAATTTTGTATGGATTAATTTGTTCACTACTGCATCTTCATTTGAGCGAAAAAGTTACCGTCATCGTCATTGCTATTCATAAGAGTTCGTTTGAAAATCGACTTTTCTGCCTTTAGCTGGAATATTTGTTTTTACTTTTAGTGATATCTTTCTATTTTTAATGTTATGCTTTTCCATATTATAATTTGTATTAGAGTGTTTAAATAGTTCTTTTAGAAGTTTTATGATGGGGCTAAATGTCTTTTCTAATTGATTCTCCAAATCTGCTGTTTCTAATTTTATATTCCTAATTTCTCTTTTAATATGTGTCTAGTTTTTTCATGCTTGCTTGTCACATATATTCTCTCTCTATATATACTCTCTAATATTATTTTGCTTCTCACAAGCTACGGCATCGAGTATCATTATTGAGTTGGCTTTTCTTTCAAACAATTTCAAAAATTTTTGTAGGAGCCAATGTTTTTTATCCAATATAATAGCTACTTCAAGTATTCGTAATTTCATTAATATAATGACTTTGGCTACATTAATAAACTTTACTTAATTTTGGACTATCTAAACTCAGTCTTTCCATTATTAGAAGGTTCAACAATTGAGCTCTCTTATAGAATTCGGTGTCTTGTACATGCTATTAGTTAATTAATTTCATTATATTTATTTATCCATATAGTATGTTTATTTTTTTATATTTATATTTATTTTATTTTAGATTTATATATTATATTTATTTTGTGAATTGATTAGTCTGATCTTCCATGCTTTTATTTTGTTTTAAGTGGTTTGTTGTATTCCGATATCCCTATTTATTTGTTTGCATCAGGCATATATTCATATTCCAGTTACATATTTTGTTATTGAAGTTAAAGTAAGTATTTCAATTTAATTTTGTAGTCAGTATTAATTCTAGCCACGTTATTGTAATAACTTTCTTTGTTTTATTGATAGGAAGTGGATATGAATTTGCAGTGCATGTATTGTATGGATATTATGGAGATTCTGATGCTAAAAATAATATTTGTGTTATTGTATTGGGCGTGTAGGTCCATAATTTCGTATGTGCTTTCTTAAGAAACAAAATTTGTGGATTGTTTAAGTATGAATACTATGTATTTCTTGCCACTATTAGGAGTTGGTATAATTTTGAATGATTGTCTCGCTAATAGTTTGTTGAGTTATATTACTAGTGTGTCGATGTTTAAGTAAATTTGGTTTATGTATTGTAGATGTTTCTATGAGTTTTCTATCCATTTTTTGTTCATTTATTTTTTGAATTGATTAGAGTCTGGTCTCCTTAAGCTCAAAGCCCCTTGTTTGTTGGTTTCTAATGATTGTTTCTATTATCATTGTCGAACCTTTATCTGGCGACTGATTATAGTAGGATCTTTATCTATAGGATGTTTATATCTATTTGCATTATATTTCCATGTTAATGTCTATTTCAGGTATCCGTCTTATTAATTTGTAGTGCGGTTTTGAGTTAATTGTCTATGGCCTTTAATGATTTGAAATTTATGTTCTAAAAATAATGGTATGTAAAATTTTATTGTGCCCATGATATTCATTGAGTTTATCCTTGTTCGTCTGTCTGTTGGAATCATGATCGCATTAGAACTCATTTAGCTATTGGGATGAAATTTAACAGAAATGAAGGAGTTAACTATTTCTGTGTATGTATAAATTAATATGTTTCTTCTATTGTTTCTTAATAATTATAGGTTAGACATCATAAGTTGTACGGTATTTAAGGGTGTAGGGTATTTAGGGTCGAATATATAAATATCGTTTCGACATAAAAATGTTGTAGTCAAGCTTCAATCAAGCAGCTATTTTGTTGGTTCAATAGCATTCTTTACAAGAGAAATAATTTAAGGTACATAAATCCCTAGCATTTAATATTGAAATAAGAAGTTGTTACCATTTAGACTAAACATTGTTCATAGTATAAATATGAGGCTTTCTTAGACAAACATATGTTTTAAGTGAAATTTTGTTATGACTATTTTGATGGTATACGCAGAAGAAACGAAAAAGAATTAGCACCAAGAATAATAGTAATAAAAAAAAACAAGAAAAAATAAAAAGAAGAAGAAAAAGAAAATAAGACTAAGAATGGCATCCTAGCTTTATCAACTAGAGCCTCTTATGTCTAGACTTCAATGATAACAGGCTTTATTTCCTAAAATTTAATAATTTAGACAAAATGTATTTACAAACTTATTCCTTAAATTACAAACAACAACAATATCTCTTTTCTCAAACACATATTTACAAACCCGAAAGAAATATTATTGAAAACACTGAAATTAAAAAAAAAAAATATTACAAGAATAAATTAAAGAAAAAAAAACCATTTCATAATATATTCATGAAACCATATCATCCATGATCAACTAGATGACCTATAACCATGTTTAAAATTTACTCATAATATTTTCTATATGTCTGTCCTCAGTATAAACAAAAAATAAAAGCCGATAAAAAAAAATCACACGCACATCAAATGCTTAACGGAACCTATACAACGCATAAAAAAGAAGAAGAAGAACAGCATCCTAAGTTTGCCTGTTTAAACCACGCAGATCACCACTTAAATATCAACAGCACGCATCGCTATTCCTAAAAATAAAATACAACAAAAATACAGCAAGAGTAAATCGTCTACTACTATAACAGCATAAACCAAACTCCTAAAAGAAGAACAAAGCAAAACTCCTACAAAACCGCTTCATCAGTCTATTGCTAGATTAGTCTTAAAAATGTCAACAACAACATGATACGTGCATATTAACTTATTCTACTTGTATGTTTAAATTCTACTTATACTTGTATTAGAGATCTGAAAATTACTGCGGCATCTACACTATCCGCCTGTCCTTTACCTCTGTCAGTCTGTCCGTCTTTTCTTTCAAATTTAGAGTTAGATGTGATAAGTTGAAGAGTGCTTAACTGTTTCGGTGAGGTCGAATATATAAATATCGTTTTGGCTATTTGCTTATTCATTATATGACTATTTTATGATTTGGCTACACGCGGAAAATAAAAGAAAAAGCGGAAAGAACTTTTAAAAGTAATTTTTAGAAACGCAAAAGAAACACAAAACAAATTCGACATAAAACTTGCAAAACACGAACAATTTTACACTAGAGGATAGCCTTTTTGCTTTCTGCGTCGTTTAATAATTTTTTTCCTGGAAATTGCTGATTCATTATAAAACGCATACACGATAAAATCTGCAAATCATGTGAAAATAACAACAACAAACGTTTTTAGTGTTCACTCGATCTTGTGTTATGCTAAACATTTTAATTTTAATTTTGTTTATCCATTATAAGGTTGTAAATTAAACCAACAATTTTTATATAAAAAGATATAAATATATGTACATGTTACACAATATTAAAGATTTTCAACGAAGTCAGCATCTATGGGTTTTAACCAAAAATAATAGAATACAAGATTACCCAGAACAGCTTTCAAAAATGTTTTCTTCTAATCTAAAAAATCTACGTCACAATAGCAAGCCAATATAGCTGAACTGTCAAATTTGTATACATTGTGCATACAAAATTGTAAACATTGTCGTAAAATTTTATATTTTACATTAATTTCTCGGTTTTAGAAAAAATAACGATATACTAAAGAAATATATTATCTGAAAACTCAACCCCCGACATATTATGTCCAACAATATCAGAATGGATTACTTTGGCCAGGATAAAATGAATACGACAGAAGCCAAAGTTCCACTTTGAAGCAATTAGTGCATAATTCATTAATAATTGAATAATAATAGCATAATAATTTGGCTTCGGATACTGTTGTCCAGAGCGTGCATTAAAATCTGCCCGCGCAGTTACTCCACTTACAAAACTTTTTTCCTATCATTCTTGGATGGCGATGGTGGTGGCTTGTAACTTATTAACATTAGTTTTTTATTTTGCAATTAATGAATAAATACATATTTTGTAAATGTGGTCATAAAAGTAAATTTTATTAAATTAAACATTATTAAATAAAACTTAGAATTTACATTTTATATTGAAATTCAAAACTTTCAAAGCAATTTCACTTATGCACTTTTTGTGTGAATTCAGGAGACAGGAGTTTTCTTTCCGTAATGTTTTCCTATTAAAAGAAATACATAATTGTTCGTTGTTATTAAGTCAAATTTTATCTAATTCAACTTACATCTCCTTTCGCAAACTCTCAATTTTCTCAACGTTAGAATTAGAGCGTTTGTTTTTTCTTCTACTTGTTCCGATTGCCTCTCGGCATTATTCTCTGTTTACGATATTCTCGGCAAAGTATATATGTAAATGTTTTGCACATAGTGTTTGTCTTTTTACATTACATGTTTGGCTTTTACTTTATCTTCCTGGAATTCGAAGTTTACAATTTTCTTGTTCTCCCGTTTCTGTATCCTTTTCTCACGTTCTGCAGCCAACACTGGATTCCCAGCAATTGGAGCATATATGGACGGAAGGCATCCCGCTTCAGAATCCTCTGCTTGGCAAATCCTAATAATTTAAAGCTTTTTAATGAATAATATTAGAAAAACTCCTTTTCTTACCCATTTCAAAGTGCATATTATTTTCGATATCGATAACTGTGAAATATTTCATGCAAATAAATGAAGTCTTGGTATTAAAACTTTTTTCTTGTCTGCAAAATCTAATCCAAAACATTGAAAAAAAACTGCACGGCTAGGAAAAAAACTGCACACCTAGCCGCATTCTGATTTCAATTTCCACAGTTTTTCACTCTTCATTACTATATATCAAAGGCTTTTTCTATGGCTCTCACAAAAATGTTTGCTATTGTGACGTCACACATGGTTATAAGCCGGTTGTCAAATTTTTTGACATCGAATAACGGACCTGCGCAATGCGTAATCTTGTATTCTATTATTTTTACACTCTACATAAACCGGCAATACCACAATTTAATCCCAGAAATTTCATTTATTTAATGACAGTTCTTAGTAACTAGTTATGTATTTATATTTAGTTCCTTATTTTAACAAAAAAATACATTAATATTTGTTCTACAGTATATTTTTCATGTGATTGAAGAGAATTTACACGATATTTTCACTGCAAATTTCTATTATGGTTCCAGGATATTTCCACAGGTGGTTCACCTAAAAAAGACAAGAAGAAAAAAAAGGGCCTTCGGACACCATCGTTCTTAAAAAAGAAGAAAGAGAAGAAGAAGACGGAAGCTTAATCTAGTGGCCTCTGAAAGCGGAAACATTAAAGAAAAATGAAGCTCAAGTCGTTAGAATTCGTATTGAAAAAGATACAACTTAATGTTATCCAAAATTAGAGTATATGTATATGCTATGTTTCTATGTGTAATGACGATTTTAGAGAACTTACGATAAGAGAAACCTGCATGGAAGATCCATATACATAATCAATACTAAAGTTATGCTCTTCTGCAAACTACAATTTTACGAGCACATTATACATATATTAAAATGGAAGCAGATGTGGTTTATAATTTCCAATTACAAAAATGTATTGTAATGTTTACAAGTGGTAAAAAATAACTAGTGATTTACCTAATTTCAGTAATAATTTAACACAATGGGTTAAACAATACGGTGGCAAACACATAAAATACTCTGAATAATACTAAAATATTATTTAAAATTATTTATTATATTTTACGAAAGTGTTGAAAATCATTAAATCTGTAAATTTAGAGCTATTATTCGTAGAAGTCCCATTCCCAATGCGTTTCTCAGTTATAAATTTATGTTTCTTCTATCGATTTCAATCGGATAGTTTTTTTTCTATCTATATCGATTTTAAGTCGGATTTTTACGTGTTGAAACGTTTAAACGTGTTTACATTTATATCTCTCAAATTTAATTTTTTCTTGTCTGGGCTTAATCGGCACGCCCTAGTCTTCAGCTCTCTCTTATGGGAATCACTCTGTTATTTATCCAAACCACAAACATAATACCTAATAGAGAGCTGCACAAGATGTCTTGAATTGCTAAAGGCACCATGCCACAGTATTGCATTGCACTGTCGTGCACTGTCGTGTACAAATGAACGATTTGACACGAACACTTCAAGGCAACTACCCGAACAAGCCGTGACTGCCTTGCCGTCTACCTGCTTCGAACAAGACATTGTGTTGCTTTGCTTTTCTGTGAAGGCAATATAGCTTGAATTGTAAGCAGAAAAGGCAATAGTGCCTTGAGGAAGGCAACAAGACATTGAAAATAACAATACTGCTATGATGTCGGCAACGATGCGCAATGATATGAACGGCACATTCTTTTGCATGAGTCTTCGTTTGAGTTTAGCGCCATTCGTTGCCATGCGTTATCAATTGTCATGGCAATTGTCATGCATTGCCTTTTCGTTCAAAAAACCAACGAATGGCAATGAATACTATTGCTTTTGTTGTGCTTTGTTATCAGCACGCTTTCGGCAGTCAATGTCTTGATTCAAAAGCAAAATAAGCAAGCAGTGCAAGTCTTGACATTTTTGTTGTGTCTAGATGTGCGTTGCAAGACATCTTGTGCAGCTCTCTAATACCTAAATGTATTTTGCTTTTTCAAACGCGTGTGTACGTATGTATTATATTTTATTTAACAACACTAGTTTACGCATTTTAGACAATTGATTGCTGCAACATTAGAAATAAAGTTCTCTAAAAGGAAATTGCCTGTAAATTGCATTTGAAATTTAGTCCTATAGACCAGTTTGTAGAAAATTACGAATATTTTTTTGCATAGAGGGCAACAACCAACCGCAAAGTTTCGATTTTAACGATAAGGAGAGGACATGCAGGCTTAGTCGTAATAAGAACGAAGTCACATGGGTGGGGTCAATTTCTCCCATTTACGCGGAATAGAGCATTTTATAAAACTAAATTCGACTAAAAATTGGAACACAAACCTTAAAAATAGAGGTTATACGTGAATAATTTCTGCTTACTGTATCTGACAGCGAAATATCCGAAAATTTTGAAAAAATTGTTGGTCGGAATTCTTTTTTTAAATTACGTTGTAATTAGCCAGGCCGAAGTTAACACTCTGGTTTTTCATTTCATTTCTACATTAATTCAAATGTTCCTACTACAATGTTTTTAGCTTTGCCACAAATACAAAATATTGCGCTGAATTTTTAAACATACTGCCTTGTTCTGCATTGCAATCGAAATTGAATTCCGATCCGTTTCTGTCGAGGTGTTCTGCAATCTGATCGAATTTCACATGTTCGAAAGGCATACAATTCCGATTCGAACATACATACATATATTCTAATCCAGCTGTTGAAGAGAACAAATGTATTACCAATGAGTAATCTTTCTTTCGTGTTGAATAAACAATTAAAAAATTACAACAGAACCGATTGTGTTGTGCGTGTTTTATTTAATGGTAAGTTTTCAACATTCCTTTGCATTTGTTTTTTGGATAATTATTTAGTTAAGAGCATTTAAAAAATACTAAGGTGAAAATGAGTGGTATAATTTTAAGTGCACTAATTTTTGACTTCAGAGGGTTAATGGAGAGCGAGTCGGTCGCTAGATTCCGAGAGACCACAGAAACTCCATGGAAATCGCAGACTCAGCGAAAATAAAATTATGCTCAAATGCGATTCCGTGTGAGTCCACTTCTACACGTTCTTTTTAAGTAAATGTTAATGCGAGCTGTATCCAATTTGCGAGCTGTATTACTCCAAATAATAGTCGAAATCTAAAGTTTAAATTCTACTTATTATCTGATTAATGTATCAAAGCAAATCGGGCCAAAAAAGGGCATGAGATTCGCTCACTAAATTTAACAATATATGTATCTTACGAGTGAATGAGTTTTGGCCTGGTCGAGGTTAACACTCTTTATGGTTTATTTAAAATATTTCCATTATAAAAATGATACACCATTTTGCAAAAGACATGAATTATATCGTTTGGAGTTATAGCATCTTTATAAATTAATTAATTAATAATATGTAGCAGAAAGTGCTATAAGTCGCTCACACCTTTCTTTATTAAAATAATCAAACAAAAGAATTCTACGTAATTATTTAAAATCAAATTATGCAAAAAAAAGTGTTAAAAGCAGAGAATGAAAATAACTGTCATGACACTGACCTTGAGCGAAAAGGTCAACTTTGAATTATTGTATTATATTTATTGCAAATCGATTATTAAATTTTCATATTTCTAAACGCTGAAAAATTTGAATATATTATATGCGTGATTAGAAAAACATCATGGTGGAATGGGCATTTAGCAAACCTTAGAAAAAAAGTTAGGAAGCTATTTAATAGGGCCAAACGAAACACCGGCTGGCCTAATTACTCGGCAGCCCTAACTGAATACAATAAGGAAATCAGAAAAGCCAAGAAGGAATCGTTCAGACAGTACTGTGACAAAATCGTGGATGTCCAGTCGGGATGCCGTCTGATAAAGATTCTGGCTAATGATAAAGCCACCCCGATTGGCACACTGTCCAGAAATGGTGGCGGCTTCATTCTCGACAAGAGAGAGAGCCTGGAAACTCTGCTTAGCACACATTTCCCGAATTCAGTCATTCTGAAACAGCCCAATCACTATCCTGGAGGGAAGATTAAACAACCCTCCAGGGAGGATTGGAGAGTAGGGAATCGAATCTGCAGCAGACACGCAGTGAGGTGGGCCATCTCTTCCTTCAAGCCGTTTAAGTCGCCTGGGGAAGACGGCATCTTCCCAGCATTGCTACAATATGGAGCCGAGACTTTGGCACCAATATTACACAAAATCTATAGCTCTAGTCTTGCTTATGGCCACATCCCATTAGCTTGGAGAACAGTATTAGTTAGGTACTTACGCAAACCAGGCAGGAATGACGGCCACAACGCGAAATCTTTCCGCCCAATAAGCCTAATATCCTTTGTTTTAAAAGGACTAGAAAAACTAATTGATAAGTTTATCAGAATTGATATACTTCGATTCTAGTCCCTATCTAATGAGCAATATACTTATGCCAAAGGGAAGTCTACGGAGACGGCGCTAAATGAGGTGGTGACGAAAATTGAAGGAGCAATATCATCCAAGGAAATCTGTGTGGTTGCTTCTCATCTTTATGGAGAAACAACCTCATCTTTATGGAGAAAGAATTCCATTCTCCAAGAGTGCGAAATACCTAGGAGTGATCCTTGACAGCAAACTATAATGGAATCCCCATATGGATCGCATAATAAACAAGGCTACCCAGGCTTTGTGGATTTGTAGGAGGATATGCGGAATGAATTGGGGGATCAAACCCAAATCAATTCTAACGCTTTACCATTTGATAGTGAGACCGGTGGTGACGTATGCGGTGACACTAGTATGGTGCAAGAAAACAAAACAAATGTCCACAATACGAAGGTTGGAAAGAGTGCAAAGATTGGTAGTCGTCTGCATGACGGGTTGCATTCGATCCAAACCAACGGCCAGCTTAAACGTCATACTTGATGCGGCCCCGGTACATATACACATACAGATGGCTGCAAGGATGAGCCTGCATCGTCTGCATCACTACGGACTGTTAAACGGAATCCTTAGAACTCTGGAACAGACTGAAGAGTTTGGAATTCCCTTAGGTGAAACTCTACCAGTATATCGCTTCCAGAAAAACGTGTTAGCTGTAATCCCAGTCAGATCAACCTGGGAAACAGACAGTCATCAGGTATCATCGTATGACTATGTGTGGTACACAGATGGCTCAAAGACAGACGAGGGCACAGGATCCGGTGTCTTTGACGCTTCGAGCAAGACGGGCCACACTGTGAGTCTGTCCAAGCTAACGTCTGTCTTTCAAGCTGAAATCCTGGCTATTAACGAGTGTGTTCGGTTTATGACGCAAACACATACGAAAGAAAAAAATAGTAATTTACACAGATAGCCAGGCTGCACTAAAAGCTCTGGACTCCTATGTGATAACATCAAAGCTGGTACTGGAAACGGTGACTATCCATTCCGAACTAGCTAAGAGGAACCGGGTAACCTTACATTGGATACCGGCGCACAGGGGTTTTGACGGAAATGAAGAGGCTGACAGACTGGCAAAGTCTGGGTCGGCTGAGGCCTTTAGTGGACCAGAACCTTAATTCGGAATAAGCAAATCCCTATTTAAACAAATAATGCAAAAATGGGCACTAGCGGAGGCAAACAAACACTGGGCCCAAACCATAGGACAGAGATGCACAAAACTGTTCCTTCCACAATACTCTCTACCAGGCTCTAAATCCCTCTTGAATATGGACAAGAAGTGTATAAAGACCTTGGTAGGATTCATCACGGGACACTGCAACTTGAGACATCATCTGTATAAAATGATGTTGTCGAGTGAGACTCAGTGCAGATCCTGCATGGAGTCTATTGAGTCGTCCCTGCACTTAGTCTCTGAGTGTCCGGCTTTTCATAGTACTACACATAGTACTCACATGTACTTCGGAAATTTCCATTTAGATTTCAGAAAATTCCATTTATATTTCAGAATCTCCATTTGCACTTCAGAAAATTCCATTTATACTTCAGAATCTCCATTTGCGCTTCAGAAAATTCCATTTATATTTCAGAATTTTCATTTGCACTTCAGAAAATTTCATTTATACTTTAGAAAATTCCATTTGCACTTCAGAAAATTTAATTTGTACTTCAGAAAATTCCATTTGCACTTCAGAAAATTCCATTTGCACTTCAGAAGATTAATTTTGAACTTCAGAAAATTCCATTTGCACTTCAGAAAATTTTTAATACGTAGAAAGTATTTTATTCAGAATGAAAAATGGCTATCTGACGATAAGAAATATTTTGTAAGTTTACAGATTTGAGCCAAATAATAAGATATCTCAGTTAATACGAAAGTAACTACACCTTCATTATTTATTTATTATGTAGTATATACATATATTAAGATTAGTATATGTAAAGGTAAATAATAATTATAAATCCAAGAAAATATCTTCAAGTTCCAACATTCATCTCTTCCAAGCCGAGTACACTCGTATTGAAGATAAGTGCATGCTGCACCGCCCTTCCACAATCACCCTGTGTTACCGTCTCCTTAGCTCTATCTATAGCATCTTCCAAATATTGAAGTCTTTGCTCAACTACGCCTGGACCACTGCACAGAGGAAGACCAATAATGGATTTAATGGAAATGGAAGAACTGTCCAACCACAACGCAACGACGTCGCAATCGATTGCGAAGTTCCTATAGAAAAATGGAATGGAACACGTCGTTGAGCTCTCTCAAGTCGTCGTTAAATTTTCTAATTTTCTGACAACTTCTTCCAATTTTCTCATTTTTTGAAGAACAGTAATACCAAAGACAATATAATACAAAGATGTCTCACTCGGTACGTTGAAAAATATCAAAAAAATTTTGTTCTGATTTGATAGCTTTTGTGCTTTTGAGAAAGAGCTTTCAATTTTGTTGAGATGCGACGCACATTCTCTCTCGCCTTTTGCATGGGTTCATAAATATATAATTCGTGCTCAAAACACAGTGAACACAAGCGGCGCGAGAAAGAAGCGAATGTTTGTTTTTGTAAAATAGATTTTTAGAGTTTATACGAATGTGCAAGAATACCGCTCGCCCGACAACAACAAGTATATGAATGATTGATGTTTTAGTTTCTTTTTGTGACTTGATTGATTTTTACTTTGGCTACTATTTTTGATACTGATTTTGGTTTTTTATTTGGATAGTTTGGCAATTTATTATTTATATTATAATCGGTATTTGTAATTAATAATAATTAATTAATAATATATTATACAACAATGTATACATTGTACAAAACAAAGTCCAAATGCGCATCGGTTTGAGGAAAATAATGAATGTTGTTCTCACAGATTTAGTGTTTTAGATCGTTTGATAACCATATTACACCGTAAGCATCGTTCTTGGTCATATTTTAAAAACAAACAATCAAAAAAATCCAAACTTCAAATACTGAATCATAAATAAATGTCATTTAATATTTGAAGATTTAATTTTTTATTGTTGTTTCTACTGATATAGGGCCTCTAAAAGTTTGTTATGCCACCACCCTTTGTTGTTATAATTAAAATAAGATGTTCTACATTCTGATGGCAACTGCTTTGATTCTTTAGACTCATTTGTAGCAAACGCGCTCTCTTTTGTACTCACTTTCTTGCAAGTTGCAGCTTTTACTCTCACAACTTGATCTCTCGCTCTCACAATATGTTAATTTTACTCTCTCAATGAATGAATGAATCATGGATGGAATTTTCCGAAAATCCCAATTGAATTTTAGCTGCTCGGTTGTTTTGTATAGGAGTGAGACATCTTTGTATTATATGGTCTTTGGTAATACCCTACTTTTCGATTAAATTCTTCAAATTCCCCAAAAAATGTAAATAAATTTGACAAATGAATTGTCAAACAAGGAAATTATTCAAATTATTTTTATTTAAAACAAAATGTAAATAATTTATGACGACCGATGTCACTCATTCGAAGATTTGGCATAGATGCAGAATAGCTGCCAAGCTCAGATTTTGTTCATCTTTTTTTTACCGTTAGATAGGGCCATCAGGAACGGAAGTGGCTGGTTTGTATCGGGGGCTGGTCAGCCATCTTGGATTTATGACCGTTTGAAGGACAAATTAATGGTTTAATGAAAGTCATTTATCTCATAAACTAAGAGAGCTAGCGGAACTAGCGACTGTTTTTTGTACTGTACTTTTCTCTAAACAAACAAGTGTAAACACAGAAAAAACATTTGAAATTAAAAAATTCTGCGACGCTCTAACTTAACAAAAAAATTTGACGCGATTTTTCATCAAGGCAGAATTGTAATTGAAATTTTGAAAGGTAAAGCTAAAGTAATGTAATACAATAGTAAGTATAACATATTATATACCATTTTAAAAGTAAAAGAACAAGCTTTCCATAACTGTAATTTGGTTTATACCTTAATAATGTCCGTTTGGAAGAAAAAAATTGTTGTTTCAAGGTCAACTTGTCACATTTTTCTAAAAATCAATATAACTCCTTCACAGCCATGTTTGGATAAAAATGTGTATTACATAAATGAAAGGTATTAAAAATACCTTTCCAACAGTACTTCGTTTGTTCCGTTAGCTTACTTAGTTTATGAAATAAGTGCCTTTTATTAGTACCGTTTATTTGACCTTCAAACGGTCATAAATCCAAGATGGCTGACCAGCCCCCGAAAAAACATGGCCACTTCCGGTTATAACGGTCTCAAATAACGGTAAAAAAAAGAAAAAAAATCTGAGCTTGGCAGCTGATCTGCATTTGTTCCGAAGATTTCGAGAGAGAAATCGTTATCGTTTGCGACGTCGCATCGTTGCGTTGTGATTGGACAGTAAAGCGAAGCCAGAGCCAGACGACCCAAAAACAAACAATATGCCATAACCTCAATTTCTACTCCTACCAATAATCGTATATCGTACCAGAAGAATTACAACCTTTAAATCTACACAAAGAACTTCTAAAATGTAAAATTGTGAATGAGACGAGAACATCTTTAAAAAAGAGACATGAAAATAGGGAAGTTTGGATAACCTTAACAAATGAATTAAAGGAAACCTATATTGATGAAGGTAATATTCAATTTGAGGAATTTTTGCTAGAGAAAGTTGCAAATGTTCTCCAATGGCTAGATAATTTTGAAAGGGAATGTACCAGACTAGAAGTGTTTACAGATATGGATAAAAGTTAAATTTTAAAATTACTGATGGAAGAGTCTGCCATGAATTGGTATAATTCTATGATAATTAAAAACTCAATAAATTCTGAATGGATTATCTGGAGAAAGAGTTTGTGTGAAACATTTTCAAATAAAGGATGGTCACCAGTCAGATACGCATTTAATTACAGATATAAACAGGGATCAATACTAGAATATGCTTTGAAGAAGGAAAGACTATTGTTAGAAATAAATAAATCTACAGATACACAAACACTTATTAACCTCATTACCACAGGATTACCAAATTTTATAACAGACAAAGATAGAGAAAAATTAGTCACAACAAATTATCTATTTAACAACATAAGGGGTCTTAAACATTTGATAAAAAGAACAAACTCAAAAGAAAAATATAACAACAATACAACTTTTAAAAACAACTACAAAGACAATAAATCACCATGCAGAATATGTAAAAATCAAGGCAAAGATATAAGAATTCACCCTGAAACTGCATGCTGGTTTAAAAACAAACAAGAAGATCAACAAAAAATACTCAGGAAGAAATAAATAATAATTTAATTGAAGCAGAATTTGAGAACATAGATCCAAAAAACTAATTATACCACCATTAATTAAAATACCAGTAACAGATACAAAGAATTTATAATCCTGGTGCAAACTTTTCAATAATCAATTCAAGACTTAGACCAAAAAAAAAATAGACCAAATAATTATAATAGTAAAGTGAAGACAATTAATAGTGGGAGAAAAACTCTAGGTATAGTATTATTAAACATAAAAATATTAAATATCGAAGAAAAAATGAAAGTATTCGAAATAGAAGGAAAAAATTTTGATCATGAATTTTTAATCGGATTAGACTGCGTAAAAAAATTCCGTTTAATACAGAATGAAGAATTAGAAATTAGTCAGAAAATGAAGCCACAAAATTATGTTGCCTCAAAAGGTGACACAAAAATTCCTGATTGTACAAGTAAAAGGCTTCGAAGCAATAATGAAATCGAAAATAAGAAAATTAAAGATATCTTAAGGGAACAAAACACAAACAAAAAAATTGAAATAAATTTCGGCTTAAATTACTGTCTTCCTGAAAAGGCCCAGCGAATTGTTGTTGTTGTTGTTGTTTGTGATGGAGACACCAAAAACAACAAAAACATCCGTCGCTCTCCCCTACTTTCAAAGTTATAGCCCTTTGAAATTTGAAATTAGTATCCCTATATCTTCTAAACTATAGAAGATATCCGGTATAGATAGATCCGGTATAGAAACGTAAGTTAAATACGTTTCATTTATGTAAAGTAAGATTTTACCGAAAAATGCATATTTTTGGAGACATAAACGTAAACGTAATTTTAATAATTTTAGTACACTTTCCGCCCCATTAATAAAGTAAAGCATATAACTTACCCATTAAATTTATGGAAATATAAAGTAGAGGTCATTAGCTTTCCACAGCTATTTGTTTCCATAAATTTAATGGGTAAGTTATATGCTTTACTTTATTAATGGGACGGAAAGTGTACTAAAATTATTAAAATTACGTTTACGTTTATGTCTCCAAAATTATGCATTTTTCGGTAAAATCTTACTTTACTTAAATGAAAGGTATTTAACTTACGTTTCTAACGGTATATATCTATACCGGATATATTCTATAGTTTAGAAGATATAGGGATACTAATTTCAAATTTCAAAGGGCTATAACTTTGAAAGTAGGGGAGAGCGACGGATGTTTTTGTTGTTTTTGGTATCTCCATCACAAACAACAACAACAACAAAAACAACAATTCGATGGGCCTTTTCGGGAAGACAGTAATCTGTTCCAATAGAAGAATACAAACATATTTTCGCGAAAGATAAATATGACATTGGAATTATAAAAGACTACGAAGCTCGCATCGACTTAATAATTGATAAATATTGCTGCAAAGGCCATACAGATGCACGATTGAAGACAAAAGTCTAAATTATTAGAGAAAAAACAGCACCTGCGATTTTCCAAAGAATCTTGAGCAGTATCATTAGAAAATATAAACTGAATGGATTCACAGTAATAGCCTGTTTACATAAAAATATTTAATCCGGTTAAGGTGTTCGAAAATCGATCAGCTGATCTAGTGTTTACATACATAATCCGGTCCGGGCTGTCAAACCGAAAAGAAGAAATAAACAGCTGTTGTTTTGTGTTTGTTTATTTACGCAACTATTTTTAAAATTTTGCCTCGCTTTAATTTACAATACAATGAATAAAATAACAATAATATTCAAAATTGTTGAAATGTATTTTGCTATGGTGACGAAATTCGCAAGTTTACAGAATTTGGAAAGTGAAAAGTCGTACATCGTAAATCAGACTTATTTTCATTTGCATAAGAAGTATGCCATGGTGAAGGCTCTGCGAATAGCGCTGGTGTCTATAAATAGGACCTTGTGGATTGTGGTAAATATTCAACAGTATTAATTTATTGTGGTCAAGCTTAAGATTCCTAATTATAGCCCCGCAGTAGTACATTTTGGGAAGTGGACTTCCAGAGAAATAGTGATGATTTCTTTAAGGAAAATTTCCGCATGAGCCGAGGATCTTTTGAAAGATTGTGCGCATATCTTAAAAATCTGCAGAAGAAGAGATGCAAGTGTTTGTTGATTTCTGCATCTGAAATAGTTAATTTTTTGTCATTTATTACATATTATACTTATTTAAATAAACATATTACTTACGACATGAAACGCTTAAATTTGTTTTGACATTTGGCAGAATAGTTTGGTGGCACTTTCTCTTTATCTCTTTCTAACTTATTGGCACTAGAAAAGGAGAAAGATAGTGTGTCTGCAATTCCGAACTTCGAAACAGACTTGCAAACTAAAAACTGAGGCTAAAAACCAAACGCATTTTGGTTTAGCGCTGGAATAGCAACAACAATTTCACGGGAGTTAAAACAGTTTACGAGTGGTTTTAAAACAGTTTATTCCAAAAACCTGGAAAAACCATTTTATGTAAACACCTTATAAGACGACATATTAATATTTTCGAAAACATTTGATGAACACATTAGTGATCTAAAACAACTATTAGATGCAATAGCACGTGAAGGATTCAGATTAAACTAGCTGTGGTACCTAAATAAGTGCGTCTTGCGTTGCGTTTATCACTGCGCCTTAGAAACTACGCTGCGCTATACCGAAATAACAGCGTTGCGTCTCCATATGTTTTCACAAAAACTTTTTAAACATTCACACGCACATGAACATTTTTGTGATATCTGCCGCCAACTTCACTTCGAAACGCATGTCAAAATTGGAAATTCGAAGTGGTCTCCGTCAGTGCGTTTCTTATTTCGGCCACTTCCATAAGACTGCGTGTTCCAATTTCATTTTGACAGAAACGCAACGCACGACGCATTTATTTAGATACCACAGTAGCGAAATGCACGTTTGCACAAAATTTAGTTAAATATTTGGGTCATATTATGCCTTAAACACAATCACGGACGCAAGATGCAGATTCAATTAGGGACGCAAGAAATTGCTCGGACTTAAACCAAATAGCAGAGAAGCATTTTATGGAAGCAGAAATACGAAATGACAAAAATTTGACAGTAGAGAATAATACATTCATTCTAACCAAAATTCTCGAAGTTTATTCGAAGTTTACTTATTTTAATCTGTATTAAAATATATATATTCTCAATATTCTGAGATTTGGTTGGTGACGTGAATAGACGTGTGTTGATTATCTCTGTACAAAAGTAGGAAAAACGTAGTTCATTTGTTGAAATTTTATGATATATCGCGATAAAGACGTTGAAAAGACAAGGCAGAAATATTTTTCACAGAAATTTCCGAAAACTAAAATTTTTCTTAATTGCATTTCGCGCGCTTTTTTTTTCTTTCTATTTCAATATATACATCATCATCTTTTGGGATGAACTATGTAAACATGGTTTTAAAGCACTCCCCTCACCAGGTGATTTCATAAGGTACCAGCAATGCAAGGCCGGCTACCATTTCTCAACATGCTGTACGCTCTCGGAGCGGAGCTATGGACAATACACAGCAGAGAAGCGAAACGAATGGAAATGTCAACATTGCAGACAGAGATACAAGTCTGCCTCTTCGACTGGAGGAGCGCGGCAGGGCACGGCAGGTCCAGAACTAGCTCAAAAACAACAACCGAATCATGATTCTGTGCCAACGAACAATTTGATTACGGATATCGACTCTTTACATTCTAATGTGACTGAACTTAGAACCGACACAAAGGAAATCAAAAACGTTATTGAAAATTTGAGTAAGCGAGTATCGTTTGCATACGATGATATCAAAAGTCAGTTGTCAAGTACACTGACTAAAATAAACGAAACGATGAATCAATTAACGGAACAGGTGAGAGAAATGTCCATAAAGAATGAAGAGAAAGACAAAAGAATTGCATCGTTAGAACAAAAAATAAATGCAATTGAGCAGCAGTCTCTCGAGAATAACATTGAAATAAGAAATGCGCCGATCATGGAGAATGATGATGTTAATACATTTGTCATAAATGTTGGAAAAGCTACGAATGTTGACATTAGGGAGAGCGATATTATCGATGCTTATAGGCTAAAACAAAAAAATAAAATTATTGTAAGGACACGAGGAAAGATAAGTACTGCATTGGTATCAACAACAACAACTTCAATTGCGACAGGTGAGAGTATTGGCATAAATAGCAATAACTCTCAGAGCATATTTATTGGCGATCAGCTTACTCAAACCATTCGTCATTTGTTGTGGATCGCAAGAAATACAGCCAAAGCAAAAAATTGGACATTTTTTTGAGTACGTCACGGAAAAATTTACGCCAAAAAACACGAAACCGCTAATGCAATAAAAATTTTCACAGAACACGACACAGATTTAATTAACTAAATAATTGCACATGCAAAAATATAATTTTTTTAAACAGTCATGAATTTAACCACAAAAACATATTTTACTTATCAATCTATAGATAAAACTATTTACATCAACTATAATCTATCATGCATTTACTTACATATAAGGTCTTTTCGAACAAATTTTTTATCCTTTGCAGCAGCGATTGAACATCTTATAGATACCCTTGATGTTATTGTGCTGGTTGAGACAAACATAACAGATGAGGAGATGAAACTGTACTCAATTCCAGGATTTAATATAGAGTACACGAACAGGCAACTCAGTAGGGGCGGTGGCATTGCAGTGTATTTAAAAGAAACAGCAACATATACGAGAGAACATCCTAATATAAACACAAAATCTTTTGAAAATCTACAAATCTCATTGGCGATCAACAGACAGTCTTTCTCGTTAATTGCTATCTACCGACCACCAGCTCATAGTGTTAATATGTTCATAGATGAACTGGAGCAAAAAATTAATCATATGAATAAAAAGCAAAACATGGTAATCATAGGTGACATGAACATAAACTTGCATTGTAACGATCGCAACAGCACTGTTGAATATCAGGAGATGCTTTCCTCTAATGGTCTATTGAATTGTGTTGCCGGAAGCACAAGAGTGGACTTGAACAGGGCGACAGAAACGTGTATTGATCATTTGTTCATGAGGCGCGGTAGGTGCAAAGTTGAAGCTGGCGTAGTTGCATCGAATATATTTCGGATCACTTCTCCATATGGTTTGCAGTAAAATTTTTTGAAGACGTAAGATGTGAAAAGGCACAACAAGATCAGAGCATAATAGATGGTAAAAAAGTAAATGAGAAAATTGCTTCCACAAACTGGAATGAATTCTTAAAAATCGAAAATGTTGACATCCTCAGTAATAAAATATGTTGCGTCAGGTTAACTACATTACAAACAAACATAGTAAACTCTGTCAAACAGCCGTCATAAAGTCTCCAACCGCCTAGTAATTTAGGACGGTGCGAAAACGCGATAGAGGGCGCTCGAAATAGTAAAGTAAAGACAGAACTAAACTCACCTCGCCAGCTAGCAACCCAAGGCAAGACCCGAAGCGTTCGTAATTCTCTTACCGCTGAAAATGTGAGCGGATAGCAATTGCCGTGAGCATGCATACACGCATACGTAGGTAGGTAGGAGCGAACGCAAGCATAGGTATACAGGAAAACAACGAAAAGCATTTACTCGACTAATAGAATTTAGATAAAGCGGTAAAATTTTGTCGCGAAGAAAAAAAGAAGAGAAAAAAAAAGTCATTTGGAGACCCGTTAAAATTTAACCAGAGGTACAGACTATCAGAATTTAGGTTGATTAAAACAAAAGCTAGCCAGTGATCGAAGGAAGCAGTCCGGAAGAAATTCTGTCCGTTTGTTTAAAGTTAAAATAAAACTGTTCCAGGGGAGAAAGTTGAAATACTCGGGAACGAGGAAATCCTGCTTAAACGTTGGCACCAAGAAAATAAAAAAAGGCAGAGATTGCTCACCCATCGTGTTCCAGACCCACTATTTTGTCCGGTTTACGGATTCATAACGGAGCATTGAGGTGGCGGCACCATTTCCAAGAGCGGAACCGCGCAACAGATTGGGAAATATTTCGGCGCTGCAAACCGCGCTCGCCAAGCTAAGTGGTGTAAAAATTTTTTTTTGAAAAAAAAAGCAAGTCGAACAGAGGCAGAAGCTAGAGCGATATCATTACGTAGCTTAGGGAAAAAGAAGCCAACGTCAACCACTTTGTACAATTCCTGGCATTTCTTCTCACCACCTCTATGCGCGATTGTGTGCCAGAGCCCCGAACATGAAGTTTAGCAATCTCCAGTGCTTTCCAAAATATCCGAGGAAACAGATAAACGCACCTACATAAACGAATCTCCCGCTGCGAACAACAACTTTTAGTTTTGTGTTAAACGTAATAGAAACGTCCGAAACTGGAAAAGTACATGAATGCGAGTGAATCATTATCGAGGAGAATTATTAATCAGTCTGGTGCAGTTTATAGTATTTATTGTATTTTATTATTGATATTTAATATTAGTGTATTTTAAGTCATTTTGTTCGTTAAATATTAATTAACGTTGTATAACCCAGTATAATAATAGTCACACCCATTTGTAACGCCAATTTCCGGGGCGGAATTTCGATTTTTTGTGAGAATTCCCTACACCTAACGTCTCGAGCGAGCTCATTCGAAGAACGAATTTAGATTCGGCTGGGGGGGGTTATTTGTCCTTTTAGTTTATTTGTCTTTTTAATGATTTCGAAGCTGGCGGATCCGAGGGACCTAGTACCTAAGGACATAAGTAAGCGTTTTAAGAGCTTTTATATGTATTTTGTCTTGATAGTATGTACGTAAAACTGTTTCCATTTAATTTCATTTACGTTTAATTTCATATGAATTTACCAATAAAAATGTGCTTTGCTATAAACCAATTCACCGTGTCCGGTTAAATTTTCCAATGGTGGGGCATGTCGGGGGGGGGGTGAATATCTGAGGATTGGATGATGACGGGACTATAGCTCCCTAGAGCATTTGGCAGACGCGGCAATCGTGAGGTTATATGTATTGGTGTCGGTGAGGTTAGGTTTAAGTTTATTGTTCCGCCCTCGTCTGTGTGGAGGTTGAGAGCCACGCCCAATCGCGTCAGCTAGCCGGTGACGAAACATACAGACGAAGCCCAGGGTGGCGTAACAATAATGGCGCTCAATAAAAAAGCAAGGCTTTGCGGTTTCTCCTTTGCGGGGTTCCCCGAGCAGGTTGGCTTAGGCTGGCAAGATGAGCCAAGTCTAACTGCATCGGCGAAGGAAACCGTGCGAACGACCAACCGCAGATCGAACTCAACACTATAGCAATAGCGGCGTTCGTACAAAAACCAATGGCTTCGCGGTTTTTCCTTCGCAGACCATCCTAGATTGAGTGGCTTGGATTGGCAGAACTGCCAGATCTAATTGCATCGGTATAAGGAGGCGCTGCGAACGAACAACCGCGTCCAAAATTAATAGGTACATTTCAGAAGATTTAAAAATAGAACAGTCAAAAAGCCACGCATTTTCCTCCGCAGTGCCTTCTGAACAGCGTAGTAAATAAGAAGTCACTGTTGGTGAACATCCGTGAATCTAGACCATACGAGAAATGTCTTTAGGTGTCACGTCCGGTGTCATGGTGAAGGTTTAACACAACCTCGTTACCATTTGCATAGGGCACGGCACTAACAGAATTATTCTCGTGTAATAGTGATCACTGTGGTGGACGGTTGAGGATCCGGAATAGATTTTATGCAAAGCCAAGATAGAGTTCTATCATGGTTTGCTAAACAAGTGGCGTGTTCCGATCAAAAAGATCGTAAGTTCATTAGCACGAAGAGGAAATTCCTAAAATTTCAGCTGCCCACTATAGATCCGAGGTCATTAACAAGTACTTAGTTTCTTTTGTAGTAACTTTATTGGATTTTAGGGCTAGAAATAGTAATTTGTTTAGAATATCGTATAGTAATATTGTTGAAATCACGAATGCCATACAAACATGTCACCAGAAACGGTGATAAACCAGCGAAGCTCGTCCAATCCTCTGATATGTCACACACTGTGCATGCCCCTGCAATAATTTTAACGTATATTCAATAAAAAAATAAAAAAAGAGGAATTGAAAGTATAGTTGAACGGTAATAATATTCAGTAAAGCGGATAATAAAGTAAATCGTAATTGGTAACAGGTTCATATTTCGTAGCAAGGACTATTTTTGTGAAGAGGAAGAGGTGTAGAGGTGGTGTAGTAAGAGTGAGTCGGCTCGTTACCAATTAATGCCAGTAGAGCAAAGGATAGAATTAAGACGCTCAAAAAGAAAACATACGCGTGATTCGTTCAAGTCCTCACCACAAGTAAAGTGGACGATTTATAATACGCCCCTTAGACATCTAAATATGCACGGCAGTACCCAATCAAAGATCTATTCAGGTCCGGATACCTCAATGAGAGATCTTTCGGATACGATAATAGTTAGGCCTACCGAAAAACAAAAAAATATCCATACGCAGGTGAATGAGGAGCAAAACAGGAAGAGTAGTATGTCAAGTCAGGGAGCAGTTCCAAAAAATTCTCGAGGTGTAGCGTTTTCACGGAGTGAGTTACGACCTGCGGTTTTGCCAGGGTCATCAGAATTTCATGAGAAGCAAGTAGCCCCACCATCGGTACATTCGTCTCAGGAAAAAGGTGCGTGTAGCATAGCGATTGATGACGAAGACGACGCAATGGTGAAGAGTTTAGTTGGCGGTGCTTGCGCGTCGATGAAAAGAATGCTAGATGAGTCCATCCGGGAGCAAATACAAGCGGGTATCCAAGCTGGCTTGACAGAAGTGATGAGTAAATTAGAAAATGTAATGATATTGCCAGCTGGTAGGGATATTAATCGAAGTAAAGGCAAATCATACCGATATAGCTATAATTTAAATGCAGCTGGCGTTCCAAAAGTTCATGTCAGTAAAAACAATTGTAATCCTGATCCGAACGTACAAACAAGGAGTATGAGAAGGGATAATCTAAACGCGCAACAAGATAGTGATGCTTGGTTAAGTGCCTGGGGAATCAATGATGTGCCTTTTAATAATAATGGGTATGTAGGGAATCACGGCGTTGACGGTAATACGTATGAAGCTCATCAAAGCGGACCAACAGGTTCAAACGCGTCGAGTAGTAGTAACTTTGAGCGGGAGAGGCCTTCTAATCAGCCGATTGTCAAAATCGACAAATGGGGGTTAAGTTTCGATGGCTGTGGAAGTAATTTACAGGTAGAGGAATTTGTGTTCAGAGTAGAGCATTTGCAGAACCAATATAATTGCTCATGGTTTGTCATTTTAAGAGATTTTCATTTGTTGTTGACTGGAGAAGCCAGGGAATGGTACTGGTTGCATATAAGAACTAATATCACACCAGACTGGGCTTCACTAAGACAAGCTTTGATTATGAGGTTTAGAAACAATCGGTCAGACTTCGAGACTATGCGCGACTTAGTCGAAAGAAAACAGATGGCAGGCGAAACTGTAGATTCGTTTTTTCATGCTCTGTGGAAATTGAGATCCAATCTGAATTTTGTAGTATCTGAATATGAATTAATAAAAGTAGCCAAAAGAAATCTTAAAGATTCAATAGCTAGAATATTGTATGCTTTACCAGTATCGTCCATGGAACATTTAAGAGAAGAATGTCGGGAGATTGAAAGGAACTTTGTGCGAAGAGAATTCCGTGTTCAGCAACAGCCACCACATAGGTTTCCGCGCCAAATCAGCGAAGCAATCCTGGAAAATGACTTAGAATTAGAAGATGAAGGTATAAAAATTGAAGAAGTCGCTACGGCTCAAGTTGAAAGCGCCCAGCCAAATCAAACACAGCAGCTAACTCTGAGGCGCGTGCTGATTTGCTGGAACTGTCACAAAAGTGGGCATACCTTCATGGAATGCTTGTCAGAACAGCAAAAAGTTTTTTCTTTAAATGCTGAAATCCGAATGTAATAACACCAAGGTGCCCTGTCTGCAACCCGGGAAACGTGAAGCAGGACTTGGCAATAGCGGGAGAGCCTTCTGAAATTCTGAGGACGTTGAACGGCCTCAAGCCAACGGTGACGATACATCGTCAACTAGCACCAACCAAATGAGAGAGGGACATGAGAGTAATAAAAATTGTAGTATTTTAGGAAACATTGTTAGTTTTAATAAACAAAAGTTGAATCAAAAAGAAATAGAGCCTTTAGAAGTAAAAATACGTAAATACTATGAGGTACGCGATAGAATTTTCGGAAACGTCAATAATAATACCAAACTACCAATAACGAAAAGGGTGCAAAAAGCTAAGCAAAGGTATAGACAACGAAAACAAGTGCGTAAGTTAATTTCGGAAGCATTAGTCAGTATAGATTGTGCAGATCCAAGGCCATATGCGGATGTAATAATGGAAGGCAAAACTTTTCGTGGGTTACTAGACACGGGTGCGTCCGTAAGCATACTAGGTAAACACTGTAGGGAACTCATTGAAGAGCTAGAATTGCCAGTGCTACCATATTTGTCCACAGTAAGAACAGCTGCGGGTCAGAAACATAAAGTAATTGGAAAAGTAATTGTAGAAGTTCAATATAAAGATAGAAAAGAAAAAGTATTGTTCTATTTATGTCCCTACTTAGAGCAAGAGTTGTACCTAGGAATAGATTTTTGGAAAAAATTTGGATTAGCCATCGAAATTGTAGGGTTAGCGGAGACAAAACTTGAAGAACCGTGTTGTCAAGATGAGGATTCGCATAGTTTATCAGTTGAGCAGAAGGATAGCCTAAAGAGAGTAATTGAAAAGTTTAAATCTTTCGAAAAGAATGGTTTAGGGCGTACTCACTTAGAAAAACATTCTATTCAGCTACTTGAAGGCACAGTGCCGATCAAGGAAAGGCATATTCCGGTCTCTCCGGCAGTACAAAATATCGCGTATGAAGAACTAGACAAGATGTTGGAACTCGGCGTAATTGAAACCAGTGAGAGTCCATGGAACAACAGAGTCACGGTGGTACGCAAGCCTGAAAAAAACAGATTCTGTTTAGATGCGAGAAAACTAAACGAAAAGACCGTTGAAGATGCATATGAAGTGCACATACTTTCTATGCACATGAAGTAATGTTTTGGCGAAAATGTACAATGTTTATGTTGTCGCGTTGGGAATATGCTTAGCGTATGTTGTACTTGTTGAAATTTAATCTTGAGGACATTGATGGAATATATTTTATTGCTTTTTTTTTTGTTATTACTAAATGAATTATGAACTTTTCAAGTGAACTTTGGTAGGTAGCCTCATAGGTTATTACTAATATGGGTTATTTAATTTTTTTATGGTTAGATAATCTACCGACACACTTATGGAGCAGTTTTCTGTATGAGTTTTGCTTATGTTGTTCTTGTTATAGACGATTAATTCTTGTGGTGTTGTTGTTTTTATTTTTAGGAATAGAGAATCCTGTCGATATTGAAGTAGTGTAGTAGACATAGTGTCGATATGTTCTTACAGTATTCTTATTTTACTTCTTCTTTTCTTTGTTGTAGGATAATTATTTGATGACATGATTTTTTTGCTGTAATCTGTTCTTGTAATATATTTTCGAACTTCAGTATTTTAAATAATATTTCTTTAACGCTAACTATTATTGATTTTAGGTGTAGGAGATTTGTTTGATATGGTTTAGTTAATCAATGAGCGATGAGTTTGTGAATATGTGTTTGAGAAGAGAGATATTGAGAGACGCATGATATTGATATTGATATTGACTTGCTTCTGATTCTTTTCCTTGTTTCCGCGTGTAGCCAAATCATAAGGTAGTCATATAATATATAAGCTAATAATCAAAACGTTGTTTACATATTCAACCTAACCGAAAGAGTTAAGCACTCTTCAACTTATCACATCTAACTCTAAATTTGAAAGAAAAGACGGACAAACAGACGGACAGACTGACAGAGGTAAAGGAGAGACGGGTAGTGTAGATGTAGCGACCGAGGCGGATTCAGATGGCTGGTAGTATTTCTACACTTTCTGCGGCACTTGTTGTCATTGATAGCAAATACTATTATTCACTTATAATGTTTATTGCTTGTCGTAATTTTCAGATCTTTAATACAAGTATAGGTAGAATTTGAACATACAACTAGAATAAGTTAATATGCACGTATCATGTTATTGTTGACTTTTTTAAGGCTAATCTAGCAATAGGCTAATGAAGCAGTAGAAGCGGTTTGTAGGAGTTTTGCTTTGTTGTTCTTGTAGGAGTTTGGTTTATGTTGTTGTAGTAGTAGACGATTTACTCTTGCTGTATGTTTGCTGTTTTTATTTTAAGGAATAGCGACGCATGCTGTTAATATTTAAGTAGTGATCTGCGTGGCTTAAACAGACAAACCTAGGATGCTGTTCTTCTTCCTCTTTTTTATTCGTTATATAGGTTCTGTTAAGTATTTAATGTGCGTGTGATTTTTTTATCGGTTTTTAAATTTTGTTTATACTGAGAACAGACATATAGAAAATATTATGAGTAAATTTTAAACATGGTTATAGGTCATCTAGTTGATCATGGGTGATATGGTGTCATGAATATATTATGACATGGGTTTTTTCTTTTAATTTGTTCTTCTAATTTTTTTTTTTTTTTAATTGCAGTGTTTTAAATAACATTCCTTTAGCGCTGATTATTATTGCTTTTAGGAGTAAGAGATTTGTTTGATCCGGTTTAGATAGGTTATGAGCGATGGGTTTGTAAATATGTCTTTGAGAAATTTTAGGAATAAATTTGTAATTAAATTTTGTCTAAATTATTAAATTTTAGGAAACAAAGCTTGTTGAGATTGAAGTACAGACATGAGAGGCTTGAGTTGGTAAAGCTAGGATGCCATTCTTACTCTTATTTTCTTTTTTCTTCTTCTTTTCCTTGTTCTTTTTTATTACTATTATTATTAGTTCTAATTTTTTTCTTTTCTTCTCCGTATAGCCGAAACCATCAAAATAGTCATAACAAAATTTCACTTAAAACATATGTTTGTCTAAGAAAGCCTCATATCTATATTATGAACAATGTTTAGTCTAAATGTTAACAACTTCTTATTTCAATATTAAATGCTAGGGATTTATGTACCTTAAATAATTTCTCGTGTAAAGAATACCTTTGAACCAACAAAATAGCTGCTTGATTGAAGCTTGACTACAACTTTTTATGTTTTGGAATGGACAATAAGAATTTTCTATGTACGATAAAATCTGGCTATTAGTTAGGAATATTATATACTATATAGTCTATAAATAACCGAAAACGCTATTTATATATTCGACCCTAAATACCCTACACTCTTAAATACCCTACAACTTATGATGTCTAACTATAACTTTGAATGGAAAATGCTAAAAGTAGCGTTACAACATATTAAACTCTAAATTTAAGGGTAATCTATAATTATTAAGAAAAATAAAGGAAACTTAATGATTTGTACGTACACAGAAATAGTGAACTCCTACATTTCTGTTAAATTTCATTCCAATGGCTTAATCAGTTATAATGCCATCATGATTCCAACAGATAGACGAACAAGGCTAAATCTCAATGAATAACATTTCCACAATAAAATTTTTCATATCATACTTTTTAGGACATCAATTTAAAATCATTAAAGACCATAGGCAATTAATCTGCAATCTCAAATCCCAACTACAAATTAATAAGACGGAGAATTGAACTAGACATTAACATGGAAATATAATGCAAACAGATATAAATACTAATTCTTACTATAATCAGTCGCCAGATAAAGGCTCGAAAATGATAATAGAAACAATCTTTTGAAACCAACAACAAGGGGCAACAATTAAGGAATTCAGACTCTATTCAATTCGAAAAATAAAACGAACAAAAATACATAGAAAACTCATAGAAACATCTACAATATTGGGCTAGTAATTTTATCAGCCCACTTGTTGATATCAATATATTCAGATAATTGCAATTCCTAAATCAAAATTCACTTAAACATCGACACACTAGCAACATAACTCAACAAACTATTAGCGAGACAATTATATTCGTAAAACTCAAAATTATACTAACTTCTACTAGAGGCAAGAAATACATAGTATTCATACTTAAACAATCCACAAATAATGGACCTACATGCCCACTACAATAACACAAATATTATTTTTAGCATAAATATCTCCATATTATCCACACAATACATTCACTGCTACATTCATATCCACTTCCTATCAATAAAACAAAGAAAGTTATTACAATAACGCAGCTAGAATTAATACTAACTAAAAATGAAATACTTACTTTAGCTTCAATAACAAAATATGTAACTGGAATATGAATATGTGTGTGATGCAAACAAATAAATAGGGATATCGGATTAAAACAAAACATTTAAAACAAAATAAAAGCATGGAAGATCAGACTGTAATCAATTCACAAAATAAATATAATATATAAATCTAAATTCAAATAAATAGTAAAAAAAATATACTATATGGATAAATAAATATAATTAAAGTATAAGGCACCGAATTCTATAAGAGAGCTCAGCTTGTGAGCGTAGCTTGTGAAAAGCAAAACAATATTAGAGAGTACTTTTTTATTGGCCGACACAAATCTATTAATTATTTTTACTCATACCAACCATAAAAGCAAGCATGTGGTGTGCGATAATGCAAACATGATTATTATGTTTAAGCAAGATGAGATGAATATGAAGCGCATACATAGTGATCATGTCGAAAAAGATATGGCTTATGCAAAATTTTGTGAATATATGCGGATCAAAATATATGATTTTTCATGAGAATGTTGGAAGGATACATATGGGACTTCTTGTAATAACCAAAGATGATCAACTGATAGGAAAGTAGTTCAAAAGCTGATCAACTGATAGGAAAGCAGTTCAAAAGCTGATCAACCTGATCAAAAGCTGTTCGAAAGCTGAAAAATTCGAACGGACATCCAATCTTATCCTATAACAAGCTATACAAGTATTGAGTATCAGCGACACGCGACTACATATATTTCTAAAAAGAACAACAACAAGATAGCAAGAGTAAATCGTATACCACAACAACATAAGCCAAACTCCTAAAACGACAAGATCAAATTTCAACGAAAACAACGAAAACCGGTCTATATGTGTGTATGTCTGTCTGTCCTTTACCTCTGTTAGTCTGTATAACTATCTGTATGTCTGTCTGGATATCTTCTGTGTGTATGAATGTGTGGATAATAGACTCTAAAATGAAAAAAAAAATCCAACCGAAAAAATATATTATACTCGTAATTCTAATTATAAATAAATAAATAAATATATAAAATAAATAAATAAATATAAATAAAATTAAATAATATAATAATAACCAGTAAGAAAGTTATATTCGGCCTGGCCGAATCTTAGATACCCTACACCTAAAAGTTTTGAGAAAAGTGCCGAAGCTAGGGTGGGGCGGGGGTGGCGGTCCACTCTGGGCGGCACAATGTCGGGGGCGGCAGTTGTGGATATCAAGTAGTGACTTATTGAATTCTAGGAATTTTTGGGGCTGCAAGTTGATTAACCGTCCCGGGTTCCATGAGTTCTAGCTACGCCTCTGTATAAATAGTAGGCGTGGTCATTACCTTTTTCAAAACAAAATAACTAGCTTAGTTGTTTTATAATTGTGTTCATTTAAACTTTATTTCCGTGGTAATAAACTATTTTTCATACTGCTATACTGTATATGTAGTGTAAAAGTGGGCGGACCGCACCCAGTTTTGATGTAATAATGTTTTTTTGTAAAACAAGTTGTTATCTAAAGTTTTATTCAGGAAGTTTATATATTTAACAATATAACCCTCTTTTGCCTGTGTAACCTAAAAGTGGGCGGATCACGCCCATATTTGGCATATTAACGGATAATGCTACTCTATACCCAGGAATGAATTTTGTTGTAATAGCTCAAAAACGAACGCTGATATCACATTTTTAATAAAAAATAGGCGTGGTCGTGGACCGATTTTGCCCATTTTCAATACCAACCTGCCCACCACAAGGAACAATGTTTATGCAAAATTTCATCACGATATCTTCACCGGTTCTCCTGTGATCGTGATTTCAACAGACAGACAGACAGATAGACAGACAGACAGACGGACGGACATGGCTAAATCGACTCAGGAGGTCACGCTGATCAAGAATATATATACTTTTCTATACCTATCGTCTCTATTTCTATGCGTTACACATTTCGTTACAAAGTGAATATACCCTTACCTTAAGGTGTAGGGTATAAAAATAAATAAATAATATAAAAATTTAAATTATATTAATATACATACATACATAAAATTTGGAAAGAAAAATACCAGAAAATAACCAGGAAAAATAAATAACAACAACAGCAAACATATAGCAAAAACTTCTACAATACTACAATTACTTCTACAATAGCCTAACATATAAAAATACTAAAAATCAAAAAAAGGCTGATTGACGTTGTTATGAATTAATAATCACTACACAGCAAGGAAAACTCCTACAACAGCAGCTTCGACTATTCCATCCGACCGCCTGTAGATTATCCCTTAAAAGGTCAACCGCAAACACGTGCATGTTTCCCTACTATCACACACCAGGTGATCAAAGCACCGAAATTACTACTTTGTATCCCAACATAATCACGCTAAATAGTACAAGTGCTGAAAAAAGGTTGATTTGGGTTGCTACGATCAAAGTATTGAAGTCAATCATCCCCTAAAATAAATAACATGTGTGCGTGTGTGTGGATATTAGAGTCTAAAACGAAATTACTATTGTGTACCAAAACAATCACGCTTCATAGTGCAAGTGCTGATAAAAAAAGGTTATCCCTTGAAATGTCAACCGAACCTTAATTTACAACTTTGTTTAATTGAAATACCACAGAACTTCGGAGCCAGATTGTTGCAGCTGGCGATCAAAGTGTCGAAGTGAATCATCCCCTAAAATAAATAACAACAACAACAACCACATAGCAAAACTTCTGACTTCTACAATAGCTTAGCTATTGTGCCTTTTTAGCCAAGGCACAATCCTAAATGGCAATAATTATTTTAAAAACCCCTAAAACTATACTTTCAGCAAGGACACAAAGCAAATTATAGCAAAGACACAACCCAATTTTTAGCAAAGGCACACTCCTAAATTTTATTCCCACTTATTCCCACTTTTCCTTTGTTCTTGAACCGCCATATAACCACTACTATCAGGAATATCCGTCGGAATCTCGCTAAGGATAGCATCGCACTCACGGGCCCTTCTTTCAAGCCTGTCCACAGCCACCCCGAGTTGCTCAACGACGCCACTCTGCCTCTCGGCTGCTTGGAGTCTGGTTCCGTATACCATGAGTTTCGAAGATAATTTAGTCTCAGCATCCTTTAATGGTGCCTCCACCTTCCGCCGCACCTCGTCCAACTGAGAGCTGAGCAAGCCAACTGATTTTTCCAGGCGCTGCATGGCACTGGATGCTTGTTTCCTACTAACAACGCAACCGGGGCAGAACCAGGAGGACGCATCGCCCAAAGTGGTGATCGCAGCCAGTGTACCTTCATCCAGTTTAGCGCATTTCCTATGAAACCACTTCTCGCAGCCCTCACACAACACCTCATGTTCCCCATAGTTTTTCTTGCAGCATCGTGGGTACTCCGCACTCGACTTCACAGCCGCCATTGTCTATCGCAAGAGCTAAGTACAGCGGAGTTGTTTCCCGATATGTTTTCTGCCTTTCTCGGTGGTTAAGTATATTTCCAAGCTTCACCCAAAATAAATTAAATATGGCTCCACTTGCTGGGAATTTCGATTGAGATAAGTTAAATACTCTCAAGTTTACTCACTATTGTTGTATCTAGATCCTCCAGTAGGATACTAGAACAAACTTATATGCCGTGGATCTTTCCTCAAAAGGATCACTGACAGTGCTTCTAATAATAGTTGTTGTCGTTGATCCTTCTCCTGATGTCTTAGTGGACTTACGGGTGGGATCCGGCAACCTGCCGTAGTGGACCCTTTCGATTAATTACCACGGGCACCAAGGTGCCGCCTTTGTGGTCCTTTAACCTGTCGGGCAATACTGCCGACTTTAGACAGGTGCTGAAATAAAAGGCTAATTGGTTAAATTCCTTACGTTTATTATTTACGGGGGCGTCCTCTCTCGACTCCTCTTTTGCTCGACAATGTTTTTGGCTGACCACTACTGCCACTTAATAACAACTGCTTAATTACTGCCTTCTTTCTATCCGAAAGGTGGGTTTATATCTCTTCTGAGATTCGTTGTTGGCCAGAATCATTTCCGCATCGAATTTGCAATTATCTCAAGAATTATTTTTAGCAATAATTCTTGACAATAATGTGCGAATTTTGCTCTTCTGATTTGAGCGCGATGTTCTACTTATTCGCGCGCTGTTCCACTTATTGGAATGCGAACAAGTTCATTCTTTATATAGGCCACAGTGGTGTGTGATTCACTTGTACTTTCGAGCTTCACAATAAAAATGCAGCCTAGAAGTATGTGTTACCACACGTTCAGCATTGTTAACTACTGGGCCCAAAGGTAAGTGGTGATAACAACGTTAAGCGTTGTTATTACCAGAGCAATGATTCTGACCTACAACATCCCTCCACCCTCGGTGAAGAAAAATTTAGTATCGTAAAACGATATTCAATTTTTCTTGTACATTTATGTTTTGTTGAATTGTGGGTGGGCGTATGCTTATTATGGCTCTACTTAGTGTATACTTATGTATGTTTGTGTTTTTCTTTCTCTGTGAACATCTTCTGTGTCATGTCAATAATGATTAATTATTAGTAATAATTACAATAATTACAATACAACTACTTATTAACAATAATTACAATAAAAACAATTACAACAATAATACAATAATACAAATGGTAACTGCACTTCTTCGGTGTCGTCTGTGTGTAGGCTGATGATGATTTGATGTTGGTGTGGATCTTGAAGTTTATATAGCTGTTGATGTAACTGTTGATGTTACTGTTGATTTTACTGGTGATGTTACTGTTGATGTTACTGTTGATGTTGCCGTTGACGTTACTGTTGATGTTGCCGTTGACGTACACCCCTCTGTATTAATGTCTTCTTTCTCGATTTGTTGTGGGAAATGCTGCTGCTGGGTAACTGTATTATAGTTGCTGCGGTTGAAACAGTCGCTGTTAATTTCCTGTGTCAATTGTTCATCACAGGTTGTTGTTCGTCGCATGGGGTCGAAGGTGCGATTCTCGCCCGGATTTTTTTTTTGTAGAGTACGCAAGCGAGCTGCGTCGCATTTCTTACATCGCTGCTAATTTATGTATTTCCCACTTCATACTTCTATGGCTGCTGCTTTTGTAAGATGAATGGGCCGCAGTAGATTGGGCTGGTAGACCTGTGACTGCTTTACGTTCGTCACCGTCGCCGCCACTCTATGATGCATCAACTGATGTCATCTTAAATTATTGGCTTCAAGCGATCATGATTGATTATCATTTCACTGCTGAGCGACAACTGATTTGTATCCGCCGATGAATTGCTAACTTTCTTCGCGGTACTTTGTATGTACCACCTACTATCATGCAGTAGTTTTCCGTTTCAACTATTGATGCTGTTAGCCCCCTTTGATGCTTTCCATCCTATTTTTGTTTGTGCTGGATGCCGTTTTGGTTGCTATCGCTAAGATGATCAGCTGTTGCAGCTAATATATGTGCTGCTACCCTTCCCCCTTCGAGTTGGCTGCGTGCTATTCGTCGCCCTGGTGTCAAGTGTTGTGTTGTTGCACTTTTGCTGTCGTGGTGGGGGTACATCGGCACTCAGGTCAGATTCTCTGCATGTTGTATTCTTCTTGTATATACGTTATTTAGTTTAACTATTTAATTTTATACACATATATTGCTTTTTCCAATATAGTTTTATGCTATTTACAATTTGTCTACAATTAGGACGATTTAAATCATTTTGCGTCGTTTATGATTTTAATTTTAATTAGAAATATTTTATCTTTATCAAATTTTATTACATAATTTCTAGTAATGTATTCCATTCAATACGAGTTTTACTTCTTAACATATATCGACGTTATTCTAGTTGAATATAATTTATTAGGCTATTGACTATGAATATTATTTTTGAAAAGTAAAAAAAACTTTTTTTCTCTTTACAAGTATTTTAGTGTATTCTTTCTACTTTAATATGTAGGAGTTTATATTTATTTCTTTTTCTATTTTTATTATAATTGTATGTCTTTCCCTTTTAATTTTCTTATTTCCTTTTTATTTTCATTAATTTCGTTTTTAACTGTACATATTTTGTTTCTAAATTACCATTAAATTAACTTCTAACATATTTTTTAACATATTTTCTTTTTAACATATTTTGTTTCTAAATTACAATTAAATTAACTTTTAAAATTGTTATGTGTACTTTAAGTAGTTTCTTTATATATTCTCATATGTGCACATATTTATGTATTATATATATACATAATGTTTATATATTATTATAATATAATATATATTTACAATACAATTTTTTTTCCCTCTTACTTCTTTTACTTATTGTTTTGACTATTTTTGTTGTTATTCATTATAGTTTTTTGTTGTTTTAACTGACGCTGCATTGTGATTGCGTTCAGTTGTTCTACTTCTATACCTGCTTTGTTGCAGTGCTTGCGTTAATCGCTAAATTCTTAGCTTTTGCTTTGTTCGTTATTACCGCTATTTCGTTAATATTGTACATCGAACATTTATGTACTACATTTTAGTACTACACCTCATTATTATGAGAATAGAACAAATTTTTAAAAAAAAATTTTTTTTCTCTTTATTTCTTTCTTTTTTCTCTTTATTCTTTTCCCTGAACTAACTCTTCAGGCATATTTTTACATGTGCATTTATTATTTTAATAATTGCAATTGTAATTTTAATAAACTGTTTCATTTACCGTATGTTACCAGTGAAATAAATACAAACTAAATGACTCAAATATCAACAACGAATTAATTTTACTATAAGTTTTCTTATATTTTTACGCTTATACTACGTTTACACCGACGCTAAATGGCTCATTACGCCCAAAAGCCAGAAATGAGAAGCCAAATCCCATTTCCCATACAAATTGGCAAATCACTCATTATCGAAATCATCTCATTTTGGCGAAATGAGATCCAAACGAGTTGTAAAATAATATTTCGAATCAGCCTGTCGTAGGGAAAAATAAAATCCCAAAACAAAACAAGGGAAATGGAAGGGAAATAATGTCAATTAGCTGTCAAAAAACAATTGTAAAAAAAATCTAGCAAACAAGAAACATAAATTTGGTCTGATCAATGTCAAACGAAATGCAAACACGGCGGTGTAAACACTTTTTAAATGAGTGTTTACAAATGCGCATTTGGGGTCGGTGAATTCAGCAGAGTATCGCAAGCTACTGAGGATTGCATACGATTTACTGACTATTTTGTTTACATGGTCGGTGCAAGTAAATGTAGAATTAAGACAAATACCAAGGCTAGTTATTTTAGTTACAAACTGCAGTGCAGAATTGTCAAGATATATGACAGGAATGCAAGAGTAGTCAATATGATTTTTAGATATGGGTAACACCAATGAAATAGCTGCATTTAATTTAAAATAATTATCATTAGACCATCGAACAATGTTAACTAAATCTTCGTTCACTCTGTGACACAAGTCATCAATAAGTCCGACACGATTCCGACTATTAAAGCTAAATAAACCACGATCATCAGAGGTGTCACTAAAGCTATCATGGTTATCGGGCAGTGATCTATTGAGGAAGTACTTATTTAAAATATTCGGTGAGAGAGTACATAGGGACTTATTTTTGGACCCGATATCGATACTTTTTAATCGTTGCCAAATTTTCCTAGGAGGTAGCTTAGCATTTAGCTTGGATGAATAAAAGTCCTGTTTCGATTTCTTTATAAGACAGGTTGCTAAATTACGAGCTCTTCTATAATTTTCCCAATTTTCAGTAGTGCTATTCTTTTTCCACTTGGAGCGTAGGATATTCCTAGTGCAAATAGAACTTCTTACTCTTTTGGTAAACCAGGGGCACGATTGATTTATGATATTAACTCTACGTAGTGGTACAAAAGTATCGTATAAATATCTTACAACGCTATTGAAGAACGATAATTTGCCATCAACATGTGTGGCTCCCCAGCATGGTGACCAATCGATATTTGTGGCAGCATTATATAGTGATGTAAAGTCTATAGCATTAAAATTACGGAAAGTGAAAGAAGAAGATTTTGCACGCATATTTAATTGAAGGTCAAAAGAGCAAAATAAAAGATCATGGTCAGAAACAAAATCTATCTGTGAGAACAACAATACCAACGCCGGATTTGAGACAAAAACATAATCTAATAAACTGGGACGAACATTGTGGCAATATCGGGTTGGCAGGGAGTCATTTACAAATGATAGACCAGACGCGTATACTATATCAGTGAGTTTTGATGCCGTAGTATCATTTACCAACAGATCTACATTAAGGTCACCACACACAATTGTTAAGTCATACATGACGGAGGTAGTTGAAATAAAGTCAAAGGCACATTGAAGGTCGTTAGTTTTATGCGGATTGTAAATACAACAAATAAGGATCTTCGTCCTGCTGTCAGATATCTTCACACATATTAACTCAACCACAGTGTTTATGGAGGAGTAGATTACCTCAGAATTGTATGTAGTTTTCACATAAATTGCGACGCCACCTCCACGTTTATTGATTCGATCAATACGATGTAGTTTTAAACCAGGTATATCAACACTTGTATCAGAGAGACTGGTGTTGAACCAGGTCTCAGATATACAAATAGCGTCAATCGATGAATTTTGAAAAACATTTTTTACATAGTCATGTTTGATATTATTTAAGCTTCTTGCATTGAAGTGGACAACATTGAAACCAAAATGTTGTTTGCAAAGTATGTCCAACAGTATCTTATGATTTCCGTCAACACAGCTCGACTGTTTACCCCAGTACTCAAAGCAGTGACAGCACAGTAGGAACATTAGGAGACCAATCACCAGTAAATAAATGACTAATATAAATAAAAATACACATCACGACACCTCTACAGCAACCCAGCACATTACAAGTGAAAGAGAGAATAAGCACAACTAACGAAATGAGTAGGAGAAAGAAGATGAAGAGAGTAGAAGCAAGAAAGTAGAGAGTAAACTTAAAACTAGTATAACAATATATGACAAGTAAATTATTTAATGTTTTGTGTAAATTCATATGTATAATAAATGATTACGGCTACACAGCAAACAGATCAGACATTATTGATGAGAGCGTTTATGCTTAAGATGTCATTTACCAGAATAGGCTTATTATCACTGCTCGTCTTAACATACACTTTCCCACGAAAACTGTAAGCTGCAAGAAGTTTTTTATTACGCTTCAAATCGAGAGCATACTGCAGAACAGAGCGCCTGGGTATTGGTAAGCTTTCATGAACATAAACCTTTCCATAGCCAGCTATTTCCACGTCACTTAAGGTCAATGAGCGGTGATTTTGCCGACAATATGTCGCAACTGCACGTAATAAGGTGGAGCGATCATGTGCAGATTGGAATTTAACTACTAAGGGTCCATTATTATTATTGTTGGCTTTCTTAATTCGGAATATATTGCACAGAGAGAACGAGTTAACACCAACAGTAGTACATATTTTTTCAATTATCTTTTGCAAATTTTCCTCAGCAGAATATGGTATACCAGTTACAATGGCATCGCTGGCAGCTGATTCTGTCTCCAACGTTTGAAGTCTTTCAGCGATTCCAGCAACCTCTGTTTTTAACGTCGCATTGTTATTTGTAGTAGCCTCTACTGTATTTAGTCGCTGTGTTAAATCTCCCAATCTTGATTTCATGTTGGTGATCTCAGCAGAAACTTCACTGAGTCTTAACATAATGCGCTCTTCAAATTTTCTAAGCTCAGAAGACATATCACGGACCAAATTCTCACGCTGAGCGGCTAGCTTACTATCCAAGAGCACAGATAGTGAGTTGTTTTGTTCTCTGCCCACAGGTGTAACGGGGCTCGCAAGATCTTCTATACGTGTGGAACACGGGAGAGGATTATTACGGGTTGCACGCTTGGTGTTGTTATTGGTTTGTTTTTCTGAATATGCAATTTTTTCAGAAGACATGATTTTAATTTTATATTTGTAGAGTTTATTGTTATTAGCAGTAAATAGAAGTACAATTTTAACACAATTTTACACAAACGCTCGCACTCAAATAGTTATGAAGTGTAATCAAGACACAAAAAAAAATAGAACAATAAAATTGGAGTTATTATTATTGGAAATTAAACGATCTAATGCTAGCAGCCGAAGACACGTCTAATCTCGTTGCATTACAAATGCGTACTTTAATTTATGACTACTTAATTTAACTTCCTTATTTTAAGTGATTCTAATGTATTCCTACTTAATTGTCTAGTTAATCCTATTTCCTTCTTAATTGCTATTATATAACTTAAGTAAGTTATTGTGGAAAGATTTTTCTCTTCCCTTAATATTTAGAACTAATTGGACTTTTAATTGCTACTATTTTATATGGCCCTATCCATATGGAAGAAAACTTATTTTTCCTCGTTTGGTTCTTAATTAATGCACTATATCCTACCTTAAATTCTACTAAATTTAATTTGTTATCGTACTGCCTTTTAGCTACCTGTTTTGCTAAATCCTGATTCTTTCTCAGGATTTCGTGAGCCCTTTGTATTTGGAATTTTAGAACTTTATTCGGATCTTCGGCATTATATACCGGACTACACTTTCTTTTTAAGTTAGTCGGCATTTCTGTGTCGAATCCAAATAGAGTGCGGAACGGTGTTTGCTTGGTTGTAATGTGGGGTGTGTGGTTATGAACATGCATAGCTGCAGTTAACCATTGATCCCAATTCGACCCGTCTTCTTTAGCAAAACTACGTAAATATTCCGCTAAAGGGCTTTTCTCTAATGAGCCATTCGCCTGTGGATGGTAAGACGTTATGTGTAATTTTTTGATACCTAATAATTTGCATGTATCTGAGAACAATTTCGAAATGAAATTAGTTCCGTTGTTTGTAATTAGAATTCTAGGAATTCCGTAACGCGTAATTACTTCGTCATAAAACGCTCTGCCAACAGTACTTGCTTCCGAGTCTGGGATAGCTGTACATGCCATAAATTTTGAAAAATCATCCTGAAAAGTCAGGATGTACTTATTTCCGGACACAGTTTCTGGTAGATTACCGACTATGTCCATGTAAACTTTATCAAATGGCCTCATTGGTGTATCTGTTAGCACCATGGGCATTTTCGTTAGTCTCGAACTTTTGTTCGCTTGACATTTCGGACAGTTTTTGACGATCTTTTATTTGTCTTTGCATCCCTGGCCACCTATATTGTTGTCTGATTCGCAGGTAAGTTTTCGCTTTTCCCTGGTGACCTCCTAATGGTGTATTATGAAAATCTTTGATAACAGTTTTTATTTGTTTTGGGTTCTCTAGTAAAATTGCGTTTTCGTTTTGCGTTATGCCCGGACTGTCTGGTTCTACTGATGTCGGACTTGTACTCCTTTTGTCACTACCTCCCTGGTTATTCATTTCCTTAGTTCTAGAGCGGGTCTGGACCGCTGTTACTACATTATGATTTTGAGGAATTCTACTCAACGCGTCTACGTTCAAGTTTTTCTTGCCTGGCTTATATATTATTTCGAAATCGTATTCTGACAATTTGTGTGTAAATCGTGCCACTCTAGAAGTTTCATCTTTTAAATTCGCTATTCCCTTCAATGGCTGGTGATCAGTAAAAATTTTAAAATGTCTGCCTAAGAGATTCCTAAAGTTTTTTGTGCCCAAACTATCGCTAAGAATTCCTTTTCTATTGTTGAATATCTTTTTTCTGTGTCGCTCAGCGCTCGGCAAGCAAACGCTATTGGTCTATCTTCGCCTACTTCTCCTTGCGAAAGTTCTGCGCCCAACGCTTAGTTACTTGCGTCGGTAGTTAACCGAAACTCTTTTGAGAAATCTGGATATGCCAACACTGGTGGTGACACGACTGCTTCTTTTAACCGTTCAAATGCTTGCTGACAGCCTTCTGTCCAGATAAATTTTACGTCTTTCCGTAGTAATTTGTTGATTGGTAGCGCTATCTTAGCTGTGTTTTCAATAAATTTCCTATAAGAATTTATTAGTCCAAGAAATGCTTGTACTTCTCTTCTGTTTCTCGCTACTCCGATGTTCTTTACACATTCTACCTTGTAGGGGTCTGGTCAAGCACCATTTTTCGAACATTTATGTCCTAAATAAACTATTTCCTTTCTCAAAAATTTGCATTTCTCTGTATTCAGTTTTAAGTTGTGTTCCCGTAATTTCTGTAACACTGAACATAGTCTTTGTTGGTGTTGTTTCAGATTTCGACCGTATATCACTATGTCGTCTAGATAAACAAAACAGTCTATGCCTTGTAGACCTGTTAGGATATGATTCATTATCCTTTGGAATGTTGCCGGTGCACCTGTTAGCCCGAATGGCATTCGATTGAATTCGAAGTGCCCTAGTCCTGTACTGAATGCTGTTTTTTCCTTATCCCTGTCGTCGATTAAAACTTGGTGATATCCACTTGCTAAGTCTAGCGTTGTAAAATATCTACTATGGCCTAATTGATCTAAAATTTCGTTAATGCGCGGAATGGGAAAAACTTGTTTTTTTTTAGCTTCATTTAGTTTTCTGTAGTCTGTTACGAGTCTCCATTTTTTCTTCCGTCCTTGCCACTTTTCTTGCGCACTAAAAGTAACGGCGAGTTCCATGGTGATGTGCTATGTGTGATTATGCCGTCATCTAAAAGTTTGTTCACTTGTTTATTTATTTCCTCCCTATGTATTTGGGGTAATCTATACTGTTTCCTATTTATTAGCGGTCGATCTGCGTCTGTTGGGATTTCGTGCTTTAACACGCTTGTAAATGAAAGTTCGTCTCCTTCTAATAGGAAGACGTCATGAAATGATTTTACTACTTCTTCTATTGAATTCTTTTCCTCTATATTTAAATTTTTATCTAACTCAATTTCATTGAGCAATTCATTTATTCTCCTCTTGGCATCTATTCTGCCTATACTATTAATTGACGTAGTACTTTGTATTGTGTACTCGTACTCGAAATTTGTGAATTTTGGTTTAAATTCGCTGTTTATCTCGTAATCATACTCTGTTGTATTTAATATCGGAGCATAAACCATATTATCTTTCACATTTACTAATGTGTCTGCTATATAGATTCCTGAATCTATTTCTTCTTTATGAATTACAACATTCTTAAATTTTGTACGAAGCTTCAATGGTACTATCGTAATTGTTCTTGCATCAACTGGTATGTAATGTTGCTCGCTTTCCTCTTCTATCTGCTGGATAGTTTTTATCGGTAATTCTAAAATAACCTCTTTTCTTTCATTGAAGAGTGTTAAAATCTTTTCTATTGTATTTATAATGGAGTTGTTCCACAAATTATCTCTTCCTAATATGCCGTCTTTTGGTACTCCTTGTTTAAGTGACACAACGTGTAGCGTTAAACGTGAGGACTGTACCTCATTATGACATATAGTAGTTGATCCTTCTGTTGTCACACAACCTCCAAATCCTCCGCTTAAGTCTTTCCTATTCGACTTGTCTATTATCGTGCTATCTTTTATGGCACATTTCTTTATCAGGCTTGTATCTGCTCCTGTATCTACCAGTAAAATGAGTTTTCCATTTATCGCCTCTGCGCAAGGTAATTCAATGAACACGTCATGTAGCTGGGTTTGATTGTAGTTAGATACTCCTATTTCTATACTTCTAATATCTTCTAACTTCGTCATTGAGCAAGTTACGTTTTGGTTTCAATTTAGTTTTTTCTCGTTCAATTTAATTGGCATCTCTAAATCAACTGTTTCTCCAAACGTATGATTTTTCTCTGTGACGTTGTTTCTTTTATTATTATTGGTCTTCTTCAACTTGATATTAAGTTTTAAGTCTTTTGAAGTTTGTAACGTTTCAACAATCGCTTCTGATGTCGGACTTACGGTTACCACTTTATTTGTTAAAGTTGGTAACGTATCCACAATCGGTTTCGATGTATGAATTACTGCTAATCCTTCATCTGGCCTTAAATTACTAATACTTTTGGGTCCCCACATTATTGGCCTATTCTGGGCCCTTGGCAGTTTCCCGGACTGTTGCCTTGGGACTTCTCCCAACTCTTCTTTGCATAACATTCGAGTGTGTTATGTCCTACCCTTTTGCACTATTCACATTGAGATTGAGCCTTTTGTATTCCGTTCGCTGGATTCGGCTTCTGCTTTCCATACGTCTGTTTATGCCAATTCCGTTTGTCTTGGTTGGGTTGCCAATTACGTTGTACTTGGCTTGGTTGCCAGTTTTGCTGTGGTCGGTTTGTTTTCCAGTTTTGTTGTACTTGATCCTGGGTATGGGGCATTTGATATTTATTATTTGTCCACTTCCTTGGCTTTCCTTTTTGCTACACCTCCATTTTGTCTCGTGCCCGTATTCTAGACACTTTTGGCAATACGGCGTGTTTTCCCTAATCAAACACTTTTCTCTAGTATGCCCACGTTTATTGCAGAATGAGCAAATTATTTTCTCCTGTGGCACTCTCGAGACGTTCTGCCTTTCTTCTGGTCTTTTATACTCCACGCGATTTTGTACCGGAGGTCTTATGTTTGGTTCTACCGAATTCATATTAATTGTTGGTTGATGTATGGAGTTACTTCTTTGTATCTCGACTAATGTGTTCACTGCTATTTCTACCATTTCCTCGATACTTTTTCCTGTGATTTCCGAATACACTTAGCATGTGTATTCGTAAGGTTGCATCTTTTAACCCTGTTCTAAACGCCATATTTGCTGATGTTTCTGCCATAGATACAAGTGCGCTGTCACCTTCTCCCTTGTATGTATCTTTTATTACCTGCAACACTTGCGCTTTTTCGTATTTAGGCGTCTTGCGAACTGCCGAATATCCTCATTGTACAGCTGGCTGCAATTCTGAAGTTCTGCCAACGTCACGTCTAATGAAACTGTTGGTAGGTAGGCCCTTCGTATCACCAGGTATAATTCTTCTAGGCTGTTAAAACGTTGTGTGCCTACAAGATCATAAGCGTCTCCGTATAATCTTTGTTTTATACAATCAATGTAAATTGCAGCTAACTCACACGCCTGTATAAATTTATACACCTCACCTCTCAAATCTGGTGACTGTGTCCCTGAAAACAGTGGAACAATACTGCTTGTTATTTTTGCTATTTCTGCTATACCCATATTGATTTGTTATGCCACTGATGGTTTAAATGTAGGAAATGAAACTGAATTATATTCCTTTGGACTGGCTATTGCTGGGGTAGTTTCCTTATGGTATAGTGATTTTTCGTGCGCTAGCTCTATTTCCTGTTGTAGGCGTCTATTTTCCTCTTTTAGTTCGTGTATTCTAGCATGCGCCTTTTCACAGTTCTCTCTTGATTTTTGTGCTGATTCCTGTTCCAGCATTTTATTTAATGTTTCTTCTGTTAAACCCCTGTCCTTCAGTAATTACCGTAGTTCTTCGTTCTCGTCTTCTAAGGTCTTTAGTATGTTTTCTTGAAAATGTTTTTCCTCTAAATAAGTATCGCACTTATTTTTTAACGCGTTGAATTCCGACAGTCCCTTAGCCTTTGGTTTTTATTGTTTATTATATTTTCGAAGAAATTCAGCAATTCTTCTATGACTGCATCTGCTTTTTCTAATGTTGGTGTTTCTCCTAGGGCTTGGATTTTAGTCTTGATTAGCTCTAAAGTTTCTTTATTGGAAACGGTGGTTTTCAGGATGTTCCAAGTTCTTGATGCAAATTCTTCTATTCGCCTCTTCAAATCCTTATGCTCTTTTTCTAAAGCTAAATATGCTTGTTCTTGTAGCGATTCTGCCATTAATTATCCTATACTTATTGTTCTAAGTATGTATTTTGGATATTTTTGAAATCAATTAAAACTTTAATTGATTCTCTACAAGCAATTAACTTTTGCTTATTCAGCTTTAATACGGCTCATTGACACCCTTTTGGCTTTACACGTTGTAAACATTCGTACATTTGTACGTCTATACTCGTATATACAGTACAACTTCGACAACCCGGACACATATAGTTTTAGGGCCGGTCGGATAAACGAGTTTTCCGGACTATAGAGGTGAAAAGATTGAAATATGTAATCTAGGTGAATTAAATTGTGTGTACATATGATTTATTAAAAAACAATAAATTATATTTTATTATTATATTAAATTATTAAAATATGTAATCTAAGTGAATTAAATACATATGTACATTAGACCGGTCCTTATTTCTTTTTTTTCGAATTCGTATGACGGCAAGCGCTAAAACCATTTTATTTGATCCTAAAAATACACAAAAAAAATTTGAGCTTGATTGGACAATTTTTAGCCGTGCCCCCGCCAACATTGAAATGTTTTTCCCCGGTTTTTCTTCAAATGTATCTGGCAGCCCTGTTGGTAAGTACTTATTGAAATGTGTGTGTGTGCGTTTGGCAAATGTGACACACACTCTCTCTTTTTTTGTGGCGGCCCAGTACTGTGTTGTTGTTGTGTACGTCTAACGAAAATTCGCATAAATAAATCATTTTGTATTGCAACTTTCACACGTGGAGATCGACGAATTTAGTGAAATCGTGAAGTTCAAACAAAAAAATTTAAAAGAATATTGTCCAAAAGATTACCTTTAAAAAATTGAACAAATAAATTTTAAAATTAAAAATCCAAAGCGATGACAACCAAAAGATTTCGATCGGATGATGATATTATGTTAATTGGCGTAATTGACCACCAAATTACTGGAGCTAAATTACCAGGAAGAAAAAAAGTGCTACAAGTTTTATTTTATAATTTAAGAATAGTTGGTTTAAATTTAAGAGAAAGTTCTAAATTAGTTGTTGCTAAGGTTAGTACGTTTTGGCAAAAAGCACGAATTCCAACACACCATGAAAAACACTGCATTGAGAAGCTGGAAAAATTATACAACGAGTGGAGAGATATTACAAAGCATCATGGTCGAAAAACAGAATGTCAAAACAGGAAAGAAACTGAATTTCAAGATAAATTACATGATTTATTCGATATCGCACACGCAAACGCGATAGAATTAATTAAAATACAAGAAGACAAAGAGAAGACAAAAAAGCAACGAGAAAAAGGAAGACCAGGTTGTATGCTAGGAACGGATAGAATTGTCATGCAGAAAGAAAAGCGAAAGGCAGTCCAGAAAGAACAAGAAAACCAGCGTCGAATAAAAGAAGATGAACGAAAAGAGTTATATGAACAACATACTCAAAGAGGTATACAATTAAGAATTATATCTTTTAAGCAAATCAGAATTATTGTTGTAAAACAGGTATGATTGACATTGACGACGAAAACGATATTGAACTTGTAGCATCAACATCAGCAGGAAATGCATATCCAGGTATATCAGGTATATCCAGAGGTAAAACAAATTTGTTTACACCAAGACTGCTTTCAACTTTGGATAAGTGGAAAATCACTGATGGTGCTGCAGTTCATATCCTAAGTGCAACTGCTGACGCGTTGGGCTATGATATCGAAGATCTTATACTAAATCGTTCATCAATTCGTCGAATGCGTCAGAAACATCGTGCAACAACAGCACAAAACATTGCAGCAAACTTTGATGTAAGTACTGTAATGTGTTTGTGTTTTTCCCTATGCTTCTTTTTTTATGTTTTGAGTATAAATTAAGAAACTTGAGTTTTTTTTTCCAGATTCCACGTAGTTTTGTTTTGCATTGGGATGGTACAATGTTACCAGAAATTAGTGGCAGGGAAAAAGTTGATCGCTTGCCAATCATAGTCTCATCTCAAGGTATCGATAAACTACTTGGCATTCCAAAGTTAAAATCTTCGAGTGGAAAAGAAATATCAGATGCCGTGTTTAATTCAATAAAAGAATATGAAATGCTTGATCGAGTTGAAATTATCTGCTTCGACACAACTGCTCATAATACAGGAGCACAAAACGGTGCTGCTGCTCTGCTTGAAGGAAAACTAGGTCGCGATTTATTATATTTTCCCTGCAGACACCATATTTACGAGTTGTTGATCCGTAAAGTGTTTGAAATTAGAGTGGCTACTACAGCCGGTCCAGAAGTGCTAATTTTTAATCGCTTTAGCAAATACTGGAATAATATTGACAAATTAAATTATAAGAGTTGTTTAGAAGATGAACATATTATTACAGTATTGACAGCTGAAGAACGTGGAACAATTTTAAATTACTGCCTAGATAACTTAAAACAAGCTCATAGCAGACGCGACTACAAAGAATTATTACAATTAGTTGTCAGTTTTCTTGGTGGTACGGTGCCGAATTTTAACACCTTTCGTATACCTGGTGCAACTTCTCATGCTCGATGGATGTCAAAATCTATTTATGCACTTAAAATGTATTTGTTTCGTAATGAATTCAATATGACCAAACAAGAGCTAAACGGTATACGTAGTGTCTGTCTGTTTATAGTTCGTATTTATGTAAAAGCCTGGTTTGGATGCACTAAAGCAATTGAAGCACCAAATCAAGACCTAAATTTAATTAAAAATATTATAGCTTATCCTGAAAGGGATATAGCTCTTGCTTTGCTACAAAAAATAAGCAATCATTTGTGGTATTTGTCGGAAGAAACAGTCGGTCTTTCATTCTTCGATCCTAATGTAAGTGTTGCAATTAAAAAAAAAATGGTTCAGGCAATTAATGTTAAAGCAAATACAGAAAAATGCAAGCGAATAATAACTAATCCCACAAATATCGACACATTTGCGCAAAAAGATTTAAGCGATTTTGTAAATTCCAATACACACGCGTTCTTTGATCGCTTAGAAATTTCAAAAGAATTTTTGCAAGTCGATCCGTCGGATTGGAATGAAAGATTTGACTACGCTCAGGGATCACAAATTTGTAAAAACTTATTTGTAGTAAATGATGCAGCTGAAAGAGGCGCCAAATTCATTACAGATTATAATAATAAATGAACCCACAATGAAGAGGAGAAACAATTCCTTTTTCAAGTGGTTAAAGAATATAACATGAATTATCCCACTTTTAAAAAGACTTCACTATTAAATTAAAATAATATTAATGTTACTATGAGTATGTAATTAATAAAAATATTTCAGTTTATTCTTACTTTTCAAATAAATGCAAATAAAATAAAAAAATATATTTTTTTTGCCTTATTTCTCATAATAAAAACAAAAAGGTGCTTGGGGCACGGCTAAAAATTATCCAATCGTTGTCAAATTTTTTAAACTAATTTGTAAATTTTTTATGCTTTGTGAGACTAAAACGAATATTTTTAGCGCTTGCCGTAACATATATTCGAGAAAATAAATTTGTCCATATAAATAAGGACCGGTCTAATGTACATACATAGTATGATTTATTAAAAAACGAAGTTATTTTGTGCTGACTAACTTTGTTGATATGGTTGACTTGTGCTTTTTGCTCTAGTCTCTTTAACAATAGAATATCCTGCATATCCAAATTATTCTCCTCAGCCCACTGAACGCAAACTGAAAATGATTTCTTTGCAGCAGCATTAGAGATCTTTGTTTTTGCATCCATTACTAAAAAGTCGTCTTCATAGTCCGTAATAGAGAGCTGCACAAGATGTCTTGAATTGCTAAAGGCAACATGCCACAGTATTGCCTTGCAGTGCACTGTCGTGCACAAATGAACGATTTGACACGAACACTTCAAGGCATCTACCCGAACAAGCCGTGACTGCCTTGCCGTCTACCTGCTTCGAACAAGGCATTGTGTTCCTTTGCTTTTCTGTGAAGGCAATATAGCTTGAAGTGTAAGCAGAAAAGGCAATAGTGCCTTGAGGAAGGCAACAAGACATTGAAAATAGCAATACTGCTATGATGTCGGCAACAATGCGTAATGATATGAACCTATCTCATTCTTTTGCATGAGTCTTCGTTTGAGTTTAGCGCGATTCGTTGCCTTACATTGCCATGCGTTATCTATTGTCATAGCAATTGTCATGCATTGCCTTGCATTGCCTTTTCGTTCAAAAAAGCAACGAATGGCAATGAATACTATTGCCTTTGTTGTGCCTTGTTATCAGCACGCTTTCGGCAGTCAATGTCTTGATTCGAAAGCAAAATAAGAAAGCAGTGCAAGGCTTGAAATTTCTGTTGTGGCTTGATGTGCGTTTCAAGACATCTTGTGCAGCTCTCTAGTCCGTAAGCAGCACTGACGATTCATTTCGTTTAGTATTCGTGTTGTATTATTTCTTCATCGGAAAGATGAACAACACACAACACGCTTGCGAAAGAATGAACTGAAACTGAAGCAATGATAGTGCAAAATGTAAATCAAAGTATGAATAACAAAACATGCGAGTAAAAAACGGGAAATCCCCGAATTTTAACATTTATTCTTGCATGAAAAAAATTGTCCGGATTGTAGAGGTAAAAATTTCAAATTGTCCGAAACATAGAGGCGTCCGAATTACTGGAGTGACCGGACTGGCGCATGTCCGGACTGTCGAAGTTGTACTGTATCTATAATATATTATTTTTATATTTTTTTTTTGTAATTCGAGCTCGTGTTTCAATTATGCTCGCCTGGTGCATGACGTACTTTTTGTTTTTATTGCTTGTTTTTGTTTTTCTTGCTCTGTTAGCGTTTTTGCTACCAGCTGCCGTTCGCTAGCAATTTTGTCGCTTCTGTCCTTGCTTGAAGTTCAAGCTCACGTTTGTGACCTACCTTTTGTTTAAATGAATTTCTTGCAATTAAGCAGAATCAATTTTGTTTATTTTCTTGCAGCTATCGCTGTTAGCCTGGTTGCTATTAATTAATTTGTTACTGAAAAATATCTAACTGATTTGTTTGCTGTATTCATTTATTTGTTCTTTTAACATTCTTAAGTATAAACATAATTTCAAAAATTTTTTCTTAAAGGCGGTTGTGTCTTACTCATACTGTGTCATACTGTGTCTTACTTTATTTTTGTCTTGCCCCAAAATTTTATTTATATTTATTTATTGTTGTTAAAACTATTACACCACAAGATAGTAATCTTATTTACGATATAATTCATAAGTAACTATGTAGGTAGTACAAAACAATATAAATTAGTTTTACTATTATTAATAACTAATTACAATTAGTTTAGAAAGTTAACATTATAATTAGAGCTTAAAATTTAATTTAATCAAAGATTTAATTAAAATTATTATCAACTTACAAACTATACAACAGAAAGAGAAGAAGAAAACAGGATGGGATAAAAGACGGATATAAGGAATACTGGAGAAAAGACGTAGAGAAACAAAAAACCTAAGATGTAAAGATGCTCAAATAACCTTCCACAATATAATGAAATAACTGAGACTTAAAAGCCGCCACGCTATTAATGCTCTGAATTCTGTAAGGCAGAGAGTTCCATTGCCTGATTGCGCTAATGAAAAATTGCCGCTCAGATGTGAGGCAGGAGTAACTAAAGTTAGATATATTTCGGCTGCGCTGCAATCTAGAAAAGCTAAGCCTACGAAACAGATAGGATGGCTCCTTGGAAATTATGATTTTCTGTAGGAAAGTAGTGGCTCTAAAGACCAGTAAGTCACTAAAGGAAATCCCATGTAGTCTTATGTTATACAATGATATATGAGCAAATCCCCTAAGCCCATAAGCATACCTAGTTATAACGTTATAGGCGCTGTCGAGTTTACGTTTACTTAGATAGTCACAACAGGAAAATAACTCGCATCCGTACAAGAGAGATGGAATTAAGTAGGTTTTAGCCAGCAGGATTCGTACTGAACGAGGTGTAAAATATTGGGAGAGCCATAGGATGCGAAGCTTAGCATACACAGTTCCAATGACATGATTGATGTGATCACTCCAAGTTAATCTACTATTAAATACAACACCAAGGTTCCGAGCCTTGGTGACATATTCAATGCTCTCACCATTGAGTGAAAGTTTCGGCAGAAGGCTTATATCTACATGCCGCCTGCTAATTAAAATACATTTTGACTTGTCAGGGTTAATGCAAAGCCCATTAATGACAGCCCACTGATGAATTCTATCAAGCTCAGCATTAATGATGTCAGTATGATATCTAACATCGTCATAAGAACACGAGGAGTAGATCTGTATATCATCGGCATACATGTGCAGATTGCAGGAAGTAAGAACATTGGGCAGATCATTGATGTACAACAGAAAGAGCAGAGGCCCCAGGACTGACCCTTGGGGCACTCCACGATTTACTGGCAAGGGCGCAGATGTGGAGCCAGACATGGATACAACTTGGAATCTGTTAGTTAGATAAGACTCAATTAGTCTAGTCGCAGGTACCGAGAAAGCAAATACACTGGACAGTTTCGTCAACAAGGTAGCATGGTCCACTGTATCAAATGCTTTAGAGTGATTCAGAAGCACAAGAAATGTGACCATACGAGCATCCAAATTACGTCGTATGTGTTCTCTCACTTCTATTAAAGCGCTAATACACCCATGGTTTGGCTTAAATCCCGATTGCCTACTTGAGATCAGTCCCTTATCATTGCAGTATTTGGCAATCTGCTTATAAATGACCTTCTCAAGTACTTTAGTAGTGAATGAAAGTATTGAAATGGGCCTGAAATCATTGTTAGGCTTAGGTACAGGTATAACCCGGGCAATTTTCCAACAGCTAGGGACAACTGACGTGGTAAAAACATGATTAATCAAATATGTGAGATAAGGGAGTAACTTGGGCAACAACAGCTTAATAAATTTAGGATCGGAGCCGTCAAAACCAATTGCATTGGAGAATATTGTCAAGTACACCAACCTGGTCAACACAGTTGAAAAAGAACCTAGAACTGGAATTGTCAGCAGGAACAGTACCCAAGTAGTAATTTTCACTAAGATGCGGGATGTTAAGATTTACTAATTTCCGATTAATCAGGTCACAATCTATATCCTCGATTCCCTGACCCGAAGCAGTAGATGATATCAGACTAATTTTACGTATCTGATGCCACCTATGCTTACTATCAGTGATACGAGAGAATGCATTTTTGTAATACAGACGTTTTGCATTTCTTATCTTTCCCACTAACTTTCTCCTAAGCTCAACAAAAATGTCATGAAAAACATGAAGCTTGTAGCGTTTCCAGCGACGATAGGCAATGTCACGCTCGGCAATTAGAGTTTTAATTGCACTAGTAAACCAGGGCTTCGCACCTTTATCCCTTATTGCTTTACATTTTAGGGGTACAAACCTATTGAAAAGCACTCCAACGTTCCTGCACAAAGTGCCAGCTTTATCATCAACATCTGGTGAATGAAAACCTGCATCCCAGTCAATCACGTCAACTTCTTTTATAAGCCTATTGTAGTCGATATCATCATAGCTTCGGTATAGAACTGAACAGGGACAACATAATAATGGGAAGTCAAAGGCAAGAAAGATTAGATCATGTCGCGAGAAAATCGGAATTGAAAGCTGGTCGTATAGTAGAATTTTAGATTTATCATTTACAAAAAATACATCTAAAAGAGTTTCACTAGTATTCGTGAAATGCGTAGGATTCATAGTATTAACAGGAAATAGCGCGACCCTAGAAAGTTCATCAGTTAAGCTACTGTCAACAATTAAGTTACAGTTAAAATCCCCAGCGATTACTATGTTTTGATAAGAGAGCGATAAACACTCAAGGCTTTCAGTAAACGGCTCCAAATTAGAATTTTTGTTGGGACGATACACACACCCTATTAGAATTTTACCATAATCAGACGAAACCTCAACATAAAGATATTCTAAACAACATTCAGGCAGAGACTTCGCCTTAACTTTGCACCTGATGTTATTCCGACAGAAAATCGCAACTCCCCCCGCATGTGACACCCTATCTACTCGAAATATTTTAAACCCGCTGACATGTACCTTCTGGTCGAAAATGTACGGAGCAAACTGTTGCCATAATTTTTTTGGTAGTCAAGATCACCCGGTGGTTTCACGTCATCAGACCTGCTGCCGAAGTGCTGTCTATCTCTGCAACCGTGGCGAAGCTGGGGGTAGGAGAGATTCGGCAATACGCGTAATCGAAGGCGATAGAAGGTTTTTTTTTATATGAAGTTTGTATTTCTCTTATTACTGAGTCTGTTTTGCCTGACAGTTGGCCACGAGTGCGAGAGGAACGGCAGTAGGTCTGGTGACCGGTGACAGGAGAAAAGGAGAAAAAAAAGAAAAGAAGAAAAAGCGAGGCCAGTGTTTTTTTGTTGGTTGGTTTTGGTGTTTGATTGGAGACGGTTGTGAAATAGATAGTGGGCAGAAAACATAAAAATGAATATCCGACTGAAATTGTGTTAAAAAGTTGAGCTAAAACAATCAAAAAGTTATAAGCCTCAACTTAAGATAACAGAAACACCAAAGACATTTTAATCACCGTTTTGAAATCACACTACTTCATCTTAAAATTAAACCATCACCAAAAACAATAGGAATTTATGAACCAACCTTTTATCAAGAATTTATACAATAAACTGTGCCGGTAAAACGTAAAATACAAACGTTAGGCAAATACTTTAAAACAGCTCGTAAAGCTTAACAATTTTCCGAAAAGGATTAGAAATTATAATCATAATATTAAAACTCTGTGAAAATAAGTGAGGTTATAAAAAAAAAATGCATTGAATGACAGGCCATTCCAACGACCACGTATGACGGTGCGAAACGAAGAGCTATAAACAAAATCTTTTGTGAGAAATAAAAAAAAAACACGACAAAAACATTCAACAACTAATGCACAAGCAAGCGTGGTGTTATTTTCTACAATTTGTTGAAAGTCGTACTTAACTGAGCACTACCAACCACCTGAAGCTGTCCAAAATCGTCACGGCACAAATACTTCGAAATAATCATTTCTAATGATTGCACTTCAAGCTGCCAGTCCTTCAAGTCTCCAGTGTTTCTACCACAGAACAGCATCCATTATTATACAGGAACCGCACACAAGCCGTCTTCAATCAACCTGATGTTTATTCTCAACTACATATTTTAAACTATGCTATTATGCCTAATCTATGTTGTCTTACAGTATCTTTTATTCTTAACTTGAAAACGTAAATTCACAATACACTTTTAAACGAGGATTAATGATATAAATGTTGATCTGAATGAAACTGCATTACATGAGTGCAAATATGTGCGTAGGCCAGTAGATTTCTCGGTAGATTTCTTGTACTTTTTTTTTGATTTCCTATAACAAAAAAAAATAACTTCAATTTTAGTTAAAGCCACACAAAAGTTTTGTTTAACAATTAACTATATTTTATACAAATTAAGAATGCATTAAAGATTGTCTACTGCACCAAGTTCATTGATAATTTTCTAAACCAGGATCATAAAGTTTTTTTTTAAAATTAAGTGTTCAATTCATGCTTATTTAAAATTTGTACTAACAAAACAACGATAGATAGTTAATCCAATTTACGGCTTAATCAATGCCGGGTTTTTTTTTCTTTCTTACATTGATTTATATCACGGATATAATCTTGTGAATAAGTATATTAGAATTAGTTTCTAGTGTTAGTTTTCCTAGAAAGCATTCCTTTTGGCTACCTTTCATTCACAGATTCCCTTCTTGAGGTGGCGCCATCATCAGGTATGCGGGATCTGGTAAGTTTGTTTTGATTTATGTAAAAATGGAAATGAAGACAGAGCAATAAGTGGTGTAAAGGATGAGACCTAGAAATATAATTACAAGATAATAAAGTAATTCAGAGAATAATTCAGAAATACGCAAATTCAACAAATAATTCATCATTAATTAATTAGCAATTGGCGTCCCTCTACTATATTGCGTAGTACACCAGCATTAACCACCGGAATAAAAACTTCACCATCCTCACGCTTGACCATGACCGAGCCTCTACGAGTGATAACAGATGAGAGCAGGTTGCGATGCTTCATCTTGACAGCCATACGCAGGAGCAGCCTATTCATTTTTGTTAAACCTTCATTCAGGAACACAGCGGCTGTCGAATGCAGTCCAATATCCTTAAGGCAAAGCGCACGCTGTTATTTCTTCCGAAATGAAGAGACCATACCAAAAAAAGATATCTTGTGGGACAGCGCACGAAATTTCATTATAATTGGAGGATCTCTAGCACCTTTAGTCAGCCGAGGTCGATATATTGATTCGAGTATAATAGGCTCAATTCCAATGGTTAGGCAGAGCTTGTTGAAGATGTCCACTACATTTTCACCTGGTAAATGGGGTACACCAGTAAGTACACCATCTCTTGCCTCCTCTTTTCTCTCAACAATGTCACATCTACGACAAAACTCATCGATCTCCTTATTGAGTTTAACATCAACCTCACTTCGCTGTTCAACAGCTACAAGTCGCGACTCAGCTAGCGATAATCGTTGAACAAGCTAACCACGGGCACCAAGGTGCTGCCTTTGTGGTCCTTTAACCTGTCGGGCAATACTGCCGACTTTAGACAGGTGCTGAAATAAAAGGCTAATTGGTTAAATTCCTTACGTTTATTATTTACGGGGGCGTCCTCTCTCGATTCCTCTTTTGCTCGACAATGTTTTTCGCTGACCACTACTGCTACTTAATAACAACTGCTTAATTTTTACTGCCTTCTTTCTATCCGAAAGCTGGGTTTATATCTCTTCTGAGATTCGTTGTTGGCCAGAATCATTTTCGCATCGAATTTGCAATTATCTCAAGAATTATTTTTAGCAATAATTCTTGACAATAATGTGCGAATTTTGCTCTTCTGATTTGAGCGCGATGTTCTACTTATTCGCGCGCTGTTCCACTTATTGGAATGCGAACATTCACTTGTGTGATTCACTTGAACTTTCGAGCTTCACAATAAAAATGCAGCCTAGAAGTATGTGTTACCACACGTTCAGTATTGTTAACTACTGGGCCGAAAGGTATGTGGTGATAATAACGTAACAGTTGTTATTACCAGAGCAATGATTCTGACCTACAACACTATGTGATAAAAAGATTTTTAAGAAAGAAGTTGGCAGACAAAAATCACGCACTAACCTACTGTCATGGCGTTGCCAGATTACATTATCTTTAAAATACTTAGCTTTTTTGAGCGACTGATCCACACTGAGCAACTTATGGTTCTCCAGAAATTCGGCGTATTTCGACAGAAGATTTTTCCTGGTGATGTCGTGTTCCTCCTCCGTTATTATTGTATCAAAGCCTAACACTCGATGATATAATCGTTGAATTTCTTTGCTTACCGCCTCTTGTGATTTCAATATTTCATCAATTTTTAATGACATTTTTATTTATTATTTATTTTATTTATTGTATTTATTTATTTTATTATTTTATTTATTTATTTATATATATATATATATTTTTTTACTTCACTTCACTATTACAACACAATACTATTATTTTTCCGAATACGTTCTATACAGTAGACACAAGGAATTTTTACACAAATTATAAAAAATATATATTTCTCTGATTCGTATCCAGGATACGTTTTATACAGAAGACACAACGAATTTATATACAAATTAAAAAAAAATATAATATATACTATATGTCTTATATGTTTTATACAGAAGACACAACAAATTTTTATTTGAGAGATTAAATATGTCTCTGATTTGTATGCAGGATACGTTTTATACAGAAGACAATAAAAGACTTGAATCTGCTTAAATTCTGCTTAATTCTGCTGAAATAAATTCACAAAAATTTATAACATATAAAATTATATATATAAACACACGAAAAAAACTCTTCTTTAATTTAAAAAAACGCGTGAAGAAAAAGTTGGGGTCACCAAAATGAACACGAATGAATGGTACACAGTGAGGATCAGTTAAACACTAACCCCGTCTCCAGGAGTTCCCTTATTTATATCTTTTCTAACCTACGTAATACATGGTGTCGAACGCAGTTCGCACCATGTGTATACCTTACCTACTGATAAGAATTAAGGGATCGGTCTACAAGAACATAAATCCTCTTATCGCCAATGCGTTTATCACACCATATGATATATTTAATTACTAAGGCGAAGGAACGTTTATGTTAGAACCCGAAACTGTGTTCTTATCAGCGATGCGTTTTATCCAAACAGGCAACCAAATGTCTCCCTCAGATAAAACGCATCCTAAATAAATTGTACAAAAAGGATGACTATTCTTATCTATCTTGTAGTAAATTTTCCACAGACTGTTATCTCTGTGGGAATTTACTACAGATTTTCAATTCCAATAATTTACCCTTAGTAGTGGTTATATGTATGTACCTTCTGGAACATGGTAACGACTGCGCTGTCTGGAGTGCTGCCTGGGGATGAGGGAGGAAAGTGGGCGTGACCAAAAGTAGGCGTGGCAAAAGTGGGCGCGATAAAAGTGGGCGTGGCAAAAGTGAGTCTTGTCATAGTGGGCGCGGCGAACGGGGAGTGGCAACACGGGCGTGACATAAAAGGGGGGGTTTAAAACGGGGCGTGGCAACAAGAGGCGTGGGAAAACATGGAGGGCCAAGTGGGCTTGTCAAAATTCATACCTTCCACGCATTTGCCGTTTTTCGGGTCGACGTCGACCCTCAACTCTCGTCGAGTGTGGTCGCTGTCTCCCGAAGTAATGGTAAGTGGTTTTTTCCTTTTTCCTCCTCCTTATTTATAAGTATTATTATATTATATTTAATGTATTTATTATAATTAATATTGTCATTATTGAAGTTCCTTTAAATTTTAGAAAATTCCCCCTTCCCATCCTAATAATTGCTAGAAAGCCTCCAGAAATGCCATTTTTCAGGTTTTGAGATCGACCCTCCCCTATATAAAAAAATTTGCATCACCCATATTTATGGGTATGCAATAGAGGTGAACACATCAGTTAGTATGTGTTCAACTCTCGTCGCGTGTGGTCGCTGTCTTCCTGAGGAATGGAAGAAATTCAATGTAGATGCAGAGATATTAATAAATGCGAAAAATATATTTGTAAGTGGTTTTTCGACTTTTTCCTTTTTCTTCTCCCTATTTATATGTATTATATTACATTTAATGAATATTTATATTCAATGTATTTATTATATTTAATATTGTTATTATTTAATCTTTTAATTTTGGATTTTTAATTCAATTAATTCAATACACTTAATGTAATCATAGGTTTCATTTTAAAAATTTAATTTTAGGGGTTTTTTCCCCTCCACATCCTAATAATTGCTAAAAAGCCTCCAGAATTCCCATTTTTCAGGTTTTGAGATTGACCCTCCCCTATATGAAAAATTTTGCATCACCCATATTTATGGGTATGCAATAGAGGTGAACACATCAGTTAGTATGTGTTCAACTCTCGTCGCGTGTGGTCGCTGCCTTCCTGAAGAATGGTAAGTGGTTTTTTGATTTTCTCCCATTTATATTATAATATATTTTATATATTATATTATATTATCATCTAACAATTATATTATCATCTAATAATTATTATATTAATTAATTATTATTTAATATATTACTTATTAATGTTCGTCGCCTCTTGAGGCAATTTTAAAGAATTAATTTTCTCCTTTAGCCATTATTGGCCAATTTTCTGTGTATGTATGGGTGATTGCACACATACTAGTTATGTTTGTAAGCGCTTATATATACAAAAAGCCCACTGATGAGTCCCTTTCATGCCAGGGACGAAAAACGTTTCTGGGAGTTGCCTGTAAAGTAGTTTTAGGCAAAAAACCTACTTATAATAATTATGGGAGTATCTTTTTATTGACACTTCTATAACAATTTTTTGCTTGCTTTTTCGGTTTTTGTTTGTTTTTGTGTTTTTTGTGTCAATGTTTCTCATTTTGGTTTTGTTTATGATTTCTCAACTAATTCTTATATATATCGTATACCTTACGTATACCTTATTTATATACTCGTTGCATATATTCTTTGTTTATATTTGTATAATTAGTGGAAATAACGCTAGGTTACCAGCATAGGGAAATTTGGAAGTGGGGTAACTCATTAGTTAGTGTATTGAGTAGTTTCACAATAACAATAATAGTTATAATGACAATAATATTAAACAATATATGATAATAATAATTTTATTAAACTAACGATAATAACAATAATAGTAATGATAATAATGACAATAATAATTATGATAATAATAATAATCCCACCGCAACACACACAAAAAACAGGGCAACTGGACGATCGGTTCACCTCACGAACCAAACATCCCAATATAGTATTGATCATATGTGGTATCCAACCGATTCTGTTTTTCTAAGTCGGAATAGAGAATTGATTCAGTAGATTTTGGATCGTCGCTTGTAGTATCGAGTTCAGAGAATAATTTTGTTTCGCTTGATTTATTCACTATATTTCAGCATCTTCTATTTGAGAGAAAAAGTCATCGTCTTCATCGTCATTACTATTGATAAGAGTTTCGTTTGAAAAATCGACTTTTCGTGCTTTAGCTGGAGTACTTGATTTTACTTTTAGTGGTACCTTATTGTATTTAATGTTATGCTTATCCTTATTATTTATAATTTGTATTGGAGTGCTTGACTATCTCTTTTAGAGTTTTTGTGATGTGGCTAAATGTCTTTTCTAATTCATTCTCTAAATCTGCTTTTCCTAATTTTATATTCTTAAATTTCTGTTTTAATATGCGTCTAGTTTTGATCAGGTCTTTTAATATTTTCCCATCCATTTTAGCAACAACATACAATATTTCAGATCAGCTTTTGAACACCTTTTTTTATAGCTTTTGATCAGCTCTGAACAGCTCTGAACAGCTTTTAAACAGCTCTGAACAACTTTTGAACCTTTTGAACCCCTTTTGAACCGCTATGAACACCTTTTGAACAGCTATGAACAGTTTAGTTATATCAATGTTATCAGTTGAAAGCTAAGTAGCATACTAATATAAATATAATGGTAACCAACCATATTATAGGTAAATGTATGTATCAAATCCCTTTCTATAACGTCCACCATCAATTGGATCGTCTTTGCTTATTACAAGAAATTCATATTTATCTTTCCAACATTCTCCGCATATATCAATAAATTTTTTATAACCATATCTATTCCGACATGATCATTGTATATGTGCTTCATATTCATCTCATCCTGCTTAAACATAATAATCATGTTGGCATTATCGCGCACCAAATGCTTGGGAATTCTTGTATATGTTTGGCATAAGTAAAAACAATCAATAGATTTGTGTCTGCCCATACAAAAGTATTCTCGAATGTTATTTTGCTTCTCACAAGCTCCATCATCGAATATCATAATAGAGTTGCTTTTGGCCTTATTCGGCTTGAGCACTTCTTCGTTCTCGGAAAACGTGAAGAATCCCATAAATTTAATTCGTTTTATTAAACGCTTTAGATATTCATATTTAGGTTGATATAATGATTTTGAGTACAAGTATATGTTTGCAAACTTTAGTCCATTTGGGCTTTCTATTAAACTCAACATGACATTCGTCTTTCCACAGTTTGAAGGTCCCACAATAAAACATCTAATTGAATTCGGTAGAAGGGAACTGTGTCTGGATTTAGCCACATTATTAGTAACAAGATCCATATTTTTCACAGTAATATTTTTGTTTTGCTTGACGAACCGCATTTTAGCTTAGATGTAAATAACCAATAATCACACCTTTATATTCATTTATATCGAAACAGTTCAATTGAAGAGTTATATAAAATGGTCATCCATTATAAAAATAATCTCAGTCTATATCAACCAGTAATTGGAAGAGGTCTTTTAAATAAAGCTATAAATTCTCTACCAGTTGAACTTCATTTACCCTGCTATCAATTTTGTGGCCCAGGAACTAAACTGAAAGAACGCTTAGAAAGAGGTGATAAAGGAATCAATCCGCTGGGCGCTGCATGTAGAGAGCACGACATTGCTTATAGCAAAACGCAGAACTTGGATGAGCGTCACGAAGCAGATAAAATATTAGCTGAAAAGGCGTGGCAAAGAGCAAAATCAAACGATAGTAAATATAGTGAGCGAATAAACGCATGGTTAGTAGACAAAGCAATGAAAGCTAAAGTCAAATTCGGTATGGGAAACAAGCTAAATAAGAACCTTAAGAAAATAAAGAAAAAGGTGAAAAGATGCTGTGCAAAGAAAATTTTTACAAAAACGGTTAGAAATGCATTGAAAATTATCAAGCAACGAAAACCAGAAGATATCCCCAATGCTATTAAAATGGCACAAGGTGTAATCAAAAAGTCTTTTGGGAGAAAAAAATCCATGATAGATAATCCACGTGTTATACCTATTCCCAAAGTAGGAGGTTTTCTACCACTAGTACTAATTTTAACAGCTCTTGGAGCCATTGGTGGTTTAGCATCTGGTGGTGCTGCAATCTCGAAAGTAATTAATGAAGCCAACTCTGCAAGAAAACAATTGAAAGAAGCAAATCGACATAATCAAACAATGGAAGCAATTGCTATTGGTAAAGGCTTGTATCTTAAACCCTAAAAAAAGGATTGGGATTATATTATAGTCCTCAACCAAAAAACTTTTGAAGAAACTACCCAACAGAGCCCTCACAAATATCGACCTAATGCAATATACAACGAATCTACCACACTTTAGAGGTATTTTTATGCTAGATACCTTACCAAAACATCCTTTATCAACAAGAATGTGGGATCGTTAATCTTGATAAATCGGAGGGACCTGGTACTCATTGGGTAGCATATTATAAAGATAAGAATCAAAAGGAATATTTTGATAGTTTTGGAAACTTGCAACCACCATATGAAGTAATCCAATACTTGGGTGATGGAATACGTTACAACTACACTCAACATCAGGATTATAATTCATTTAACTGTGGTCATTTATGTCTACAATTCCTGTATAACTTTAAATAACTAATGTAATAGCTCAATAAATATCATATATTATACTTTGATTTAAAATAAAAACAAACAAATTTATTTAATAAAAAAGTATTATTTTAACATTTCTTTCTTTTACATATTATATAATCTGGTATACAACGTGTGATTTTTGTTACTCACTGTAAAAAAATATAATATTATCAAAATAAAAAAAGAGTTCATTTAAAATTTTATTTTATTTATTAATTTATTTAATTATATATTTATTAATATATTTGAATTTTATATTTTGTTGTAGGTCAGAATCATTGCTCTGGTAATAACAACGCTTAACGTTGTTATCACCACATACCTTTCGGCCCAGTAGTTAACAATGTGTAACACGTGGTAACACATACTTCTAGGCTGCACTTTAATTGTGAAGCTCGAAAGTACAAGTGAATCACACACGACTGTGGCCCAGATAAAAGCTGAACCTGATCGCCAATAAGTGGAACAGCGCGCAAACTTGATCGCATTCCAAAATTCGCAATGAGTGTCAAAAATAATTCTTGAGATAATTGCAAAGCGATGCGGAAATGATTCTGGCCAACAACGAATCTCAGAAGAGATATAAACCCGTCTTTCAGATTGAAAGAAGGCAGTAGCTAATAACTTACAGATTGAGTGCAGTCAAGTTGTAAAAACTAAACAGTTGTTAAACAGATTAAGTCGCAGTAAGATTAATCGCATTGCAATAAGAAGCGGAGATAAAAGAAGGACTCAAAAATAATAAACGTAAGGAATTTAACCAATTAGCCTTTTATTTCAGCACCTGTCTAAAGTCGGCAGTATTGCCCGACAGGTTAAAGGATCACAAAGGCGGCACCTTGGTGCCCGTGGTAAATAGGCGAGGGGATCCACTACGGCAGGTTGCCGGATCCCAATGGTAAGACCACAAAGTCGGCAGATCCTTGCCCGTGGCACAAGCGTCCGTGATCCTTCGCGTCGAAGGGTCAACGACGGAAACCCCCATCCTCACTGTCAGTGATCCTTCTCGAGGAAGGATCCACGGCATTTAAGTTTGTTCTAGTATCCTACTGGAGGAACTAGATACAACATTTTGGCGCAGCTGGTTTTACGATCCAAGGATCGCTTTTTTATTTTGAAGTGAAGTATAAAATAAATTAAAAATAATTAACAATGTTCTTTTTAAAAAAATAGCATAAACAAATAAGAAATCACGAACCAATATCGATGTCATCGGAACGTGTATTATCCCTCGAAGAAGCACTTAAGGATAAGCAAGCTGGGCCGAGACCAATAACTATAGAAGAGTACTGGAAGAGGCAGAAGTCGACACTTGAGGAGCCAAAGAAGGAAATAAAGGTTAACCCACACCCACCAAAGAGTCGCGACGGAAGAAAAGTGAAGTAACGGAGGGAAGTCAACAACCTTCACCGGCTAGCAACGATAGCCACAACCAAAGAGGAAAAGAATGAATTCCTGAGGCAGATCCGCCAGATTTACAACACCAACAACAAGAAACAACGTGGGAAAAACAGCAACAAACAATAACTGGAATTGTTGTGAAATTATATAAATATTTTAAAAATTTAATACGTATAAAATTATAAAAATAAAATTAAAAGTAGTAATTAAAATGTTGGAACATGTCTAAATAGAATATTGTTGTTTAATTTAGTACAAATGGAATTTAAATTGAAAAGAAAATTTTAAGATTATTGGCAATTCATGTCTAAATAAGATATTTTGTTTAATTAAAAAATTTAATAAAATTTTGGGGCAAGACAAAAATAAATTCGAGCCAGTAAGACACAACCTCCTTTAAGAAAAAATTTTTGAAATTATGTTTATACTTAAGTATGGTAAAAGAACAAATAAATGAATACAACAAACAAATCAGTTAGTTATTTTTCAGTAACAAATTAATTTATAGCAACCAGGCTAACAGCGATTGCTGCAAGAAAATAAACAAAATTGATTCTGCTTAATTGCAAGAAATTCATTTAAACAAAAGGTAGGTCACAAACTTGAGCTTGAACTTCAAGCAAGGCCAGAAGCGACAAAATTGCTAGCGAACGGCAGCTGGTAGCAAAAACGCTAACATAGCAAGAAAAACAAAAACAAGCAATAAAAACAAAAAATACGTCAAAAATCAATTAAAGTTTTAATTGATTCTAAAAATTTCTACTTACAACAATAAGTATAGGAAAATTAATGGCGGAATCGCTACAGGAACAAACATATTTAGCCTTAGAAAAGAACCATAGGGATTTGAAGAGGCAGATCGAAGAATTTGCATCAAGATTTTGGAACATCCTGAAAAACACAGTTTCCAATAAAGAAAATTTGGCGCTAATCCGGACTAAAATACAAGCCCTAGGAGAAACATCAAGTTTAGAAAAAGCAGACGCATAGAAGAATTGCTGTATTTTTTTTAAAAATGTAATGGAAAATAAGAACCAAAGTCTAAGGGACTGCTTATCAGAATTCAACGAGCTAAAAAATAAGTACGATAGGTATTTAAAGGAAAGACAGTTTCAAGAAAATATATTAAGGACTTTAGAAGACGAGAACGAACAACTAAGGAAATTACTGAATGACAAGGGATTAACCGAAGAAACATTAAATAGAACATTAGAAAAGGGATTTGCGCAGAAATCAAGAGAAGACTGTAGTTCTTTAGAAGAGGCAAATAGATGAATACACGAGCTAAAAGAGCAGAATAGGCTTCTAAGTCAAGAAATGTCGCTAGATCAAAATCAGTCACTCTATCATAAGGAACCAGCTCAGGCCGCACTTAGTCCGAAGGACGGCAGCACAAGGTCTTTCCAACAAAGTAAGATAACAACAGATCAAACCAAAATGGGTATAGGAGAGATAGCGAAAATTACAAATAGGCTGGTACCACTTTTTTCTGGAACACATTCGCCAGACTTACGCGGCGAAGTATATAAATTCATACACGGGTGCGAATTAGCCGCAAGAGATGTAGGTAAAGACAACATCCAGGATTACATAGACTGCATTAAGCAGAGATTACATGGGGATGCATATGATTTAGTGAGGTCACAACGCTTCAATAGCCTCGAGGACTTCTACCTCACACTAAAAAGAGCATATTTACCAACGGTATCCTTAGACTCAGTTATAATAGGTATCCAAAGTTGTAGCCAGCTACTTAACGAATATATACGACAGCTTGCAAGACGCCTAACCACTCTACGAACACAGGCAATAGAAATAGTTCAAACGAAATATCACGGAAACGGAGATATGTCACTTTTGAGTATGGTGGAAGGAGCCGTAGAGAAATCCTTTAAAACAGGGTTCAAGAACGCCGAATTGAGAATTTATATGCTATATACGAAGAAAAACCTAGAAAAAATGGTAGAACTAGCAATCGATGCACTCGAAAGCATACAAAACAGTAGCCTCCTCCACTCAGACCACTTAAACAATAACATGAATTCGCCACGTCTTGCCACCATGCCGTATAACCAACAAGAACAAATTCAACATGAAAGTCAGGGCAGAGCTTCAGGAGGAAAAATGGTCAGGCAACCAACTTCGTTACAAAACACTACACAAGGAGCGGCGAATAGAATAATATGCTCATTTTGTAACAAGCGAGGTCATACTAGAGACGATTGTTTGACTCGCAAGAACACGCCATATTGTCAGAAGTGTTTAAAATATGGAAACGAAAAAAACTGGAGGTGTGAAAACAAGGACAACCACAGATTTGGGTCGAACAACAAAAATCAAAGGCCTACCAACCAAAGTATAGGAAATCAGCAATGGAACCGACCCCAACAAAATGGGTCTCAAAACCAATTCCAGCAGAACGGGAACCAAAAACGGGCGATAAATTCTAACCCAACTACACTTAACGGATTGCAGAGGAATCAGCCTAACAGAGGAAACCAAACGATATGTCATTGGTGTAATAGACCAGGACATATGATAAAAAACCGGGGGCCAAAAAGGAATTGGGAATCGTTGCAAAGTAATAGTCCGGGAAACTGTCAAGTGCCCAGAACAGGCCAATAATCTGGGAATTCGAAAATATTAGTAACTTAAGGCCAAATGAAGGAGTAGCAGTAATTCATACACCCGAACCGATTGTGGATACGTTACCAGCTTTAAGAAATAAAGTAGTAACCGTAAGTCCGACATCGGAAGCGATTGTTGAAAGGTTACCAAATTCAAGAGACTTAAAAATTAATATTAAGCTAGAGAAGACGGAGAATAGCAAAAACAACGTAACGGAGAGAAATCATACGTTTGGAACAATGGATTCAGAGATCCGAATAGAAATGAAAGAGGAAAAACAGAACTCAAACCCAAAAGTACCTTGCTTAATGAATAAGATAACAAATAAAAGAAATACAGAAACAGGAAACTCTATCTGCAATCGAACCCAGCTAAATGATGTGTTCATCGAATTACCTTGCGAAGAGGCTATAAATGGAAAACTCATTTTACTGGTACATACAGGTGCAGATACGAGCCTGATAAAAAAATGTGCGATAAAAGATAGCACAACACTAGACAAGTCAAATAGGAAAGACTTAAAGGAGCATTCGGAGGTTGTGTGACCACAGAAGGATCAACTACTATATGCCATAATGAGGTACAGTCCTTACGTTTAACGCTACACGTTGTGTCACTTAAACAAGGAGTACCGGCAGACGGCATATTAGGAAGAGATAATTTGTGGAACAACTCCATCATAAATACAATGGAAAAGATTTTAACACAATGAAAAGAAAGAGGTTATTTTGGAATTACCAATAAAAAGTATTGATCAGATAGAAGAGGAACATTATAAACAACAACACTAATAATAAACAACACTATATACCAGTTGATGGTAGAACAATTACGATAGTACCATTAAAACTTCGTACAAAATTCAATAATATTGTATTTCAAAAAGAAGAAATAGATCCAGGAATCTATATAGGAGACACATTAGTAAATGTGAAGGATAACACAGTTTATGCTTTCTTTTCATGACATAATCCTATTATAGGAGACGAACTTTCGTTTACAAACGTATTAAAACACGAAATTCCAACATGCGCAGATCAATCGCCAATAAATAGAAAACAATATAGATTACCGCAAATACATAGAGAAGAGATAAATAAACAAGTAAACAAACTTTTAGATGACGGCATAATTACACATAGCACTTCACCATGGAACTCACTGTTACTTTTAGTGCCCAAGAAGAGTGGCAAGGACGGGGAGAAAAAATGGAGACTAGTTATAGATTATAGGAAAATAAATGACGCTACGATCAAGCAAGTTTTTCCCATTCCTCATATTGACGAAATTTTAGAGCAATTAGGCCATAGCAGATATTTTACAACGCCAGATTTGGCAAGTGGATATCATCAAGTTTTAGTCGATGACAGGGACAAGGAAAAAACAGCATTTAGTACAGGATTAGGGCACTTCGAATTCAATCGAATGCCATTTGGGCTAACAGGTGCCCCAGCAACATTTCAGAGGATAATGAATCATATCCTAACAGGTCTACAAGGAATAGACTGTTTTGTTTATTTAGATGACATAGTTATCTACGCTAGAAATTTGAAACGACATGAACACAGGTTATGTTCAGTAATACAGAAATTACGTGAACATAATCTAAAACTTAATACAGGAAAATGCAAATCTAAGAAGAGAAATTGTTTATTTAGAGCATAAATGCACAGATCAGGGCGCACTACCTGACCCCAGCAAAGTGGAATGCGTTAAGAGCATTCCGCCGCCTAAAAATAGAAAGGAGGTGCAGGCATATTTAGGACTAGTAAACTATTATAGAAAATTCATTCCGGGTACAGCAAAGATAGCTCTTCCTATAAATAAACTACTAAGGAAAGACGCTAAGTTCAATTGGACGCAAGAATGCCAGACAGCGTTCGAAGCATTGAAGAAGGCAATAATAACACCACTGGTTTTGGCATATCCGGATTTCGAAAAGGAATTCGTACTAACTACTGATGCAAGTAACGAAGCGTTAGGCGCAGTACTTTCTCAGGGTAAAATAGGCGAAGATAGGCCGATAGCCTTTGCGAGCAGAGCCTTGAATGACGCAGAAAAGCGTTACTCAACTATAGAAAAGGAGTTCTTAGCCATTGTTTGGGCAACGAAAAATTTCAGAGCATATCTCCTGGGCAGACATTTTAAAATTTTTACCGATCACCAGCCGTTAAAGGGAATAGCAAATTTAAAAGATCAAACTTCAAGACTGGCAAGATTCAGGCACAAGTTGTCAGAGTATGACTTCGAAATCATATATAAGCCAGGCAAGAAAAATTTAAACGCAGACGCATTGAGTAGAATTCCTCAAAATCGGAATACAGTAACAGCAGTCCAGACCCGCTCTAAAACAAAAGAAAGGAAGACCCAAGGGAGTAGTGATAAAACAAGCACAAGTCAGACGCTTGTAGAACCTGACACTCCGGGCATAACACAAAATGAAAACACAATTCCATTAGACAACCCAAAACAAATAGAGACTGTTATAAAAGACTTCCATAATACACCATTAGGAGGTCACCAGAGAGCAGTGAAAACGTACCTAAGGATCAGGCAACAATATAGGTGGCCAGGGATGCAAAGGCAAATCAAGGATTATGTAAAAAACTGTCCTGAATGTCAAACGAACAAAAGTTCGAGGTTAACAAAAATGCCCATGGTGCTGACAGATACACCAATGCGGCCATTCGACAAAGTTTGCATGGATATAGTAGGTATTCTACCAGAAACTGTGTCCGGAAACAAATATATTTTAACGTTCCAAGACGATTTTTCAAAATTTATGGCATGTACAGCTATCCCAGACGCGGAAGCAAGACCGGTTGCCAGGGCTTTCTACGATGAAATTATTACGCTTTACGGAATTCCCAGAATTCTAATTACAGATAGCGGAACAAATTTCATTTCGAAGTTGTTCTCGGATACTTGTAAATTGTTAGGTATTAAAAAATTGCATATAACGCAATACCATCCCCAAGCAAACGGCTCCTTAGAGAGAAGTCACAGACCTTTAGCGGAATATTTACGTAGTTTTGCTAAAGAAGACGGTTTGAATTGGGATCAATGGCTAACTGCAGCTATGCATGTTCATAACCACACACCACACTACGACGAAGCAAACGCCATTCCGTACTTTATTTGGATTCGATACAGAAATGCCGACTAACTTAAAAAGAAAGTGTAGTCCGATATATAATGCCGAAGATCCAAGTAGTGGGTATATGGCGGTTCTGGCGCAAGGTAGCGACTGCGCTGCCCGTGCGGTGCGTGCGGTGCGCTGCGTGCGATGCTATGGTAGCGACTGCGCTGCTCGTGCGGTGCTATGGTAGCGACTGCGCTGCCCGTGCGGTGCTATGGATATGTGAGAGTGAGCGAGAGGGTGATAGTTTGTAGGGAGGGGGAGGGGTGGCAAGAAGGGAGGGAGGGAGGAAATGGACGTGACAAAACTGACAGACAGACGGACGGACACACTGATAGACAGACAGACATACATACATATAGACAGACATACAAACATATGGACGGACAGACTGACAGACAGACGGACATACATACATATATACCGACAGACAGACATACATATATACCGACAGACATACATACATATACACCGACAGACAGACATACATAGTTCGGCGTGCTGACTGTTGCGAGTGTGATGTTGTCCTCTGCCCCGCCTCAGTATCGTTTGTGGTACTTGAGATTGTTGTTGTTGTTCTGAATATGCGTAGCGTTGTTGTTGGGAAAATATTTTTTATTGCTTTAATTTAATTGCTTTTCGTCATTTTGCTATGTGGTTGTTATAGATTTAGTAAATGAGTTATGGGCATTTCAAGTGGTCGGTTCGCTCGCGATCACACTTATTGAATGTACATATATATTAATACAATTATTTCAATCTCGGAATTGGAGTTGACAATTTCAGTACTTCTGTTTACAAATATTTCTCATGGTCTGATCGACAGACGGACATACATATAGACGGACAGTCGACGGACGGTCGAATAGACAGATGGACAGTGAACATACAAAAATTTAATTGTTCATAAATCCAGTGTAATAGTTAGCTAGGAGATCAGCTTGATGGCAAAAGTGGTTGGTGGGAAGAGGAAATGGGAAAGTGTAGGGTGGGAAGACGAACAGACATAGACACATACATACATATAGACGGACATCCAAACATACATACATATAGACGGACATACAAACATACGTACATATAGACGGACAGACTGACAGAGACAGTGAACATGCACGAATTAAAATTCTTTCGTTTATTTTATTCATGTTCTTGTAGGAGTTTGGCTTATGGTGTTTTTTTTTTTTGTAGAGGAGAGGATTGAGTAGGTAAACCTAGGATGCTCCACTTATTCTTTTTCTTCATTGTATAGCTTCTGTTAGAATAAGCATTTGATGCTCGTGCGAGAAGAGTTAATACAACAAATGTAGGGATTTCTTTTTTTACACATGAAGTAATATTTTGGCGAAGATGTACAATGTTTATGCTTTTGCGTTAGGAATATGCTTGGGTATGCTATACTTGTTTTTCTTTTATTTAATCTAGTATTATTTTATTTCTTTTCGGGTGTAGATTTTTTTTCTTGTTATATAGACACTAAATGAGCATTTCAAGTGAACTTTGGTTTGTGCCTCATAGGTTATTGCTAATATAGGTTATTTAATTTAATGGTTAGCTAATCTACCGATACACTTATGGAACAATTTTCAGTATGAGTTTGCTTATGTTGTTGTTATCGGAGTTTGATTAATGTTGTTGTTGTTGTAGTAGTAGATGATTTATTCTTGCGGTGTTGTTGTTTTTTATTTTTAGGACTAGAGACGCATGCTGTCGATATTGAACTAGTAAAATGCAGGGCTTAAGCAGTTAAATCTAGAATATGTTCTTATAGTATTCTTATTTTAATTCTTGTTTTCTTTGCTGTAGGATAACAATTTAATTAATTGTTAGTTAATTTTAGTGTAGGAGACTCACATATTTTAATCGCTTATTATTTTTTGTCTTTTTGTTTTCATACTGAGACATTTAGAAAATGCTATGATTATATTTTGAATATGGTTGTATATAGTTCATAAATTTCAATATGAGTATATGGATTAATGAAAATTTGATGACATGATTTTTGCTGTAATTTGTTTGTAATATATTTTTAATTTCAGTGTTTTAAATAATATTTCTTTAACGCTAATTATTATTGCTTTTAGGTGTAAGAGATTTGTTTGATAGGGTTTAGTTAGTTAATGAGCGATGCGTTTGAGAAAAGAGTTATTGAGAGACGCATGTTATTTATATTGAAGTGTAGAGGCCTGAGTTGGTAAAGCTAGGTTGCCATTCTTACTTCTATTTTATTTTTCTTTTTCTTTTTTCTTGTTCTTTTTTCATTACTATTATTATTGCTTCTTATTCTTTTTCTTCTTTTTCCGTGTGTAGCCAAATGATAAGGTAGTAATATAATGTATAAGCAAATAGTCAAAACGTTATTTATATATTCGTCCTCAACGAAACAGTTAAGCACTCTTCAACGTATCACATCTAACTATAAATTTGAAACGAAATACGGACAGCCTAACAGAGGTAAAGGACAGGCGGATAGCATAGATGTAGCGACAGAGACGGATTCAGATGGTTGGTAGGATTTTGGGTGGGACTATGCTTAGCGTATTCATTATTATTATTCATTTATATTGTTTATTGTTTGTCGTCATTTTCGGATGTTTAATACATATAAGTAGAATTTGAACATATAAGTAGAATAAGTTAATATAGTAGATGTAGATATATAGTAAAAATATAATATATATATATATATATAGTAAATGTATAATGTTGTTGTTGTTGTTGAAATTTTTAAGGCTAATCTAGCAATAGACTGATGAAGCAGTAGAACCGGGTTTGTAGGAATTTTGCTTGTGTTATTGTTGTAGGAGTTTGGTTTATATTGTTGCAGTAGTAGACGATTTACTCTTGCTGTATTGATGTTTTTTTTGTTTCTAATTTTAGTAATAGAGATGCATGCTGTTGATATTTAAATGGTGACATGCGTGGCTTAAACAGGCAAACCTAGGATGCCATTTTCTTCTTCTTCTTTTTATTCGTTGTATAGATTCTGTTAGGATAAGCATTTAATGTGCGTGTGAATGTTTATGTCGATGAAAGACACACATATTTTATTCGCTTATTGTTTTTTTTCTTTTATACTGACACATATAGAAAATGTTGAGTAGATTTTCAACATGGTTATAGGTCATCTAGTTAATCATGGGTGATATGGTGTCATGAATATATTATGACATGGGTTTTTTCTTTTAATTTGTTCTTCTAATTTTTTTTTTTTTTTTTTTTTTTAATTGCAGTGTTTTAAATAATATTCCTTTAGCGCTGATTATTATTGCTTTTAGGAGTAAGAGATTTGTTTAATAGGGTTTAGATAGTTAATGAGCAGTGGGTTAGTAAACATATCTTTAAGAAAAGAGATATTGTTGTTGTTTAAAATTTTAGGAATAAATTTGTGATTAAATGTTGTCTAAATTATTAAAATTTAGGAAACAAAAGCCTCTTAACATTGAATTAAAGACATGAGAGGCTTGAGTTGGTAAAGCTAGGATGTCATTCTTACGCCTATTTTATTTTTCTTCTTCTTTTTTCTTTTTCTTGTTCTTTTTTTTATTTTATTACTATTATTATTAGTTCTAATTCTTTTTCTTTTCTTCAGCGTATAGCCGAACCATCAAAATAGTCATACCAAAATTCAGCTTAAAACTATTAAAAACTATTACCAAAATTTAGCTTATACACTATGAACAATGTTTAGTCTAAATGGTAACAACTTCTTATTTCAATATTAAATGTTAGAGATTTATGTAGCTTAAATTATTTCTCTTGTAAAGAATTCTATTGAACCAACAAAATAGCTGCTTGAATGAAGCTTGACTACAACCTTTTATACTTTGGAATGGACAATAAGAATTTTCTTTGAGCGATAAAAACTAGCTATTAGTTAGGGATCATTATATAGTCTATAAATAACCGAAAAACGAAATCTATATATTCGACCGCAGCGAAACACTTAAATACCCTACAACTAATGATGCCTAACTATAACTTTGAATGGAAAAATACTAAGGTAGCGTTCCAACATATTAAACTCTAACTTTAAGGGAAACCTATAATTATTAAGAAACAATAAAAGAAACATATTGATTTGCACATACACAGAAATAGTGAACTTCTACATTTCTGTTAAATTTCATTCGAATAGCTAAATGAGTTCTAATGCGATCATGATTCCATCAGAGAGACGAACAAGGCTTAATCTCAATGAATATCATTTGCGCAATAAAATTTTTCATATCATTCTTTTTAGGACATAAATTTAAAATCATTAAAGACCATAGGCATTTAACCCAAAACCTAACTACAAATTAATAAGACGGAGAATTGAAATAGACATTAACTTGGAAATATAATGCAAATAGTTATAAACACTACTTCTTATTATAATGAGTCGCCAGATAAAGGTTCGACAATGATAATAGAAACAATCTTTAGAAACCAACAAGAAGGGACTTTGAGCGGAAAAATGGATAGAAAACTCATAGAAATATCTACAATATCAGGCTAGTAATTTTATCAGCCCAGTTGTGTATATCAGTATGATAACATAATTGCAATCCATAATCAAAATTCACTTAAACATCGACACACTAACAATATAACTTAAAAACTATTACCGAGACAATCAATTAAAATTATATTAACTCCTAATAGAGGCAAGAAATACATAGTATTCATACTTAAACAATCCACAAATTTAGTTTCTTAAGAAAGCACATACGAAATACACAATATTGTCCACTACAGTAACACAAATATTATTTTTAATGAAGTTTCTCAATAACATTGCATTACTTACTTTAGATTCAATAAAAAAAAAAAAATATATATATATAGCTGGAAATATGGATATGTCTAGAATTTGAACATTAGTTAATTAGATAGTGTTGTTGTGCATGATGTAGAAATATAAGCTGTTTTGTAGGAGTTTGCCTATGCTGTTGCTGGATATAAGAGTATTCTTGATGTTGTTCTTGTTATTTTCTAACAATAGATATACATACCGCTGATACTGAAGTGTTGATTGAAAATGACGAGGTCTGTAGCATGCAGTGTACAATGCGATGTGTGAGTTCTTGATCGCAGAAACTTGAGTATCGCTTGTATAATGGTCAGACACATTGCAATGTTTATGAGGATATATTTAAGATGTGTTTACATTCTCAAATGTTTATTCTTTATAAAAAGTCATTCTTTGGTGTGTTCTTGATGTTTTAAAATTTAAGGACTACGACATTCTTTGCCATGTTATTGATGTTTTCAAATTTAAGGATTACGTATGTTATTCAAGTGTTGTTTGAAAAGGTTGAAGTCTATAGGATGTAATGTGTTGTGTGAGTTCTTGTTCTCAGAAACTTAAGTATCAACCACATTACAATGTTTATGAGGACATTTCAAAATTAAAGATGAGTTTACATACTCAAATTTCTTTTATTCTTCAATCTGCTTCAAGCTCTGAAGTTCCTCGCCCCTCCCCTTTCCACACCATATTTTCCCTTCTGTCCACTCTTCTTATTATAAATACCTCTGCGCCCCTGCATTTGTTCTTACTTCATTCTGTTTTTCGATAAATACATCATGGCTCCACAACAAAAAACACTAGCAATTTTGGCATTGCTCAAATTTATTGAGCAATTACTGAATGAAGTAGATGAGAATTTTTGGGAGATGGGATCCTTCACTTCTGCCCTGAGAGCAGAAATGGCGGAATACAGGAATTGTCCGACACGTGTTCGGCTGATATTTATCGTAGCCATAGTGAAGAATATGGCACGATACACAACATCGATGGAGCACAATTACATATACTACCACCAGCCATTGATACTTCCGCCCCACATCGAATATCTACTGGAGATTGTGGCAGAGGGCCTTTGAGGTCCTAGAAATTAAAAATTTAATAAATAATATTGTAAGAAAAAAATTTTTAAAAAAATAAAACTGTTAAAAAAAAAAATTGTACATGTATATTGAATTTGTTTATTTAATAAGAACAAAATAGGTGTTCAGAGCTGTTCAAAAGGTGTTCAAAAGGTGTTCAGAGCTGTTTAAAAGGTGTTCAGATATGTTCAAAAGGTGTTCAAAGCTGTTCAAAAGGTGTTCAGAGCTGTTCAAAGATGTTCGAAGCTGTTCAAGATTTGATCATAAGCTGATTGAAAAGTAATCAAGAGCTGATCAAAAAGCTCATATACCTGATCTGATATTACTATCACTAAAATGGATAAGAAAATATTAAAAGATCTAATAAAAAAAAAACTAGACACAAATTGAAATACAAAAATTAAGCATATAAAATTAGGAAAAGCAGATTTAGAGAATTAACTAGAAAGACATTTAGCACCATCACAAAACTTCTAAAAACAAATAATAATCAAACACTCCAACACAAATTATATAGCTAAGGCCAGTAATTCGATTTTTCAAACGAAACTGTTTTCATTAGTTATAAAGATGACGATAACTTTTTCACCCAAATGGAAGATGCAGAACTGAACACATCAACCCATACAAAATAATAATTAATAATAATATTAATTTTCTGAACTCGATACTGCAAGAGATGTTCAGAAATCTACTGAATCAATGCTCTATTCCGAATTGGAATAGCAGAATGTGTTGGATACCACATATGAACCATACAAAGGATTGGATTATTGCTTCAATTATTATTAGAAGCATCAAATTATAACAAAGCAGACCATATTTCAAAACTATTTTACATAACTACTAGTACTAACAAACATCATTTTAATAGAAATGAACAAGTAACGGGAATTAAGGGCTTTTCAATTTCAATTGTTGGTTTGATGACAACATTTTTAAATTTGAGATTGTTATAGCTGGGGCATTTTCTTTGAGCCATAATCTAAAATCTACACACGTAAAACATAGTCACATACTCGGCTGAATCTGAACTGTAATCGATCAACCAGATCAACCGATCAACCAGATCAACCGATCAACCTGATCAACCAGATCAACCGATCAACCAGATCAACCGATCAACCAATCAACCAGATCAACCGATCAACCTGATCCACCAGATCCACCTCATCAACCGTTCATCCTAATCAACCAATTAGTCAACCGTTCATCAGGTCAATCGATAGATCGATTGATTAGATGTACGATTGATCGGTTGATGAGGTGGATCAGGTTGATCGGTTGATGAGGTGGATCTGGTTGATCGATTACAGTTCAGATTCAGCCGAGTATGTGACTATGTTTTACGTGTGTAGATTTTAGAGTATGGCTCAAAGAAAATGCCCCAGCTATAACAATCTCAAATTTAAAAATGTTGTCATCAAACCAACAATTGAAATTGAAAAGCCCTTAATTCCCGTTACTTGTTCATTTCTATTAAAATGATGTTTGTTAGTACTAGTAGTTATGTAAAATAGTTTTGAAATATGGTCTGCTTTGTTATAATTTGATGCTTCTAATAATAATTGAAGCAATCTAGGTGTAAGTTACCAACTATTATCGGATATTATTATTATTTTATTATGTACTGTGCCAGCGCTATTTCCGATTTGCCTTTAAAATCCAATCCTTTGTATGGTTCATATGTGGTATCCAACACATTCTGCTATTCCAATTCGGAATAGAGCATTGATTCAGTAGATTTCTGAACATCTCTTGCAGTATCGAGTTCAGAAAATTAATATTATTATTAATTATTATTTTGTATGGGTTGATGTGTTCAGTTCTGCATCTTCCATTTGGGTGAAAAAGTTATCGTCATCTTTATAACTAATGAAAACAGTTTCGTTTGAAAAATCGAATTACTGGCCTTAGCTATATAATTTGTGTTGGAGTGTTTGATTATTATTTGTTTTTAGAAGTTTGGGGATGGTGCTAAATGTCTTTCTAGTTAATTCTCTAAATCTGCTTTTCCTAATTTTATATGCTTAATTTTTGTATTTCAATTTGTGTCTAGTCTTTTTTTTATTAGATCTTTTAATATTTTCTTATCCATTTTAGTGATAGTAATATCAGATCAGGTATATGAGGTTTTTGATTAGCTCTTGATTACTTTTCAATCAGCTTATGATCAAATCTTGAACAGCTTCGAACATCTTTGAACAGCTCTGAACACCTTTTGAACAGCTTTGAACACCTTTTGAACATATCTGAACACCTTTTAAACAGCTCTGAACACCTTTTGAACACCTTTTGAACAGCTCTGAACACCTATTTTGTTCTTATTAAATAAACAAATTCAATATACATGTACAATTTTTTTTTTTAACAGTTTTATTTTTTTAAAAATTTTTTTCTTACAATATTATTTATTAAATTTTTAATTTCTAGGACCTCAAAGGCCCTCTGCCACAATCTCCAGTAGATATTCGATGTGGGGCGGAAGTATCAATGGCTGGTGGTAGTATATGTAATTGTGCTCCATCGATGTTGTGTATCGTGCCATATTCTTCACTATGGCTACGATAAATATCAGCCGAACACGTGTCGGACAATTCCTGTATTCCGCCATTTCTGCTCTCAGGGCAGAAGTGAAGGATCCCATCTCCCAAAAATTCTCATCTACTTCATTCAGTAATTGCTCAATAAATTTGAGCAATGCCAAAATTGCTAGTGTTTTTTGTTGTGGAGCCATGATGTATTTATCGAAAAACAGAATGAAGTAAGAACAAATGCAGGGGCGCAGAGGTATTTATAATAAGAAGAGTGGACAGAAGGGAAAATATGGTGTGGAAAGGGGAGGGGCGAGGAACTTCAGAGCTAGCATTTTCACTTATTGAAGAATAAAAGAAATTTGAGTATGTAAACTCATCTTTAATTTTGAAATGTCCTCATAAACATTGTAATGTGGTTGATACTTAAGTTTCTGAGAACAAGAACTCACACAACACATTACATCCTATAGACTTCAACCTTTTCAAACAACACTTGAATAACATACGTAATCCTTAAATTTGAAAACATCAATAACATGGCAAAGAATGTCGTAGTCCTTAAATTTTAAAACATCAAGAACACACCAAAGAATGACTTTTTATAAAGAATAAACATTTGAGAATGTAAACACATCTTAAATATATCCTCATAAACATTGCAATGTGTCTGACCATTATACAAGCGATACTCAAGTTTCTGCGATCAAGAACTCACACATCGCATTGTACACTGCATGCTACAGACCTCGTCATTTTCAATCAACACTTCAGTATCAGCGGTATGTATATCTATTGTTAGAAAATAACAAGAACAACATCAAGAATACTCTTATATCCAGCAACAGCATAGGCAAACTCCTACAAAACAGCTTATACTTCTACATCATGCACAACAACACTATCTATTAGGTGTACAAATAAGTTTCCTCGGTTTTTTATAAAAAGTTAGGAATTTATTATGAAGGAACAGTACATTACGTTTTATTCAATGTATTTTCCATCATTTGCCACTACTTTTCCCCATCTTTCTGGCAACATTCGGATACCCCGTCGAAAAAACTCTTCATCTTTTGACGCTATCCACAAATCTACCCAATTTTTGGTGTCTTCATATGATGTGAAGCGCTGCTCAGACAGACCATGTGCCATCGACCGGAACAGGTGATAATCAGAAGGGGCTAAGTCTGGTGAATACGGCGGGTGGGGTAAAACTTCCCAGTTGAGTGTTTCCAAGTATGTTTTTACCGGCGCCGCAACATGTGAACGAGCATTATCGTGTAAAAGAACAATTTTGTCGTGTCTGGTGTAGTAATGGGCGCGTTTTTCCTTAAGTGCCCGACTCAATCTCATCAATTGTGTTCGGTAGAGAGCTCCAGTAATGGTTTCGCTTGGTTTCCATGTCTTCGTACACTTTCGGCCTTCCACTGCGTTCTTTGTCCTTCACGTCAAACTCACCGTTCTTAAACTTTTCAAACCATTCCTGACAACTTCTCTCACTTAAAGCAGCTTCACCATATGCTTCTAGAAGCAATCGATGCGCCTCAGCTGCAGATTTTTTTAAATTAAAGAAGTAAATCAAAAGTTCCCGCAAATGATGCTTATTCGGCACAAAACTTGACATTTTTGCAGGAAAAAAATTACGTGATGCTGATACGGAATCACTAGTACTTTAAGGTTATGGTGTTGCCGGATGACGAAACTTGGGATATTACGTTTTACATCTGACATGTTCTCCATAACCTTCTGGTGGGGCCATCTTTTGACGAACCGCGGAAACTTATTTGTACACCTAATTAACTAATGTTCAAATTCTAGACATATCCATATTTCCAGCTATATATATATATTTTTTTTTTTTTATTGAATCTAAAGTAAGTAATGCAATGTTATTGAGAAACTTCATTAAAAATAATATTTGTGTTACTGTAGTGGACATTTAGGTCTATTATTTCGTATGTGCTTTCTTAAGAAACTAAATTTGTGGATTGTTTAAGTATGAATACTATGTATTTCTTGCCTCTATTAGGAGTTAATATAATTTTAATTGATTGTCTCGGTAATAGTTTTTAAGTTATATTGTTAGTGTGTCGATGTTTAAGTGAATTTTGATTATGGATTGCAATTATGTTATCATACTGATATACACAACTGGGCTGATAAAATTACTAGCCTGATATTGTAGATATTTCTATGAGTTTTCTATCCATTTTTCCGCTCAAAGTCCCTTCTTGTTGGTTTCTAAAGATTGTTTCTATTATCATTGTCGAACCTTTATCTGGCGACTCATTATAATAAGAAGTAGTGTTTATAACTATTTGCATTATATTTCCAAGTTAATGTCTATTTCAATTCTCCGTCTTATTAATTTGTAGTTAGGTTTTGGGTTAAATGCCTATGGTCTTTAATGATTTTAAATTTATGTCCTAAAAAGAATGATATGAAAAATTTTATTGCGCAAATGATATTCATTGAGATTAAGCCTTGTTCGTCTCTCTGATGGAATCATGATCGCATTAGAACTCATTTAGCTATTCGAATGAAATTTAACAGAAATGTAGAAGTTCACTATTTCTGTGTATGTGCAAATCAATATGTTTCTTTTATTGTTTCTTAATAATTATAGGTTTCCCTTAAAGTTAGAGTTTAATATGTTGGAACGCTACCTTAGTATTTTTCCATTCAAAGTTATAGTTAGGCATCATTAGTTGTAGGGTATTTAAGTGTTTCGCTGCGGTCGAATATATAGATTTCGTTTTTCGGTTATTTATAGACTATATAATGATCCCTAACTAATAGCTAGTTTTTATCGCTCAAAGAAAATTCTTATTGTCCATTCCAAAGTATAAAAGGTTGTAGTCAAGCTTCATTCAAGCAGCTATTTTGTTGGTTCAATAGAATTCTTTACAAGAGAAATAATTTAAGCTACATAAATCTCTAACATTTAATATTGAAATAAGAAGTTGTTACCATTTAGACTAAACATTGTTCATAGTGTATAAGCTAAATTTTGGTAATAGTTTTTAATAGTTTTAAGCTGAATTTTGGTATGACTATTTTGATGGTTCGGCTATACGCTGAAAAAAAGAAAAAGAATTAGAACTAATAATAATAGTAATAAAATAAAAAAAAGAACAAGAAAAAGAAAAAAGAAGAAGAAAAATAAAATAGGCGTAAGAATGACATCCTAGCTTTACCAACTCAAGCCTCTCATGTCTTTAATTCAATGTTAAGAGGCTTTTGTTTCCTAAATTTTAATAATTTAGACAACATTTAATCACAAATTTATTCCTAAAATTTTAAACAACAACAATATCTCTTTTCTTAAAGATATGTTTACTAACCCACTGCTCATTAACTATCTAAACCCTATTAAACAAATCTCTTACTCCTAAAAGCAATAATAATCAGCGCTAAAGGAATATTATTTAAAACACTGCAATTAAAAAAAAAAAAAAAAAAAAAAATTAGAAGAACAAATTAAAAGAAAAAACCCATGTCATAATATATTCATGACACCATATCACCCATGATTAACTAGATGACCTATAACCATGTTGAAAATCTACTTAACATTTTCTATATGTGTCAGTATAAAAGAAAAAAAACAATAAGCGAATAAAATATGTGTGTCTTTCATCGACATAAACATTCACACGCACATTAAATGCTTATCCTAACAGAATCTATACAACGAATAAAAAGAAGAAGAAGAAAATGGCATCCTAGGTTTGCCTGTTTAAGCCACGCATGTCACCATTTAAATATCAACAGCATGCATCTCTATTACTAAAATTAGAAACAAAAAAAACATCAATACAGCAAGAGTAAATCGTCTACTACTGCAACAATATAAACCAAACTCCTTCAACAATAACACAAGCAAAATTCCTACAAACCCGGTTCTACTGCTTCATCAGTCTATTGCTAGATTAGCCTTAAAAATTTCAACAACAACAACAACATTATACATTTACTATATATATATATATATATTATATTTTTACTATATATCTACATCTACTATATTAACTTATTCTACTTATATGATCAAATTCTACTTATATGTATTAAACATCCGAAAATGACGACAAACAATAAACAATATAAATGAATAATAATAATGAATACGCTAAGCATAGTCCCACCCAAAATCCTACCAACCATCTGAATCCGTCTCTGTCGCTACATCTATGCTATCCGCCTGTCCTTTACCTCTGTTAGGCTGTCCGTATTTCGTTTCAAATTTATAGTTAGATGTGATACGTTGAAGAGTGCTTGACTGTTTCGTTGAGGACGAATATATAAATAACGTTTTGACTATTTGCTTATACATTATATGACTACCTTATCATTTGGCTACACACGGAAAAAGAAGAAAAAGAATAAGAAGCAATAATAATAGTAATGAAAAAAGAACAAGAAAAAAGAAAAAGAAAAATAAAATAGAAGTAAGAATGGCAACCTAGCTTTACCAACTCAGGCCTCTACACTTCAATATAAATAACATGCGTCTCTCAATAACTCTTTTCTCAAACGCATCGCTCATTAACTAACTAAACCCTATCAAACAAATCTCTTACACCTAAAAGCAATAATAATTAGCGTTAAAGAAATATTATTTAAAACACTGAAATTAAAAATATATTACAAACAAATTACAGCAAAAATCATGTCATCAAATTTTCATTAATCCATATACTCATATTGAAATTTATGAACTATATACAACCATATTCAAAATATAATCATAGCATTTTCTAAATGTCTCAGTATGAAAACAAAAAGACAAAAAATAATAAGCGATTAAAATATGTGAGTCTCCTACACTAAAATTAACTAACAATTAATTAAATTGTTATCCTACAGCAAAGAAAACAAGAATTAAAATAAGAATACTATAAGAACATATTCTAGATTTAACTGCTTAAGCCCTGCATTTTACTAGTTCAATATCGACAGCATGCGTCTCTAGTCCTAAAAATAAAAAACAACAACACCGCAAGAATAAATCATCTACTACTACAACAACAACAACATAAATCAAACTCCTACAACAACAACATAAGCAAACTCATACTGAAAATTGTTCCATAAGTGTATCGGTAGATTAGCTAACCATTAAATTAAATAACCTATATTAGCAATAACCTATGAGGCACAAACCAAAGTTCACTTGAAATGCTCATTTAGTGTCTATATAACAAGAAAAAAAATCTACACCCGAAAAGAAATAAAATAATACTAGATTAAATAAAAGAAAAACAAGTATAGCATACCCAAGCATATTCCTAACGCAAAAGCATAAACATTGTACATCTTCGCCAAAATATTACTTCATGTGTAAAAAAAGAAATCCCTACATTTGTTGTATTAACTCTTCTCGCACGAGCATCAAATGCTTATTCTAACAGAAGCTATACAATGAAGAAAAAGAATAAGTGGAGCATCCTAGGTTTACCTACTCAATCCTCTCCTCTACACTTCAATATCATTAACAAGCGTCTCTATTCCTAAAAATAAAACAACACAGCAAGAATATATCATATACAAAAAAAAAAAACACCATAAGCCAAACTCCTACAAGAACATGAATAAAATAAACGAAAGAATTTTAATTCGTGCATGTTCACTGTCTCTGTCAGTCTGTCCGTCTATATGTACGTATGTTTGTATGTCCGTCTATATGTATGTATGTTTGTATGTCCGTCTATATGTATGTATGTGTCTATGTCTGTTCGTCTTCCCACCCTACACTTTCCCATTTCCTCTTCCCACCAACCACTTTTGCCATCAAGCTGATCTCCTAGCTAACTATTACACTGGATTTATGAACAATTAAATTTTTGTATGTTCACTGTCCATCTGTCTATTCGACCGTCCGTCGACTGTCCGTCTATATGTATGTCCGTCTGTCTATCAGACCATGAGAAATATTTGTAAACAGAAGTACTGAAATTGTCAACTCCAATTCCGAGATTGAAATAATTGTATTAATATATATGTACATTCAATAAGTGTGATCGCGAGCGAACCGACCACTTGAAATGCCCATAACTCATTTACTAAATCTACAACAACCACATAGCAAAATGACGAAAAGCAATTAAATTAAAGCAATAAAAAATATTTTCCCAACAACAACGCTACGCATATTCAGAACAACAACAACAATCTCAAGTACCACAAACGATACTGAGGCGGGGCAGAGGACAACATCACACTCGCAACTGTCAGCACGCCGAACTATGTATGTCTGTCTGTCGGTGTATATGTATGTATGTATGTCGGTATATATGTATGTCTGACTGTCGGTATATATGTATGTATGTCCGTCTGTCTGTCAGTCTGTCTGTCTGTCAGTCTGTCCATCCATATGTTTGTATGTCTGTCCGTATATATGTATGTATGTATGTCTGTCTATATGTATGTATGTCTGTCTGTCTATCAGTGTGTCCGTCCGTCTGTCAGTTTTGTCACGTCCATTTCCTCCCTTCTTGCCTCCCCACCCTTCAAACTATCACCCTCTCGCTCACTCTCACATATCCATAGCACCGCACGGGCAGCGCAGTCGCTACCATAGCACCGCACGAGCAGCGCAGTCGCTACCATAGCACCGCACGCAGCGCACCGCACGCACCGCACGGGCAGCGCAGTCGCTACCTTGCGCCAGAACCGCCATATACCCACTACTGATCCAAATAAAGTTCTAAAATTCCAAATACAAAGGGCTCACGAAATCGTGAGAAAGAATCAGGATTTAGCAAAACAGGTAGCTAAAAGGCAGTACGATAACAAACTAAATTTAGTAGAATTTAAGGTAGGAGATAGTGCATTAATTAAGAACCAAACGAGGAAAAATAAGTTTTCTCCCATATGGATAGGGCCATATAAAATAGTAGCAATTAAAAGTCCAATTACGACAGTGTTAAATATTAAGGGAAAGGAAAAGCCATTCCACAATAACTTACTTAAGTTATATAGTGGCAATTAAATAGGAAAATAGGATTAACTACATAATTACATAGGATTCAGAATCACTTAAACTAAGAAAATAGGTTTAGGGGGAAATTAAATTAAGTAGTCATAAATTAAAGTAAAATTAAATTAATCACAATAGGCACCGTATTAGGATTAGGATAGAATAAATATATATAAAATAGGATTGATAAAATTTAGTATAGGATAGTATTCAATTAACATTTTTAGTTTTAATTTTACTACTAATAATTCTAATTAAATTTCAGTCTTACATTTGAATAACGAATGAAATTCATCAAATTTCATAATGAACCACGAAATATAAGATAATTTTACGTGAAATTAATATTAATAGTAAACGGTTTATGTAAAGTAGCTGTTCCGTTTTAAAAACACAGCCAATTTGCATTTGCAATTATTATATTAATAAATGCACATGTAAAAATATGCCTGAAGAGTTAGTTCAGGCATATAACATACACACACACTATATATATATATATATATTCGCACCAAACGCTATATATCATAAGAAGACAAGAATTAGAAAATGATAAGAATACAAACAGTAGTATTAATATAAATCCTTTATCTATTTTCATAATAATAAGGTGTAGTACTAAAATGTAGTATATAAATATGCAATGTAAAATAAAAACGAATAACGTTAATAACAAGCAAAACAAAAGCTAAGAATTGAGCGATTAACGCAAGCACTGCAACAAAGCAGGTGCAAAAGTAGAGCAACTGAACACAAACAGAATATAGTGTCAGTCAAACAATTAATGAAAAAAAAACAACAAAAACAGCAAATCAAAATTTTAACAAGCCAAATGAGGAAAACAAAAAAAAATTCCAAAGGTGAACAACTTCGGAATAGCCGAAACAAAAATATATTAAAGAAATAAGAGAGGGAAAAAATATTTTTTTTTAAAACACATGTTACATGTTAAAACACGTGTTACTACACTACATGTCATTTGTTGTATGTCGCGATCGCAATTTCCGTTTCCGTTTGACAAGAACTTTCAAGGCCAGTATTATTGTTTTTATAATACTACTCCGCGAGTGAGTCAAGGCCAAGTTCACATTAAAGCAACCACAGCACTTTGCTTGGCAAGCCCCGAAGCTTTAGTTTAATTTGTTTTAGTCAAGCTTTGGTTTAATGAACTTCGAAAGCTAAGGTAGGAAACCGAATACTTCGCATGGAATGGATTGTGGAAGCTGGCATTTAGTAGCGAGCTTCCAAACCCTAGAATCCATAGCGCGTGGCGATTGTAGTGGATTGTGGCAGCTAGCTTTCATTAGCAAGCTTCCAAACCATTAAATCGTTTTGTTTGAAATAAGCAACGATCAGAATCCACACGCGGAAGAATTAAATTGAGAACGGTTTTCTTCCGCGTACTGATTCTGCGAATATTACAATTTTAATATTGCGAAATAATGGAAATTGCGAAACACGGCATACTGACCCACTTCAGTTCGGTGGACGTCTGTGTCGACCAAGCTAACGTGGAATCTAGAAAAGATTCCAACGGGAGTCTTAAAAGATTATCAGAACGACGCGGTCGTCTATTTTTAAATCGCGTATAAAGTCGCGAGTTAGTGTTAATTAATAATAATAAGTGTTAAGATTAAATAATAATAATAAGTATCAGTGTAGATACCAAAATTAGTGTTTAGTGTCAATAAAAATCAATAACTTAACCAGGGCGTTTTATTCGTTGCACAAAGGACAACGAAAAGGAAGAAGACCAAGACCACATTCGAAAGTTAGATACAACAAATTGGCGCAGCCGGATTTTCGAGCCGAGGATCGCTCGATTGAGTAAAAAGTGAGTAAGAATAAAATATGAAAATTAAAAATAAGAATAGTAGCTTAGTTAGTTAAAAGTTAATTAGTTAAAAGTGAAGTGAGATAAGAAAGTAGCTTAGAAAAAAAAAAAAAAAAAAAAGCGAAAGAATAAGTTCAGGAAAAATTAAAACAGTGAAAGCAAAAAATTGAAAAATAAAAGTAGAGGCAAATAATAGGAAAAAGTGGAAAGGATAGTAATAGTACTAAAATATTATTATAGTATTATATAGTAATATTACTATATCAAATATATTATTTTATATATATTATATACAACATAAAATAACTTTCAGGTCCCAAAATCATCGGTTACATCAAAAGGATGCCAGCTTAATTGCACGGCAAACTTATCTGTCCAATAGCATTAGCTGGACAAAATCTTTGCTGAGGTCGACCCTTTTCACTCGGGAAGCCATTCTATAGGTTTAATAGTCATTTAGTAGATATGAGGACTAATTGGTTGAATACAAGAATTAGTCAAGTCAAAAATTATTACTCACCTTAAATCAAATATAGTGGAATAAAGCAAGAAAAAATTTAAGGAAATCAAAGTGCGACCTAGATCTAATAAGCTAACAAGTTTTAATTTAATTTTAAAACAAACAAATTTAAATTTAAGCAAATAAGGAATTTGTAATTTGCTAGGTTTTAAAACGAAATACAATTCAAATTAAATCAAAAAATTGAAAGAAAATATAACCAAAAAAAAAAAAGTCTTATAAATCGGAATTCAACCTAAATTAAATTAATCAAATTAAGGACGAATTTTGTTTTTTGTTAATTTAAGTTATTGGTTACTGTGAGTAACAAATTGGCAGAGATCAAGAGTACTTTATTAACTTAAATAAGTTATATTTAACGTGGTAAAGTTCGGATGATTAAGGCAAATTGTTAATAACAGCAATACAATAGAGACAAAAACAAAACGCGTAGAGTGTAAGTTTTCGTTGTATAGTTTCGGGTGTGTCTTAGACATTTGTATTCAAATTACATAGGTTAAATAAGTTTTAACAGTTAATGTATTTGATTTCAAAGTCGCACATGTTAATTCGATTAAGTGACGAATAATTTTATAAATTCATTGGATTGCAAGTCGCACATTTCACTTTATCTCATTTAAAAGTAAAACATTTTAAAAAAACAGATTAAAATTTCCTTAATAATAAAAATGGAAATTTTAAAAATTAACAGGAAAGGGAAAATCGCTAAAAAACTTCATCAAACAAATGGAGTACATTCCACAAAACGTGACGGAAGCTAAAGTACAACCCCCGAAGTACATACCATCGGAGATAAAGAGGCAGGGACCGGCGAGATTGACAATCGAGGAATACCGAAAGCGGCAGCAAATTCGGAAGGAAAAAAACGCTACCGCAATACCGCAGCCAGAAGAAAGAACAGAGCCAAAGCAGCGGCGCGGTGGCAAATTGGTCAAGGAAAGGAAGCGATTAGCTTATCTGAAGGCACTGTTGACAGATGACGTAAACCCAATCCCGTGGGACAGGATACACCAAGTTTGGGAATAGGTTGATAAACTGGAGTAAAGTTTGAGAGAACGCAAACGGAAAGGAGCTAGAGACATGAAGACACAACAAATTCCCAAAAATCCTAAGAAAGAAAACCATAATGGTTCTTAAATTATACATATATCTAAAATTAGAGACCTTAAATTTAAAAGAAAAAAAAAAAAAAAAAATTTGGAAACAATAATTAAAATTATACAAATAAAACTAATATGTCGGAACACGACCGAATAAAATAATTTTGCTTAAATGGTTACAATGAAAGGCGAAAAATACAATCGAAAATTTTAATGCTATTTTTGGCAAGTCAAAACCAAATTTTGAGCTAGCTTAATGGAAACCACTTTAGGAAACAAAAATTAAACTATGTTTATATTTAAGTTTGATAAATAAAGAAAAGTCAACAAACAAATTCGTTAGTTTTTTTTTTGCTTTCAATAACAAATTAATTAATAGTATCCAGGCTAGCAGCGATAGCTGCAAGACAATAAATAAAATAAATTATGCTTAATTGCAGGAAACTCATTGCAAAAAGAAGTAGGTCATAAACTTGAACTTGAACTTCAAGCAAGGCCAGAATTGTCAAACTAAAAGCAGCAGCTGGTAGCAAAAACAATACAAAAACCAAAGACAATAAACACAAAAGTACGTCAGGCAACGGGCGAGCATAATTAAGCAACGAGCTCGGATTACACAAGAAATTAATAAAAGAAGCAAAACAACAGGCGTACGAATGTATAGCGAATGTTAACAAAGCGATAAAAAAAAGAGGGGTGTCAATGAGCCGTATTAAAGCTGAGTAAGCAAAAGTTAATTGCTTTTAGAGAATCAATTAAAGCTTTAATTGACTCCGAAAATATCCAAATATATACTTATAATAATAAGTATAGGATAATTAATGGCCGACTCGCTACAAGAACAAGCATATTTAGCCTTAGAAAGGAACCATAAGGATCTAATAAGGCAAATAGAAGACCTTGCATCAAAGCTTTGGAACATCCTGAGAAACACTGTGTCCAACAAGGAAAATTTAGAACTAATCAAGACTAAAATACAAGCCATAGGAGAAAGATCGACTTTAGAAAAAACAGACGCGGTCATAGATGAATTGCTGTATTTTTTTCAAAATATTATAAGAAATAAAAACCAAGGCCTAAGTGACTGTGTATCAGAATTTAACGCTTTGAAAAAGAAATACGATACTTGTGTAAACGAAAAACATTTTCAGGAAGACTTACTAGCGAACTTAGAAAGCGAGAACGTAAAACTAAGGGAATTATTAGAGAAGAAAGGATTAACCGAAGAAACATTAAATAAAACGTTAGAACAGGAGTCGGCACAAAAATCAAGAGAAGACTGTGCATCCTTAGAGAAGGCGAATTCAAGGATACAAGAATTGAAAGAGGAAAACAGACGCCTAAAACAGGAGATAGCGCTAGTGAACGACCAAACACTATACCATAACGAAGCTATCCCAGCCATAGTCAATCCAGAGGAGTATAACTCAATTTCATTTCCTGCATTCAGACCATCAGGAACACATCAAAGCAAAATGGGTATCGCAGAAATAGCAAAAATAACAAGCAGTATTGTCCCACTGTTTTCAGGGACACAGTCACCAGATTTGAGAGGTGAGGTGTATAAGTTCATACATAGAATGCGTCAAACAAAGATTATATGGAGACGCTTATGATCTTGTAGGCACACAACAAGTCAACACTCTAGAGGAATTATACCTAGCGATACGAAGAGTCTACCTACCAACAGCTTCATTAGACGTAACGTTGTCAGAACTTCAGAATTGCAGCCAATTGCACAATGAGGACATCCGGCAGTTCGCAAGACGCCTCAACATGAAAAAAACACAGGCATTGCAAATAGTAAAAGACACATATGAGGGAGTAGGTGACAGCGCACTTGTATCCATGGTAACGACATCGGCAAATAAGGCGTTTAGAACAGGGTTAACAGATGCAACGTTACGAACGCACATGTTAAATGTGAAAGGGAAAAGTATTGAGGAAATGACTGAAATAGCAGTAAACACGCTGGTGGAAATACAAAGAAGTAACTCCATTCATCAACCCAATATCACACCAATATTCAATGTGAATTCGATTGAATCATATATAACACCTCCTGTAAATAATCGCGTGGGTTACCAGAGACCAGAAGAAAGGCTTAACGTTTCGAGAGCACCACAAGAGAAAATAATTTGTTCATTCTGCAATAAACGTGGGCATACGCGAGAAAAGTGTTTAACTAGGGAAAACACACCGTACTGCCAAAAGTGTTTAAAATATAGACACGAGACGAACTGTAGGTGCAACAACAGGAGCGGTCAGAGCAACATAAATCAAGGGCCGAATAACCAGAACCAAAGTCAAGGAAGTCACCAATGGAACCGACCTCATCAAAATTGGCAACCAAATCAAACACAGCAAACCTGGAATCCAAATCAAGTACAGCCAACCTGGCAACCAAACCAACCCCAGCAAAATTGGCAACAACAGGCACAAAAGAATTGGAATCAAAAGCAAAAGAACCCCGGGAACTCAAAAACGAATCCCTTTAAGGGGGTTCAAGGGACTCAGAGCACTACAAACATGCCGAATGGCAAGAATCCAACAATATGTAATTGGTGTAACAGATCAGGACACATAAAAGCAAACTGTGCAGCTAAAAGGAGTTGGGAAACTCTGCAAAACAATCAGCAGGGAAACCGGCAAGGGCCCAGACAAGGCCAGTAATCTGGGAACCCAACAAGAATAGAAATTTAGGGCCAAGAGAAGAAGTAACAGTACGTCCAACATCGGAAGAGATCGTGGATACGTTACAGACTTCAGATATATTAGGAGCTAATAAAGCTAAAAACAGGGGGTACAATTTTAATAATAAAATAAAAATTATCAAACAGAATGATAAAGTAAATGCTTTAAATGAAGCAGTCAGTAAAATAACAAATAAAGCAAAGAAAATAATAGAAATGGGAGCAGGATTTTTAATAATCATCTTGCTAATTATACAATTAGCATGTACATCGATTGTAAAAAATATGTTTCTCAATTTTCACCAATACAAAGCAAGGAGCACTAGTCTTAATATAGTAGAATATATTACAGATATAAAAGCACTTGCAAATAAAATAAATTTAAAAGTACTAGAAAAATTTAAAATTTTTATGTCACAATTACAGGACAAGAAAGCAATACGTTCGTGGTTAACGAATAATTTTAATAATAACTATAAAAATACTATAAAGGAAGTATCCAATTGGGATTCAACCACGTTAAGTGATGTGTTCATTGAACTGCCTTGTGTAGAGGCGAGAAATGGAAAACTCATTTTACTGGTGGATACAGGAGCGGATACAAGCCTAGTAAAAGAATGTGCATTAAAGGAAGACGCCATTATAAATAGAAAGGTTAAAATGGAATTAAGTGGAGCATTTGGAGGCTGTATAACCACAATAGGGTCCACCAGCATATGCCATGATGAGGTACAGCCCTTACGTTTAACGCTACACGTTGTGTCACTTAAACAAGGGGTACCGGCGGACGGCATACTGGGTAGAGACAACATGTGGAACAGATCCATTATAAACACGCTCAGTAAAAACTTAACCTTATTTAATAACAATAAAGAATTTGTAATTAAATTGCCACTACTAGGCATCAAAAATACAGAAGATCAAAGTATCAAAAATAGTATAACCATTGAAGCAAGAACGGTTAGAATAACGCCGTTAAGAATTAAAACTAAAGTTATGACTGTGGTAGTTCATAAACAAGAGAATGCACCAGGAGTGTACCTGGGAGAAACACTAGCAAATGTGGAAAATAAAAAGGTCAAAGTACCAATCCTAAATTCAACGGTAAAAGATTTTATTCTTAGTGACAACTTTGTACCGAGATTTAGTGATTTCCACAAATATAAGCTAAGTGAGGTTTCGGACAATCAATGGACTACCATCAATAGTATAAGTAATGCAGACATGGCGCAACGGATGAATGTTTTAATGAACGATTTAGAATTGGATCCTTAAACCAAGAGGAAAGAGAATCCATAACAAAATTATGTGCGAAATATAATGATATTTTTCTTTTAGAGGGTGACAAATTGACATACACCCCAGTACTAGCACATAAAATTCCAATAAAGGTGGATCAGCCACCAATTAACCAAAAACAGTACCGAATTCCTCAAACACATAGGGAAGAAATGAATAAACAAATTCATAAATTACTAGAAGAGGATTTAATATCCCCAAGCGTATCTCCATGGAACTCACCACTACTTTTAGTTCCAAAGACGAATGGAAAAGGTGGAGAAAAGAAATGGCGCTTAGTTATAGATTATAGGAAGGTAAATGAGGCCACAAACAAGTTTTTCCAGTGCCTAGAATAGATGAGATATTGGATCAGTTAGGCAGTAGTAGATATTTTTCGACGTTAGACTTGGCAAGTGGGTACCACCAAGTCCTAATGGACAATGCAGACAAGGAAAAGACCGCATTTAGTTCAGCTTTAGGACATTTTGAGTTCAACCGAATGCCTTTCGGGTTAACCGGCGCCCCAGCGACGTTTCAACGTCTTATGAATCATATTCTGACAGGACTTCAGGGTATGGATTGTTTTGTGTACTTAGACGACATAGTCGTATATGCAACAAACCTGGGACAGCATGAGGAAAGGTTAACTAAAGTTTTTGAGGTCATTAGGGAAAATAACTTAAAGTTAAACATTAGCAAATACCAATTTCTACGACGAGAAGTCGTATATTTAGGGCACAAGTGTTCAGAACATGGAGCACTTCCAGACCCTAGCAAGGTGGAGTGCGTTAAAAACATTCCGCCTTCTAAAAATAAAAAGGAAGTACAAGCCTTCCTAGGCCTTGTTAATTATTATAGGAAATTTATACCGGGAACCGCAAAAATAGCACTTCCCATTAACAAATTGTTGAGAAAAGACGTTCGTCTGGACAGAAGGCTGTCAGAAAGCGTTTGAACAATTAAAAGAATTAGTTATGTCACCACCAGTGTTAGCATATCCAGATTTTTAAAAGGAATTTCTTTTAACTACCGACGCAAGTAATGAAGCGTTAGGCGCGGTCCTTTCTCAAGGGAACGTAGGCGAGGATAGGCCAATAGCTTTCGCTAGCCGAGCGCTAAGCGACACAGAACAAAGATATTCCACGATAGAAAAGGAATTTTTAGCAATAGTCTGGGCGACAAAAAATTTCAGAGCATATCTCTTAGGCAGACCTTTTAAAATATTTACTGATCACCAACCGTTAAAGGGAATAGCGAATTTAAAGGATCAAACTTCTAGACTGGCAAGATTCAGACACAAGTTGTCAGAGTATGATTTCGAAATCATATATAAGCCAGGCAAGAAAAATTTGAACGCAGACGCGTTGAGTAGAATTCCACAAAATCGTAATGTAGTAACAGCAGTCCAGACACGCTCTAGGACAAAAGAAATAGAAATAAAAAACCAAGGAGGTAGTGATGAAACGAGTACAAGTCCGACGCCTGTAGAACCAGACACTTCAGGCATACCTCAAAACGAAAACACCATATTATTAGAAAATCCAATACAAATAGAGACTGTCATCAAAGATTTTCATAATACACCATTAGGGGGTCACCAGGGAGCAGTGAAAACTTACCTGCGAATCAGGCAACAATATAGGTGGCCAGGGATGCAAAGACAAATCAAAGATTATGTCAAAAGCTGTCCAAAGTGCCAAACGAACAAAAGTTCGAAGTTAACAAAAATGCCCATGGTGTTAACGGATACACCAATGGGGCCGTTTGATAAAGTTTATATGGACATAGTAGGTATTCTACCAGAAACTGTGTCTGGAAATAAGTACATCTTAACGTTTCAAGATGACTTTTCAAAATTTATGGCATGTACAGCTATCCTAGACGCGGAAGCAAGTACTGTCGCCAGAGCTTTTTATGACTAAGTAATCACGCGTTACGGAATTCCGAGAATTCTAATTACCGATAACGGAACTAATTTAATTTCGAAATTGTTCTCGGACACATGCAAATTGTTAGGCATTAAAAAATTGCATATAACGCCATACCATCCACAAGCTAATGGCTCACTAGAGAGAAGCCACAGACCTTTAGCGGAATATTTAAGGAGTTTTGCTAAAGAAGACGGGTCGAATTGGGATCAATGGTTAACTGCACCGATGAATGTTCATAACCACACACCCCACATTACGACTAAGCAAACACCTTTCCGCAGTTTATTCGGATTCGATACGGAGATGCCGACTAACTTAAAACGGAAGTGTAGTCCGGTATATAATGCCGAATAAAGTTTTAAAATTCCAAGTTCAAAGAGCTCACGAAATCGGTAGAAAGAATCAGGATTTAGCAAAAGAGATAGCTAAAAGGCAGTACGATAGCAAACTAAATTTAGTAGAATTTAAAGTAGGAGATAGTGTATTAATTAAGAATCAAACTAGGAAAAATAAGTTTTCTCCCATATGGATAGGGCCATATAGAGTAGTAAATATTAAAAGTCCAATTACTACAGTTTTAAATATTAAGGGAAGGGAAAAATCCTTCCACAATAACTTACTTAAAGTATATAATAGCAACTAAATAGGAAAATAGGACTAACTAGATAAATACATAGGAACCCATCAGAATAACTTAAAATACTACAATAGAGTTAGGAGAACATTAAGTTAATCAGAATAGTCACCTTATTAGGAGTAGGATACAAAAAATTAGTGTAGAATAGGATTGATGGCATATATTATAGGATAGTATGAAATTAATATTTTTAAGTTTATTACTAATAATTTTAACAATCATCAAATTTCATAAAGAAAAATTCAACAAAGAAATAAAAAAGAAATCAGAATAGCGTTTAAATAAGCAACAACTTGTTTACTTACGCGTGAAATTATAAGAAAAGAAAACTCATGATAAAGTTCGTTGTTAATATTTGAATAATTTTTTTTTAATTGAACTTTTTAGTTTGTATTAATTTTGAATGATAATATACGGTATATTAAATACACAGCCATATCTATTGCATTTGCAATTATTTTAGAAATAAATGCACATGAAATATATGCATAAAGACGTTGTTTATGCATAACAGTAATTTAAACACCATATCTGCACATCGAAGCAGACATAGAAGGAAAAGTTATATAAAACTAAGACCAAAAAAAAAAAAAAAAAAAAAAAATTATTGCCTTAATTCTTATAAACTATTCTTATAAAATATTAAATAAATATAATTAATTAGTGCCTTATCTAATTATACAAAATAAAATTTTTAAAAAAAAAATATAAAATGTACATATGCGGTCGTACAAAATGTAGTTAATTAAGATTCAATGTAATTGAGCGATTAACGCAAGCACTGCATCAAGGCAGGTGCAAAAGTAGAGCAACTGAACACGTGCAGAACGCAGTGTCAGTTAAAAACATTTAATGAAAAAAAAAAAAAAAAACAACAAGCACAGTAAATGAAGAATTTTAACACAAGGCAAAAGAGAAAGAAAAAAAAAGAACCCAAAGTTGAACAACTGTAAAATAGGCAAAACAAAGAGAAAAAAAATATAGATCAAAGAAATAAGAGAAGAAAAAATATTTAAGAAAATTAAATAATAAAAATAAAAAAAAAATATTAAACAACGCAAATAAGGAAATTTAAAATAAAATAAAGAATATCACTATAATAACGTTAGAAATAAAGATAGATATAAAATCGTACACATTAAAATAAGAAAGAAATTACATAAATATTGTAGTGGCGTGAAAAATAACGTTATTAAAATAAATTACTTAAATGTTAATTGAAATTCAATTTATTTCAAATTTGTAATAAACAAATTATATTCAACCAAACATACATATATCTATGGTAAAAATAGAAATAAAGAATTCAAATATGTTAAAGTTGAATGAATATGCAATAGAATAAAATGTAAAAATATAAGAAGAAGACAGCATGCAGAGAGAGGCCGATGTACATCCAATAGAGCAGCAGAAGGCGCAAACAACACACGACTACAAGGCGACAAATACCACCCAGCCAACTCGAAGGGGGAAGGGTAGCTGGATCAGCGTAGCGACCACAACCAAAGATGGAATTGTTGCGACAAACAAGCAATTCAATACAGCAATGCAGCAGCATTCGACCACAAAACACGAAGATACTTTCAAATAGGTCTAACAGCAGCAATTTGAACCTGAAAATTACCGAATGATAAGGGTGACGGATACACAGTACCTTGATATCGAGTGGAGACCAAAACCACCGCAATGAGACTCGCAACAAAATAGAGACGTAAACCATCTGCAGCAGCTACTTACAACATAGTGGCTGCGCAACAGCGAGATCATCATGAATCATGATGGCAGCCTGACAACCTAACAGATCAACCTCAAGCGAAACTTACGTTAAGCGTAGCGTCGCGGCAATGAAGCAGCTAGTCGACAACTACTAATACGGCCAGTCACAGGCTCGCCAGTTAAATTTACGGCGATGCATTCTCCCGTGGCACAAGTCACACTCTACAACATTACCTCAAGCGACAGCGATTTAAAAAACGCATCACCTCTATCGACAAGAAAAATGTTGAAGATGTTTAGCAAGAGGTTACAAATGATGATCTTGGTGACATCTCAACCATCAACTACAGTGAAGCGAAAACCAATTGATCCCAATTGCGGGACAACGATACTACCGGCAACGAACATCTGCATCTGATCATCAAGCCTAGCACCTACCACGTCAGCTACCCCGCAGCAACATTCCCACAACACATCGAGAAGAAGACATCGAGACAACGGGGTGTACATTAACAGCCAAACCATCATCAACAACAACAAGAACATCAATATCCACATCAAATCATCATCCACCTACACACAGATGACACCGAAGAAAGGCAGCTACCGGTCATATTATTGTATTATTATTGTAATCAGTTTTTATTACAATTTTGGTTAATAATTAAGTGTATTGAAGTTGTTGTAATTATTACTAATAACTAATGAATATTGACGTAGCACATAAGATCTTCATGAAATGAAATACACTAACATACATAAGTAGAAAATAAGCAAAATCAACCTAAACACACGACCACCCCCAATTCAACAAACAATAGATGTACAAGAAAAATTTAATATCGTTTTGCACGATAGTAAATTTATCTTCCCCCAGGGTGAAGGGATGTTGTATGTCGCGATCGCAATTTCCGTTTCCGTTTGACAAGAACTTTCAAGGCCAGTATTATTGTTTTTATAATACTACTCCGCGAGTGAGTCAAGGCCAAGTTCACATTAGAGCAACCACAGCACTTTGCTTGGCAAGCCCGAAGCTTTAGTTTAATTTGTTTTAGTCAAGCTTTGGTTTAATGAACTTCGAAAGCTAAGGTAGGAACCCGAATACTTCGCATGGAATGGATTGTGGAAGCTGGCATTTGGTAGCGAGCTTCCAAACCCTAGAATCCATAGCGCGTGGCGATTGTAGTGGATTGTGGAAGCTAGCTTTCATTAGCAAGCTTCCAAACCATTAAATCGTTTTGTTTGAAATAAGCAACGATCAGAATCCACACGCGGAAGAATTAAATTGAGAACGGTTTTCTTCCGCGTACTGATTCTGCGAATATTACAATTTTAATATTGCGAAATAATGGAAATTGCGAAACACGGCATACTGACCCACTTCAGTTCGGTCGACGTCTGTGTCGACCAAGCTAACGTGGAATCTAGAAAAGATTCCAACGGGAGTCTTAAAAGATTATCAGAACGACTCGGTCGTCTATTTTTAAATCGCGTATAAAGTCGCGAGTTAGTGTTAATTAATAATAATAAGTGTTAAGATTAAATAATAATAATAAGTATCAGTGTAGATACCAAAATTAGTGTTTAGTGTCAATAAAAATTAATAACTTAACCAGGGCGTTTTATTCGTTGCACAAAGGACAACGAAAAGGAAGAAGACCAAGACCACATTCGAAAGTTAGATACAACACATTCTTATGCATAGAACTAAGAAACTAGTAATAAAAACTAAGAATAAAACTAGTAATGAAACGAAATAAGAAAATTAAAAGGAAAGAAAGAATATAATTATAATAAAGTTAGAAAGAAAAATAGATATAAAATCGTACATATTAAAGTAAAGGAAAAAATATCTAAATACTTGTACGAACATTTTAAATACTTTCAAAGTTAACATTTATAGTGAATAACCTAACGAATTATAGTCAACTACAATAAAGTCGATATTTATTGTAAGAATTGAAACTTGTATTGAATTAAATAAAATATTAGAAATAGAATGTTATCAAGATAAAATATTGCTAATTAGTTAATTAAAGTTATATACGAATAGGATTTCAATTTTTCTTAATTGGAAACCAATTATAAATAGATTTAAAACATATTGTAAGAGAAAATTAAAATAGATAAAATTGATAATAACTTAAGTTATATAACAAAGAAGACAGCACGCAGAGAAGCTGACCTGAATGCCGATGTACACCCATCACAGAAGCAAAAGTGTAACCAAACACCACAACATGTTGACAACAGGGCGACGAAGAGCGCCCAGCCAATTCGAAGGGAGAAGGGTAGCTGGAACAGCTGATCAGCGTAGCAACACCAACCATCACAAACCAGGATAAAATTGTTGCAACAACCAAACAGATCAATGCAGCAGAAGTAAAAAGCAAAACACGAAGTTACCTTCAAAAGGGTCTAGAAGCAGCAACAATCAGAAACTGACGAGATGACTTATAGTCAGCAGCCTTGAAACCATTACAACAACATAATAGGAAGATAGTCTCTGAAAAAGGGTAGCCGATCACCAGTGTCATGACGCCATAGTACGGCAGCTTTGCAGTAATGCCCGCGAGTGACCTGCTTGCCTATTTCACTATCTACGTTTAAGCGGAAGTTACGGCACATGTATGCGACAGCAAAATCACGACGCAATAGCAGCGAGTAGATGAACCACTAACACAGTCAGAGGTTCGCCAGTTAGATTTACGGCAACATTTAGAACTTACGGGGTAAGCACGCTATACAGCATTACCTCAAGCGGCAGCGATTCAAAACGCACCACCACAAGAAAAGATGTTGACGATTAATGATGTTTGTTAAAAACGATGATTCCGGCAACATCTCAACCATCCACTACACTTCGAGCGAACAACAATTGATCCCAATTGTGGGACAACCCACACTATAACCAACGCAACCGGAGAGTATCAGCAGAACAACGGGAACTAAGGTCGAACGTTAACAACGGCCGTTGCGAGTATAGTCCCTACAACACGGCAACAACCACGTCAGCTACCCAGCAGCAGCATTCCCACAACAAATCGAGAAGAAGAAATTAGAACAGCGGGGTGTACATCAACAGTAACATCAACAGTAATATCGACGTCAAAATCATTGTCAACAGCAGCAGCACATCAAGAAGCGCAGCTACCGCAGTCATTATATTTTTCTTATAATCACTATTGTATTATTATTATTGATTATTGTTACAATGGCTATTATCAGTAAAATTATATTTACAAAATACATAGCAAAAATACAGAGTAAGCAAATCCATAGTACACATAAGCCACCCCCAATTTAAAAAAAAAACATAAATATACAAGAAAAATTTAATATCGTTTTACGATACTAAATTTTTCTTCCCCGAGGGTGGAGGGATGTTGTAGGTCAGAATCATTGCTCTGGTAATAACAACGCTTAACGTTGTTATCACCACATACCTTTCGGCCCAGTAGTTAACAATGTGTAACATGTGGTAACACATACTTCTAGGCTGCACTTTAATTGTGAAGCTCGAAAGTACAAGTGAATCACACACGACTGTGGCTCAGATAAAAGCTGAACTTGATCGCCAATAAGTGGAACAACGCGCGAACTTGATCGCATTCCAAAATTCGCAATGAGTGTCAAAAATAATTCTTGAGATAATTGCAAAACGATGCGGAAATGATTCTGGCCAACAACGAATCTCAGAAGAGATATAAACCCGTCTTTCAGATTGAAAGAGGGCAGTAGCTAATAACTTACAGATTGAGTGCAGTCAAGTTGTAAAAACTAAACAGTTGTTAAACAGATTAAGTCGCAGTAAGATTAATCGCATTGCAATAAGAAGCGGAGATAAAAGAAGGACTCAAAAATAATAAACGTAAGGAATTTAACCAATTAGCCTTTTATTTCAGCACCTGTCTAAAGTCGGCAGTATTGCCCGACAGGTTAAAGGACCACAAAGGCGGCACCTTGGTGCCCATGGTAAATAGGCGAGGGGATCCACTACGGTAGGTTGCCGGATCCCAATGGTAAGACCACAAAGTCGGCAGATCCTTGCCCGTGGCACAAGCGTCCGTGATCCTTCGTGTGATCCTTCAACGACGGAAACCCCACTCCTCACTATCAGTGGTCCTTCTTGAGGAAGGAGTTCTTTTTCGATTACCGGTTTGTTTAAATCATGTTTTTGTAATGCTTTACTGGCGTATGAAATAGGTAAATCGTTGCCTATTTCGCCTTGTGATAAAACCGCGCCTAATGCGTAGTTTGAAGCGTCTGTTGTTAAAATGAAGGGTTTTTCAAAGTCTGGGTATTGTAGAATTGGTGGTTCTATTAGTTTATTCTTTAGTTCCTGAAATGCCTGTTGGCAATTTTCAGTCCATTCAAATTTTGTGTTCTTTTTTAAAAGTTGGTTTAGGTCTTTAGCTATGTCTGCAAAGTTGGGTATAAAGCGTCTCTAGTAGTTGCAGAATGCGATAAATCTTCTAACATCGTCTGAGTGTTTAGGAATTGGATAGTCTTTAATTGTTTGGAATTTTGCTGGATTTGTTTTTACTCCATTTCTTGTTATTAGATGACCTAGGTATATGACTTCTTGTCGTAAAAAACAACATTTTTCTGCCTTTAATTTTAAATTGTATTTATCTAGTCTATCTAATACTCGAATTAAATTTTCATTATGGTGAGCAAAACTACATCCGAAAACAATTATATCATCTACGTATAGAAAAGCTTCGGATTTTAAACCTGAGAGTGCTATACTAAGCATTCTTTGAAAACTGTTTGAAGAAATTTTTAGTCCAAAAGGTAGTCTTTTGAATTGAAAATGACCGTTTGTTGTAGAAAAGGCGGTTGGGGGTCGTGAATTTTTTTCTAAATTTATCTGATGAAAAGAACTAGTCATATCGAGAGTTGAAAACCATTTTGCTCTTCCTAATTTATCGAGAATGTCCTCTAGTCGTGTTAGTGGGAATTTATCATTGACTATTTTATCGTTTAATTTACGAAAGTCTACAACTACTCTCCATTTCTTTTTGTCATTTGTGTTTTTCTTCGGAACTAGCATTAGTGGAGCATTATACGGACTTGTTGATGGTTCTATTATATCGTCTTGTAGCATTTTGTTTACTTGGTCATTTATTATGTCTGTGTGTGTGTGGTAACCTATAATTTTTTATGTAGATTGGTGGTTTGTCCTTAAGTGAGATTTCTTGTGTATAAAAATGGTTTACTGATAGTTGATCATTTTCTAAGTGGAAAATGTTTTGGTATTTTTGTAAAATGTGTATTAGTTCTTGTTTCGCTTTGTCATCTGCGCAGTCAATTTGTAGTTTTTCTAGTACGCGTTTGAAACGTTTTTCGTCATGTGTTTTGTTGTTGTACAAAATATCATAATCTTTAAGTGGTTCTGTTTCTATTTTCAAGTTTGTTAGAATTGCTTCGTTGTTGTTGGTGTTTAAGATTTTTATATGTGTCATTCCTGTCTTGGGTGCTAAAGAGTTGCTTAAGAAAATTCCTGGTTCAATTTCTTTATTTAATATTAATTTCTCTTCTTCGAAATTGAATTTGAGTGGTTGAATTATTTCGGTTCTTGGTGGTATTCTAATTGTAAATATTTTTGTTTGCATTGGTAGAGTTATTGTAGTTTCGTTTGTGTACACTGAAAGTGTGAATGTTTCGTAGTCAATTTTGCATAGGAATTTTTGTAACAAATCTCTACCCAATATTCCGTCCGTTTCTATGGGGAAATCTTTAGCTACGATATGGAAATTATGATTTACAGTTTCTTCTCCTGATTTTAGGTTTAGGTTTATTGTTCCTAGTGAAATTCTGTTTCTCTGTCTTCTGTTGGTTTTGATTCTGTTTCTTCTACTTCTTTTTTTAATAAACTTTTTGCTGTCTCGTAATATTTGTAGAATTTGTTCAGTTTTTCATTTGTACTGTCGTCTAGTAATTTTATAGTTCCTATTAAAAATTGTACTTCTGCTTTCCAATCGTGTATTTCTTTTAGTGTTTCTAAATTAATTAGTTAGTTTTCTAAATTAATTATTATTTCTTCTATCCTTTCCATAAGTACAATTGTTTGTTTTTGTTTTTTTTTTTATATGAGAGTTAAGTATTTATTTTTGATTTAATATCTTCTTCATTGTTGCGTTATATTTGCATATGCTCAATGTTTATATGCTTTTCTATCTTGTTGGCTCTTATTTTATATAGTTCTTAAAATAATTGTGCAATTTATTTAATATTAATAAAATGATAACTAAGGATGCTATGGTAATTAGTATGACATCTAGTATGTTGAACGGTGCGTTGCTGTTGTTAATGTTGATTATCTCGCCCTTTGATTGAGTTTTTCCCATGTTTAATTGCTATTTTTCTGGTGTTTTCTGCTTTTTATTCTCTGCTCTATCTCATCTATTTGTTGCCAAATTCGGCACGCTACGTCCCAGGGTGGTCTGTTGTTGTTGGCTGCTACCACGTTTTTCAGGTGTCTCAGTAGTCTTCTGTCCTTTACCAATTGTCCTCCTCGTTGTTTCTTTTTTTGGGTTGTATCCTTCGGGATGCGAGTAAGTTCTGCTTCTTTTTTTTTGTTGTTGTTTTCTATTGTTGTAATCTACACGTTGTACCTTAATATAGGGTGGTCCTCTGGTATTTTAGTCGTCCTTTTGACAACTAAGTAAAACTCCTGGTTTAGGCTTCTTTGTTACTTTATTTATTCACTTTTCTGTATATGCTTTATTTTGACACTTTTGTCCTTTAGTCTGCGTTGAGTTACACTACTTTATAACCTTATAATTATATTTATTATTAACCGCGTACACAGATTATTATCTACACTTATTATTAACTCGTTGAGTTACACTAAGTTTTATTTACACTTATTAATAAAACTAACGCGCGACTTTATACGCGATGATAAACGACTTCTTCGTTTGGATATTTTTACAAGACTCTGTTCGAATTTGTTTCTTGTTTCCACTTTGGCTTGGTCGACGTACCCGTCGACCGAACCAAAGTGGGTCGCTGTTGGCGCGTGTCGCAATTTCCATTATTTCGCAATATAAAAATTGTAATATTCGCAGAATCAATACGCGGAAGAAAATCGTTCTCAATTTAATTCTTCCGCGTGTGGATTCTGATCGTTGGTTATTTCAAACCAAGCGATTTAATGGTTTGGAAGCTTGCTAACGAAAGCTAGCTTCCACAATCCACTACAATCACCACGCGCTATGGATTCTAGGGTTTGGAAACTCGCTACTAAATGCCAGCTTCCACAATCCATTCCATGCGAAGTGTTCTGGTTGCTACCTTAGATTTCGAAGTTCATTAAACCAAAGCTTGACTAAAACCAATTAAACTAAAGCTTCGGGCTTACCAAGCAAAGTGCTGTGGTTGCATTAATGTGAACTTGGCCTTGACTCACTCGCGGAGTAGTATTATAAAAACAATAATACTGGCCTTGAAAGTTCTTCCTTAAACCAAGAGGAAATTGCGATCGCGACATACAACATCCCTCCACCCTCGGGGAAGAAAAATTTAGTATCGTACGAAACGATATTAAATTTTTCTTGTACATTTATTGTTTGTTAAATTGTGGGTGGTCTTATGTTTATGTTGATTGTACTTATCGTCTACTTACGTATGTTAGCGTATTTCATTTTCTGAATATGATGTCAATATTAATTAGTTATTAATAATAATTACAACAACTAAATTACAATTAATTATTAATAAAAATTGCAATAAAACTGATTACGATAATAATACAATAATATGACCGGTGACCTTCTTCGGTGTTATTCTTCGTGTAGGTTTAGGATGGTTTTGCTGTTGATGTTCTTGTTGTTGTTGATGGTGGGTTTGATATAGATGTTGCTTGTGATGTTGATGTACACCCCGTTGTTTCGATGTCTTCTTCTCGATGTATTGTGGGAATGTTGCTGCTGGGTAGCTGACGCGTTGTGTGTTATACTTGATGATCAGATGTAGTTGTTTGGTGTCGGTAGAATCGTTGTCTCGCAATTGGGACCAATTGTCTTTCGCTTCACGGTAGTTGATGGTTGAGATGTTCCCAAGATCATTAATTGTAACATTTTGCTAAACATCTTCAACATTTTTCTTGTCGACAGTGGTGATGCGTTTTAAATCGTTCTCTTGAGGTAATGTTGTAAAGTGTGATTTGTGCCACGGAGTAGTGTACCATAACTTTAACTGGTGAACTGTGAATGACTGGCGTAACTTTAACTGTGACTGCATTAGGAGTTGTGTACTAGCTGCTTCATCGTCACGACGTTGTGATGCTATCCCTTTACGCTTAACGTAACTTTTGCTTCAAGTTAAAGAAGAAGCTGCCATCATGATGATTTCGCTTTTGCGCAGACACTGAAAATTAGCTGCTGCAGATGGGTTAAGCCCCTAGTCGGCATTGCGGTGGCTTTGGTCTCCGTGTGACCTCAAGGTACTGTGTATTTGTCACCACTATCACTCGATAATCTTGTTGCTCAACTGTTGCTGCTGTCGAATCTCGTTGAAGGTAGTTTCGTGTTTTTGTCGAACGTTGTTGCATTGATGCGATTGATTGTTGCAACAATTCCATCTTTGGTTGCTATGGTTGTTGTCGCTGCGCTGATCAGCTGTTCCAGCTACCCTTCCCCCTTCGAGTTGGTTGGGTGTTAATTGTCGCCCTGTTGTCAAAGTGCTGCTGTGTGTTGTTGCACTTTTGCTGTTGTGATGGGTGTACATCGGCACTTAGGTCAGCTTCTCGGCATGCTGTCTTCTTTTTCATCACACTTAATTTAACTTATTATCAATTTTATATACTTCAGTTTTCTCTTACAATACTTTATTTTATTTTTTTTTTTTTTTTTAAAAAGAATTGAAATTTTATTCGTATGTAACTTTAAGTTTAATTTAATTAATCAGTTAATTTTAAATTAAATTTTATCAATTAGAAATAATTTGTTTAATTCAAAACAAGTATCAATCCATACAATGAATATCGATTCTATTCTAGTTGAATATAATTAGTTAGTTTATTCACTATAAATTTTAACTGCGAATGTATTTAAAAATTTCGTACAAGTATTTAGATATATTTCCTTTTACTTTAACGGGTACGATTTATATCTATTTTTATTTCTAGCGTTATTATAGTGATATTCTTTATTTTATTTTAAATTTCCTTATTTCTTTTCATTGTTAGTTTTATTATTAGTTTTTATTAATAGTTTCTTTGTTCTATGTATAAGAAGGATATATGTATAGTGTTGATATAACATGCGTTGTTTATCATTTTTTTTTTTTCTTATTTTTATTATTTAATTTTCTTAAATATTTTTTTTTTCTCTTCTCTTATTTTGTCTATTTTGAAGTTGTTCACCTTTGGTGTTTCCATTTTTCTTTTCTACCTTTTGTTTTTTCCATTAGCTGTTTTAAAACTGACACTGCATTCTGCTCGTGTTCAGTTGCTCTGCTTTGTTGCATTGCTTGCGTTAATCGCTCAATTCTTAAATTTTGCTTTATTTGTTATTAACGCGGTGTCGTTACTATTTTACATGGAACATTAATGAACTACATTTTATAGGTCCGTACATTACATTACATATTTTGTAATAATTTCATTTTATATGTTTAAGACGATTTTATTTATTTATTATTATAATTATACTTATTCATTATTAATATTTGGGATTAGAAGAATAATTCGCAAGATTTGAGGCGATTATTTTCTGTCTCATATTTATTTATCTTTTATTTCTATGTCCGCATTTAGGTGCAGATATAATTTTTGAATTGTGGTTATGCATAAACTACGTCTTTATGCATAGATTTCATGTGCATTTATTTCTAAAATAATTGCAAATGCAATAGATATGGCTGTGTATTTAACGGAACAGCTACTTTTAATATACCGTATATTATCTATTAAATATGAATACCAAGGGTTCTATTTCAAAATTTTACAAAAAAATGACTTCGATATTAATTACGAATTTATTTTACTATATTTTTATTTCTTTTACTATAAGTTTTCTTTTTCTTATATTTTACGCTTAAATAAGCAAGTTGTTGCTTACTGAACCGCTATTCTGATCTTCTATTTACTTTCTTGTTGAATTTTTCAATATTTCATTCGTTATTCAGCCTTAAGACTGAAGTTAAATTAAAATTATTAGTAGTAAAATTAAAAATGTTAGTTTCCTACTATCCCATACTAAATTCTATCAATCCTATTTTATATATATTTATTCTATCCTAATCCTAAGCGTATTGTGATTACTTTAATTTTACTTTATTCTATGACTACTTAATTTAATTTCCCCCTAAACCTATTTTCTTATTTTAAGTGATTCTATTCTATTTCCCTCTTAATTGCTATTATATAATTTGAGTAAGTTATTGTGGAAAGGTTTTTCCCTTCCCTTAATATTTAAAACTGTAGTAATTGGAGTTGTAATCTTTGCTACCTCATATGGTCCTATCCATATTGGAGAAAACTTATTTTTCCTAGTCTGATTCTTAATTAATACCTTATCTCCTACTTTAAATTCTACTGAGTTTAACCTATTATCATAATGATTTTTGGCTACTTGTTTAGCCATTTCCTGGTTTTTCCTCACTATTTCGTGAGCTCTTTGAACTTGGAATTTCAAAACTTTATTCGGATCTTCGGCATTATATACCGGACTACACTTCCTTTTTAAGTTAGTCGGCATTTCCGTGTCGAATCCGAATAAAGTGCGGAAAGGTGTTTGCTTAGTCGTAATATGGGGTGTGTGGTTATGAACATGCATCGCTGCAGTTAACCATTGATCCCAATTCGACCCGTCTTCTTTCGCAAAACTCCGCAAATATTCCGCTAAAGGTCTGTGGCTTCTTTCTAATGAGCCATTAGCTTGCGGATGGTAAGGCGTTATGTGCAATTTTTTAATGCCTAACAACTTGCATGTGTCCGAGAACAATTTCGAAATAAAATTAGTTCCGTTATCGGTAATTAGAATCCTCGGAATTCCGTAACGCGTAATTACTTCGTCATAAAAGGCTCTGGCGACAGTACTTGCTTCCGCGTCTGGGATAGCTGTACATGCCATAAATTTCGAGAAATCGTCTTGGAACGTTAAAATATATTTGTTACCCGACACAGTTTCGGGTAGAATACCTACTATGTCCATGTAAACTTTGTCGAATGGCCGCATTGGTGTATCCGTTAGCACCATGGGCATTTTTGTCAATTTTGAGCTTTTGTTAGTTTGGCATTTAGGACAGGTTTTTACATAATCCTTGATTTGTTTTTGCATTCCTGGCCATCTATATTGTTGCCTAATTCTTAAATATGTTTTCACTGCTCCCTGGTGACCTCCTAATGGTGTGTTGTGAAAGTCCTTTATAACTGTCTCTATCTGTTTTGGGTCTTCTAATGGAATTCTGTTTTCATTTGGTGTTACGCCAGTAGTGTCAGGTTCTACAGGCATCTGACTTGTGCCTGTTTTATTACTACTTTCCTTGTTATTTATTTCCATTTCTTTCGTTCCAGATCGGGTTTGGACTGCTGTTACTACATTCCGATTTTGAGGAATTCTACTCAACGCGTCTGCGTTTAAGTTCTTCTTTCCTGGCTTATATAGAATTTCGAAGTCGTATTCTGATAATTTATGCCTGAACCTTGCCAGTCTCGAAGTCTGGTCTTTTATGTTAGCTATGCCTCTTAAAGGTTGATGGTCTGTCACTATCTTGAATGGTCTTCCTAACAGATAAGCTCTGAAATTTTTTGTTGCCCACACTATGGCTAAGAACTCCTTTTCTATAGTTGAGTACCGCTTTTCAGCGTCATTCAAGGCTCTGCTAGCGAAAGCTATTGGCCTATCTTCTCCTATTTTACCCTGAGACAGTACTGCGCCTAACGCTTCGTTACTTGCATCAGTAGTTAGTATGAATTCCTTTTCAAAATCTGGGTATGCCAAAACCGGTGGTGTTATTATTGCCCTTTTCAATGATTCGAATGCTTCCTGGCATTCTTGTGTCCAAATAAACTTCGCGTCTTTGCGTAGGAGTTTGTTAATAGGCAGGGCTATCTTTGCTGTGCCCGGTATGAATTTTCTATAATAATTCACTAGTCCTAAGTATGCCTGCACCTCCTTTTTATTTTTAGGCGGCGGAATGCTCTGAACGCATTCCACTTTGCTGGGGTCAGGTAGTGCGCCCTGATCTGTGCATTTATGTCCTAAATAAACAATTTCTCTTCTTAGAAATCTGCATTTTCCAGTATTAAGTTTTAGATTATGTTCACGTAATTTCTGTAATACTGAACATAATCTTTCCTCGTGTTGTTTCAAATTCCTACCGTAGATAACTATGTCATCTAAATAAACAAAACAGTCTATCCCTTGTAGACCTGTTAGGATATGATTCATTATCCTTTGAAATGTTGCTGGGGCTCCTGTTAGCCCAAATGGCATGCGATTAAATTCGAAATGCCCTAGTCCTGTACTGAATGCTGTTTTTTCCTTGTCCCTGTCATCCACTAAAACTTGGTGATATCCACTTGCCAAATCTAGCGTTGAAAAATATCTGCTATGGCCTAATTGCTCCAAAATTTCGTCAATACGAGGAATCGGAAAAACTTGCTTGATCGTCGCTTCGTTGAGCTTCCTGTAATCTATTACAAGTCTCCATTTTTTCTCCCCGTCCTTGCCACTTTTCTTGGGCACTAAAAGTAACGGCGAGTTCCATGGTGATGTGCTATGTGTTATTATGCCATCATCTATAAGTTTGTTCACTTGTTTGTTTATTTCCTCCCTGTGTATTTGAGGTAATCTGTATTGTTTTCTGTTTATGGGTGGCTGATCTGCGCCTGTTGGAATTTCGTGTTTTAATACGCTTGTAAACGAAAGTTCGTCTCCTTCTAGTAGGAAGACGTCATGAAATGATTTTACCACTTCTTCTATGGAATGCTTTTCCTCAATATTTAAATTCTTATCTAACTCAATTTCATTGAGCAATTCATTTATTCTTCTTTTGGCATCTATTTTGCCTATACTATTAATTGACGTAGTCCTTTGTATTGTGTACTCGTCAGAATTTGTGAACTTCGGTTTAAATTCGCTGTTTATCTCGTAATCATACTCTGTTGTATTTAGTATGGGAGCATAAACCGTATTATTTTTCACATTCACTAATGTGTCTGCTATATAGATTCCTGGATCTATTTCTTCTTTCTGAATTAAAACATCCTTAAATTTTGTACGTAGTTTTAATGGTACTATCGTAATCGTTCTTGCGTTAACTGGTATGTAGTATTCTTTACCTTCTTTTCCTATCTGTTCGATAGTTTTTATGGGTAATTCCAAAATTACCTCCTTTTCCTCATTGAAGAGTGTTAAAATCTTTTCCATTGCATTTATAATGGAGTAGTTCCACAAATTATCTCTTCCTAATATGCCATCTGCCGGCACTCCTTGTTTAAGTGACACAACGTGTAGCGTTAAACGTAAGGACTGTACCTCATTATGACATATAGTAGTTGCTCCTTCTGTGGTCACACAACCTCCAAATGCTCCGCTCAAGTCTTTCCTATTTGACTTGTTTATTATTGTGCTATCCCTTATTGCACTTTTCTTTATCAGGCTCGTATCTGCTCCTGTATCTACCAGCAAAATGAGTTTTCCATTTATGGCCTCTTCGCAAGGTAATTCGATGAACACGTCATTTAGCTGGGTTTGTGTGCAGTTAGATACCCCTGTTTCTACATTTCTATTTTTATTGTTACTTGCTAACTTATTCATTGAGCAAGGTATTTTTGGATTTAAATTTTCATTTTTCTCTCCAACTTTGAGTGGCATTTCCGAATCAACTGTTTCTATAATTGTATGATTTCTCTCTGTGACATTGCTTTTATTATTATCAGTCTTCTTCAAATTGATATTAATTTTTAAGTCTTTTGAAGTTGGTAACGTTTCAACTATCACTTCCGATGTCGGACTTACGGTTACTACTTTATTTTTTAAAGTTGGTAACGTATCCACAACCGGTTCGGATGTATGAATTACTGCTACTTCTTCAATTGGCCTTAAGTTACTAATATTTTTGGGTTCCCAGATTATTGGCCTGTTCTGGGCCCTCGATAGTTTCCCGGACGATTACTTTGCAACGTTTCCCAATTTCTTTTTGCTGTACAGTTCGCTACTATGTGTCCTGGTCTGTTACACCAATGACATATTGTTTGATTCGTGCCCTTCGGCGTATTCACAGTATTCTGATTCCCTTGAACCCCCTTAAATGGATTCGGTTTTGGGTTCACGAGATTCTTCTGTTGTTTATTCCAATTCTGTTGTGCCTGTTGTTGCCAATTTTGCCGGGGTTGGTTTGGTTGCCAGGTTGGCTGTACTTGATTTGGGTTCCAGGTTTGCTGTATTTGATTTGGTTGCCCATTTTGATGAGGTCGGTTCCATTGGTGACTTCCTTGACTTTGGTTCCGGTTATTTGGCCCTTGATTTTTGTTGTTCGCTCCACTTCTGTTGTAGTCATTGGTGTTGCACCTCCCGTTGGTCTCGTGACCATATGTTAGACATTTTGGACAATACGGTGTGTTTTCTCTAGTTAAGCATTTTTCTCTCGTATGCCCGCGTTTATTACAGAATGAGCAAATTATTTTCTCCTGTGGCGCTCTCGAGACGTTCTGCCTTTCTTCTGGTTTTTTATACTCCACGCGATTTTGTACAGGAGGTCTTATGTTGGGTTGTACTGAATTCATATTTATTGTTGGTTGATGTATGGAGTTACTTCTTTGTATCTCGACTAGTGTGTTCACTGCTATTTCTACCATTTCCTCGATACTTTTTCTTGTGACATTTAGCATGTGGATTCGTAAGGTTGCATCCTTTAACCCTGTTCTAAACGCCATATTTGCTGATGTTTCTGCCATAGATACCAGTGCGCTGTCACCTTCTCCATTGTATGTATCTTTTATTACCTGCATCACTTGCGCTTTTTTCGTATTTAGGCGTCTTGCGAACTGTCGAATATCCTCATTGTATAGTTGGCTGCAATTCTGAAGCTCTGCCAACGTCACGTCTAATGAAACTGTTGGTAGGTAGGCCCTTCGTATCACTAGGTATAATTCTTCCAGAGTGTTTACTTGTTGTGTGCCTACAAGATCATAAGCGTCTCCATATAATCTTTGTTTGACGCATTCTATGTAAAGTGGTCTGTTTGCTTCAGTTGCTTCGTGTGTAGCTAACTCGCACGCCTGTATGAACTTATACACCTCGCCTCTCAAATCTGGTGACTGTGTCCCTGAAAACAGTGGGACAATACTGCTTGTTATTTTTGCTATTTCTGCGATACCCATTTTGCTTTGATGTGTTCCTACTGGTCTGAATGCAGGAAATGAAATTGAGTTATACTCTTCTGGATTGACTATGGCTGGGATGGCTTCCTTATGGTATAGTGTTTGGTCGTTCACTAGCGCTATCTCCTGTTTTAGGCGTCTGTTTTCCTCTTTCAATTCTTGTATCCTTGAATTCGCTTTCTCTAAGGATGCACAGTCTTCTCTTGATTTTTGTGCCGATTCCTGTTCTAACGTTTTATTTAATGTTTCTTCGGTTAAGCCTTTCTTCTCTAATAATTCCCTTAGTTTTACGTTCTCGCTTTCTAAGTTCGCTAGTAAGTCCTCCTGAAATTCTTTATTTACTAAATAATTGTCATATCTATTTCTTAACGCGTTAAACTCTAATTCCCATGTCTTTGAATCTTCTGTCTTATTCTCTATTATCTGGTTTAGGAATTTAAGTAATTCCTCTACTATTGCGTCTGCTTTTTCTACACTCGTATGGTCTTTTAGGTCCCCTACTCTAGACTTTATCAATTCTAAGTTTTCCTTGTTGCCTACTGTCTCTTTTAAAATTGCCCAATATTTAGATATAAACTCCCCCAACTGGCGTTTTAGATCCTTATGGGTTCTCTCTAATTCTATATACGCTTGCTCCTGCAACGACTCGGCCATTAATTAAACGAACGACATATAGTTTAATGGTATTTATTTTATTAATATGTACATATGTCTTTTATCTGTAAATTTTTCCCAATTTTCCGTACTCAATTTTTTATTAAAGCGATTACTTAGCGCCACCAATTATCGTTTAATCGTTTCATTAAACGTTTAATTTTTTATACTACTCGTAGTACTTTGGAATTAGAAACCATTAAAATTCTTTATATGAAGTTTCAACTTCCTTAACCTGTTTGGATTTCATGTTCGCTTCGTTTACCGAGCGTGCAGTAAACATTCGCTGTACCTCTGTTTATTCGTTTGTACGCTGACGTCCGCTGCTGCTTTGTTTTAAGCAGAGCCAAAGCGTCAAAATTTTCGTGACTGCGCTATTCTGCTTTCTTTCAAGCAGAGACGAAGCGTCAAAATTTTCTTGACTGCGCTATTCTGCTTTCTCTCAAGCAGAGACGAAGCGTCAAAATTTTCGTGACTGCGCTGAGGTAATTTAAAGCCTCACAGAAAGGAATCAACGACCTGCCTCTATTTTTAAGCGGCCAGCAAAACTACAACGTTTGCAATCTCGAATTCGTACAATTAACTAGGTCAGCTCGTTCGAGTTATTTCTTAGTTAAGTGCTTTCTGTCTTTGCTTGTTCAATTTTAATTGCTTGTTAGTGAAACAATGATTCTAATTTTTCCTTGATTCTTCAACCAATATGAAGTCTACAAGTGAATTATCTTAAATGTGTAACTTTTAATTTTGGTTTTTTGTTGTAAAAATAACCAAAAGAAAATTCTATTTAATGTTTTTAATTTATTGTAATCCCTTTTTTTTTTCGAAATCTCATACGTTTGCGCACATATGACGTATTAATTACAAAAAAAAAATGTGCGACATGCACTCGAATAAACTGATAAAATTAACTATTTATTAGTCAACTTAAAATGTGCGACTTTGAACTCAAATTACATGTTAAACAGTGTAATTTGAAGACAAACGTCTAAGACACATACCCGAAAATGATACAACGAAACTGTTTTTAACAATTTGCTTTTATCATCCGAACTTTACCACGTTAAATAAAATTTATTTAAGTTAATAAAGCCACTCTGATTTTCGCCCATTTGTTAATCACAGTAACTAATTCTGTAAATTTGTCAGTTTTGAATTTGGATTCCGAACATTCTCCTTGAATTAAATATTATACTTTTCCCGCACATCTGTTTTTCACTTATTGGACTTTTGTTGACTTTCTGACATGCTAAATCACTTGTTGTAATTTCAATTAAATTGTTACTTCATGTACAACATTCTTATTACATTTATTCGAAATATATATATACTATTATATATATACTATATTCGAAATATATTTATAAAAAAAAAATCCTCTTTTCTCTAATACTTTATCCTATAATTATAAAAATATAAGAATGACTTCCCGAGTGAAATGGGTCGACCTCAGCAAAGATTTTTGTCCGGCTAATGCCTAGGACAAGGGGACAAGTTTGCTGTGCAATTAAGCTAGCATCCTTTGATGTAACCGATGCATTTGGGACCTGAAAGTTATTTTATGTTTTATATAATATTTATAAACTAATATATTTGAATATAATAATAGTTTTAATTTCTTTTACTTTTATTACTATCCTTTTCACTTTTTCCTATTATTTGATTCTACTTTTATTTTTCAATCTTTTACTTTCACTGTTTTAATTTTTCCTGAACTTATTATTTCACTTTTTACCAATTTTCCTTTTTCTCTTAAACTTGTTCCTTGATCTTAATTTTAACTTTAATTAACTTTTAATTTGTAACTTTCCTCTTCATCTATAACATGCTAACTGCTGTATTTCAATTGCTGCTACAAAATTATTATTTCACTGCTTTTTTTTTTTTTTTTTTTCGTATTATTTGTACTTTTACTTTTTAATTACTTTTATAATTTATTTTTATATTTTACGTTACTAAGTTGCTAACTCTCGCATTTCACTGATGCTACACTTCCTTATTAAATATTTAAATACTTCACTCTACTCACTTTTTCCTTAATCGAGCGATCGTCGGCTCGAAAAATCCGGCTGCGCCAATTGTTGTAATCTACACGTTGTACCTTAATATAGGGTGGTCCTCTGGTATTTTAGTCGTCCTTTTGACAACTAAGTAAAACTCCTGGTTTAGGCTTCTTTGTTACTTTATTTATTCACTTTTCTGTATATGCTTTATTTTGACACTTTTGTCCTTTAGTCTGCGTTGAGTTACACTACTTTATAACCTTATAATTATATTTATTATTAACCGCGTACACAGATTATTATCTACACTTATTATTAACTCGTTGAGTTACACTAAGTTTTATTTACACTTATTAATAAAACTAACGCGCGACTTTATACGCGATGATAAACGACTTCTTCGTTTGGATATTTTTACAAGACTCTGTTCGAATTTGTTTCTTGTTTCCACTTTGGCTTGGTCGACGTACCCGTCGACCGAACCAAAGTGGGTCGCTGTTGGCGCGTGTCGCAATTTCCATTATTTCGCAATATAAAAATTGTAATATTCGCAGAATCAATACGCGGAAGAAAATCGTTCTCAATTTAATTCTTCCGCGTGTGGATTCTGATCGTTGGTTATTTCAAACCAAGCGATTTAATGGTTTGGAAGCTTGCTAACGAAAGCTAGCTTCCACAATCCACTACAATCACCACGCGCTATGGATTCTAGGGTTTGGAAACTCGCTACTAAATGCCAGCTTCCACAATCCATTCCATGCGAAGTGTTCTGGTTGCTACCTTAGATTTCGAAGTTCATTAAACCAAAGCTTGACTAAAACCAATTAAACTAAAGCTTCGGGCTTACCAAGCAAAGTGCTGTGGTTGCATTAATGTGAACTTGGCCTTGACTCACTCGCGGAGTAGTATTATAAAAACAATAATACTGGCCTTGAAAGTTCTTCCTTAAACCAAGAGGAAATTGCGATCGCGACATACAACACTATTGTATTCCGCTATCGTCAATTTTTTTGGGCCTTGTTCCGCTATTGTTGTAGGTATGTATTTCGGTGCTGGTACGACACTTGCGGTAATACTCTCCGGGATGTATTCCATCTAAATTTGTTTTTTAGGAACGAGGCAGGATCTTGTTATTTAGTCTGGCAGGATCTCAGTATTTAGTTGTTGTGTTCTCAGGAACGCTGCAGGATCGCCATGCAAAGGTCGACGTTATCTGTACAGTTTCAATAACTCGAGCTTTTAAAAAGACTTCCCTAAAAGATTGGGTTTTCCAATAAGGATTGGAATTTCCAAAAAGAACCAATTATGTGGTTCTTACATAAATTTTACAAAAATACACTCTCTGAATACAGTTATTTTTAAATATATTGGATCTGGAGAAACAGTTCGTGACGTTTTTTTAGTAAAATTCAACTGGTTTTCTTAGTCTGAAAATTAATTTATTTAAACCAATTATGCTCCATTATTATCTACTTGTTTCGCCATTTTTCGGCTAGATGCCATCGGTAAAGAACTTCTGTAGATTCTGGATTCTTTTGAAAGCAGCTTCATTCCATTCTATTCTGAAGAGAATTCCATTCTGCAAAGAACGGCACAAGTGCTAGTCTGAGGGTGCTAGGTCTGGACTATATGCTGGATGCATTAAAGCGGCCTAATTAAACTCTCGCAATTTTCGACGGGTCATCAAAGAAATGTGTTGGCGAACGTTGTCATGGTGGAAGACAACACCTTTCCTGTTAGTCAATTCCGACCGTTATCTTTCAATTGCCTGACGTAATCTGTCTAGTTGCTTACAATAGAGTTCAAAATCAACTGTTCGACCAATTGGACGTGACTCATGGTGGATGATTCCCTTCCAGTCCTACCATACACACAGCATCATCTTTTTCAGCGTCCATCCTGCCTTTGTGACCGCTCTCCATCTCTTACCCACAATTTTTGACGCTTCCGATTATCATACGTGACCCATTTCTCATCACCGGTTATGACACAATTCAAAAAACGCTCGATTTCATTGCGTTTCAGCAGCGCATGGCAGATGTTAATCATGTTTTTCTTGCTCAACTCGTGACGAACCCATATATCGAGCCTCTTTTAGTAGCCAGCCTTGTATAGATGGTTTAAAACAGTTTTGTGTTCAGTGCCTAGCTCGATACTAATATCGACTCTGCTGTTATGCTTATCTTGCTGCACTATTTTAAGAATTTCATCAGCTTTTCCAGTGATTAGACGACCAGAGCGTGATTCATCTTTCACATTAAAATTACCAAAACGAAAGCGAGGGAACCATTTCCGCGCAGCAGATTTTTTCACAAGGCTGCGCAGCGCTTTTCCCTTTGTCGTTATAATACTGCAAGGTATAGCGCAATTTTCCATTATTTTTCTCCATTTTCAAAGGTAAACAATTTTCCAACCACTGCATCAATTTCGTTGTTTACACACTGTTGTATACACAGTTACGGTTACCTTTCCAATAAGCGTTCAGTGGTATCGCTGCAATCAGTGTTGCCAGAGTTATTTGCAATTAACCCCACCTATCGGAAAACCGTCACGTTTTCCCAGACCCAATATTAAAGTTATACAGTTTTTTTTTTATTTATCGAAATGAGTACTGGCCTATATTCAATTGAAAAGTTGGATGACGGAAATTATGCATCAATGCTAATGCGTAGTAACCTCATACATTCAGAGTTATGGGCGATAGTAGATGGCAGAATTGAAAAGGAGGAGCAGTTGTCTGCAGCAGATTAGGCAGCGTTTGTTCTGAAAGATGAAAAGGGGCTACCTTCCAATCTTCCTACCAATAATCTTGTCCATCAAGCCTTCCCAAATAAGTCCTGTGAAGTTTTATCCAAGCGCAAAAGAAGCATGGGATAAATTGCGAGAGGTGTATCAACCTGGTGGTTGTTGACATCTTCGTTTGTCGGAGGATTGCAATTTAGTACTTCATGTCAACATTTTTTATGAAACAGTTAAAAAACGAACACAACTTGGAAAACCGGTTTCGGACGAAATGCTCGTTATAATTTTGTTAAGCAGATTGTCGAAGTCATATTACAACTTTGTTGTTGCTATGGAGACGCATCAATGGAAACGATGGTCAGAGTAAGTGAAAACACAGTAAGTGCTACAGTTGCGGTCGGCGTGGTCATTATGCCGTTCAGTGTAAAGAAAGGAGAAAGCCAAATCCGGAGGAACGTCGTTTTTAATAGTCGTTTTCTTTCCTAGAAGCATTCACATCGCAGAATTTGTTTCGCGATGTCTGGTACATCGATAGTGGCGCTACCCACCTGTGTTGTGGTTTGTCTCGTTTTAAAACCTTTCAAAAGCATAAAGAAACAATTTTGGTAGCGGGCGATAATTATGTTGTAGCAGACGGACAAGGTGAAATTATTATTGAAAATCAAAAGTCAAGTTAAGGAATGTGTTGTACAGACGGATTGAAGGTAATTTTCAATGAGAACAATCTTGTATAAAAACTGAATGTGGTAAAATTATGCTTGAGCTAAATTGCAGAACGGGCTTTTCGCGTTTCCAGAAGAAAAGTATTCAAAGCAAAAATGTTTTTATGCTTATAATCAGAACGACGATATTAGAAGGTGGCATTACCGTTTCGGTCATTTAAATTTCGTCAGCTTGAAAAAAATGTCAAAAAGACAATTGGTGCAAGGACTGCAGCTGAAGGGAGATGACAATAGTTGTGATGTCTTTCTTACATGCGCAAAGAGCTGAATTTGTGTTAAAAGCCTTCCACATAGTACAGAAAATCGCGCCCGAAAATTGTAAGAAATTGTCCACACAGATGTATGCCAATAAAGAAAACGTCAATTGGAAATTCGCGTTATTTTGTAAATTTCGTAGGCGACACAACTTTCGAGATATACATTTGTATATTTTTTTGAAGAGCAAAAACGAAGTGTTGAGCATATTTAGGACTCTGTTTTGTTATTTTCGCGTTGTCGTTGCTTAGCAATTTTCAATGGACGAGCTTAAAAAAGCTCGCATGAAATATCAATGCGTTGTTGCAGCGTGTATCGTTCCATTTAGTAGTTGGCATTAGTAATGGCGTAGTTTCTACTTGTCAAATGTCAAAAATAACAGCTTCAAAAGTGACAGCTACCGAAATAGCGGACTATTCAAAATTACATCTCCTTTTGGAAATCCCTATATTAACAGCTGAAAAACAAATTCAAAACGCGTGGTTAGAAATAAGTAAGGAGGCATCAATATCAGACTTGCCGTCATTAATCCTTAAACGGGGATTTATGCATATATGAATCGTCTTAAAAATGCTCTCTAAAATCACTAGGTTGAAGCAAAATTAAATGTTCGCTAGACATAATATCTTAAAATTAATCAATTAAAACTTCTAATACGTTCTTTGGTTTATTGTTAAATTATATTATAAATAAATATAAAATACGGGTAAACTGAAAAAATTTTTTTTTCGGGTTTTTCATTTTTGGCAATGTTTGAACCAAAATTATTTGTACAAAATACACAAAAATCTTACAATAAAATTATAAATTTGCAAGATTGATGTGTGTTTTAGCGACGATTCATATATGCATAAGTGCGCATAGCGTCATACTTTTCTTCAGTGTGCCTTTGTCGACTGCTTTTAGAATATGAATATTTATGATATATGTATGATATATTTATGTGCGCCAATAAACTCATTATAGTGGTAATAAATTGAAATCAGAGTAAAGGGCTTTAGGTAATGAGTTTTCCTCAGAATTTTTTGGAAAATTTATGATGGTAAACCATTTCGAAACGTTAATGGGTCTAAAAAAAAGGACAGGCAACCCTTTTGAAAATTTGTATGATCTATTGAAAAGAATACCTGACCTTTTCACAGATCAATGGTTACCCAGTCAATCATATTTCATTGGATGTTATTTCATTTTTTGAATATACAATATATACAGTGGTTGCACAACTTATTCGTACACCCTCAGCTCTGTATTTACTTTGCGCCAAACTTTTGTGAGGTCCGTCTGGTCCGAAAACATTGAATTTTGATTCATCATGAAGATGACATTCTCCCAAAAAGAATCTGGCTCCATTACGTAGAATTTTGAATTCTAATCTCTTCTTTTTGTTAATATTAGATATGTATGGCTTACAGCGTGCGATAACCAGCATTATGTAGGCAATTACGAATTGTTTGTGTGCTTATTTTTTTTTAAAGACTCTAGCATATCTTGACATAGTATCGTGGCTATAAATATCGTTATTTTCGGTTTTTGCACAACGGAAGCTATTATTTTACGCTCCTCGCTCCTCAATATTTTTGGCCTTCCGGCTTGTTGGTGATTTGCTGCCAATCGACAGAAAATGCTTAGATAAACCAATGATACTTCGTTTTCAACAAAATTAGTCAAAACTCAGATGTCGATTGCCGTTATATTTGCAGCAACAGGATCATAAGAAGAGAGTGTATGAATAATTTGTTTGCAATATTTTACCATCTCTGTTTGTTTTTCATGGAACTCTTCTGTGTGAGCAGACATAACGGTTGTTTTTTGTGGCAGATCATAAAGAAAACAACATTCTTACATTGATCCAAGAGAATGGCCTAATTGCAAATACGTAAAGTAAAAAACTGCATTTTTAGTATGTAATGCAGGGTGTACGAATAAATTGTGTGACAACTGTACATATATGCATAAAAAGCGAAGAATAAAAATTCTTCCGCCATTTCAATATTAAAATTCTAAAAGTGTGCATCTGTTGTGAATTATGAAAAAATAAAAAATATGTTGTGAAAAAGTTAAGCTATTTTCTCAAATTGCATTCGGACAGCGAATATTGAAGCAATGTCAATTCAGTGTCAACTGATCGTATACCGATCTGAGATGAGGATTTGAGCGAAATTGCGAATGGTTTATTTCTTCATGATCATAAGACTGACGACATTGCTGTCGAGCCCTCTTCCCCACCCACATCAACTGAAACATTTCGGGTACCCTCAAAAAATTAATTGGAAAGGCTCTTGAGGGAGTAGACCTGTAGACCTGGAGTAGGGAGGGAGTAGAAGGGAAGGGAGTAGACCTGATGGACAGTTTCATTGGAAGTTATAGGATCACCATCAAATCGAGGAAATGGTACATACGAATATTTCATCACCTTTTGGATATGACCTGTATCAACTCCTGGCTTCTATATAAAAAGGCATCTCAATTAAAGGGTGTTCTTCCAAACAACCAGGAGAATTTTATATTCGACTTAGCACAAATTTTGTGTCGAATCGATTTCGCTGGCAAGCGTGGCAGAAAACCAAATCGTTCTTCACCATCGACTGCAAGCCAACATGACGCAAAAAGGAAAAAGTGGACTACAACTAAATTTTTTCTCCATTGACGTAAGCCACGATGGTATATCCCGCTTTCCAAAAGTGGTAAGCAATCGGACACGATGCAACTTCCACGCTGTTTAGAACCGACCTTTTTAAAGAGTACAAAATGTAATACAGCTTTATGTATAAATATAGATAGAAACTGCTTTCTACAAATTCATTCCATATAAAAATATCCAAATTTAATATTAATTTATTAAAATAATATTACATTACTTATAAAATATAAGAAATAAATAATTAATAAACCAATTAAAATTAATAAAGAAATTAAACACACAAAAAATATTTTTTATATTTTACAAGCAGGTTTTTATGCGCTAGCGGGCAGTGATGCATATTTGAATCAACTAGTTTTTTTAAAAATTTAGCAGTAAAATAAAAAAATTAAGAAAAACTGAGTATGCTACTGTTCTCAGGAGTGCCTAAATAACCCACATTAATTTTTTTATTCAAATCGGAGATGTGGCCCGTTTAAGGGTTAAAAGAAAAATATGAAGAAGATATAGGAACAAGAGAAGAAATTGACAAAAATATAGAAATCAAAATAGAAAATCAAACAATGGCAAATTTTGACCTTATAACAGCGTCCAAACTCATACCAGAATTTCAGGGTAATGTAAAGGAACTTAATAATTTCCTAGGGCTAATAGAATTTTATCATGAAACCCTCAAAGCAGAACAAAAGCCTACATGCATTAAATTCATACTAGCAACTAAGTTGTCCGAAACCGTCAAAAATAGAATTCTAGTAGAAGAAAAACCTACAAACTTTGAAAGTTTGAAAGCCACTCTAACAAAGGCATACCGATCAAACAAGACTACGACAGGACTCCATAGTGAAATAACAATATCCTTTCAAGGAAATCAAACAATTTCATCATTTGCCACTAGGTTAGAGTCTCTTTTAACAGATTTAAATGAACTGCAGATAAACGACCAAGGTACAGAACACAGAGAAATTATAACCAAACTAAATGATCAGATAGGACTAAAAGCATTTAAAAATGGTTTGAAAGAAACACTTAAATCTGCACTTGCGGCGGCAAGGCCACAAAAACTTGCTGAAGCAATTCAACTGGCCACAGCAATGGAATTCCAAGATCACACTTCATCCCAAAATAGAAAATTACATTACAATAGAACACAAAGAGGTAGAGGAAATTTTAACTTACCTCGCAATAGTTATAACAACGATAAGATCTTAATACCACTAAATTAAAGTATAATGATCGACCAATTAGTTTATTACGCTTGAATAATTTAAGATTTAGAAGTAAGTACGAAATAAACGGTATAAATAATGGCACGATACCGTCTAGGGGGACAACACGATTAAATTATTATTAGAAGACAGTATTAGACAGTATTAGTAAGAAATTAATAGATATGATTCCAACACAGACAATTAATATAATAACAAGAAGTATGGCGCAAAGATTAAAAGACAACAAAGTAGAAGAATCTGATATTCCAAATAAGGAGATTGATCACCTTCATGTTTGGAATGCAACATCAATATCAGATGTAAGGTATATAGACAAGCTTGTATTTAAAGAAAATAATGATAAAGAGAGGTTTAAAAAGAAAATAGGGATCCCAGGAATAAAAATTGGCAGCAAAAAGGTATATAATCGTAGAATATACAAAGAATAATTATCAGAGATAAAATTGATCTTGAAGACGTTATTGTTCAATACAAATACGATGGAAATAAGAAAGCTAGCGCTAGCAGAGAATAATAAAATATTTAAAAGAATTAGCATGCAAGAATTTAAAAACATGTTTAATAAGCTGCAAGAAGAAGTAAGTTCAGAAAATTGTCTAGACATATTGATTTATAAACCTCCGAAAGAAATAAAAAATAAGGAAGAGATGAGAAAGTTAATAAAAGATTATCATAATTCAGTACATGGAGGACACTGCGGTGTAAAAAGATGCATATCAAAACCTAAGCAGAAATATGTATGGAAAGGAATGAATAGAATGGTAAAAGATTATATTAACAAGTGTAACATTTGCAATTAGGTTAAAATACTAAAGAGAGATTGGAAATAACAGAAACACCGAATACAGCATTTGAGACAGTGACTATAGATACAGTAGGACCATTACGACCATCAAATAACTATAGCTATATTAACGATGCAGTGTGAATTGATAAAATGCATAGAAGCTATACCTTTAGAAACAAAAGACGCGCTAAGTGTAGCAAAAGTTATAGTAGAAAGATTCATATTAAAGTATGGTTGTTTCAAGAAATTAAAGACAGACAAAGGGACAGAATTCACGAACGAACTACTTAAAAATATATGCAAGCTTCTAAAAATTGAAAAAGTAACCTCGACACCTTATCATCATGAAACGTTAGAAACGGTAGAAAGAAATCATAAAGTTCTTAACGACTATCTCATGACTGCAGAATGTAGAACTCTGGGATGAATCGATTCCATATTATGTTTATAGCTATAACTCAACTCCACATGTTACTACAAATTACACGCCTTTTAAATTAGTATACGGTAAAATATGTACGCTTCCTTGTGAAATATTAAGAAGTAAAAATGAAATATACAATATTGATGACTATTGTAATGAATTGAAATTAAAATTGAAACATGCTCAAATAATAGCTAAAGAAAAACTAGTACAAGCAAAATGCAAGAGAAGAGAAAGACAAGAAAATGTGCATGAAACCAAATTTAAAATAAATGATTATGTATATGTAAAAGTAGGAAATAAAAAGAAATTAGAAGCACCATTTAAAGGGCCATTTAAAATAATTTCGCAAAATGGAACAAATAGTACCATGTTAATAAATAATAGACATGTCGAACTACACAATAATCTATATATATAATATAAAAATAAGTTGTCCTATGTTCGTGATTTTATAACTCGAGAACCACTCAACCGATTTTCAAACGAGTACATGCGTTGGAAAGGTCTACTTGTACTGATGGTTTATAAAAAAAACATCGAAAAATTTGTACGAATATGCGTTATACGCGCACTTTTATGATAGTGTGTTTTCCCTATATAAAATGTATTTTTTTTATGCGAATTACATTGTGTCGGTATAAGGCTCTGCTTGCTCGCGTCATTTGACTTATTTAATTTCTGTGTGTTTATTGATTGTCATTTAAGTTTACAGTGCGAGCATTGACATTCTTTAATTATTGATTTGTTTTAATACCACGCATCCCAATGATTCCCACTGATATGCCATTTCAATTTCAACGATTACAGTTTCCTGTTCGTTTGGCTTTTGCAATGACTATTAATAAAGCCAGTCGTTGCAAGTTTGCGGCATAAATTTAGTATTTCCTGTATTTTCACACGGTCAACTGTATGTTGCATGTTAACGTGTTGGGAAGCCAACATTATTTATTAATTTTTTGTGAAAATGGCAAATAGTAATCTTATAAAAGCTAGAGATAAGTAATAGAGAGGAAACATATGTAATATACTATATTACATAATACTATGTAAAAATTATTTTCTTATACTAATATAACAAAATAATTTTATTTTTAAAAGGGTAAGGGTGTAGTGCGCCAAGGTTGGCGACACCTTAATTAATTAATTAATTGTTATTAATTGTTGACCGTGCGAACTTGCTTACCTACAGCAATCGCGAAAACTAGGGCACGTGTTTTTGTTGTCGATCTGGTTGCAATACGTCGACGCGTGACCCAAGCAAGCAGCGACTCGGCATACTTGCAGGGATCATATTCACTATGACTAGGTCAACAAAGCAATGATTGCAAGTTAGCACTAAGCAAGCAATTTGTATTTGTTAGCATGTAAGAGATAATGTATAAATAGGCAAATTATTGTAAATAAAAATTAATATCAATTCTGAATCAAACTCAGACACCTCGATATTCTTTCCTTTCGGCTCCAACATAGAGCTTAGAACTCATCAGCTCCTTCAAGAGCTCAGTTAAAAGTCGTGCGACCAAAAGGATGGCGCATGTAAATATTCGGCTGAAGAGCTCAGTAAGTACTTACGCTTTTTTTTTAAAGACGACAAATCTAAATTATTATAACCACGTAGAACTCTTCAAACACAATTCCCACGCAACAGAACAAACCAACATTACACTCTTATGATCGTGATTTCCATCGGAGGTGACGCTGATCACAAATATATGTATATACTTTTCTATATACACTACAGGCCAAAAGTTTCGAAGCACCACTTCTGTTCATAGAAAATCGTGTGGCATTTCTTTATTATTGTATAAATTTTGATTTATTTCTATTTTAATAGGATGGTTGTAAAGTGATAATTGTAATATGGAACCCAAAACGAATTTACGGCGTTCATTGTTTAATTGCATGCTCAAACAATGCACTAAGTCAAGAAATTGGGTTTTTTTTGTTTATTGCACATGCAATACAAATGGGGTAATTTTTTGATGGGGTAATTACTGCAGGTAATTATGAGTAATTATTACCATCCATTTTTTATCCTGGGTCAAGTATAAAAGGCTGACTCAGAATATTGACACCATTCTTTGTTCCGCGGGATTCAAACTGATTAAACGTTAAAAAAACCGAAGCCATGCCAAAAGATAAGATTGACATAAGATCTGCAGTGATTGCTCTTTATAAGGAAGGCAATTCCGAGCGGATAAGAGCGCACAAATTAAAAATTTCGAGTAGTTCTGTGCATCGCACTATACAAAGGCACAAGTATTATGGAACTCTTGAGGACCTTCCGCGGTCCGGAAGGCCACTATCGACAACAAATCGTGAAGATAGAGCAATAACAATATCAAGCAGATGGAACAGAAGAAAAACGGCTCCAGAAATACAAGCAGAGATCAATAAAAGTCGAACAAAGCCGTAAGTTTGTTCAACTGTAAGGCCGTGGTTAGGCTATCGAGTTTTGCTTGGCAAGTAGGACTTTTTTTTGTTGTTTTGTGTGTAAAAGAGAGAATGGGATATTTTTCTGTTCTCAACATCACTCTCTCACACCGAGCACGAAAACTCGGTCTAGCGTACACCGAGTAAACCGGTGTTGCTTAGTGTCAATATTCACAAAAGTATTGAAAAGTGGAATGGAGTGAACAAATGGAATTAACTGATAAATCTATCAATCATATTCGTCTAATTTTCGATCCAAAATATTACGCATTTATAAATGTTAAACACATTTCAATTAATATAAACATTTGTTCTTCCATCGCATCGAAAACTACATATAAAATAATACGTTTTCTCATTTGTGTAGTAGACGGGTTGCTGTTGAAGGTGAGAAAAAAATATACATATTTGAAGAAAGCAAGCGTGGGCCAAGCACAAGCGTAACCACTCATTTTGTACGGACTCCGGTCACAAAAATTAGAGAAATTTCCCACAGAGTTTTGCTCGGTAGCATAACCACGGCCTAATAAGGCGGCTAGAGATGCTGGTCTTTGTGGAAGGATTGCTAAAAAAAAACCCTTACTTCGACCACGAAATGAAAACAGAAGACTTCAATGGGCTCTAACCTAATTTTCCATTGCCATTTTTCGAGTTTTGATATCGAGCCTCTTATCGACAAAAAATTGCACCACCCATACTTATGGGTATGCAATAGAGGCGAACGCATCAGTCAGTATGTGTTCAACTCTCGTCGCGTGTGGTCGCTGTCTTCCTGAGGAATGGTAAGTGGTTTTTGATTTTTTTCATTATATTATATTATATTATTATATTTTATATTATTATATTTTATATTATTATATTTTATATTATTATATTTTATATTATATTACATTAATATCATCTAACAATTATTATATTAATTAATTATTATTTAATATATTATTTATTAATGTTTGTCGCCTAATATACTATTATTTATTAATGTTTGGCAAATTTAAACATGTAATTTTCTCCTTTAGGCATTCTTGGCCAATTTTTTCTGTGTATATGAGCTGTTATTTTTGAAAGTGGAATAAGTCCATTTTTTTATGTATCGAGATATTTAAAGGTTTGCGTTTGAATCAATTTAAAAATATTGGCAACCGTTAATCAATCCGAGTGATGTTTTTAACACTACACACCTATTAAATTTTATTATGAAATAATAATTAATGAAAATATTTCAAAAAATAGGGGATTTTTTAAGCTCCAAATGGACTTATTCCACTTTCAAAAATAACTTTTTTGCGATAAGATTTGTGTTGTTATATTTGAAAGTGGAATAAGTCCATTTTTTCATGTATTAGAATATGTAAGGGTTTTCATTTGAATAAATTTAAAAATATTGTCAAAAGCTAAACAATTTGAATGATTTTTTTTAACACTTTTTAATTTTGTTATAATGTAATAATAATTAAAATTATCTAATAAATAAACGATATTTTTATCTCCGAATGGACTTGTACCACATTCAAAAATAATCAATTGAATATATTATTATACATATGGATAGAATGTGTCTATATCTTACTAAAATTACCCTTAACTCATTTTTTTTAAAAAATGGACTTTTTCCACTTTCAAAAATAACAGCTCATATATGGATGATTGCACACATACTACTTGTGTTGTAAGCGTATATGCAGGGTGTTTCGCATAAGAGGGGACAGAAGATCAGGGCGTGTAGGTTGGGTCGAGACAAGAAAAAAATCGTTTGGGAGGGGGTGTCAATTTCCCCCCGTTTAGACGGGAGGGCCATTTTATAAAAATCTGACTTAACATCGGAAAAAAAAATACTAAAAAATAATGGTTAGATCCAGATAACTTTTGCTTGCTGATTTTCGGAATTTCGGAATTTTTTTCCCAAATTTTAACTTTGACACTTATTTTTTCAAAAACTGTTTGATATAGGAACCTAATTTAAAAAGGATATTAAGAAGCGGATATTTGGCTTTGAAAATCAGCAAGCAAAAATTATCTGGATCTAACCATTATTTTTTAATATTTTTTTTTCCGATGTTAAGCCGGATTTTTATAAAATGGCCCCACCCGGCTAAACGGGGGGAAATTGACCCCCCTCCCATACTATTTTTTTCTTGTCTCGACATAGGAACCTAATTTAAAAAGGATATTTAGAAACGGATATTTGGCTTTGAAAATCAGCAAGCAAAAGTTATCTGGATCTAACCATTATTTTTTAATATTTTTTTTTTCAATGTTAAGTCGGATTTTTATAAAATGGCTCCTCCCGTCTAAACGGGGGGAAATTGACCCGCCCCCCCTCCCATACGATTTTTTTCTTGTCTCGACCCAACCTACACGCCCTGATCTGCTGTCCCCTCTTATGCGAAACACCCTGTATATATCGTATACCTCTTGTATGCCTTATATATATACTTTTACATATATTCTTTGTTTATATTGTATACTTATAGGAAATAGCGCTAGGGTAGCAGCATAGGGAAATGTGGAATTGGGCTAATTCATTAGTTAGTGTATTGTGTAGTTTCACCGTATTTATTCATTTTTCTCCGGTTTAGATATATTTTTTGTAAAGGTAATGTAATAGGCAGAATAGAATAATAAAAATAAAAGTCCTGCCTGTTATGCTTAGGGATTAAAATCAAATCAAGGACAATTTGAGTCAATTAATTTAACGTGAATTTGAATAAATTATAGAAAAAGCGCCAGTGCCGTACCCATTGGGTCACATTTATGTGAACCCTCGAGTACTTGTGCTGCTGCTTGTCACATCCAGACCTCTTACCGGTAAAAAACTCGATTCGTACAAAATAAAAAAGTCAATTTTTCAATTCGAATGAAAGTTATCCGGTGTCACTAACAACTGTAATAAGGCGGCTAGAGATGCTGGTCTTTGTGGAAGGATTGCTAAAGAAAAACCCTTACTTCGACCACGAAATAAAAACAGAAGACTTCAATGGGCTCTAACCTATAAGGAATGGACCGGAGAGGACTTCAAAAATGTTCTTTGGACCGACGAATCAAAGTTCGAGCTGTTTGGGTCAAATTGAAGAATTTTCGTCAGACGTAGTGCCCAAGAGAAGATGCTGCCGGAGTGTGTAATACCAACAGTGAAGCACGGCGGCGGTTCCGTTATGGTCTGGGAATGCTTCTCAAGCAATGGAGTAGGCGATTTGATTCGAATCGATGGAATTGTGCGAAAGGAGGAGTATAGAAAGATACTGCAGCAAAATGCCATTCCATCAGGCCTATGATTGATCGGCGAAGGTTTCGTGATGCAGCAAGATATCGATCCCAAACCCAGTTCCAAATTGTGCAGAGGCTATTTAGAGAACAAACAAACATCTGGAATATTAACAAATATGATTTGGCCTGCCAAGTCACCCGATCTCAATCCAATAGAGCTTCTATGGGATGAGCTGGACCGAAAGATGCGAGAAAAAGCGACTACGTCGAAAGAGGAAATGTGAAATGCCTTGTTGGAATCCTGGAACAATGTACAACAGGAAAACATAAAGAAATTAATCGCCAGAATGCCAAGAATTGTAGCAAAAGTTATTCAGTGCAAAGGGGGCTTTTTTGATGAAAAATCAGTTTAGACATTTTTGTAAAAATTTTGATAATAAAAATGTTTCTAAAATTTAATTTTAATGTAATTTGATAGCAAATATGATAAACTTTAAAATGTATAATGAAACTTTTTATTTTTAAAAGCTTTGGATAACTATTAGTAAGATTTGTACAAATTTCAAGGGTGCTTCGAAACTTTTGGCCGGTAGTGTATATATTCTCTATTTCTATGCGTTACACATTTCGTGACAAAGTGAATATACCCTTAACCTTAAGCGAGGTGTAGGGTAAAATAACTAATACTACTAATTAAAATAAACATTAAAGGTGCGAAATTGAATCAAATGTAATTTATTGCACATCTTATAATCCAGCATTTAGCTTCATTTGCATAACTAATTTAATATAAACATTTGTTAACACTAAAATGTTAAAATTGGTGTTTCACGATGATCGAGCAAATCTGTAAAAAAATTAACAATTTTTATGCCAATTCAAAAGTTCAAATATTACCTTTTGTTATGCTCCACCAAGGTAATGTAATGTAGGTTAAGAATGCATTTAAAGGCGTTGATTGTTGACGACGATTCTCTTTCCAGAAATAAAAATTTTGGGTAAAGCCCCGACTGGCCCATAATGGATTAAAAGCACCATTGTCAAGCTCTGAAAAACATATATATATACATGTGTAAAAGTAAACCAGAAAGAGTGCTACATTCGACTTGGTCGAAGCTAAAATACCGTACACCCTCGTGAAATGCGAAGGGGGGCCCACCAGTCTCTAACGAATTTATATTGGGAATTTAAGGGAAGTTATATTATGTCTAGATTGAGAGACCACGCTTATTCCTAATGATAATACAGTATTTATACTACGTTTACTGATTGGATTAAGTTTGTTTTTGCAATAACTCCATAGTATTTTTATACAAAGAAAATAGTATAGTATTTATAGTGTATACAGGGTGTAACGCATAAGCTAGGTTTAGTCTGAAACCACGACTCAAATTCGAAAAAAAAAATTCAAAAAATAAAGGAAGTACGTAAATCATTTCTGCCTCCTGAACCACCCTAATATGTATACCTCACACTAGCGACAGCAGGTCCCAACGGTTTAGTTTATTTACATATATAGTTTATTTATATATATACATTAGCTTGCCCGTTGCCCGACTTCGCTGGGCTGCCTTCTGTTTTCACCATTCCCCTGCACTTTTCCCGTCGTCCCTCTTTTAAATGCCTTAACATAGGAAATTCAAACAATATTGGTTATTTTCTTTAAAATTTTTTTTACGTAATAAAATTATTACCATAAAAAAAATGCCCATGTAGTTTTAAAATTATTCTAATTTGTGGATTCTTGAAGCATTTATAGCAGTAAAAACAAGCTGCACCTCTGCAGCTAACGACTAATAACCATGCAAAATTTCAGCTTCCTAGGCCTCTCTCTTAAAATGCAATAACCACTTAGGGGCGGAGTTTCCAAAACATTGCAAATTATGGCCATTTCAAATCTTGCCACTTCCATTTTTAACAGTTAGGGGCAGATGTTATACTTTTTTATTATTTATTTTCTTATTCTTATTCTTATTCTTATGTTATTATGTTCTTATGTTATTATTATGTTATTTTTTCGGAATTTTCAGCAATTTTTTTTTGTTCGGAAACAATCAGCAAGCAAAAGTTATCTGGATCTAACCATTATTTTTTAATATTTTTTTTTTTCGATGTTAAGTCGGATTTTTATAAAATGGCCCCTCCCGTCTAAACGGGGGGAAATTTGCCCCCCCCCCTCCCATACGATTTTTTTCTTGTCTCGACCCAACCTACACGCCCTGATCTTCTGTCGCCTCTTATGCGAAACACCCTGTATGTATAATATATATATATATATTGGGTCTGGGAAAAAGTTCGTGGCGTTATTTTAGCAATTTTCAACTGGTTTTCTTATACTCTGGAAATGAATTTATTTAAACTAAATATGCTCCATTATTATGTACAATATTTCGCCATTTCTCGGGTGGAGCCGAGGTGAAGAATTTCTATGGTTTCTGGTTGAAAAACTGAATCAAGTGGTTATCACCGGCTTCTTTTGAAAGCAGCTTAATTCCATTCAGAGAGTTCTGCAGATATCGAAACAAGTGGTAGTCTGAGGGTACTATGTCTGGACTATATGGTGGATGCAACAAAACTTTCCAATTAAACTCTTGCAATTTTTGACGGGTCATCAAAGAAGTGTCTGGGCGAGCGTTGTCATGGTGGAAGACAACACCTTTCCTGTTAGTCAATTCCGACCGTTTTCTTTCAATTGCCTGGCGTAATCTCTCTAGTTGTTTACAATAGAGTTGAGAATCAATTGTTCGACCAATTGGACGTAACTTATGGTAGACGATTCCCTTCCAGTCCTACCATATACACAGCATCATCTTTTTCAGCATAAATCCTGGCTTTGTGACCGCTCTCCATCTCTTAGCCACGATTTTTGACGCTTCCGATTATAATACGTGACCCATTTCTCATTACCGGTTATGACACATTTAAAAAAACGTTCGATTTCATTGCGGTTCAGCAGAGCATCGCAAATGTTAATTCTGTCTATCATATTTTTCTCGCTCAACTCATGAGGAACCCATATATCGACCTTCTTTTGGTAGCCAACCTTGAGTTTAAACAGTTTTGTGATCAATCCCTAGCTCCATACCAATATCGACTCTGCTGATATGCTTATCTTGCAGACCTTTTTCAAGAATTTCATCAGCTTTTCCAGTGATTGGAGAACCAGAGCGATTCTCATCTTTCATATTAAAATTACCAAAACGAAAGCAATCGAACCCTTTCCGCACAGCAGATTTTGATAATCAGGTGGATTTTCACTGCTGTGGATTGGGCGTCGTTCCATAGGGAAGTCGTGGTACAAGCTGTTGAGTTGCAGGAGTCTATTGGTGGGTCCGGAAAAATCGTACAAATAGACGAGTCGAAATTTGGTAGGAGGAAATACCATAGAGGGCACATGGTAAAAGTCCGATGGGTCTTCGGAGGAGTGGAGCGTGGAAATAACCGCTGTTTTTTGGTTCCGGTGGAGGCGCGGTCTACCGAAGTACTACTACCGTTAATCAAGAAGTGGATCAAAAAAGCAACCACAATTATATCGGATTGTTGGCTGGTAAAAGATAAATATACATATATAATATTTAGAAATATTCGTAATAATGCTTTATAATATTTCTTTTTCAGTTGTATAATTGTCTCACAAATGAAGGCTACACTTACCTCACGCCGCAGGCGAACCTTTTTCATTTTCTCAGTGTAGCCAGAGAAACAAGTAAAATAGTACTTGAAATGGGGTTCTTTGTAAACTTTAAACTGCGATTTCTCCTAAAATACTGCACCGATTACGATAAGACCGGATATCTTCTATAGTTAAGGAGATAGAAGGAAAATAAATGCAAATTTCAAAGCGCTATAACTCCGAAACCAGGGGGAGTGCCGCACCTTCATCGTATACATCACAATAGACAATAGACATCGTAATAATACTGCAAAATATAGGTCAATTATTCATTATTTTTCCCTATTTTCAAACGTAAACAATATTCCAACCACTTATTTCGTTGTTTACACACTCACAGTTAGGATTGAAGTGTCACCTTTCCAATAAGCGTTCAGTCGCTGGTAATAGTCGTTCGTATCGCTGCGATCAGTGCCTATCCATTTTCCCCTAACCCCATTATATATTTACATGTTAAGATAGCCTCATTTAGCGGTGTTTCGCATTACGCTCTACTTTAATGGAACGTATCCTACGCGTTAAGCGGGGTCTTACTGTATTTAACAATATAACCATTTAAAACCTTCTTTTCTAAGCTAAAAGTGGGCGGATCACGCCCATATTTAGCATATTAACGGATACTGCTACTCTATACCCAGGAAAAAATAGGCGTGGTAGATTTTGATCACATTTCAATACCAATCTGCAGAACACCATAACACCATTTCAACACCATAAGAAAGAATATTTCAGCAAAATTTTATAAAAAATTATATATTCACCGCTTCTCCTGTGATCATGATTTCAACAAACAGACAGATGGACGGACATGGCTAAATAGACTCATGAGGTGACGCTGATCAAAAATATATATATACTTTTCTATATCTATCTTCTTTATTTCTATGCGTTACGCATTTTGTGACAAAGTGAATATACCCTTAACCTTTACTGTGGTACCTAAATAAGTGCGTCGTACGTTGCGTTTCTGTCAAAATTAAATTGGAACACGCAGTCTTATGGAAGTGGCTGAAATAAGAAACACACTGACGGAGACCACTTCGAATTTCCAATTTTGACATGCGCTACGAAGTGAAGTTGGCGGCAGATATCACAAAAAAGTTCATGTGCGTGTGAATGTTTAAAAAGTTTTTGTGAAAACATATGGTGACGCAACGCTGTTATTTCGGTATAGCGCAGCGTAGTTTCTAAGGCGCAGTGATAAACGCAACGTAAAACGCACTTATTTAGGTACCACAGTAAGGTGTAGGGCAGTGTTGGCCACGCCATAGGCACGCGTGCTAATTGTTTCTCTCGGCTATTCACATGTACACAAAAGTTGTCGGGTTTTCACACCGACACTAGCGATCGTTCGTATCAAGTGCAGTCAGTCGACATGCAGACTTCAAGCAAGTAAGAACGCACCAGACTATTTTATGATTGCACTTAGCAAAATGTTTAATAGGGAATGGGAGAATCACTATTTTATGATTGCACTGAGCAAAATGTTTAATAGGGAATGGGAGAATCACTATTTTTTTTCTTTGCACACTTTTTAGGCGAAGCGTAATACATGATTTGCAATAAAAAGGTGGGACGCGCATCTAAATTTTTTGTAAAGAGACACTATAAGACGTGTCATTTAGATTATAATAAGGTTATTAATGAAGAAAGGGCACAATTAAGATTTAAGTTAAAGTCTGCTATTAAAAAAGATGTTTCATATTATTATGTATTATTGATATTGAGGATATTATTGAGGAATAGTAAACTCAATTTCATTACAAAATCATTTGCATGATTTAAAATTATCCAACAACAGTCTTTTCAGTGTACCCACAGAAAGAATCTTTCCGCCAAACAACCTCTCTCAAAGTTTCACACATGCACAAAATATGATTGTATAAGTTTTGGCCTACACTGGTGTAGGGTATAAAAACGCGTAAAAATAGAGTATAGCTATTAATGCCAATACTGCAACAATACAGAAATATATGTATGTATGTAGAAATATATGTGTCGCGACTCGCTATGCTAACGGCAGCACTTTTTCTACCTTGGACTGGGTCATCGACTGCGAGGAGGGCTCAGTGTCGTTGACTGCACTCATATTACGCTGGCGGTCGCTGACCGAAATCAAAATTAAGTTAGCTTGCGAATTTGCTGACGCTCACTAATATAGCGTTTTTAATTATTTTGTCTTCTGTTTAATTTAAATTGTTTCACAATACTTCTTTGTCAATTAGGCAATATTTCTTATTTTATTTTCTTTTCTTATTGTTATTTATGCTTAGCTTAAGTGTTTTTTATCTATAAATGAAATCGATTTAATAAAGAAATTGGTAGTATTCAACTAAAAATCAGAGAGTATTCATTTAACCCCAATTATAATACTATCACTCAAAGAATAAAGTGTGGATTCGGTTCAAGTTCCGAATTGCACTTATCAAATAATAAAAGGTATTGGAATTGGTTCAAGTTCCAAATTCAATTACCTATTAAACAACAAAACATTTGGTGACCCCGACGTGATCCTTTAAAGGATCACATAAACGACACACATCAGTCAGCACAAAGTCTACCAGAAGAGTCTACAAGGATAACCCCGACATGGAAGGGTTTACTCAATTGATAAAAGATCAACAAAAGGCTGGAAATCAAATCCAGACTATAATCCGAAACTACAAAAAGGATTCGGCTTCGCGCAAACAAAATGAGAAATATTTCACCGATCGTCTGCAGCGTCTGAGGGATATTTGGGACGGTTTCGTGACGAGAGACAAGATAATTCGAGAGGACGAAGATGTGGACCAGGAGGACGCCTATTTCACATCGGACTTCTTCGAGCAAATGAAGCAGTTAACCGCAACGTACATCCAAATCTTCGAAGAAGAAAAGAAACAGGTGCCGCCAACAAAGGACCAATTAAAAGATGTCGCCAGTCAGTCAATGGGTTCAGAAACAGGCATCAAAAATCATAGTGGATTGGTACGAAAGCTTGTCGCAAGAAGCAATGCACTAGAACGATTGTTGTCAAACGTAAATAGCAACAGGCAGCCTCAGCCACAGCTATACTACGACATCAAAATAAAAACCATCAAACAAGCATGGGAACAAATTGAACAAATAAACGATGAGATCTGGACTCAATTTGAAAGTCCCGAATCCGTCGGTTATAACATACAGCCATATGTCGATATGGAAGACCAAGTGCAGCAGACTTTAGTCAATTTAGCAGTCATTGCAGAACAACAGAAAATAAGTAGCGAGTCATCAACAACTTCAACTACAAATAATTCAACATTACAAACCAACGTACATCTACCTAAGCTAACAATTCCTAAATTTGATGGAAGTTATCTTCATTGGCGTCAGTTCTTCGATATCTTTTCGCAAATGGTGGACCGGCAACCCATCTCCAAGGTTCAAAAAATGTTTTACTTGAAATCGAACCTTCTTGGAGAAGCGGAAAGATTAGTCAGTCACTTAGCACCCCCTGAGGAAAATTATGATGTTGCTTGGACAATGCTGCGACAACGCTACAACAATAAAAGGGTATTGGTATCAACTCTAATCCAAAAAATCGTCGAGCAGCCATCAGTATCTGGATCAGTAATGGCGTTAAAGGGATTACACGATACAACTCAGGAATGTCTACTGGCCCTAAACAATTTGGAAATTGCCACGGTCCAGTGGGATCCCTTATTATTAAATTTACTTACGAAAAAGCTGGACAGACAGTCATTGATTCGATATGAGCAAACAATTTCGAATCCCAGAGAAGTGCAAACAATTCCCGACTTTCTTACCTTTTTGGAAGGACAATTCTTATCACTGGAAATAATAGGACAAAGGGATAAGGTTCCAGCAGCTCAGAAAACGGCACATGTCCATGCAACATTCGTCTCGAAACCTCAGGGTAATAACACATGTCGATCATGCAAATGTGGCACGCATCCCTTATTTGCGTGTACACACTTTCTTCAGCTTGGAGCATCAGACCGATTAAATTTTGTGCGCAAGCAAAATCTTTGTGTGAACTGCTTGAAGGCAGGTCAACTGGCTGGTCAGTGTCCTTCGCGAAGTTGCAGTCGATGTAATAAAAAACACAACACGTTATTACATTTGGAGCATACTCAAACCTTCAGTACAGGGCAGAACAATCAGCAAGTTAAGGACAGCACTCGGCCAACAAACTCTACACCTATTAAGACAGATAACGCGCCAACTACAGTAGCATCAGCCAATCAACAAGGCAACAGGCAGGCGTATGTTATACTAGCCACCGCGTAGTTTCAATATCTGCAGCCAATGGCAAGTCATTCAACTTTAAGGCAGTTTTAGATTCCGGTTCGCAAGTTAATCTGGTAACTCAGAGGCTCATCAAGAAGCTATCCCTATCGCCCCGAACTTCATCACTTCAAATCGAAGGCATCGGACGCAAGACTCCCAACTCTAGCAACAGGGTCAATGTGGGACTTCAATCACAAGATGGAACCTTCTACACCAGGCTCGAGGCATATGTATTACCGCAAATTGTGGCACCACAGCCGACACAAACGTTGGACATGTCAAAATGGTCCATACCAAGTAACGTGAAATTAGCGGACCCAACTTTCGACAAACCGGGCAAAATCTATGTACTCTTAGGAGCAGAGTTTTTCTACGATTTAATGCAAATCGAACAGTTAAAACTTGGCAAAGATATGCCCATCCTACAAAATACAAAATTAGGATGGATAGTATCGGGAAAAATCAACTCAACAATTCATCAACCTGTTACGTGTGGAGTCTTTCCGGACAGCAACGAGACCACAGACGAGTTAATCGAAAGATTATGCTATTAGAGAACACTGAAGACGAGAAAAAACAATTGACGGTGGCAGAGCAGTTGTGTGAAAGCAGCTTTACGCAAACAGTATCGAGATCCGAAACTGGGCGTTTCATAGTTCGGTTACCATTACCAGAAAAGGGTGAAGCATTGGGAGAATCATTTTCAATGGCTCTTAGCCGTTTTTATGCGCTAGAGAGACGATTACAAAAGGAGCAAAATCTGAACACAGCCTACTGCAACTTTATGGAAGAGTATTCTCAACTTGGACACATGGAAGAGATCGCACCCAAAGATGTACCAAAGGAATACTACTTCATTCCTCATCATTGCGTTCTTAAGCCGGATAGTAGTACCACTAAATTACGGGTCGTCTTCGATGCTTCAGCAAAGTCGTCGTCAGGACTCTCCCTAAATGATATACTACATGTCGGACCAACGATTCAAGAGGAACTCTTCTCCATTTTAATTCGCTTCCGTCTCCGCAAATATGTATTCTCCGCTGATATCGAAAAAATGTATCGGCAAATCTTAATACATCGTGAGGATCAGAGATATCAGCTGATAATTTGGCGAAACAATAGCAAACAAGAATTAAGGTATTATCGTCTACAAACAGTAACATATGGGACGTCGGCCGCACCATACTTAGCTACAAAATGCCTTCAAACGCTAGCAAGACAGAACAAGTTGGATCATCCAATGGGATCTCATGTTCTACAAGATGACTTTTATATGGATGATTGCTTGAGCGGTGCAAACAGTATTGCCGCAACATTAGAAATTCAAGCACAACTGAGGCACATCTTAGATAACGCAGGGTTTAAGCTGCGCAAGTGGTGCGCTAATAATGCAAAATTGCTCGAGAACATTTCATCTCATGATCAAGAAGTTGATCTTGATCTCCACTCTGCACAGTCTCCTTACATAAAGACACTAGGTGTAATGTGGCTACCAAGGGATGATCAATTCTCAGTTCGGGTGAAAATGACTCCCACACAATGTTCAACAAAGCGATCAGTTACTTCGGACTTGGCTCGCATTTTCGATCCTCTGGGAATCATCGCACCTGTAGTGGTAATTGCCAAAATATTCATCCAGCAGCTTTGGCAATTAAAGCTGGCATGGGATGACGTCTTACCAGCGCAACTACAAAGGGAATGGCACAGCTTTCAAGAAATGTCGGCTTCTATAAATAAAATTAGAATTGATAGACATGTCTTCAAAAGGGAAATACCAATTTCAGTGCAAATCCACACATTTGCAGATACATCAGAAAAGGCTTACGGGGCAGCGGTATATCTAAGATCTACATTCAGAAACGGACAGGTTATACTGCGATTGCTGTGTGCGAGATCTAGAGTTGCCCCACTTAAAAGGCAAACTATACCACGCCTAGAACTATGTGCAGCTGTTTTAGGCGCCGAACTTACAATCAGGGTAAAAACCGATCTAAGATTGCAAGACGCCAAGGCCTTCTTATGGTCGGACTCTCAGGTGGTACTATGCTGGATACACTCAACAGCGTCATCCTTTCACACCTTTGTGGCCACTAGGATCGCAAAAATTCAACAAAGAACAACACCTACGCAGTGGCGGTATGTCAATACGAAGGAAAATCCCGCAGACGTCCTATCAAGAGGCCTGACAGCGGATAAATTACCAAATTGCGATATGTGGTTCTACGGTCCCTTCTTCTTGCACGGCAATGAATCTCACTGGCCTGCAGCATTTTCAAAACCCTCAAGCCATGAACCCGAATTAGAAAGGAAATCAATCGCAGCAACCTCGTTAATAAGTACGGCGGGAAGAGAAGAACTTATATATGGTATTAATCACAAAAATTCTTTTCGCACACTGCAACGCATTGTTGCCTATGTGTTGCGGTTCATCAGCAACGTACGACATACTGCACCACGGTTACAGGAGAAGGAATTATCACCACAAGAATTACAAAAGGGCCTACAACTAATAGTACAAACAATACAGCAATCAGACTTCGCAACAGAAATCAAAGCACTTACTCAACACAAGGCGTTAGACAAGGCAAATTCAATAAATAGTTTATCACCATTTATGGATGAACACAATCTTCTTCGAGTGGGAGGTCGTCTACAAGCAGCTAATCTATCATACGATGCAAAACATCCATTACTCTTACCATATAATGATTCATTGGTAAGGTTACTGCTCCAGGGTCTGCATGAAGACAACAAACATTGCGGAGCCCAGGCACTTCTGGCTATATCCAGACAGCAATTCTGGATCATAAAAGGCATATATATGACGAGGTGTTATTCAAAATTGTGTTCGATGTAATCGAGCAAAACCTCACCTATTTAAGCAAATAATGGGAAATCTACCAGCAGAAAGAATATCGCCAGCGCGACCGTTTATTACATCAGGAGTAGATTATTGTGGCCCTTTCTGGGTACACTATAAAATTCGAGGTAAAAAACCACATAAGATTTATCTCGCAATCTTTTGCTGTTTCGCGACTAAAGCTGTCCACCTGGAATTGGTCAGCGATCTAACTACTGAAGCATTCATTGGCGCAATAAAAAGATTTATTAGCAGACGCGGAAGATGTCAAACATTATACTCTGATAATGCAACAAATTTCGTTGGAGTCAAGAACATGTTGACGGAGTTAAATGAGACGATTTTTTCGAATAAGGCGCAAAACAGCATTAAGGGCGCATGTGGCGCTAAGGGAATCGAGTTCAAATTTATTCCTCCTAGAGCACCACATTTCGGAGGCCTTTGGGAAGCGGCGGTGAAATCTGCAAAGCATCTGTTGCTGAGAAGCGTATCAACAGCATCTCTGACATATGAAGAAATGGAAACAGTCATAGTAGAAGTCGAAGCCATTTTGAATTCACGCCCTTTAACTCCGATGTCCAACGATCCTAATGACCTCACAGCATTAACACCTGCTCATTTTTTAATCGGCGAACCCCTGACTGCTCAAGTGGATGCATGTGCACCTAAACTGAAGACAACTCTTAGTACAAGATGGAAATTAGTATCCGAACTAAAGCATGAATTTTGGAAAAGATGGAACGTGGATTATTTAAATCAATTACAACACAGACAAAAATGGACGAAGCAGATCGCTGATATTAAGGAAGACACTCTGGTAATCATTAAAACTGACAACGTTCCAGCAATCAACTGGCCTCTGGGAAGAGTGACCAAAGTATACCGCGGTCCTGATGGAGCAGTACGAGTTGTGGATCTAAAAACCGCGTCTGGTATGCTTCGTCGACCAATCCATAATTTAGCCCCATTAATGAAGGAAGATTCTATCCCAGCTGCAACTCCAGATGAAGGATCGACTAGCTCAGTGGCTCAGAAACATTCACACGAAGGAGCTGAAATCCCACCGAAGCCTCAGAAGGAGCGCGACGAAGAATCTTCTACACCGCCAAAAAGAAAACGAATAGCTCACACTCCAATGGTGATCAACTGCATAGTTGCTCTTTTCTTGCTGCCACTTATATGCGCTGGTTCTATAAATATAACGAATTTCAGCAACGGGCCTGGAATATATTTCGATGGAATAGGATTCACTGAGATTTCGCCTACAGCCTGGACGTTAATTGTATATTACGACCTTCTACCACTTCAAAACGAACTAGAGGCCTTTGAGAACGGCACAAATGCATTAGACCACATATGTCGGAAACTAAAGGATAATAAACCTTGCCTCGCCTTAACAGCGCACTTTAGAACATTAAGGAACGAAATGCAAGTTGACAGCGATATCCTACATAGTACTCGCAAAAAACGAGCAGCATTAGACATTGTTGGAAATGTCGCCCGTTTCCTATTTGGAGTATTAGATAGTGAATATGCCAAAGAAATGTCCACCACCATCAACAAAGTCCGAAACAATGAAGAATTCCTCTTAGAGTTAATGAAAAACCAAATCTCCATAATAGATTCAACAATAAATATTGTCAAAAGAAAGGAATTGGAATCACAAGCTAATCTGAAACACATAAATGATCAACTTGCTGAACTAATGGATGAAATCGACCACTACAAAATCTTCCAATGGTATATATCGTTTTCCACACAACTCTCAGCAATGGCCGTAAATCTAAGAAGAGTTCAATCCGCAATTTTGGATGTAATGACTGCTGTACATCATGTGCGCGTCAGTCCACTACTGCTGACGCCGAAACAACTACAAGAGCAATTAAAGGAAATTAAAAACCATATATCGCCAGGACTGTTACTTCCCACCGGCGATAACAACCTTCTACAATTGTACAAAACAATGGACATCAAGGGCACATTGACAGACCAACATGCCATATTCAAAATAATGATCCCATTAGTAGGCCTGGAATCTTATCATCTATTTAATCTGGTGCCCATTCCCGCAGTTCGCAATGGAACACTCATGAGAATTCACCCTAGCATGGAGATAATGGCCATCAATACTCATCGGGATAAATATTTCCCAATGACGTGGGAGGAATTAAGGGCTTGCAATCGATTGGATGACGATATGTACATATGCTCAAATAGACAACTCACCTACGGAGTTAACGCACTGGCTCACAGGTGCGAAGTGCTGCTTTTAACCAATAAACCAACGGCAGATTGCAATTATATTTCTACTAATAACAACGATGAATGGCTCCCTACTAGCAAGGGCAATCAATGGATTTTTTCGGTTCATACTAAAACTGAATTAACAGCTGTATGTGGAAATGAGTTACAACAGCTCTCGCTGGTTAACACAGGAATGTTGACATTAAACAGCAATACGAAATACACAATACGAACAATACGAAACGCAATGCTGAGCCTCAAGGGACATTTCACAATAGCTACCGTAATGCACACGTCCTACACACAGTTTGAAGCCGCGGTTGAAGCACCATCCCTAATAATCAACAAAACTTCAAACGGCAGCAACAATAGCAACAAAATTAGCGAGGGCACCTCAGATCTTGACGCTGTTTTGGAATCCAACAAGCACGTGAAGAATATACACTTTCCACAAGCTATTGAAAATAGTACAATCCATCATCATATCATCAGCTACTCTGCATTGGTGTTGACCCTGTTATTATTGGCACACACCAGCTATAAAATTTGGCATAAAAATCCACGATCTACAGGACCACCTAAACCACCCCGCTTGAGACCAAGCAGCGTATATTCGATCAACGTATAGGCTTGAATACTATTCAACGGGCGGGAGGATGTCGCGACTCGCTATGCTAACGGCAGCACTTTTTCTACCTTGGACTGGGTCATCGACTGCGAGCAGGGCTCAGTGTCGTTGACTGCACTCATATTACGCTGGCGGTCGCTGACCGAAATCAAAATTAAGTTAGCTTGCGAATTTGCTGACGCTCACTAATATAGCGTTTTTAATTATTTTGTCTTCTGTTTAATTTAAATTGTTTCACAATACTTCTTTGTCAATTAGGCAATATTTCTTATTTTATTTTCTTTTCTTATTGTTATTTATGCTTAGCTTAAGTGTTTTTTATCTATAAATGAAATCGATTTAATAAAGAAATTGGTAGTATTCAACTAAAAATCAGAGAGTATTCATTTAACCCCAATTATAATACTATCACTCAAAGAATAAAGTGTGGATTCGGTTCAAGTTCCGAATTGCACTTATAAAATAATAAAAGGTATTGGAATTGGTTCAAGTTCCAAATTCAATTACCTATTAAACAACAAAACAATATGTAATGGAAAAAAGACTGTAACTAAATAATATTTGAAGCATACCTATAAATTATAATATAAATAGTAAAAGAATAAGAAATAAACGTATAAGAATAAGTGTATAAGTTAATTACTTTAATTGTAATTCTGAGAAAGAAATGGTGGTGCCAAAAAAATTATAGGCTGAAAAGAAAAATAACGAGCAATGCATCGTGAGTAGACGTGTTTTCGGCTACTGGCACTCGATCGCGAAATTCACTGTGTATTTTTCCACATAAATTTTTAATAATTCGCTTGCTAAGTAAAATTATTCGAAGCTCGAGCGTGGGTGTCTGTTTTGTTAAATTATATTTAAAAACTATAAAAGGAATAAAAGTAAATATTAAACACAAAGTTAAGAAATAAAATTTTAAACAAAAAAAAGGAAAGGAAAAAAAATATCTTCTGATAAACCGAGCAACAACAACTATAAGCGCGTAACCCGTACTAATCCTCTCCTGAGTTCAACACTCGCAGACACTCCAGCGAGCCCCGTTACACCTGTGGGCAAACAAAATAATAATGATCTATCAATTGCGGCGTTCTTAGATACAAAGCTAGTCGCTCTGAGGGAAAGCATCGTTAGTGAGATGTCGTCAGAATTTGGTAAATTTGAAGAGCGCATCATGCAGAGATTTAGTGAAGTTGCTGCAGAGATTACCAACTTAAAATCTAAAATGAGAGGTATCTCAGCGCGACTATATACCGTAGAGACTGCTGTAAATGACAATGCGATATTGAAAGCTGAAGCTTCAGTACTTGCTGAAAGAATACTAACTTTGGAGAAAGAAGCAGTTTCCAGTGATGTATGCACTGGTGTATATACACTGGTGTGTACCTGCCCTCACACTAAGTGATTTGGAACTTGCAGGCAATGGAAAGGTGCACGTGCACGAAAGTCTACCTAGATCTCTGCGGACTGTCTTTCATCATGCTCTTAGCCTCAAACGTTATAAAAAACTTTTAGCAGCTTTCAGTTTTCATGGAAAAGTTTTTGTTAAAACCAGCACTGATGGCAACTGTTTCAGTGAACGATATCGCAAGCATAAACTCTCTCATCACCAGTGGATGATCATGTGCAGTACGCATACTCTTTAATTGTATTTTCATACGTTTATTTATTCTTAATGTATCATCTCATAATTTATGGCTATTTATTTTTAAACTTCTCTGTGTTTCTGCCTCTACAATACTGTATTACTGTAGCTCACCGTTCTCTTAATTCTACTTCTCTCTTTCTTGCAATAGCTCTCTATTACTCTTCCTACCATCTCAGTTATAATAATTACCTATCTCTCCTATTTCCTCACAATATTGTGCGTGGCTACCGTGATGGGGTATTGATATGTTATAGTTGTTCAAGTTCGTATGGCCAGTGACCCCAACCTAAACCATCTCTGGATCAACGACCGCCAATCCATTTGCATTGCTTTTTTTATATCCTTGCATTTTTTACATGTTATCAGTTTGCTTATGTGCGATATTGCAGTCGCAGAAGAGGGTCAGGCAGAAGAGGCTTGCAGCCGACGCGGAAAAATTGACACCACAAGAATTCGCGACGCAGCAAAACAGCGCAAGCTGCGACTGCGAAATGAGCGAAGCGACTGAAAGTTTTGCACATGGGCAGAATGATGACCAAAAATGTTACAAAAGCTTCAATCAATCAAATAAAGAACCAGTCAATATTTTAAAAATCAATTTGGTATAATATTTTTCTTTCTTTGGTATAATATTAATTCTCAAGTTGTAGTTTCATGTGCTGCAGTTTGAGCAATATATTAATTTTAAACTTAGTGTTTTTTTTTTTGTAACATAGTTAATTCTCAAGCTGTAGTTTCAAGTGCTGCAGTTTGAGCAAACACATTAACTATTAGACAGACATTGACATTGGTGATCAATTAGTATAAGTGCTGATTGATCACAGGGAAAACGCTCCCTGAACATTGGTGACTCCGACGTGATTCACGACTCTTCACGTCCACATACATCATCGTGCCAACGTTTGACGAGCTCGTCGCTGACCAGCAGGAAACGGGAGATATGATCTTCGGCATAGTAACCAACTAAAAGAAGGACTCCACCAGCAGGAAGCAGACGGCGAACTATTATGAAGAGCGAATCAAGCGACTGAATCAGGCAATGATTCAGTTCCAAACAACGGATTCCGACATAAGAGGATTGCCAGAGCCACCACATGACCACAGCTACTTCACCCAGTATTACTACGCAGAAGTCATGGCTGTGGCAACCAAGTACAAGAGCAAATTCGAATCTGCTCTCATAGCCCTACTATCAAAGATGGCAAAGGAGTCAGCAGATACCAATTCTACGGATACAATATCCAGAAAAACTGAAGAAGCTTGAAAAGGAGCACTTCTTGCAAAAGCATTGTGCAGAAGACAAGGCGCATCATTAACAGCTCTACGCAGAATGTGCGCGCGATTACGGGATGATAAACTAGATCATCCACGGCAGTACTACCAGGTGAAGAGTGAAACCTTAACACACATGTGGCATCAAGCAGAAACTCTCAACCTTAATATTTTCGAAGCGTACGAAAATCCAGAGGCGGTGGGATATGGTATTGCCGAATTTATCAATGTAGAAGATCAGGTTCATCAAGTACGGGTGGAACTAGCAGTAAAGGCATAACAGACATCACTACAGTTAACATCCGCAATACCTAATTCCACAATACCTAATTCAATGTGCTCAGTGCAATAGCCCAAAGTAAACATTCCAACGTTTAACGGCTATTATTTAAAGTGGTGTCAATTCTATGACTTATTCAACCAAATGGTGCACAACCAGCCAATACCAACAATACAGAAAATGTGGTACTTAAAAATGAATCTGTCAGGAGAAGCGGCCATTCTTATTCAGCATTTGACCCTACCAGAAGACAACTATGCAACAGCATGGACGATGCTAAAGGACAGATAGAACAATGTGCGAATAAAGGCTTCAACACTAATTCAAAGGCTATTGGAACAACCCAGCAGTATATCCTCAGCAGCCTCAATTAAATCACTTCATGACACCACTCAGGAATGTCTACTAGCGTTAACCAATCTTGGCTTTACTACATCATGGGATGCACTCTTGCTGCACATACTGATCAAGAAAATGGATAGAACTACGTATATGGCATTCGAGCAATCCTTGAACAATCCAAGAGAGTTGCCAACAATGATGGAATTTTCAACGTTCTTAGAAAAACGATTCTACTTACTTGAAGCATTCACCCACAAGGAAAAGCCGCTAGCAACGCAAATAGCAACAAAAAATTGCAACGACGGTTGTCAAAAAATGAGACAACCTAAGACAACAATATGTGGCATTCATGAAAGACTACGAAGCATTGGGCCACATGACCAAAATCAACAAAGAATCCATCCTAACACCAAATTATTTTGTACCATATCATTGTGTGTTCAAACCGGATAGCAGTACCACGAAGTTGCGCGTCGTATTTGACGCATCTGCAAAGGGGTCATCAGGAGTGTCTCTTAATGACATACTACACACCGGTCCTATAATACAAGACGATTTGTATAGCATATTACTACGATTCCGACTACCACGATTTGTTTTCACAACGGACATCAAGAAAATGTATCGACAGATTTTCGTCCATCCGGAAGACAGAAGATATCAAATGATCCTCTGGAGAAAGGATCCATCCGAGCTAATTGATAATTATTAACTGAATACTGTGACATATGGAATGAAGCCGGCACCATACTTAGCAATCTCAATCTGAAACACTCAGAAATAACTTTTATGTTGATGATGGTCTTGGCGGATCAGACAGCTTTAGTACTGCTATTGAAACACAAGGACAACTCATACACATCCTAGAATCAGCAGGATTCTCATTACATAAGTGGAGCGCAAATCATTCCCAGCTCCTTCAAAACATTCCAGAATGCAATTTAGAAAAGAATCTTGATCTCTCTGGTGAGAATAAGGATACTATTAACACTCTGGGAATAACATGGTTACCAAAGGAGGACAAATTCTGCATTAAGGTCAATCTGTGTTATCACAAGCGATTAAATAAGCGAAGCGTCAATTCAGATCTAGCGAGATTGTTCGATCCTCTTGGCCTCTTATCACCAATCGTTGTGATAGCCAAAATGTTCATTCAAGAACTTTGGCAGTTGAAATTATCATGGGACGAGGCATTATCAGTCGAGCACCAAACGAGGTGGATATCATTCCGCGAGGAGTTGCGTCATATCAGAGACTTTAAATTTTCTCGTCATATTTTCAACGGAAGTACATCAAAATCAATGCAGATCCATGCCTTTTCTGACGCGTCGGAAAGAGCGTTCGGAGCGGCAATATACATTCGTTCGATCGGCCCAGATGGCAGAAGTATAGTAGGACTTTTATGCTCAAAGTCTTGTGTTGCCCCTATCAAACATCAGACAATACCAAGAGTAGAACTGTGTGCAGCAGTACTAAGTGCCCAATTAGCCACTAGGGTAAGGAACGATTTAAAATGTACAGATTTTCCAACATAGTTTTGGACAGACGCAACTATTGTGCTGTCATGGATACATTCACCATCCATATCGTTTCAAACATTCGTTGCTAACAGGATATCAGTAATTCAGGAGATAACACTGCCTGAGCAATGGCGTCATGTTGCTTCAGAAAACAATCCAGCTGACGTTTTGTCAAGAGGAAAGGCAACTCTTCTTGAGTTGAAGAGAGTCAATGTGGCCACCCAACTTTATACCAGCGTTATCGATAGCAGAAGATATTGAAAGGAAACGTAAGACACCCGTATCAACTTTGGTAAACGTGGAAACGTGGAAACTAGGTCAATTATTCAACACTGTGTAACATGTAGCCGAACTAAGCCTAAGCTGTTCAATCAAATTATGGAAAACTTGCCTCCAGAAAGAACGACTCCAGCGCGACCATTCATCAACAGCGGTGTTGATTACTGCGGTCCCTTTGAAGTGCATTACAAGATTCGTGGAAAGCGGCCTCATAAGGCATACATCGCCATATTTTGTTGTTTCGCCACGAAAGCGGTCCATATGGAAGTAGTATCGGATCTCACCACTGCAACATTAATTGGAGCTTTAAAACGGTTCATCAGTAGACGAGGACATTGTTAAAACCTATTTTGTGACAACGCTACGAACTTCGTAGCAGCCAGCAATGAATTGCAACATTTACACTCACCTGAGGCACAAGAAGCTATAGTTAATGCTTGCAGCCAGAAGAATATAGTCTTCAATTGTATTCCACCCCGGTCTCCACACTGTGGGAATCTGCCGTAAAGTCAGCAAAATATCTGCTAAAAAGAAGTGTCGCGTCCGCATCCTTGACTTATGAGAAACACGAAACGGTAATTGTTGAAATCGAGGCCATACTAAATTCACGACCGATTACCGAAATGTCTTCAGATCCTAATGATTTGACAGCATTGACACCAGGACATTTCCTGATTGGGGAACCTCTTACCGCTCAAATAGACATTTCAGCCAACCAATTCAGACAAGCCTACCATCAAGATGGAAATTGGTCACACACCTGAAGCATGAATTTTGGAAGCGCTGGTCGACGGAATATTTAAACCAACTGCAGCAAAGAACCAAATGGAAAATGCATTCACCGAATATAAAAATTGGTGCTATGGTAATAATCAAAGAGGAAAACTTTCCACCACAAAACTGGCCTTTAGAACGCGTCATCAAGATTTACGAAGGTGACGATGGATTCATCCGGGTAGTCAAGGTTAAAACCGCAACAGGAGAATTAAAAAGGCCAATCCATAAACTGGCACCGCTTCCAGTGCAGACAGATCTACCACCACCAGAGGTGACATCGCTCGTCCTAGTGGCAGCGTCAACAACGATGAAGAATCCGGTAGTCAAGGCGCTAAAAGACGACGGATAGGGTCAAATCATCTTGGCTTGTTATAAGTATTAATGATATTGCTTGTACTACCAGTGGCAATGTGCCAATCTATTACAATCTACAAATTCGACCAAATCACAGGAATTCACTTTGAGCAAATGGGGACTAGGTACATCGTGTCAAGCAACTTGAATTTGATTGTTTTTTATAACTTGATTCCAATGCAGCTCGAACTCAAGGCCCACAACAATGGAACAAGAACTCTCGAACATTTATGTAAATCGTTGCAACAGCAGCCTCTATGTGAAGATCTCGTTGCACAATTCCAACACATGGAAGGGGAACTGCACTTAAGTGACAGCCTGTTAAACCGTCACCGGCAAAAAAGAGCAGCCCTCAACATAGTAGGAAATGTCGCTAACGCTTTCTATGGCATACTTGATGATGACTAAGCCAACCAACTGTCCAAAACCATCATGAACGTGTAAACCAACGAAGAATATCTGCTCCAATGTTTAAAAAACCAGACCTCGATCATCGATTCCACATTAAACATCATGAAAAGGGATCAGGAAGAAGCCGCCAAAACATTTGGGCAATTTAAAACCAAACTTACCACCATCACCAATCGGATACAAAAAATTGAAGCAGAAAGACAAGAACCAAAAATCTTCCAGTTGCTAACATCAGTTGGACTGGAATTGTCATTAGCATCTTCAAGCATACAACAAATTCAGTCAGCACTAATCAGTGTCCCCACTAATGCTAAATACTTCCCAACAGATGCAGAAATTTGAAATCAATGTCAAGTAGTCGCTGAGCAATCATATTTATGTCCGAACACTCAACACATTTACCAAAAGGGATCAGAAGTATGTGCTTGTGAAATGAGCCTATTCAACAATCAAACTAAACGGCTTTGCGAATTCACACGCGCAAGACAAGAAGTATGGATAAAAACGAGATCAGAAAATCAATGGATGTTCGCTCTCAAAGATGATACCCAACTGACCGTCATCTGCGGCGAAGACGTGTCACAGCAATCACTGAAAGGATCAGGACTAGTAACTATCAATCCCGGATGCATTCTCAAAACAGAAGTGTCAATGTTACTCGGAAGCCGATCTATTGCCACCGAAACTAGTGGCTCATATACAAGTTTTGGCGCTATATCAGAAATAGCTAAACCTAGTCAATCCATCCTCGAAGACAACCATGAGATCATTATTGGATACAAGTAAACAAGTTGGAGACATTACACGGACTGCTTAACACATCAGAGCTGATGACTTTACCCAGGCAGTTACAAACCCACAGCGACCACAACCGGTTAATTGGATATCTAGCATCATGGAAGTTAGCTCATGTCCAAAACCACCTAAAGAACACCCGCCAGTGCCTCACCCACGAATCAATCAGCAACCAGGAAATGAAGAGACATTCGTAACCACCGTCATCTAATTGACCTACAGTCAATGGCGGGGAGAATGTTCAAGTTCGTATGGCCAGTGACCCCAACCTAAACCATCTGGATCAACGACAATCCATTTGCATTGCATTTTTCATATCGTTGCATTTTTTACATGTTATCAGTTTGCTTATGTGCGATATTGCAGTCGCAGAAGAGGGTCAGGCAGAAGAGACTTGCAGCCGACGCGGAAAAATTGACACCACAAGAATTCGCGACGCAGCAAAACAGCGCAAGCTGCGACTGCGAAATGAGCGAAGCGACTGAAAGTGTTGCACATGAGCAGAATGATGACCAAAAATATTATAAAAGCTTCAATCAATCAAATAAAGAACCAGTCTCAATTTTACAATCAATTTCTTTCTTTGGTATAATATTAATTCTCAAGCTGTAGTTTCATGTGCTGCAGTTTGAGCAATATATTAATTTTAAACTTAGTGTTTTTTTTCTTGTAACATAGTTAATTCTCAAGCTGTAGTTTCAAGTGCTGCAGTTTGAGCAAACACATTAACTATTAGACAGACATTGACATTGGTGATCAATTAGTATAAGTGCTGATCACAGGGAAAACGCTCCCTGAACAATAGTTATATTTATAACTGTTGGTTTCCTAGTATTCCTTCCGCACTACTTTTAGTATTTTCGTTATTTGTGTTATGAGTGCAATCACAGGGCAAAAAAACGGTGTTGACGGAAATCATAAGCTGTTAGTGGATATACTGTGTAAACAACATGAGGGATTCAATGTTGTGCACTTTAATGCGAGAAGCTTAAATCATATTAAATATGACCACATAAAAAATGTTTTTCAACATTCAGACGTTGATGTTATTTGTATATCCGAGACCTGGTTCTGCTCTGATCTCGCTGATTCAAACATTGTAATTCCTTCGTATATACTTTATCGTGTAGATAGAGTCAATAAGCGAGGAGGTGGTGTTGCGATCTATGTGAAATCTTCATATAAATCCGAAGTTATGCTAATGTCCAACGACTCTGTGGTCGAATACAATGTGAAGATATCTGATCTCAGGACAAATATTCTCGTCGGCTGTGTTTATAACCCTCATAGGAATAATGACTTTCGATGTATCTTTGATTATACCTCAACCAGCTCTCTGATCTACGACATTACGATTATCTGTGGTGACTTTAATATAAATTTTTTAGTAAATAACCCTGTATCAGAGAAATTCGCTGATTTAGTGTGTGCGTCTGGTTTGTCCTTTGTAAATGACACCTTGCCAACCCAATACTGCCATAATGATTCCCCTAGCTTAATAGATTATATCTTTGTCTCTGATCCTATGATGGTATTGGTGTTCTCCCAGATAGATTTTGTATCTGATCATGATCTTTTGCTGATCTTCAGCTCTTTTGACGTTTGTTTAAATCCTTGTGCGGCTGCCTCGTCTTTCTCATTTCGTAATTTCAAGGCCATAGATACTATGTCCTTGTTTAATACAGCAGGGTCTATTGATTGGGGACAATGTTGGAGAGTCGCGCACGTAAACGACAAATTAATGTTCTTTAATAATGTTATAGGATACTTATGTGACACCTTCGTACCTCTACGCACAGTAAGTATTATTAATCAATCTTGTCCCTGGTTTATCTCAAGAGTGAGAGATTCAATGCGCAAGAGAAATATTTTCCGCTCCAAGTGGAAAAGGAATCGTAATTCTATAAATTGGGAAAACTACAGAAGAGTACGTAATGCCACAACGTGGCTTATAAAAAAATCGAAACAAGACTCTTTGCATCTAAGCTAAACGCCAAGCTTCCACCTAAGCAAATTTGGAAAAGATTAAAAAGTCTAGGTATTGGATCAAAAAATAAAACGACATGTAATCTCCCCCTAATGACTTAAATGATTACTTTCTCGACCGGACGATACCTGATACTCATGATGACCAAAGTGACATTTATGACGACCGTGACCCATTTAGTTTTACTAGTATCACTGAAGCTGACGTATTAAAATGTATGAATCGTTTGAAGTCTGCTGCTGTTGGAGAGGAATATCTATAACGTTCATCAAAATCATTTTACCATTCATATTACCTCCCTTAACTGGTATTATTAACCATGTCCTTATGTCCTCCTCGTTCCCATCGATATGGAAAATGGCAACTGTAATCCCAGTTCCCAAGAAATCACCCCCAATAATTCCTGCCGATTTTCGTTCCATTAGTATTTTGCCAATCCTATCAAAAGTCTGTGAGGCCCTTATGGCGGAGCAAATTAATAACTATTTATTACAACATAATCTCCTGCATCCGTGCCAATCTGGCTTTCGGCATAGACACAGCTATTCAACAGCTCTGCTAAAAATAACTGACGATATTCGTATAGCATATGATAATCAAAATATTACCTTGTTATGCCTCTTAGATTTCTCTAAAGCTTTTGACAGTGTAAACCACGGAATTCTGTGCAACAAATTAGGATCTTTGTACAATTTCTCTCCTATGGCTGTTAGATTGATAGAGTTATCTCACTGATCGCTACCAAAGAGGTAAGTGCTAGGATGGCTACTCTGATTTCAGGCATGTCTGTATCGGTGTCCCCCAAGGATCAGTGTTAAGCCCCTTATTATTCAAATCATTTCTAAATGATATTTTTTCCGTAGTGCACTATGCCTCCATTCATGCTTATGCAGATGACTTGCAGTTGTATCTTTCCAATCGCGTCGGACTCCTTGAGGATTTATGTGCCATATGGAATGAAGACTTAGAGAACATTGTTCGCTGGTCCAATGACAATGGTCTCAAACTAAACACATCGAAATCTTTCGTATTACCCATATCCAAAAATCATATTGATCATGCATGTATCCCTACAATATTACTGAAAAACACTGCTCTTCGCTTTGTAACCAAAACCACAAATCTTGGAATTCACATCAACTCTACCTTAACCTGCACCGACCATGTCAACAAAACTGTAAGTAAATCTTATGCAGTTCTCTCAAGCTTGCGTTATTCTGCTAACTTCATTCCTATGGAAATCAGGAAAAAACTAGTCCTTCAGCTTATTCTACCTATATTAACTTACAGTGAATTGGTCTACTGTAACCTCTACTCCTCGTCGTCCCATAAACTTGATATCCTAATAAATAATCTGACTCGCTATGTATATGGGCTGAGATGGCGCTTCGATCACCTGGCGGGCCACAGAAGCCAATTGATCGGTTGCAGTTTTCAAAATTTTATTAATATTCGAAATTGCTTATTCTTACATGGATTAATCCACACCGGAAAGCCTATTTCTATCTATTGAAAATTATCTATTTGAAAAGCTCCAGTTCTGTCAATCCAGTCGCGTTCGCAATCTAATAACTTCAAAATATAATTATTCTAACACTAGGAGTCTATTTTTCGTAAAAAAGTTTAATTGTGGAATAGTTTGCCAAATTCAGTAAAAAATTCTAGAGATATAGGAATATTTAAGAAACTATGTACCCAACATTTTTCAAATTAAATGTCCAGGAAAATAAGACCCCAACTTCTATAATCACGCACATATTAAAATTCTCCCACCTTTTCCCTCAATGTATCTTCAACCTATTTCTATCTCTATCTCAACCTATCCTTATTTATTTATTCTTATTAAGGAAAAAAATAGATTTTAAGTTATTAGTTACTTTAAGTTATTGTATTTACACATTTTGTTATCAGCGTTGTATTAATATCTTCTTTCTGTACTACTAAAGAGCTAGACTCTTGCTGTTCATCCAATATAAAATTAAATAAATGAAATAATATGAATAAAAAAGAATGTACCTTAATTGACATACAGTTACTCACAAAATTGAGCGTACACCCTAGGTCCAAATAGCAAAATGATGAATACTGACCTCATAAGTCAATGGAAAATTTTTTTAAAAATTCATATTAACAGATCGGTGTTCTACTAGGTAGCATCCACCATAAATATTTATTTTTACAAAGAAAACACTACAACATATTTATAGATAAGAAAATTAAGTCGAAATTCAGGTCACAAAATTGAGCATACACTAAAAGTAAACTAAAGAAAAATGTTTCTAATCCTAAAAATTTTAGTAGTCCGTAGGATCACTTCCTGTGTCTATTACCGCTTGTATTCGCCGTGGCAATGAAACAACCAACTTTTGATTAAAAGATGGCGATATCTCTTCCCATATTTTTCTTATTTCCCTTTTTAGGAACGTCTTGCTCCTGGAATGGACATTGCGCAATTTTTACTTGATTTCACCCCACAGATGCTCTATGGGGTTCATGTCCGGAAACTGTGGTGGCGTTTTGAGTTGCTTTGTTGCATTATATAGCAGCCATTCTCGTACTTAATATATAGTATGTATGTATATATGGTATACTCTACTCCTCTATGTAAATTTTTTTAAGTAAATAAAAACTCCAAAACTTAGAAATGAATGTATTTTTTATTAGGTTAATGTTTGCAAACAAAATTGATTGTTTCCTTAAATTACAAACATACAATTGAAATTTAGATAGTTTTTAATATAATAAAATCTTTATATTATTACAATTTATTTATTTATTTATTTATTTATTTATTTATTTATTTATTTATTATTTATTTATTTATTTATTTATTTATTTATTTATTTATTTATTTATTTATTTATTTATTTATTTATTTATTTATTTATTTATTTATTTATTTATTTATTTATTTATTTATTTATTTATTTATTTATTTATTTATTTATTTATTTATTTATTTATTTATTTATTTATTTATTTATTTATTTATTTATTTATTTATTTATTTATTTATTTATTTATTTATTTATTTATTTATTTATTTATTTATTTATTTATTTATTTATTTATTTATTTATTTATTTATTTATTTATTTATTTATTTATTTATTTATTTATTTATTTATTTATTTATTTATTTTTTTATTTATTTATTTATTTATTTATTTATTTATTTATTTATTTATTTATTTTAAACACTTTAACATTATAAAGCCATTATTCAAGGACATATTACCGTTAACTAATTCATAAAACAAACTTTATCGATCGATCGATTGATCCGATGAACGGTTGACTAATCAACTATTGAACAGCTTTTGATCAGGTCGAACAGCTTTTGAACTACTTTTGATCAGGTTGATCAGGTTTTTATTAGCTTTTGATCAGGTTTTGAACTGCTTTTGAACTGGTATATGAAATGTATTCACTTGAAAGTTATCATACTAATATTAATATAGTGGTGACCAGCTATATTATTAGAATGTATGTATATGTATTATATATTAAATCCCATTCTATGACGTCCACTATCAATTCGGTCGTCTTTGCTTATTACAAGAAAATCTATATTTACCTTTCTAACATTCTCCGCATATATTTATAAAATTTTGCATAAGCCATATCCCTTGCAACAAGATCATTGTATATTTGCTTCATATTGATCTCATCTTGTTTAAACATAATAATCTTGTTGGCATTATCGCGCACCAAAGGCTTGCGAATTTTTTTACATGTTTTGTATGAGTAGTGCAGGGCACTTCAAAGGAAATTTTAATGAGTTTATAGTTAAGGAGTTGGCAGTAACCTTCAGCTTTAGTGAATATCAAAACTTTGTTATAAAACCACCCTTTGGAATTGGAAAATGATCTCTAAAATATAAAAAAACGGGCGAATCGGATGTATCACAATCATCATGGATTTCGTTGGAACGATGGATCTATCTCTTTTAATAGCGTTGTAAATTTTTTTTATTGTTTTTTTGTTTTAGACTAAATATTAAAAAACCAACTTGTATATGTGAAGGAAGTTGAAAAATCGAAAGGATTGAAGAAATCATGGGGAAACCTGTACTGAATGTGGAAGAATTGGGGTGAGAGAATCTGAAAACTCTTGGAGATACATACTTACAACAAAAGATATGCCATTCTCATAATGGTTGCTGTGCAATGTTCATCTTCATAAATAAGACACATCATTTTGAATTTTTAAAATATACATTTAATTAATAAAGTTTGATTTTAAAATCTATTTACAAATATTGTTTATTTTCTTATAATATTATATTATTCTATATATATAAATATATCTTCATCCCTACTTAACTCTAATTCTAAATTTATTCTATGATGCCCCTACGCATGTGTATTTACACCATCTTCTCTAATATAGCGCTTATTGTCTAGGGGGCTTAAGGCTATCTTATGTACTAATTGCGTATAAATTTGGTGGAGCTTAGATCTAAATATAAACATATCTCCATAAATAATTTCCTTATTAAATAGACAGTTTTTATAATCTCTTATACTTAACTTATTTATAACCGTATTTTTAAAACCTTTGGCCTTTTAGTTTCCCCACAACCAATAACATCATTGATTGAATACATTTTCGAACGCAAGCCCACAAACTCTTTCATAATTTTTCCTTTGCTTCGTCTTTCATCATACCGAGTACTTTACTATTTCTAAGCGGTATACGAAAAGGATTGGTAGACGGATATTCGGATGTATCAAACTTTGAGTCGATATTATTCCGAATATCAGCATAAAAATATTCACATCGAATGGAATAAATAAAAGAATCAGTGTCCATATAATTTAGCACTAGGTTTGTTGTAAATCTTGGCTTTATGTACTGATAATGAAAATCATACATTTTCCACTTTGAAAGCTCAAGAACTACGAAACCTAAATATATGGGCTTATTATAGATAGAGCGAGCTCTACGCAATTGAATTGCCACCATATCTTCTGTGAAATATGAAACGCTATGGAAATTTGGCTAAGCAATTAGTGCTCGAGCTCCTAACCGTTTTCCTTTATTCTCCCATTCGGTTACAATTTTTATGTCTTCCCTTTTGTCTATATTTTTCGTGGTCTTTCCATATACCACATTATTGAGTAATTTAAAAAATTTTTTTTCGAAATTATTTTTTGCTATAGTTCTATAGTGTGTATTGAAATCAATATGCTATTTTAACCAACAAGACTGCTTGTATTTTGAAATGCTATGTATTTTTTCAGACATTGCCGTTTTTCAGACATTGCTATAGGTTTTTATAATGAATTGTATAAAGTGTTTTGTTGGATAAATCAGTAATTAGTTTGACGGATTTAGAATTTGGTTATAATTTATTTTCAGCGCAAAATGGTAGATCGTTGTGTGTATCGTGTTGAGATTCGTGATATTTTAAATCCACTTCCAAAATATAGCCGTAAGATGAATTCTCAGGAATTGACTCGTCATCAAAATTATCAATATTTGTAAGCCACTCGAATCCTCCATAAGGAAGACATTTGTACATTGCATTAAATACATTAAATATTCTGATGGCTTACGACAATCATAGTCAACCATATATTTATTATTGGCTTTTGAATACCTTTTTGAGCATTGCACAATGCCTCCCCTAATACTTTTTTGGATGAACAAATACATGTCTATATCTGTAAATAACTCCACTTCTATTTGAAAGGTTTTTAGCATGGCATCCCAAGATAGGCCTGGGGCAGTGTATTATTTGCATGGGTCCAACTCATAAATATTTTTTCAGATTTTCCTGAAATTCTCGAAATATCTGTTAAAATAAGAACATCTGTCTTCAGATACAGAAGCATGTAATCGTTGCACTTAAACATTTCCCAAACTTTAACCGCATGTTCATAATCCTCAACGGAACATTGCTTGTTTGTTAATCTTCTATAGAAATTATCCAAAAGGAAAAGGAAGAGAGGTTTCCTTTAGACGATCAAACGAGTTTATATATTCGTAAGGGAATACACCTTTCCTTTTCAAAAGATTAAATTCATGATCATCTGAATACATTTGGCGGACTGTTTTGAAATCAGATACCGATAAGTTTTGCGCCAAGTCATCCAAACTTGCGGCCATAAAACGGAAGGAATCCAAAAATCTCAGTTCTATTGTTTTCTTTTCACTAACCCGAACTAACTCTTTATTCATTGGTATAACATTTTTATTACCCTCAATAAGGTTGAGTTTTTTAATGAACAAATGTGCGTCGTAGCCGGAAAAATTATGAAATAAAATGGGAATAAAACTTGTGATTTGAAATTGAAGGTTGCAGCTATTGTGTGCTGGACCCCTATATAGCCCTGTAAGATGACAGTGATCTGCCACTCTATCAACCCCCAACTCTTTCTTACAAATATGACAAAAATTGCATTCAAATTGATGTTTTAGTTGTTGAGGAGTTAAAAAATTCATTGGTGTTACTTTACTTAAATAATTATTATAAATACTTAAAACATCCTTAACTAAGAGTTCTATAAATTTTTGGGGGCATCCTCCCCAGAATAAATTTCAAATTTATTTAACATATTATTAAAGCTACATTGAATATAGTAACTAAAAGCTATTGGAATGTGCTTACTAACTAACTTGCTATCCCTAGGATTATCTATATTGTTACTTACACTCGAAGTCTGCATAGACAACGAATGGTACATACAATTTATTGCTATACTTTTTAAAACTAATTACCGCCTTATCTATTGACGGCATCTTTACAACAGTCCTCAAGCACACCAGTTTGTGTCGTTGCATTGTACTCTCATTCCTTGAATATTGAAGGCAGAAATTGCAGAAGTTTGCTGCATAGGCATTTCGTGATACTTGCGAGCGTATCAGTCTATAGAAGTAAGTGGTTCAGTCTTGAGTGGGGCTCAGAGCTGCGATTATCTCCCATTTAAAGCAGTAAACATCATTATTTTTCACATTGATGCAGTCATTTTTCTTTTCCAGAACAGCTGGTAGAGGCAGATAGGACGAACCTTTTATTGGCCTATACTGGTTTGTATTGATTTTCAAGTGGCATATTTTGCAGAAACTCCAGCCACTGTCTCTCTCTTGGAATTGAGTAATTTTTTTAAAATGTTTATAAATTTTTCATTTAGGATAGGCAATATTACATCTTCCAACTGGACCATTTTCATTTTGGTTTGAAAATATTTTATTTCTACAGCCATTTTATCATCAGTGGTTGTTTTTATAAATTCGCAAAATATTTCTATATTAAATTTAAATGACATGTGCTTCTCTAAGCTATTGTTTAGCGCTTGCACTCTGTTATTCTTTCCCTTTTCTAAAAATTCTTTTGGGATAAGGATACCTTCATCCTCATTTTCATAAATGAAAGTTCCGAGTCTTTCATTGAAGGTACCTTTGATAAATTTCAAATTGTTGTTTGTAGGCACACAGCAATTTTTCTTGTGCCTATTGGTTCTAATATGATATGCCCAATTCTTAACTTTCACATTTTCTTTACATCCTTGGCAATAAGATGTAGCACTTTGCATTTTCGTTAGTTGAGTTCACAGATGAACTTTTCACAGATGAACTTCATGATGATGATAAAAATATTTCACTTGCTTTAATATTTTCACTTGATTGTAAATAATAATATTGTTCAGTATCTTTTAATTGTTAGTAAATTTGTTTATATTTTATTGTTTTAAGTACTATATTTAACTTTTTCACTTTCTTTTTTGTAGAATTTGAGTTTTCGCTATAATTTTTATATATTATTAAATAATACTTATATTTAATTAACAATTTACAATCTTTTGTTATTTTGTAACAAAATTGACGGAGCACTAAGAAAAAGGTCGACTTTTAATGAAGAGATCGAATGATTTAATGATGTTAAAATATATGAAAACCCGTTCACATTGACAGCGGTATGAACTTGTTAAAAACATGCATAGTGTAAGTGCTGATAAAAATACCATAAGAGAACACATGGTCTGCAACAGAAATAGTACAGTTTATTTAGGATACGTTCCTCTATCACTATCCCAGCAATGAATCCGATAGATAAAATGTAATTAACTAAGGCGAGAAGCCCAGACTTCTGAACATATAAGTAATCATTAGATAATGAGATTGACACATGGTGCGAACTGTGTTCGCTTCCTTAGCTGATAAAATATGCAGATGGTGCGAACTGCGTTCTTTCCATGTGCACATGTGGTTGCAGCGATACAACTAAAGAACACACAGCAGGTCGTCACCGTACCCAAAACGATTACATTGCATAGTGCAAGAGCTGATATAAAAAAGGCCGTCTTTGAGTTGATATGATTTAATGATATTAAAACAATTGAAAACTGATCATGCCTATACAAACATGCGTAGTGCAAGTGTTGATAAAAAGATTGGTTTTGAGTGGATAAGAAACCTTCCCCTGGATTTTTAACTTTACAATCATATGTCTTTATTTCGACACCCACATTTTGACAAGCCCACAGTTGACACGCCTACATTTTGACAAGCCCATAGCTGACACGCCCATTTACTACCATGCCCCATTCCTCCTATGCCCACTTCCCCGTCCGCCAACTCTGACCACGCCCACTTTTGTACGCCCACGTTTGTTCCGATCACATTGACCACGCCCCTTCCATGCCGCCCGATTTTGACACGCCCCTTTCATGCCGCCCACTTTGGCCGCGTCCACTTTCCTCCCTCATGTCTCTCCCCTTCCCCTCCCTTCAACTAACTCCTCTCACTCACTCTCACATATCCATATAGCACTGTCACACTCTAACACATAGCACCATGGTGCTCGGTTGGCCGTGAACCGGCCTATACACACTACTCACACCCTAACTATAAAAAACCATTTGAGTTGACGACAGACGTATCATCCGTAGCGATAACAGCAGTTCTATCGCAGGATGGAAAACCCATATCACTGATTTCACTATACTCTGTCCCAATCAGAAGAGAATTATGCAACGAATGAACGGGACTTGCTAGCTATCGTGTGGGCTTTAAAATCCCTGAGGCATTATCTTTATGGTGTTACGAACATTAATATAATTACATACCACGAACCCTTAACGTTTGCTGTCTCAGACCGAAATCTGAACACAAAAATTAACGATGGCTAGTGTTTATCGAGGAATTCTCTGCGAATTTCCATTACAAAACCTGGCAGAGAAAATAAAGTTGCTGATGCTTTATTAAGGCAATATTTGAATCATAGTGAAAGTATTACCCGAACTTAAAGAAAACACTCAGGTTTATTATACAAAACTGTACAATTTGCCATGAGAACAAATATCAAAGGCATTCTAAGGCCCAGTTTTTCAGTACTCGTTTAAACGGCGTTTAAACGACGATTAGTTAAACGTCAAACAAAAGTTAACTGAGATTTGGGTTTTACAGTTTAACTTATCTATGTTAAATGTATCTTATCTATATTTGTAAGAGAATTTATCTAAATGCAACCAGTATTTAGCGTATACCTAAACCTATTTTGGCACCACTTATCAATATTTTCACTTTTACAAAGGGAACAGCTGTTCTGGTGCAAATAAACAAAATTATTAGCATAGTTATGAACAAAGGTAAATGTCTATATTCGAAGAAACATCTGTTTTTTTATCTATTAAAGAGATAAATTAACCGGAGTTCAACTGGAGGTTAACTCACCAATATTGGCCGGTTAACCTACGTTTAAACGAGCACTGAAAAGCACAATGTGTCGTTTAAACGAAGGTTAACTAAGAAACGACGTTAACCGAGCACTGAAAAACTGGCCCTAAGAGAATTGCAATAGCCGAAACATCTATTCCCGAATTTCCTGCAGAAATTCTACACATATGTAGACATTTTAATTACAGCTAGCAGTATTTCTTAACCTGGCATGATAAATTCTCTAAATTTTCCATGGTGGTGCCTATTGCATCTAGATCCTCGGTCGATATTAAAATAGCGCTTTTGCAAGTATTGTCCGTATTTAAAAACACTCACATTCTAGTATTCGATAATGAAAAAGCATTCCACTCATGTGCAATCACATCATTCTTAAGAGATAATTTTGGAATTGAACAATTTTTTGTTCCTCTAATGCATAGCAGGAGTAATGGCCAAGTCGAAAGACTGCATTCAACGCTTATGGAAATAGCGCGATGTGTGAAAGCACAACAGGATAAACCAGACATAATAGACCTAATTATTTTTGCAACAAAAATAGACCTATTGACATAATGCAAGATTTCAAAATACAGGAGATAGAAAGACAAAGGAAGAGTTAACCAGTAAGAGTGCTATATTCGACCTGGCCGAATCTTAGATACCCTACACCTAAAAGTTTTGAAAAAATGTAATTGAACTAAATAGCCTTTAAATTTTTAATTTATCTAGATTTTTCATTTCAGAACAATAACATTATAGAGTGAAATACGAACTGAAACTAGAGGAAATATGTGGTTATAAGGAAAGCTACCTTATAATCACAGACGGGTATAAATACAGTGGCGTAGCTAGGGTGGGGCGGGGGTGGCGGTCCGCCCCGGGCGTCACAATGTCGGGGTCGGCAGTTTTGGAAATCAAGTATTGACTTATTGAATGCTAGGAATTTTTGGGGTTGCAAGTTTATTAACCGTCCCGGGCTCTATTAGTCCTAGCTACGCCACTGTATAAATCGTAAGCGTAGTCGTTACCTGTTTTCAAAAAAAAAAATATCTTAGTAGTTCTATTATTGTGTTCAAATTTAAACTTTATTTACGTGGTAATAAACTTGTTTTCATGAGCTATACTCTATAAGTAGTGTAAAAGTGGGCGGATCGCGCCAAGTTTTGCTGTTATAATCTTTTATTAGAAAGTAAGTCGTTATGTAAAGTTTTATATATTTAAAAATAACAGGAAGTTTATATATTTAACCATTTAAAACCCTCTTTTACCTGTTTAACCTAAAAGTGGGCGGATCACGCCTATATTTGGCACATTAACGGATAATGCTGCTCTAAACCCAGGAATGACTCAAAGACGAATACTGATATCACATTTCTAATAAAAAATAGGCGTGGTCGTTGACCCATTTTCAATACCAACCCGAACCATAAGAAAGAATATTTCTGCAAAATTTCATTATGATATCTTCACCGGTTCTACTTTGATCGTGATCGAACAGACAGACGGACGGAGATGGCTAAATTGACTCAGGAGGCGACGCTGATCAAGAATATATATACTTTTCTATACCTATCGTCTCTATTTCTATGTGTTGCACATTTCGTGACAAAGTAAACATACCCTTAATCTTATGGTGTAGGGTATACTAAGTGCAGAAGAAAAGTATTTGATTAGAAAGGGATACCATATTTAGAACATACATATAATCCAGGTGATACAATTTTCGTCCGTCGAAGCAAAAGATTGTGAAATAAACTCAATAAAGTTTTCGTGGAATGCACAGTGGACAAAGATTTAGGTTCAACCCTGTTAATATCTGGAAAAAGAGTTCATAAAAACCATATAAGATATGGTAACATATAAAATAATGATAAAATCATATAAAAAGTATGAACTGTATTGAATTATATTTTGTGTTTTGTCTTTCGCGTATTTTAAGTACCCAACTACCTGAGTCGCATTGTTCGAATCTAAAGAAGTTACTATAAATTATTATACAATTATGTTCCGAATTTAACAGTAGGAGAAGTTAACACATACTTACGATGCATAACATACGATGCAACAATAAAAGCTACTACATAATTATGCAACGCCTTCCAATAATTGGAATAGCAAGACCACGACTGCTTCTATTCACTCGATTCGTCGACATTGTTCGACGTTTAGACACACATCGGAGCCAAATAAATATTAACTTAGATGTTAAGATAAAAAGAGGCTATTAAATATTAACTTATATATATATGTACTCGTATATATATAAATTTTTTAAGGGGTATAACTCGGAACCAAACGAGAGCAGACAAAACTGTTTTGTTGTTGGGGTCAGCACCAGAAACAATACACAAATTAGAGCATTGAGTCCACACTACTGCTAACCCCAGATTAGTTCGAGGTTGAGACTTTCTTGGATCCATTTTTACATAGACTTAATATAGCAAATTGAATAAGAGATAACGTGCGCGTCATGCACAACGTGCTTGATAGAAAATATTTTTGTAAGAACCCGACACATAGGAAAGAACAGAAGATGATTATTTCTGTTAAAGATTACATTTTCAGAACTATGTGCATTACTTATTCTTTATCTGTATATATTTCTTAAATTTCAGGAAATTAAATAATTTCCTATAATTAAAGCAATGATGGCCTTCATTATAAGTCTCTAACCTTTAGTCGCCTTTTTCGATAAGTCACACCAATAATAAACGGTAGTGCCATCTGGCGTTCTGCGTTTTCTCACCGAATGTATAGCTTTGTTGTACAATGCCCGCTGTGTTGACGATTTTTTCACGCGTGGTAGGGTGTAATGTCTGTGTATGGGGAACTGAAAATCAACGCGAGCACAATTGCGTACTACTGGTGAATAAGTAAATTCTTTGCCTTTGCTTTTGCTATTGCAATCGTTATACAGTATCGATGTATATCTGCATTTATTATTATCTACTTTACCAAAAGCAGATACCTGTGCATTCGATATTTTGTTCTCATTGACTGGAAACTGACAAGTATGGCCCTCTGATTTTACAGGTGTACATTTTTCGAAATGAAACGAATATCTGCTAATTTCTTTTGGTAATACTTCAATCGGAAACGACGATGTTAAAAACCTTGACTCTGCAACAACAGGAAGTTCTTCTTCCCCATGCACACTTTTTTTTAAGTTTGTATAATTCTCCCTTAATATTGCTATTTTTGATTCATATTTACTACTACTCAACTCACCGCCAGTCAAAGTGGTTGCATCGTCAGCAATTTCATATTCCTGTGCTTTCGCATCATGGTGACGTCCTTTAGAACTGTAATTTAATACAGTGTTCTTTTGATTTATACAACATTTACCAGAGATTTTTGGAGTGGTATCATTCTTTGCAACAGATTTGGTATCCGTTTTAACTTTTTGTTTCTGAATTTCAGTTCGTTTTGAAAGCTTTTCATTTCTAATAGTATTTGCTAGAAACGTGTTACGCGATAATTTATTTATTTTACCATTTGATAAATTGCCATCTTGACCCACGATCAGTTCGCTATCAATTCCTAGGAATGTTTGGTCCTTTGACCTAGTAATGGGTATATTGGTAAAATAGGCAGATGTCTGTTTAAAAACGTCTTCACATGTTGGGCAATAGATCTCGCGCATTTTGGTGAAGGGCCAAGGCTTACATGTATTACTACGGAAGCCAATGCTACAACCAGTGCTCGTATTAGTCGGCGACTCAACGCCCGCATTTATTGTTTCTTTAATTTTTTTAGACGTAGTTGATTTCATTTCAGACGTCACGAAAGTAGGGCCTTGATCTATAAGAAAATATATATCGTTTTTTAGAAATAAAAACTAAGAGTATTAAAAGTTAATGAATAATTATAATTAAAAAAAAATTAAAGAATGATAAGAAAAGTAATATTAACTCATTTTCGAGTTTTTTTATTTTCGAAATCCTTTGAAGCACGGGCTCTGGGACCCTAAATAACTAATAATTTCCCTTTTAAAAAGAAAATGAAAGCAAAAACAAAATATGCACAAAAAATCATGACAGAAATGGTCAGACACTAAATGAAAGCAAAAACAAAATATGCACAAAAAACAAGCACAGCAATGCTGACTCCTACAATGGCATGCTTCTATTGAACAAATAGCTCGTATTAAACGATTACAGCTCGAAAGCTCGATCCTTTTTCAGATTCTTTTGTTGATTCGAACTCTTCGTGGCGATTATTTTCGTTGTTCGCTTTAGAAAGATTGCGAATTAGTTTCGTGCATTAAATTTGCGAATACGAATATGCCTTTGCACGAATATGTATTCGTTATTCGTTGTGCAGATAAGAATGATTATATTCGTTGCAGTTATCTGGTACATATCGTGTGAACAATGTGGCATAAAGGTTAAAGGGTGGTTACTGCCAGGGTGGGTAAAAAGTTTCTTGAAGGTTCTAACAGAGGAAGATTTCCAAGCTGTTTGCTATGCGGATGACATAGTAATCATAGCCACTGGGAAATTCCCTCAGTATCTGTCAAGGTACTGGATATAGTCGTCAAATGGACTGAACCCAAGGGCGTGAATATAAATCTTGAAAAAACGGAGCTGCCTATTTACTAGAAGGAAGATCCTTAGATTTGGTCTTCCAGTCCTAGAAGGCAAAGAAGTGGGGCTCAAGGAGAAACTTAAGCATCTGGGAGTAATCCCAGATATAAAACTAAACTAGAAAGAGAATAACGATAGCAGGGTAGCCAAGGCTTACAGAATATGAGCCACCCATAAAAGGTGTATAGGACCCAAATGGGAACTAAAGCTAGATATAGTCAATTGGCTTTATTTTGGAGTGGTTCGCCGATATATATACACGTATATATATACTGACATACGCATTGGTCTGTGCCGAAATAGTAAGGGATGGTCAGGCGCACCAGAGCTGGATTATATTGTGCTTGAATTTTAAAATATTATGCAAATAAATTAGAGCCGCCTATAACTGTGCTCTTTCAATATTCGCTACGTTCTGGCTATTTTCCGAATGCATGGAAGTCGTCCTAGGTTATTCCACTCCACAGGTTGGGAATAGATGTAATATTAGTAATTTATTTATGTGGGATTGCTAAACTTGCGCTTCCTGAACTGTTTGAGAAAGTAATTGTTTCCATTATCACATGGAATGTTAACTCTTTAATTTGCCCGTGTCAACATGGTTGAAAAACGACTGCTACTAATTTCCTAGAATTTATCTCAAAAGCTGTTAAAAACTTTAGTATGGCTAAACAACCTGATGTAATATACACAGATTTAATAGACACAATTTTTGGTTTTACAATATCAAAGATATTAATTTTGATATTGTAAATCAAAGCTATTAACACGTTCACGCCGGCGATATAATTCATGGTCCTCGCCCATAGGCGGCTGCGCTTAGAGTGTTTCGCTCTATCGGGCGGGAGCTAATGGCTGCATTCACAGGACGGACTGCCTTATTTTATTATAATATTTTATTTTTTTATTTTATTTTATTATTATAATAGTTATTTTAGAACATAAAATAACTAATAAAATATGAAATGAATAATGAACATCTTCACTACGCGAATTCGAAAAGGCGAAATTAACTTCGTCGCCCTCATACTTTTTTGCAATTATGTGGATTTCAAAATGAAACGCTTTTTTATTCGATTTCTATTTTAATAAAATTTTATTTTTCGATTTTCACAATGTTCGTTGACAGCGATATCAAAATACAGTACATGTTCGGTATAGGTATAGCATACAATTTTCTCGATACATAAAATGGCGTCCACCCTCAGAACAGGTTACCTGAGCGTTACCGAAAACTCGCATTGACGCTCAAAAATCGGGAGCAGCTACGGAGCTGCACCCTATTGTAAATTGGGAGCCAATTAAAAATAAATGTTTTCAATGAATATAATGTACGTTAAATTTTATTATTTTAATTTTCAATTATATTGAAATTATTTCTACATACTTAAAGATCTGCAAATTTGGTGTTACGCAATATAGTACACCTAATAGTACAATCACATGCGTACCACCGGTGGTACGCTCCGACGCGATCGTGTTAAGGCAATCATGAATGACTAGAAAACTTTGGAAGTGGTTCACAGCTGTAAGTGGTGTAAAACTTTAGAAGTGGTGCGCAGCTGTTCTATGTTTTAGGTTTTCTTATTTTTTTTACTCCGAGTTTGTTTCATTCCACTCATTTGAAGATTTAAGGTTTGTAGACTTTACGTACTGGACACTGTAAGGTATTGTAGGCGCACTGTGTGTGCGCGCACTGTGGATTATTGAAACATTGAATGTATTTTATTTTTACATTTTATTCTAATTAACATGAAGTAAGTACATAGTACATTAATTAAAAGGTTTAATATACACTTCCGTTCATTTAAATAGCAACAGTAGAAAAGATAAACATTATTTGGATTTTCAAAAGAAACTAGTAAAAATTAGTTAGTTTTTTGGATAATTTATTTTATTCTTTATTATCTGCAAAAAAAATTATACAAAACAAATTAACCGTTATTTTTATTTATTTTTTTATCTGAAACACTATCCAAAAACAACGAGAAAAAATAGTTAATTTGAATAACAACAATAATTCGTTTTTCATATGTTTGACCGATTGTGTTGCGTAGAGTGGTAATTCTTGATTAGTCAGATAAATTTCACCTGACAAAGTAATAATACAACGAAAATGGGTACGGGAAATCCGTTAAACTCAGAAGAAAAAGGAAAAATTAATGCATATTTCGAGCAAAAGTTATCGTTTAGAAAAATTGCATAACAATTTGGAAGAAGTCCCCGTGTTGTCTTCAATTACCTAAAAAATAAGGATTCTTAGGGCAAAAACATGAAAGGGAGACCAGAAAGTGTTTTATCGCCAGCAACACTATAGACCAATTGTAAAGCTTTCCGTCATACCTAAACTTTTAGATAAAATCGTAAATAATCGTTTGTCATATGAAAACTGTTTGTCAAAAACTATATAACTGAACATAAGCACGTATTTTTCGCTGGAAGGTCAATTGGTTCGAATTTAGCTATTTTTAGTAACTACTGCATAAACGGAATAGACATCGGGGTTGGGTTGGATTAAATCATGCCTTTCTAAGCGCTTATTAATTGTTAAAGTCGACGGACATTTTTCTAAGTCTATCGAAGTCAGGTCTGGTGTTCCACAGGGAAGTCACTTAGGCCCACTCTTATTCCTTCTTTTTATTAATGACCTGCCTAGTTTTTTCTAGTCATGCAAGTGCCTTATGTATGCGGACGATGTAAAATTGTTTACGACTATAAATGACCTTTCTGACTGCTATCTGTTTCACGAAGACATATATTCGTTAATGAAATGGTGCAGCTTGAACGGCATGAACTTGAACATCTCCAAATGCAATATTTATACCATTACGCATAAACGTTTACCAATTCATCATAATTACTCTTTTGACGGGTGTAATTTCTTTCAGAGGGTAAATTTGATCAAGCATTTAGGTGTATTTTTTTATCAGAAATTTTCTTTTATTACTCACTTCGAATATATAATTTCTAAATCTAACTCTCTAATGGGTTTCTTGAAAAGAAACTCGTCTGAGTTTTCTAACATTTTTACTGTAAGGACCATTTATATAAGTTTAGTTAGGTCCATTCTGGAATATGCCTGCGTTATCTGGGATCCCCAGTATGAATACCATATTTTCAGAATTGAGAAGATTCAGAAACGTTTCAGCAGATTTGCGCTGAGACATCAGTTTAACGCTATCAATATGCCCACATATGATGAACGGTGTCGGCTATTATGACTGCCCAGCTTGGCTAAGAGAAGGTTACTTGAAATTCCTTTTATTAGGGATATCATTAACAATAAAATTGACTCTCCTCAGCTGTTGCGTTTGATCAATTTTTATGTTCCCAATAGAACTCTACGGAATAGAGTTATTTGCAATAAATTATCATAAGACAAACCTGGGTGGAAATGAGCCTATTTCAAAAAGCCTAGCAGCTTGCAACTCGATAGCAAGCACGTTAGATTTTTGCACTAGTAGGCATCGATTCAAAACTGATTTGTTTAAATTAATTATCGATAATTCATAATTTTATAATACTTTTACATTATATTTAAGCTATTTTTAAGTAATCTGTAAGGGTTGATCCCGGTAGATGTTGAATAAATAAATAAATAAATAAATTATTTTACCTGCCTTAAAGATAGGACTTATAAACGCTGTTTTCCAGTCGTCAAGGAAATTGCCACTAGAGAGGGATTTGTTAAAGATAATAGTAAGTGCAGGACAAAGTGACTGAGCAGAATTCCTTAAAAGTACTGGCGGAAGCAAGTCAAACCCCGCACCCATATTTAAAAATTGATATTTTTGCCGGAAGTTGTCAGCATTGACATTGCAGTCGCAATCGTTAAAGACCGAAGCAAAATGCTTTGCAAACAATGTGCATATATCATTAGGATTATCAGCACACAAGTCTTGATACATCATTGATTTCGGTAATCCGTAATGTTTACGCTTAGAATTAAGGTGTACCCAGAATGCTTTGGGATTCGGTTTTATGATTCGAATTACTTTGATAATCGTATTCATTTAAGAAAAGTAACCATATCGAAATTAGGAAATAACTGAAAACAAATACAGCCTATTTTATTTTAAGGGCTGTATTTTTAAGGCTGCGTATCCTTAAACACCTCTTAAACAAGAAAACGTTATTTATAAACAAATTTTTATTTTACGCAACGTTGTTTAAAGGCTGTGTAATTTAAACAAAAAAATTTGCGTTTAAAGCATGCGTAAAGTGGCATATCAAAATTAAAATAATTTTTGTGTTGAAATAAAATTTTTCAAAAAAAAACTTCAAATCGCGTTATATCTCTTCAAATAAAATTCAAAAACGTCAAATTTTTTACTTACATATCAAAAAAAGTAATATAGAACGCCTTTTTGTAATAGTTTTAGTGGATTTCTGAACCTTTTTATCCACAAACCTTGTTTATTTGACACACACATAAAATTCAATTATAAATAAGAACTTAAGCAACGTTGTGTAACTCCTTACGCAGTGTGTAATTAAACAATTGTGTAACGACTGTTTAACGAAATCTAATAAATAAGGCTGATAGTCTTTACAAGAAAAAAAGTTATATGTACAAAAAAAAACAATGAAAAAATGTTTCAATACTATTTTATGAAAAAATGAAAAAATGTTTCAATATTATTTATATGTGAGGCCAAACTAAAAGCAAATTGGAAATAGCCACAACTTCTGCGCACTATGGTGTTATAAACAAAGCAAATAAAATTATAGATAATAATAGATTAAAACTATTATATAAAATATGCATACAGGTTACATCGAAGTTAAATACAAATAAATGATGTTCACAAAACAAAATTAATTATTTAAAATTACATACGAGTATGTACACTTCCGTTCATTTAAATAGCAACAGTAAAAAAAACATTATTTGGATTTTCAAATGAAACTAGTAAAAATTTGTCAAAATAAAATATTTTTTGGATAATTTATTTTATTCTTTATTATCTGCAAAAAAATTATACAAAAAAAATTAACCGTTATTTTTATTATCTGATTATCGCTTATTTTTTTATCTGAAACACTATCAAAAAACAAAACAGTTTGAGGCTTTTCGTAAGATTGCGCGCTGGTCTGCTGGCGATAAAACACTTTCTGGTCTTCCTTTCATGTTTTTGCCCTAAGAATCCTTATTTTTTAGGTAATTGAAGACAACACGGGGACTTCTTCCAATTTTTTGTGCAATTTTTCTGAGCGATAACTTTTGCTCGAAATATGCATTAACTTTTCCTCTTTCTTCTGAGTTTAACGGATTTCCTCTACCCATTTTCGTTGTATTATTACTCTGTCAGGTAAAATTTATCTGACTAATCAAGAATTACCACTCTACGCAACACAATCGATCAAACATATAAAAAACGAACTATTGTTGTTATTCAAATTAACTATTTTTTCTCGTTGTTTTTGGATAGTGTTTCAGATAAAAAATAAATATAATATAATATAATAAATAAATAACGGTTAATTTGTTTTGTATAATTTTTTTTGCAGATAATAAAGAATAAAATAAATTATCCAAAAATATTTTATTTTAACTAATTTTTACTAGTTTCGTTTGAAAATCCAAATAATGTTTATCTATTCTACTGTTGCTATTTAAATGAACAGAAGTGTATACTTTACCGAAAAGTTTTTTCTACTTTTCAGCCACTGCCCTACCTTCTGCAGAGGGAAATTGCAAACAATGGCTCGATGCCATTGCAAAAAATGGCAAAGCCATCCAGACATTGATAGAAAAGAAATTAAAACCATTAAGAGCTTCGTTCGTGATACGAAGCTCTTTGAGTAATGTACCTGTCTGTATCCTCTCCGGTATCCTCTATGGTCGAATAATAATATTGTCCAATAATGTGTACAATTTTCCTCAGATTAATACAATATAAATAAGACCCATAGCAAACTTCACTTCCCACTTTTCAACCACCGCACAGTGGGAGATCGCGTCGTGGTCGCACCAAAAGTGCAAAAAGTCGCGCGCATATTCTTTTAACATTTTTTTTATATGATTTGTAATATACTACTTATAATAAACTAGTACTTATAATATACTACTTATGTAATATACTACTTACTTATAAACTTCAAGATCCACTGGGAATTTTCTAAAAGTATATCCTAAGTCGCGTGACGATCGGTCAAAGAATACAAATTAAAGCTTTGCAGAAATGTTTTTTTGGTTTTTGTTTTTACTTTGAACGTGTGTAGCGCATCTGATATTAGAGCTATCAACACAAAGTAAAAAGTAAAAGTAAAAATAAATTTCGGTAAGTGTATATAATATATCTAAATCAGAGACTACTTTGATTTGTGGGCATGGCTCTCAAGAAAATTTGTAATTATTTTTCAAAGAAATGACCTCAATTACACCTCAATTATAAATATCTGGTTTCGGAAGCCATAAGTGCGACTACACAGTACTGCCCTCCTATAAAACTTGTGTATAAAAAAAAAACCATGCAGCTCATAAAAAATGAAGTCGCATTGATAAATGCACAAATAATTTACTGGATTCTTCTTCTGAATACTTTGGTAAGGAATTAATAATTCAGCATACACGATTTATGACAATGGTCGATGGAAATGTTGTGCAAGTATTGACGGGTACAAAATCTACTAAGCGAAAGTCTAGCTAATATCAGCGAGACTTCTAGATACGAATTTGGACTATCTCATACATACCAAAATTAGATTTATGGAGCACATTCTGAAGATTTCATATGACTTGGACTTTGGCTCAGACAAGAAAAGAAAAAGAAAGTTCCAGGGAGTCCCATAAACACAGTCTCATCATCGATACGCCAAAAGCTGGTCCTGGAAATACAAATGATAGCAATACGGCTAGGAGATTTTTCGCGGATCCAATTACCACTTCCCAAATTATTGGAGTTGATATCAATTTAATATATAAATTTTTAAGCATCCTACAAGTACTAAGCAGTAACAGAGAAATAAACGCATCAATATTCGGTAAATTTACTAAAGCCACAGCGGAATTATACAACACCTGGTATCCATGGAGAACTATGACGCCTACACTCCACAAAGTACTGATACATGACGAGCAGATAATAAATTTTCATATACTGCCCATGGGAGAATTGACAAAGGAAGTTCAAGAAAAGCGTAAGAAAAAGTACCAGGTATTATAGAGAACACAACACAAGAAAGTGTTCACGGCAAAGCACGAATGAGGAGCTTAAAATGTTTAATGTTGCGTACCATGTACATTGTACATACATATGTATGTATACATATTTATATCTTTTTTTATCTAAATTGTTTATTTAATTTCATTTCATTTGTAATTCAATATATATGTATGTATATATGGCATATTTCTCTATGTAAATTTTTTAAATAAATAAAAACTCGAAAACTTAAAAATTAATTGTTTTTTATTAGTTTGATGTTTCCAAGAGAAAATTGATTTTTTTCTCAAATTACAAAATATAAAAATAAATAGAAAAACTGCGCCAGAAATACAAGTCGAAATAAATAGGAGCCGCTTGAATGCGATCTCACTAACGAGAGTGAGAAATGCGGCGGTAAGGTAACAATACAAAAACCCTTGCTACGGCCACAAAATAAAAAGAAATGGCTCCAATGGGCTCTTACCTATAGGGACTGACCGAAGAAACTTTAACCAGAAAGAGTGTTAAGTTCGGCCTGGCCGAAGTTCATATACCCTACACACGTTTACTTAAAAATTAGGCGTGCCAATGGTCTAATTTTTTTTTCTTTTCAATCTCAAACAGCCTGTGATGACAGAGAATATTCGTGCCAAATTTGATGAAAATATCTGTTCGTCCTCCTGTAATAGAGTTTTATTTAATTAGTGGGCAGACCACGACCATTTGTGGTAGTCTGTTTTGGTCAGAGACAGTGGACTTCTGGACAAAATTTCTCTCAGCTCTACAAGCTGAGAAATTGAGCTATAAGCATGGATGAATTTATATTCACTATAAAAAGTAGTTGTGGTAATGGTCCGATTTTGCCCATCAATAACGATGAGTTTCGAATGATAGACAATATTCGTTCCAAGTTTGATGAAAATATACATATCTATTCGATCTCCTGTAATCGTGATTTCCACAGACAGACAGACAGACGGACGGACATGGCTAAATCGACTCAGGAGGTGATGCTAATCAAGAATATATATACTTTTCTATACCTGTCACGCCTTCTTTAATGCGTTACAAACGGAAGCATTAAGTGACCCTCATTACTTCGTGTGTAGGGTATAAAAATATTCTTTGGACTGATAAGTCCAAGTTCGAGCTGTTTGACTCTAATCGACGAATTTTCGTCAGACGCAGTGACTAGGAAAAGATGCTTCGCGATTGTATAATGCCAGCAGTAAAGCACAGCGGTGGTTCTGTCATGGTCTGGGGATGTTTCTTGAGTTATGAAGTAGATTTGGTCCAAATAGATGGTTCGCCTCTGGCTTAAGATTGATCGGCGAAGGATTTGTGATGCAGCAGGACAATGATCCAAAACACATCTCAAAACTGTGCAGAGGATTTCGGCAGACACAACAGGCGTCAGAAATATTGACGAATATGGTTGGGCCCTATCAGTCTCTAGAGCTGAACTCAATAGAGCTTCTATGGGATAAGCTGGACAGAAGGGCACGAGAAAGATGTCGCAAGTCGAAAGAGGAGACGTGGAATGCCCTATTGGGCTCCTGGAACAATATTGAACAGGAAACTAATAGTTACAATGCCGAGACATGTTGAAAAAGTAATTCAATGTAAAGACGCTCCTTTGGTTGTATGGCTTGGTTCTAAGATTTTGTGAATTTTGAAGGGTGGTCTGGTACTTTCGGCAGGTACTGTACCTCCAGCTATATCGATACTAGTAGTGCATAAAAAATTAGACAAATTCTTATATCGTTGTTTTTATCAAACATCTCAAATGCCATTTCCCCTTAAGTGAATTACAGACAAAAGGCTGTAAACCTTTGTGTAACCGCATGAAAATAAATTATAAACAACACAAACGAGGATGTATAGAATGTATAAAGTAAATTACCATCTTTGATATCACCAGCTTCTATTTCAGATACTTCATTCGCAAGAGTGTCTAAACCATCATTTACCGAACGTGACTTCAATTCAGTACTACCAACTATTTTTGTTCCAATTTTTGGAAGCCAGTTATATTTTGCGAAATTATTTAAATTGGAGCTTGGATCACTAAGACGCCGCTGATGACATAAGTAATAATTGTAACTATCTTCGTCCCAATCATCCCATTTATATGTGGCGCAAAACCTAAAACGCATTATAAAAATAAACAGAATTGTTAAACAACAATTTTAATGTTTTAATACCCAGGTTCACTATTTGGAGTCTCTGCGCCACAGCCCTTCGGTTTTGTCACTGCCATTTCAGCGTATCCCTTTCCTTGTGGACCTTTCATTCGCACAAATTCACAACGCGTTTGTACTCCTACGCCACCGCTAAAAAGACCGAAGGACATTCGCTGTGCTACTTTTGAACTAAGGCTAGATTGCTACAATCGGAAAATTTAATAGCTCAAAATTAATTTGATTATTAATATGTATACCCTTCCATCATATACTTTTTTCAAAGCATCGTACCGAATAGAGCCTAAAAAAATTACACCTTGTACTGCACCATTCTTATCGTTTGCTACAAGTTCCACACAAACCATCTCCCCATCACGCACTAGAATTTCACTAAGAACCTATTTTGACAAAAAAGATTTAATATTTAATTTCATAAAACCTCTTCACTTTTATAACAATTATTACCTCATCGAAATTATCCACCATAAAACAAATATGTGGATATATCATTTCCTCACCCTCACCTTTGGTATCCATTTTCCGTCGACTGGGGCTAGCGTATACCCTTTGTGTGTGACGCTGCAACACCTGCAACTCTTTTGGAGATGTTCGAGTACAAATAGCTAAAGTAAGTGTGTAGTCAAATTGATGTAAAACCATATTCAAATAAACTGTTTCTTCCCAATCCACATCGGGATCACCAATTGGAAGTTTTCGAGAGTCCTTGCGGAAAACGTCAACCTCTGTCTGAATAAAAATATAAAAGTTTACCGTAAATCTTCCAATTATAACAAGATATCATAAAAAATTTTTTTAAAATTAATTTGCTGCGTTCTAACTTGAATGCTTTTCCTGCTATTGTACTAAAATTATGCCCATTGTGTCCATAATCTCAAGTTTATTTGAAATATTTTTTGGTAATGTAAATTTGGATTGTATTATTGAAGCATTTTATTGGCTATGTATAAGTTAATTTATTGAACTTAACTTTACATGTTACATTTAATCTTACGAGTAACATGAGTAAAACTCAGAAATAAATATGGAAAAATAAAATAAATAAAAAAAATAAATAAATAAAAAAAAAGAATAAACTTACCCCCTTATTCAGAGAGTCACCTGGAGTGAGTCGGACGTCGTTGTTGAAAAGTCACCTGAGTGGAAAACGTCGTATTCACCGAGTCACTTTTTTTAAAGGTGACCATCTCTTACGTTGTGCTTACCTCAATTTACGTTGCGGTCATATATGACAGCTGGTTTGTGTACTAGCTAGCTAGCATTTTTAGTGCTACCACACAAAAATTTTATTATACTGTCTCGGTTGAAATAATAAAATTCTTAAAAAATAGATTTTTTTTGCGAAATTAGATTTATAAATGTAACAAAAAAATGTAGCCGTAATATCCGCATGAACTTATCCCAGCTTCATTTTAGTGCGTGATTTGCGTGAATCTCTCCATATCTATAATTGTAACATATGTAAGTGCACATGTGACAATTAAAAGGTTAAACTAATTACCTTATCATTCATTTACGCTACTAACGGTAGGGCCGTTGGAGTTTAACAGGCCGCTCCCATTTCTCTTACCCCTGTATTCGGTTGGAGCCAAAAACTGGGGCACCTCTAGCTAATTCTAGAATTATTACATCTCCTGCACCAAAACTTCAAATTGTCGTGATGTCGTAAATTGTACGGTATATCTTAAGAATTAATAAAATATTTAAAAAAAAGTTATTGTAATTATTCCCTTCCTTTGGTGGTGACCTTGTCGTGGTGGAGGGGCTTAAGTCTCCTGTCTTGTTGGCTGGACCGACAAGGCGTTGCATAGCAAGCTGTATGCAGCTTGGGCACGCACATGCATGTATACAGCAAATGTATGCATGTATGGGTGGGCACTAGGTGTATGCAGAGCGCTGACTATCCTGTGGGAAAGGTCGCAAGCTTGGAGATGAATCAACAACCACCAACTGGGCTGGATCGAGGTATCATACGACCCGTGCCGATGATCAGCCAGGCTGGGGGCCCATTTCAAAAATAGCCCAGTCTTGAACGGAGTATCTGGATACCTGGCGCCCTCCGGATTATTTAGCCTTACCTGTGTACTGCGGATCTCTGCACAGGCGGACCACCCCTTCTCCGCAACTCGTGGGAACACTTATGAATCAAAAACCAAAACAAACAAAAAAAAGAGAGGCCGAAACTCTTAAAAATCAGGCTAAAACCAACCCTGCTGCAACTGCAACCACTGAAGTAAGTGGCCAAGGCAATGCATGTGGGGAGGGAAAATCTCCGGCGGTGACAGTGGTGGCGAAAGCTAAGATCAGCGAATCTAGCCAGAGCGGATCCAGGGACCCTTTGTGAGAAGGATACGTCTGAGACGAAGACTGACCAACCCACCTGCTCAGGTTCCTTGAGAAAGGGGCAGGATGGCGGACAGGACTTCAAGGCAAACTCCCGCAACCGACGGAATGCCTTCAGACTGAGGGAAAAAATACGGACCATTCCTGAAAAGGAATTGACTGACAAGGACAGAAAGTCCCGTTCATGGGCAGACCAGATACTGGGTCCGTCTGACTCCAAAAATCCGGCAACGAAGAGGCAAAGGTCGGCCGATGAACTAATTCCGCAGATCGGGAAAAGGTCTAAAGTCCTAAACACTGCTGAAAAGAAGCAGTCATACAGCGACATACTGAAGGATCGGTTGGTACTGGCGGTGGTCGATAAAAGCGACCCCGACTGTGCCATATCGGTCGATCATTGGAAGAAGGTTGAAGTCAAGCTGGCTGTAAGCTTTCTTCCAATGATGAAGGAGTTTCCAGGCCCGGTACCCATCGTAAGAGATGCTGGGTGGCATCAGAATCGTGTCAAGCTGATCGCCTGCGGAGATAAGAGGTCGAATGACCTGTACAAGCTGGCGATCAGCAGACTAGGGGAGTTATGGCCGGGTGCGAAACTTGAAGCCATCCCCCGAGAAGAAATCCAGTCCCGACCTAGAGCAAGGGCGTGGATCCCAGTGGAGCCATCCGATCCTGCTGTTGACTTGAGATGTTCAAGTACAGCAACCCAGACCTGCCTACTGGAAACTGGAAAGTTTCAAAGCTAGAGGAGCCGAAGGGGGACTACAGATCAGCAATGATGGTCCTGCACAAGGAGTCCCTGGAACCTCTAGAGAAGGCAGGCTGGGTGGTCGGCTATGGCTTTACGTCGGTAACGCTGAAGGTCTATAAAAAAGACCAGGGCGAAGCCAAAGCAAAGGGCGCCGAAGCAGTAGCTGCAGAAACTGCAGCACCTTCATCAAGCGTCCCCAACAACCCAACTCCCAGTACCAGGGAGGGATCTCGAAGGGTGGAACCTGACGATACCGAGACGGGATCGGAGGGGGAAATCACAAAGAATTTCTCCCTGGCATCACTAAACGAGGAGGATCTCCTTCTTTCATCCGGTTCGGAACTGGACGATACAGTGGTGGAGGTAATCGAGAATTATCCTGGAACTCCGGATAACACAGATTAACCTCCATCACTGTAAAGCAGCTTCAGCTGCTCTCGTTATTCATCTCCTTAAAAATGAAGAAGATGCTGCCCTAATCCAAGAACCTTGGGTCGTTGACGGCCAGGTACGTGGAATATGGGCTCCCGGATACACTCTATGCTACAGGAGGGGTGAAGGTAGGCCCAGATCCTGTATTCTGTTGAAGAATAAACATAATGGTTTTCTTCTCAATAATTTCAGTGAAGATGACATCACTACAGTAGCGCTGGAAACCAGAGATCAAATCTACTGACTGGCCTCCATCTATATGCCATCCGGAATCGGACCCTCCATCAGCCATTACCAGAAGTATGGTGACGGCGGCACAACGCTGCAAGGCGGTACTGGTGATCGCATGCGATGCAAATGCGCACCATACCATTTGGGGCAGCTCGGACACCAATGTAAGAGGTGAGTCGCTTTTTGATTACATACTTTGCGAAAATCTACATATATGCAATAGGGGTAGGGAGCCGACCTTTATTACTAGTAATAGGGAGGAAGTTTTAGACCTTTCCATTGTATCCCAGGGCATAAGCTCCAGAGTGAACAATTGGAAGGTCTCAACAGAACATTCCTTCTCCGACCATAGGTACATCGTCTTCTCTCTTAGAGGGACTGCTGACGACTCAATTCATCCAGTTAGGATTATTAGGAAAACTATCTGGACTAGATATAGGACCGAAGTAGAAGCTTCACTGCTCAACACTCCGGACGTTATCATAAGCAGGAAGGAACTAGATAACAATGTTGATCCGTTCTCAAATGCTCTAAATAGGGCGCTGGGAGTAGCATGCTCACCAGAAATCCTAAAGGAAAAAGGAACCATGGAACCATGGTGGAAACCTAGCCTAATGGAGACACGGAAGGGATGCAGGCGTCTTTTCAACAAGGCCAAGGCCTCGAAAAAGCCCATCTCTGGAATAAGTACAGGGCCGCATTAAGCGCCTATAAGAAGGAACTACGGATGGCAAAGAGAAACACATGGAAAACCTTCTGTGAAAGCATCATGAGTACCTCGGAAGCCTGTCGACTGAGAAGGATTTTATTCTCCAGCCCGGCGAGCATCAGCTCTCTAAGGAAGGAGGATGGCTCCTGGACTATGTCAAAGATGGAATCCCTCGAGATTCTGGTTGACACACACTTTCCGGGAAATAGTCATACAAGCGGTTTTGACACCCCCTGCTCTTCCTTACGGGATATGGAATATCTGATAACAGATAGCACAGTGGCCTGGGCTATAAGCAGTTTCAAACCCTTTAAATCCCCGGGACCAGACGGGATATACCCGGCTGAGCTGCAAAATGCCCAGGGCATAGTTATTCCCTGGCTGATAGTCCCTGGCATCTATAAGGGAAGCCTACGAACGGGCTACATACCTCTGAGATGGAGAAGTAGTGCGGTGGTGTTTATACCGAAGGTGGGCAAACGCTCGCATGAGATTGCCAAGGATCTTCGACCCATCACACTATCATCCTTTCTTCTGAAGATCTTGGAAAGGATACTTGAACTGCACATAAGAGGAAAATACTTGGTGAACATATTCTCTGCTCAACAGGCGTATCTTAAAGGGAGATCTGTAGAGACGGCTGTACACTCCCTGGTGGGTGCCATCGAAAAATCTCTAGCCTGGAAGGAATTCTCCCTTCTGGCTTTTGTGGATATTGAGGGTGCCTTCAATAACGTGGAGGCAAGCGCAATCCTAGATGCCCTGAGAATCCCAAAAGTAGAAGAACGCCTGATATCCTTTATCAGTCAGCTGTTAAAAGGAAGGATCATCGAGGCGAGACTAGGGGACTCACGGCTCGAAAGAATGGTATGGAAGGGCACTCCACAAGGTGGGGTTCTATCTCCCATACTGTGGAATGTAGTAGTCGATGGGCTACTGAAGATCCTAGAAGGAGAAGGCCTAAAGATCATTGCGTATGCAGATGATCTCGCTATAGTGGCTTCGGGTAAACACCCACATATTATCAGGGATCTAGTTCAGAACGCTCTGAACATTGTAACAAGATGAGCGGCTCCGAGAGGCTTAGGGGTCAACCCCCAGAAAGCGGAGCTCGTCGTCTTTACACGGAAGCATAGGATTCCTCAAATCGAGCCTCCAATGTTGGCTGGAGTTCAGCTGAACTTTAAAGAGGAGGCAAAATTCCTCGGTCTGATCCTGGACAGGAAGCTCAGCTGGAAAACGAACGTCACCGAGAGGGTGAACAAAGCCATGGTAGCTCTCTACACCTGCAGAAAGGCCATTGGAGCTAGATGGGGCCTTAATTCAGCAATAACCCACTGGTTATACGTGGCCGTAGTCAGGCCTATACTGCTGTATGGGGTGGCCATCTGGTGGCCAACCCTCAACAAGGCAACAAACTACAAGCTGCTGGATAAAGTACAAAGGTCAGCATGCTTATGTAATGGAGGAGCTCTGAGGTCAACACCGACTGCGGCTCTGGAAGTTTTATTGCATCTTCCCCCAATAGACATCATGGGAAGGCAAATGGCTAGGTGAACGGCCGTAAGGCTGAATGAAATGGACCAACAGAAATGTTGGACATCAGAAAATTATGGAAGGTTTACCTTCCTCTTTCGATAACCTCGACTACACCACATCAACTCTTCTTCCATTAAGAAAATTCGAGTCGGAAATACCGACGAGAGAGACAGGGTTGGCGGGGGGTTCTTCTGTGAATGTCTTGGTATCGAAGAAAACTTTCGACTAACGGACTACTGCAGCGTCTTCCAAGCGGAAGTGCTGGCAATCCGTGAGGTACTGTCCTGGTTGAAGGACAAACAGATATACACCAGGAATATTTGTATTTGTACGGATAGCCAGGCAGCGATAAAGGCCCTGGATGCAACCTTCACCACTTCTATGGTTGTCAAAAGCTGCCACCAATCTCTAAATGAGATGGCAGACCAGTACTCAATAAAGCTTTGCTGGGTTCCAGGACACAGCAATATTCCAGGGAACTACCGAGCGGACGAATTAGCCCGTAAGGGAACCGAATTAGTTATCAACCAATATAACTCACGTATAGGTATGCCGCTTGCTACCTGTAAGCAAACTTTGAAATCATACGCCTTAGAGGAGGCTAATAAAAGGTGGGAGGAGCTGGTGACTTGCAAGACAGCAAGGCATCTATGGCCCACTTACCACCAAAAGAACTCAAACAACCTCCTTTCGCTGAGCAGGGAGAACATCCGGCGGGTGATAGGAGTTATAACAGGCCACTGTCTTTTCGGCGCTCATGCAAAGCGTATGGGGCTCCTCGCAAATGACTTCTGCAGGAGCTGCAGGGATGAGGAGGAGGAAGAAACGGTAACTCATCTCTTGTGCGGCTGTCCGGCTCTGTCCAAGAGAAGACAAACCCAGCCTTCTTCTATAATGACCTCAGTGAAATGATACCCCTCAAGATAGGGGGTCTGAGCCGGTATATAAATAGCTCGGGGTGGCTGAGCTGAAGTCTTGGGGGTGATATCCGTATGGCAACACAATGGATCCTAGTGGTCTAAGTGCCTATTGTAATTATTTATTATTTGTTTAAAAACTTTATTGTTTTACCTTTTCTGTTATATCTATTTGTTTATCCATATTCCCAATCCTATATTTTGTGTGTATTGTTAATTTTCAAAGAACACAAGAAAATAACGAGAAACGATTTTTTTAGCACAGTTGTATAAATAGAAAAGAAATAAAGTAGAAAGGAAAAATTTTTCTTCGCGGAAATACAATATAATACCCATTTCTCCTATTTTTCTCCAGAAAAAACAGTTTTTCAAAATAACATTATATACTGTAATAAATTATAAATACATAATAAAAAAAGTCCTAAAAGATATATGTATATAAAATAAGCAATAACTTGCAAAATATTTCATTTTTAGCAAGAGACGACTGGTTTCTCCTCACCTCCAAACTATGTAAGGCAGGACACCAATCTTAGCTAAGACAAGGCGTCGTCTCTTTGAATACAAAAAGACTACAAAGAGCTGTTTTAGATGACGACAGCTAAAAGTGACTCTCTGAATAAGGCCCTTAATATTATTCCTAACCTTCCTTTTTCTTGGGCAACTCCGGAAGTAAGATATAGCTTTGTTGAATCTAATTTACAATTTTTTTTACTTAGTGATCTGTTGTATCAAAGCTTCAATGTATACATAAATATTTCGTTTATTTCGCGTGCGTTTTTCGCACGCTTATTACGCATGCATTAACGAATGCTTATTCTTTCGTTAGATGAGAAAGTGCCTCTTCTGAATGATTAATAAATTTCCAGATATTACTGGTATATTTTAGAGTAAGGAAAATCAGTCCTTTATATATTTATATGGAACGAAAAACGGTTTGTCTTTGACAAAGGAGGGCGAAAAATTGTTACACAATACATAATTTTATATACCGTTAATCATGAATAAGCTTCAGACAAATAATTCACATAAGTTCATATATATGGACTCGTCATGATAATATATTACCATCGGAACCAAAGGATAATAACATCGTGCATATATTTTATTAAAGATATTTTACATAAAGCTTTAAATGTCACTTCTTCTGGGTCACTTCATGCTCTCAGAATTAATACTGGTAATGTCTCTTGAACTTTCCATATATTTGCAGATAAAAATTAAGCATTGATCAATTGATTATAAGACCCCTTAAATTGCGCAGCACATATGGCATCTTGAACAAATATTTTTCGCGTTTTTTATGTATTCACAACTAATTTGAGAGATCATATGTGATTTAGAGTAGACGTTGATTTAAGTGCTCATCAATAGCTCAGGCTCAAGTGTATAGTTTTTCAAGATAAACTGATTTCTTTTGATAAATAGTACCGTATTTACGCGGATCTGTTGATTTAAGTTGAATATTGAATATTGAAAAGCTAAAGTGCGGTTAATCATTACTTAATATAAACTAAAACTTTGACAAAAATTTTCGCTCTTTGGTTTTCCCGCCTTTTTGTGCTACTGCCTTACATACGAGTACAGAATAATGAGTGCAATAACAACTAGACTTCAAAAGAGTGCAAACGCTAAAAACCTGTTGTTACCTAATCCCAGTGGCTCTGCAGCGCACAGTGGCGACGGTAACAATGTTCTCACCGTCCATCAGTTTGATAAACGAATTCAAAAACACACGTAAAGACTGCTTAGTGGCTTCAAGGATGAAATAATGAAGCTTCGTGCTGATTTCAATAGTAAAATTGAGGAGCTGGAAAATATGGGTTAAAAATATTGCTGAAATCAGAAATAGCGTTTGTGATATTGTCGATCGAATGGAGAAGGTTGAAACTGGCAGCCTATCGCAAACTGCAGAAATTACTTCGCTTGGCGAGGCCCTGAGTAAAGCGAACGACGCTGTGCTTCAGACGCTGTTGCTTCAGACGCTGTGATACACGAAATTCCGGAGAGTGGTGAAGAAAACCTAAGGGCTTTGTACAATAAAATTTGTTTTACTGTGGGCTGTAGGCCTCCTCCACTCAAGAGTATATTCCGAGTGCATAATTTTTCAAAAAATAAAGTCAAAGAGCGAATTCGACCAGCGCCGATTATCCTCAAATTCTCCAGCGGCTATGAAAGAGATCAAGTACTTCGATGAGCTGGTATTTATTGGCGAACCAATAAGGGTGAAAGGCAACTTTTTCAGCAAGCTCTTAAGTTAAAGCGTAATAAGCAACTGCACTCTGTCTTTACGAAGAGAGGATCGGTTATCGTCAGAAAACTCATGCATGGAGACAGCTTTATAGTCAAGAACATTGATGAGCTCAATACTATTGGGAGTATTGCAGAAGATGATAGAAATGATGGAAGTGAATAGTTGCTCTCTTTACTTTATAAATATTCAGTTACCTTTCTTTTACTTAGCTCTTAATTATTTATTATTCTCTGGTCTTATTTTCCTTGTCTCTACTTTAGCTATTACTGATATTTCCAAACTTATATGTGTGGAGGATTGCTGGTCACCTGTTGTGGTCTTTGTGTTTATTACTTGCGTTCTTATCTCGTGTTATTCCTATGGTCGTATTTGCAATAAGTCTCTGGTGAGTGCGATGTGCGACCGACATGTAAGTCTTAAAGTTGCTCATTTTAATGCCAGGAGCCTTAACTCTAAAAAAATTGACTACTTGAGATATGTGTTTGAGGATTCGTCTGTTGATGTTCTATGTGTGTCTGAAACTTGGTTTGTCCCTGACAATAACAGCTCGCTGTACGACATTAAAAAGTAGAAATTATTTAGAAATGACAGGCAGAATAGGAAAGGAGGAGGTGTTGCCATCTATGTTCGCGATACGTTGAAGTCAGCTATGGTGGCTAAGTCTGAACAGACTAATGTTGAATATTTAAGCATCACCATTTCTGACAACACAATAAAAATTTGTATAACATGTGTATACAACCCCAGTAAATATAATAACCTTGATATTCTGTTTAATTTTTTGTCCGATTTGTCAATTAACTGGTGGTGACTTCAATGTAAACTTGATGTGTAACGATAGCTTATCAAGGTGCATGTATGACAACGTCTCAAGGCTAGGTTTATCTGTAGTCAATTGCACTGAGCCAACGCGGTTCTCTGATAAAGATTCTCCTAGCTTGCTGGACTACTTTATTGTTTGTGATAAGTCTTCAGTAATGTTGTTTGACCAAATTTATTTTTTATCTGACCATGACTTAATGTTCTGCACTTTAAATATCAATATATCGCGTACCGTTATTTCGAAGACTTTTTCTTAACATGACTTTAATTCCATTAACTATACTGAGCTTTCGTGTGATCTTACCTCCGTTTCGTGGAATCAAACCTGGTTTTTTCCTACTGTTGATGATAAGCTTGACTTCCTTATGAGAAACATCAATAATCTTTTTCTTAAGCATGTGCCTGTCAGAACTGTTACTATCAGAAACATATCCTGTCCTTGGTTCTCATTTCGTGTACAGGAAGCCATTAATAAACGGAACAAACTACACAGCATGTGGAAAAAAGACCCTAGTCCATATAGGTGGGAAAACTATAGGCGAGCTAGAAATGAGGCTAATTTGATAACTAGGCAATCTAAAGCTAAATACTTCAGTAAAAAATTTAAAAGTTCCTTACCTTCCAAGATTCTAATGAACTTAATAACTACTTTAGCACTAATATTATCTCAAACAATAGCACTCACTCGATTTCTGCCTATGACCATTATACGCAGAATACATTTGATTTTGCTTCAGTCAGTGAAGCCGACGTTGCAATTTCCTTAATGAAGATAAAATCAAATGCCGTCGGTGAAGATGGTATTTGCATTAAACTTCTAAAAATTATTGCTTCTTTCATAGTGAGTCCGCTAGCTCATATTTTTAACCACCAATTTACATCCTCCACCTTTCCATCAGTATGGAAGGTAGCCAAAGTTGTCCCTATTGCCAAAAAACCAACTGCAAATGAGGCAAATTTTAGACCTATTAGCATCCTGTCCTCCTTATCAAAGGTTCTTGAGCTCTCATTGCCAATCAAATCAATAAATATGTTCAAGATAATAACCTACTGGCATCTGCTCAGTCTGGCTTCCGCTCTAGCCACAGCTGTTCTACTGCCACTCTCAAAATATTAGATGACATGCGACCAGATTACGATGGTGGTCTATTGACGTTATTATGTTTACTCGACTTTTCCAAAGCCTTCGACACTGTAAGTTACTCTCTTCTGTGTATAAAGTTAAAGTATTTGTTTGGCTTTAGTAACAATGCTGTACATTTCATGAACAATTACTTAACCGGACGCCTAAAAAGAGTTAGGTGTGGGTGTGCCTTCTCAGCTTATGCGTCAGTGCATAGTGGTGTCCCACAGGGCTCAGTTCTTGGACCAATACTATTCTCTCTCTTCCTCAATGACATTTTTGCCGTCTGTAAACTTTCTGCACTTCACGCTTATGCTGATGATATACAGCTATGCCTATCAAGTACCACTAATCTCATGGGAAAACCTTGCCTGCAAATTAAATGAGGACCTCTCAAGAATTAGTAACTGGGCCAGTTGCAATGGTCTTCAACCTAACGCCTCTAAGTCATATGTGTTGCCGGTCTCCAGATACAGGATAATATATGATGATATACCTGATCTTGTAATAGGTGATAAAAGATTGAAAATTGTTGGCTGTGCTGTTAGTCTAGGTTTCACAATTAATTCTTCCCTTACATGTACTTGTTGGGAATCATGTTAATGGCTTAGTTGGAAAAATATATTATATTCTTCGAAACCTAAGATTCTCAGCTCAGTTTATACCCTTCGAGACCAAACGTAAGCTAATTCTTCAATTAGTACTACCCTTAATCACCTACTCATAGGTGGTATATAGCAAACTAGAATCGCGGTCGCAATTGAAATTGGAAATTGCATTTAATTGTGCCACAAGGTACATATGTCTATGGGTTGCGTAAATATGACCACATATCTCAGTTTCGTAAAAGCATTTTCGGCTGTGATATAACAAGTTATCTCAACGCAAGAAATTGTATCTTTCTGCATAAGCTTTTGCTTACAAAAAAACCAATGTATCTTTATGAAAAACTGAGGTTTGGTCAATTGAGCAGAAACAACCTGCTAATAATCCCTAGGTTTAGCACATTAATCTCATCAAGATTCTTCTTTGTAAATGCCTCCTTACCACAAACGTTGAAAACAATCTCCCATGGGACACGTTTTAGGGATGCTGTTCTAAATTACATGTCTGACTAACTCCTGCTGCTCAGCTTATCTCCATACTGCACAGTTCTTCTTCATTCTAACTCTTCACTCTACTTTCCTCTCAGCTCTCCACTACTCTACTCTGTGTTCTTCTTTCCATAACTCTTTATCGTATTAATTTTCTTCTTCCTTGTTATTTTTGGTTTTTTTAGTAATAACAAGATTCTTAAGAATATATGTATGTAAGAATTCTTAAGAATTCTAAATTACAAGTCTGACTAACTCCTGCTGCTCAGCTTATCTCCATACTGCACAGTTCTTCTTCATTCTAACTCTTCACTCTACTTTCCTCTCAGCTCTCCACTACTCTACTCTGTGTTCTTCTTTCCATAACTCTTTATCGTATTAATTTTCTTCTTCCTTGTTATTTTTGGTTTTTTTAGTAATAACAAGATTCTTAAGAATATATGTATGTAAGAATTCTTAAGAATATATACCTCAATCTGTTAACATAAACCATTCGTTGTACGTTAAAAGACCCATGCTCTTATTGTGCATATGTATATATATGAAAATAAATAAATAAATAAATAAAAATAATTTATACTTACACCGCACAGTGGCAGGTTTTTCAACTTAGCGGTCAAAAATCCATATCTTTTTACTCTCTTGTAATATTTTATTCCGGTTTTTTTTTGTTGGATGCTTCTAATCTTTAGCTTTAATGTGAGATATCAATCATAAAAATCGACTATGGAAAACCAGATATATGAGAATTTCAATCAGGGTACCTACTAAAATTTTATTAAAATCTTAAAAAAAAGAGATTATAAAAAGAATACGTTTCTTTTTATTATCCCTCCTCATTGGTACAATATCTTGAAGATTATTTTCAATAATTTGCTCGCCATGATAAAGAATTTTATGAATGGTTGATGGCATATTCCTCCAAGGATATTTTTCGTTGTAAATTTTTTGGCATCAGTCATCCTGCTGCATGCTAAACCTTTTATTATTATTTTCAATCGCTTAATTAATTCAACGTCCACTCCTGTAATGAAAGCTGCCGTCTCAGGATCTGAGAAAAATCTTCTAGCAGTGTTTCCATCATTCGTATGTCCCTCTCCTTGTTTTGGCTGGTGAATTATTAGCCAATCAATTATTATTTCACGATATTCTTCCAGTATTTGGCTTTTTTTCAGCTTCCGTTTCTCCTTATTCACTGCATTTTGTCTAACGGTTCCTGTTGCTTCGAATTCTAAATCATAGCCCAATTTCAGTATATGTTCCATGAAACGAATTCAATTGGGTAGAGGCGATAATCCGAATTCGTATGCCTCTTCAGAATAATTGGCATCTGTTGGTGCTTGGCTTAGTTTACTCGCGGTTTGATGGCATATAATATAGCTAGAAGATGCCTTAGTATCTGTTAAGGCTTGTCCGACTTTTCCATCAATCATGGTGAGCAGAAGTTTAAAATCTATTTGAATAATATGGCCATGATACTCAAATAGCCGCGGCTGGAGTTCATCAATTTGCCTCGTAATTTTATTAACTTCTTCGGTTATCACATCTTTGGTCTCCTTTTTGAATGCAAATTTGATTGGTCTACAATATTTTATCGATGAAGGTGTCCTATTCTTCCATATATCAATCGGTACATATTTGTCGATTAACGTTGCTATTGCTCCTTAATTGCAAAGGGACTACAGATATCATGAACAAATTGTTGTCTGTTGAATTATCTGCATTAAATTGTTTATACTTAAGGGTAAGGTTGTAATCGCCAAGACTTCTCACATAATTCTCTTCCAATGCAAGCAAGAATCTGTTCACATTTACAGTACATATGCAGTAAGAACTAATTACCTGATAATTAAAAAAAACCTAACTACTGCAAATTATCCCAGTACCGTTCCATACTTTGAAATATACATAAGCTGCGTTCCTTTATCATCGGATTATAACAGTTTCCATACAAATTTCCTAATCGTACTCTCGACTAGGATTAGAAATTCTAATCGAATTGCTCTACTCGTTATATGATAAATAGAAGGCGCTGATGTAAAGACTTTACTTCGCTATGGAACTATAGATGGCGTTGATGACATTTTTTTCTTTTTAATTGATGGTATGCGGTTCCCAGTTTATCTTATTTGACTAATAAAGAAGATTCTGACAAACCTGTGAAGATCATGCTTGCATCGCTGTCGTTACCATTTTGAATTCAAACATTTTATTTACTCGAGCAAAAATTGTATTTAATTCTTAACAGTCAAACAGTTGATATTTCATGACACAACCTTTTTTTGTGTGATTTTGTGGGCCCATCTGCATGTGACTTCCCTTGCCGTTCCATTTTAAATCAGGATTAGATTAGGAAAAAGGAACGCAGCTATAGTATTTGAAGGAAAAGTATAACACTAACAAAGAAGAAATAACGGAAAACATGTTAATAACGTTTGCAGTGTGTAACTTTGACTCATATAATGGGCTCTAGCGTCCGGTGGGGCAAACCGTTGCAAACAGAATGGGTATAGCTTTTTAGAGAAAACTTTCAGCTTTACAATGGTGTAAAATTCGTTTTGGAGTCTTTTGGAGCAAAAAATTCCAACTCCAAAATACAACGAAATTTAAAGAAATTTGGAAAATTCCTGCAATTCTTGTTACGTAATAACTATCCAACGGTTTTACTCAATTGTAACTAATTGTTTATTGTAATTGTAACATTTGACAACGAATATATCCAAGAATTTAATAAAAAAAACCGGAACTTAATATCTGCATAATTGACAGAGATATGGATATCTAAATCTGAGAAAAGTTTTAAAAATGTGTTTATTTTAGTTGAAAATAAAAAGTGCTCTTATTGCATAGTTACTAATGAAATAATCAATATAAAGCTTTTATTTTTTGGCTCCCTAGGTTCACAGGTTTCTACTTCCGTATGAACTAACCCATTTTGAAATCTGTGACATTGAAAATATGTACTTTTGGCCCTTAAGTTGAAAAATCGGCCACTGTGCACCGTAAATATCAGGAATGCTGCAAGGGCTATTTCTCAAACACTCACTTGAGAAATAAATATGAAACGAAGGGCTAATATAAATGAGAAAAATATGGAATGAAGGGTTCGGATTGATGAGGTATGAGTGGTATGAAATGGTACAAATTACTACCTAGATTCTTCAAAAATTACAATTAATATACGTATGTACATTGTACAATAAAACTTATGGAAAAATTGTACCGCTGGTTTTAGCTTTGGATAACATTTTCAGAACTTCATAAATACAAACCTTATATTTGGGCATATGCCGTGAAGAATTTTTCAGATGTTTTTTACGCACAAAGAACAACAAGTCGTCCGAATCGACGGTATGAATCGTTTCTAACTGAAATAGAAAATGACGTACAAACAAATCCGTCCAATAGGTAGTACCTTGCAAAACAACAAATCCACTTTCTGGAATTTAATACATTGATTAGAGCATTAGTAAAATGTTTACATATATAAATATTTATAGATATAGAAGGTTGTTATCTGTTTCTACAGGGTGTAACGCATAGGAATGATTTAAAAGCTAGGTGGTGTAGGTAGACTCAACTCCTCCCGTTTAGGCAGGAGAAAATTTTCTAAAAACACGACTCAACTTCTCAAAAAATAACGAATATACATAGGTACATCAGTTCTTACTCTTGATTTTAAAAGATAAAGAAGCGCTCCTTACCTTCCTTTTAAAAAAGGTTTCTACTTTAAACATTTTTGGCTTAATTTTACTTTAGCGGTTTGGCGCAGCCAAACCCATAATTTTCTCTTTTCAGCGATATATAATGTGTCATACTTACCGTTAGAGTTGGTAAATTACAGAAGGAATTATTATTTAAAAACAGTGTTTTTACTATTTTTTAGTATTTTTAAAAACAGTGTTTTTAAATAATTCCTTCTGTAATTTACCAACTCTAACAGTAAGTATGACATATTATCAGACCTTGAAACTTTTATGACTTTTATCGAAAAAGTCATGTGGATAACTCTTATCGATGACTTTTAAATATAAAAGTCATACCAATAACTCTTATCGATGACTTTTAAATATAAAAGTCATACCCATAACTTTTATTGAAGACTTTTATTTTTAAAAGTCATTGAAAAAACTTTTTCGATGACTTTTATTTTTAAAAGTCTGCAATAAGAGTTATGGGTATGACTTTTATTTTAAAATTCATCGATAAAAGTTTTTCTGGTGACTTTTTCTGCTGACTTTTTTGAAATAAGAGTTATTTTAAGAGTTATTTTGAAGACGTGTGGAGAAGCATGAATATGTGGTTAGGTTTGAAATAAGCTACTTGAGAGTGAAAATAGTTAGTTTTAGATTAGCGAATAATTAATAAGGAATATTAAGTTTTTAAAATACAGAGCACAATACGTTAATTGCTTTGTAATGACACTATAGTAGGTTATTTTGTTAGTATGTACTTATATAATAAAAGTTTGCATCAAAGATAATTTGGTGGGCTAATATTTATATACTCTAACTGTGTGCCGCTGAGATTTGTTGTTTATTCCTTGATCGCAGTGTGTGTGTATCTAGCATTACCGCGACCGTAGCCCTTATCGGCAGCAGGTACAGTACAGCGGCGACATGCTTTGAAACAACAACAACAACTCAGCGATCCGCTGTGAATCACTGTGTTGTTATTGTTGATTGTTTTCGTTAAACGGTTATAAAGAATTAAAGCAGAAATGCAGACGCAATTATTTAGATAGAAAATCTATTATTTGTATCAAAGTTGAGTTAGTCGCATGTTAATTGAAAGTTAGTTAACTCTTAAACGGATGTACCGATTTTGATGCAGTTTTCACCATTCTGCTCGAAATTATTAATTATTCGTATTTGTAAGAAAATATTTAATTATTTATAGACTCTAATTTTTCATCTCAAATGGGATGATGAGATTTGTATCATGGGATGATAAATAGCTTTTGGGCAGCTATTTCGCACAAAGCCAAATGAGTCAGAGGTTTCGCGTATAAGTGCATCTATTGTACGATTTATTTTCGTCAGGTAGAGGCATTGCATTCCAAGTGACAAAATTAACGGGATATGTTTTTGGAGCTGATATTTTGTTGCTGCTTCTCACTTTCAAAGTTTGTATTATAAAAAAAATTCAATTAACGGCGGGAATTTCCATTTGCCGTAACCCTTTAAGCATTAAAAATACAGAGAACGTTGCAGGACAATAAAAAACATTCAAATTTGGCCTGTCCAGTTCCGAGAATCGATTGACTGATGCACTTTCGTGATGTCATTCAAGTTTTATGATAATTTTGAAAACCTTTCCTTCAATTCTTGTTCATTCTTCAAACGCAATGTGTCGATAGTGCAAAGAATTTATTCGCGCGTTATTTGTTCAAAAAAGTGAAAAACCATTTGTAAAAAATGCTCACAAGTGATAAGTGGCAATTATGTGACTAATTTATTATTTCGGAATTATTTCGGAAATTGCTGGATGCTATAAAGAAAATTTCTCACCTCAGACTCATTTGTCTTTGCGCGAAATAGCGGCCCAAAAGTCTAACAAATATCATCCCATTTGAGATGCGGAATTACGATGCAAAATACGAATAATTCATAGGTTCGAGCAGAATGGTGAAAACCGCATCAAAATCGTTACAACCGTTTAAGAGTTAACTAACTCTCAATTGACATGCGACTTTGATACAAATAATAGATTTTCTATCTAAATAATTGGGTCTGTACTTCTTCTTTTATTCTTTATAACCGTTTAAAGAAACAATTAACAATAACAATACAGTGATTCACAGCGGATCGATTAGTTGTTGTTGTTGTTTCAAAGCATGTCGCCGCTGTACTGTACCTGCTCCCGATAAGGGCTACGGTCGCGGTAATGCTAGATACACACACACTGCGATCAAGGAATAAACAACAAATCTCAGCGGCACACAGTTAGAGTATATAAATATTAGCCCACCAAATTATCTCTGATGCAAACTTTTATTATATAAGTACATACTAACAAAATGTTCTGAAATACACATATACATATGTAAATATATTTTATTACATTATATGCGTGATGTAAATACATACACCACCCATATTTTTCCGGCTTCAGCGTTTTTCACTTGCAATGGGATTTGAACTTGCAACCTGACTGGCAAGATCGTATAGCTATGTCGGAACATGCCAACGTTCCTCATCAGCGATCCTTTTGTCGGTGTTTTATTTTTGTACAACATTCGCTATATAAGCTTCGTTGTTTTGCAATTAATAACTTAATACGAATTACAAACTAGAAGAGACTTAGAAGCAAATAATTGTACACACCACAATTTGTTTTTGTCAAATCCATTGCATTTTTTTGTGTTTTACATGCTCTCTGTATGCAGGCCGGTTTCGGAATCAAGCATGAGATAGGAGCATTTTTTGTGTATGAGCGCGCCACGCTCTTTTTGTGAATTGTTATTGTATTGAATTCGTTGCAAATCAATTAATTAATTTGCACGTTTTCCAAACGCTGTTAAATGTGAATATATTTTATTACATTATATGCGTGATGTAAATACATACACCACCCATATTTTTCCGGCTTCATATGCATATGTACATACATTTGCCGAAAACCTACTATAGTGTCTGTTTACGCCAAAGCAAACCGCTCGCCCGGCTGCCTCTCCTGATAGTCCGAAGCCGTGTCCTCTCGGAGCGCGGACTTCGGCCGCTCAGGAGAGGCAAGCTTAAAAGCTTGACTGCGAGCTCTTCGGCTCCAGCCTTGGTGGTCGGAGTCGAGCCGGCACTCTTGCACCAACCGTGAATCAAGCAGTGCGCAACCCATCCAAGTGATTCAATCCTTTCATAATTACAGTTTAATTCTTTCCATAACGATAAATCTATTTTGTTAGTTTTTCTAAGAACAGTTTAGAATCACGAAATAAATAAGTAGTGTACAAACAAAACCATTTAAGACTTTGACTCTAAAGAACAAAAAATTGAAGACCACCTTTACCCCATAACAGTGTCATTACAAAGCAATTAACGTATTGTGCTCTGTATTTTAAAAACTTAATATTGCTTATTAATTATTCGCTAATCTAAAACTAACTATTTTCAGTCTCAAATAGCTTATTCCAAACCTAACCACATATTCATGCTTCTCCACACGTCTTCAAAATAACTCTTAAAATAACTCTTATTTCAAAAAAGTCAGCAGAAAAAATCACCAGAAAAACTTTTATCGATGACTTTTAAAATAAGAGTTAAACTTTTAACTTTTATTTTCAAAATAAAAGTCAAAAGTCTAACTTTTATGAGGAATTTCATGGGAATAAGAGATATTTTCAGGCTCTGCATATTATATATCGCTGAAAAGAGAAAATTATGGGCTTTATAAATATACCTTTTTAATATATACCTTAATATACCTTTAATAAATATACCTTTTGTTTTTAATATATACCTTAATTGTCATATAAGAGGGAGGGGGAAGGTTTTATAATAGCACCTACACCATTTTTTTCTTAAAACTCAAATATCTTCCAAACCGTAACCTTGGCGGTAAAATAGTGTACCAGGGAAATGAGGGGCATGGCAATACCTTTCCTTTACACCTCGATCATTAGTGTACCTTTCCTAATTTCGGTATAATAAAGCTTTAAAGAGGTGACCTTTCGCGACCTTCAAACGCCGATAACACCCAAACTAATGCCACGCCCCAAAAGTGGGCGGTTATTTACCATGATAATGGTCCAAAATAACGGTAACAAAAGTAACAAAAAAATCAGTGACAAAACCGCTAAAGTGAAATTGTTCCAAATTTTTTAATAAAATGGCAAACTTGAAATTTTGAAAAAAAAATTCTAAAACAAATTTTTGGTCACAATTTTTTCCGCAATTTCCATGATCACGAACGTGACATTCGTACGTGAAAGTATGTACGTCTTTAATAAAAAACGCTCAGAAATATTCAAATGTTTTTCCTTTGTTTTAATTTTTGGATAGTATTTTAATAGTGCTATATTTAGTATAAAATCTGAGTGCTTTTGAAGTATGGTCTTATGATATTAGTAAACAAAGAAGTATACCTGACGTTACGGTTTGGGGGATAACGGGCCCACGGGACGGCTCTCCGTAACTTTCCTGGGCAAGCAAGTCGACTTCTGCTTTCGCGTTGGTGACCCCTGGAAACTAGGTCACCTCGACTTTTGGGATAGCTGAGATTTCATGGGCTGACAGAAGCGGTACTCCTATTTGCCCTATGTAATCAACTGGGCTGGATCAAGATACTATAGAATCGTACGGGACGAGCACATAGCCCAGTTGCGAACGGAATATCCGGTTACCTGGCGCTCACCGCATTAGGTAGCCTTACCTGCGAAAGGGCTCTATGCAGGTGGAAGGCAACTACATCGGCTCCGGAAAGCGTTCCCACATCTAGCATTAAGGGACAGGCCGCAGCGCGAGATTCTCGCAAACCGCGGACTCCTGCTGAACAGAGGACTCCATACGCAAACGAGCCCAGTGCCAGAGAGAGATCTTTTGCTCGAATCGTGGGCAGAAATCTCTTAGTAGGTATTACGGACCTCGCCCTGGGTGGCCCATTAGGTTTGTAGGGAACGGCTAGCTGGACTATAGATTCATCGCCATCAGATATAAGAATCAGCAGTACAGCTGCAGTTGCAGCTTCTGAGATGTTTAAAGGACATCATCCTGAAGAGGCTCCAGCGGCAGAATGGATGCGTGAAGGAAACCTCTAAACGGAGGGTTACTCGAGCAAAGAAGTTCGGCGACGGAACCAACTTCGGGGTAGCTTTGACGGTCAGGTGCCCTAAAGAAAGGCAGAGACCATCAAGACGGCAAGGGGAAACTCAACTGTGGTCTTGATCAGGCCATTTTCCAGAACGATGCAAGCGGAAGCCGAATCGCCGAATTTGCGGGTCGGTAAATCATCCAGACCCATATGCAACACCGAGGCGAAGGAAAACGACCGGCAAACTGATGAGACATTGAATCCGAGCAACACTTATTTCCCATCTTTGTATTCTGCACCTAACGGTGGTGGCAATTGGAAATGCCAAAGGTTAATTTTTTATTGCTTCTGCCTACCTATCATATAATGCACGTAACCAGCTCCACCTGTAGAAATCAAGAGGCTGGTGATGTATGCAGTGGAAAAGGATGAGATTGTGATTATAGGTTGCGTTGCAAACGCCCACAGTACCATATGTTCTCCAATGATAACAGCAGAGGAGAGTGTTTTCGAATTTGTGAGCAAATACAACCTACAGGTAGTCAATAGGGGGCCAGAATCAACCTTTATCAATTTCAACAGAAGCGAGGTTATTGAACTAACCCTAACCAGTCTCGGAATAATGAAGAAAGTTTTGAACTGGAGAGTCAAGACAGGCTATGTCAGATCATAGGTCTATCCGATTTAATGTAGCATACGGACTGAGTTGTCGACTGTACGGACTGTACAGTTCATCAGGAAGTGTTTAAGGGACTTGCATATAGGTCGATTAAAACACCTAGGAATGCATAGAGGTGTTTCAATCGACCCTGGTAGAATGGAGTCCTAGGGTCAATAAAGAGGGAGACAAGGGCGGCATATAATCTCAAAAAAGTCTGTTGTAGAAGACCCTCTGAAAGCGGAAAAAGCGGTCTTGGAGGGAATACTGCTCTAACACTAAAGATATCTCCGACGTGTGCAGAATACAGAAGGTTATATCAATGGATCATGTGTCTAGGATGGGACTGATTCCTGACGATGGAGGAATCTACTAAGGATATGATAGAAAGACACATTCCTGGAAGCATCGAAACCAGCAAGAACTGGGCTTCACTGCGGAAGTGGTATCATAGAGCTGCGAGGTTAGAAATAGAAGGGATAGTGACGATGTACGGGGGTAAGACGAGCGCTGATGAAGTTTTCTCCGTTTAAGACTCCGGAACCGGATGGAATTTTTCCAGCAGTGCTCCAATGGGGACAAGAGCTTTTGCTCAGACGATTCCAGGGAATATTCATAGCATGTATGGCTACTGGATATGTGTCTGATGTTTGGAGGGAGAGTAGAGTTGTATTTCTACCGAAACCTTGGAAGAAGGTCTACACAGCCCTTTAGACCTGTATGTCTGTCGTCCTTTGTTTTAAAAACAATGGAGAGGGTGGACCATCTAGTAAGGAACTCGCTAATGGAGGCATTGCTATGATAATTTTTATGGATATATTGGGTGTGGGGAAAAAGTTGAAAAGGGTCGTGGCGTTTTTCCGATAGGTGAGGTCAATTGCAAATAACTCTGGCAACACAGCGATACCCCTGAACGCTTATTGGAAAGGTGACACTTTGACCGTAACTGTCAGTGTGTACACAACGAAAATGGTGCAGTGGACAGTGGTCGATCCCACAGGCCAAAAATAAAAAACATTAAAGTCCGAATTTTGTCTCCAAATATCTCTATTTCTTATAAGAAGACGGTTTTACAAGCGATTATTCATTTTGTTTTGCTCCGCACGTACTCTTTAAGAATAGCACATTAGAAAGGGCACAACTAGCTGTAAACTTTCTGTGTAAGCATCATAATTGCGAAGTGTAAAATGAAAAATCTAAGAAAAGCATAAAAACTAAAATAAACTAAATAGCACTTAGTGCTATTGTCAGTGTTCAATCGTTCTTACAGTTATATTTTCAGGTAAGGTTTTAGTTGTGTTCCCTCCGGGACCCACCAATTATTTTTTTTTTAAATATAAGTTAATGTTTTAAGATTCTCAGTTGTTAAAATCACCTGCATATTGTTGCTTTCTTATTGTGTAATTTGCGAAAGCACCTTGTGGTTTTTGTGAGTGTTTTTTGTATATGCATTGTGAAAGTTCTTCGTCGTGCTTGTGTTATGTTCTTCTTTGTTGTTACGCATGTACCGCAATGTGTTTGTTTTTTCTCTTTTCATGGTCTTACTATTTTTTTTTTATTTAATCAGCGTGTACTTTTTCGTCAATATATTCTTGATATTTGGTGCTCTGACAAAAGTTCAAATGCTGAAAAATCAAGCGAAGCGTACAATTTAATTAGAACCCAAATAGAAAATTTGGGCTACACATTTAATAGCCCTCAATTAATAGAACGTTTAGATTACAATATTAAAAAGATATCTGAGTTCTGGAAAAAGTTTTGCCGTTCAAAGCCAAAAATGAGCTCATTTCTTTAAGTTTGCAATCTTTAATATCTGGACCAACTCGAGATCGAGGACGTCCGAAAAAAAAGTCTTGAAGGGTACTCAAAAAGAACATAGATCGGTTTGCAACATTATTACATGCCTTATCTTCTGGTTATCGCGTTAATGTTGAAAAATTTAGGAAGTACGCACTTGATACTGCCGAAGAACTCAATATTCTTGGTATTATCTCCCAGCTACCGTACACAAAATATTTATTCACGCTCCTGCCATTATTGAAAACGCTTTAATTTCAATAGAAGAGCTCTCAGAAGAAGATGCCGAATGGTCTAGAAATAAAGATAAATAAAAAATCCAGATATCAGCACACACGCAAAGCGTCCCGCATTTTAACTAATATGGATTTGCTTAATAGATTGTTGTTAAGTTCCGATCCATTTATATCAGGGCAGAGAATCTTACTGAGCAAGTAGAAATCAATTTTGTTGAAATCAGTTTTCGATCGATTGCAATAAATGCAGATGATAATGCAATTCCAATACAATAAGAATTTTTTATATTTTTTTAATTTGTATTAATATTTTTATTATTTTTATCGTTTAATTTTCGTCTTTTATTTTCCTTTTTTTTCTTTTAGTTTCGTTAATTCAGTTTTTCAGCCAGAAAACACAGATCAAATATCTTGAAGTTATCCTGGATAACAAATTGATTTGGAGGGAACATGTATAAGAACGCATAAGGAAAGCATGAGCTAGGCTTTTCCAGTGCAGGAGGATGTGAGGCCTTTGCTGAGGTCTCTCACCCAACAAGGTTCACTGGATCTACAAGGTCATGGTTAAACCATGTTTGATATACGGGTCCGTTGTATGGTGCGAAGTAACGACGAAGGTCGAGTTGGACAAGCTGCAACGCCTGGCTTGCATAGTCGTCAGTGTTATACGCACCATTATGTATAGCTATAGTATTCGAAAAGAAGATATATGGACGTTTATCGCCTCAAATAAGATGAGTGCAACTTAGCTGTCGTCTTAAAAAGAAAATGCTATTTTTCAATATTATTATATACTTTATATTTTGTTTTATATTAAATAATATATATATATTTTTTCTATCTATATATATAAAACCCCGATTGGGAGAAAATTTATATTTTTTTTTTCCTAGATTGAGCTGATTAATATGTCAGATTTTATTATGAACAATCTAATAATTTAAAAAATTAATAAGTTTTCATAATAGCGTAATTTCTCAATAGTAAGGTGCAGAGTTGGGTAGTTTGTGAACGAACTAGTTCAATTGAACGAATCACTTGCGTGAACTATGAGATCTAGTTCACAGTTCTTAGTACTTTTAGTTCAGTCGCTCTTTTAGTTCACTCGGTCTTTTAGTTCAGTCGCTCTTTTAGTTCACTCGGTCTTTTAGTTCAGTCGCTCTTTTAGTTCACTCGGTGTTTTAGTTCAGTCGGTCTTCTAGTTCAGTAGTTCTTTCGTTCTTTTAGTTCAGCAGTTCGTTAGTTCGTTTCAGTTCAGCTGCTCGTTAGTTTTTCTGTATGTTTCAGTTCGTTAGATCAATTTCAGAGGATGTTTCCAAATCAAATTTTTTTTGAAATCTTGGCACAATTCAGGCACAATGACATAACTCCGATTTTTTATTATACCCTACACACGAAGTGAATAGCTTCCGTTTGTAACGCATTAAAGGAGGCGTGACAGGTGTAGAAAAGTATATATATTCTTGATCAGCGTGACCTCCTGAGTCGATTTAGCCATGTCCGTCCGTCTGTCTGTCTGTCTGTGGAAATCACGATTACAAGAGAACGAATAGAGATATCTTTATCAAACTTGGTACAAATATTGTCTATCATTAGAAACTCATCGGTATTGAAAATGGGCAAAATCGGACCATTGCCACGCCTACTTTTTATAGTAAATATAAATTCATGCATGCTTATAGCTGAATTTCTCAGCTTGTAGAACGAATTTGGGGTTGAAATTTTGTCCAGAAGTCCACTGCCTCTGACCAAAACAGAATACCACAAATGGGTGTGGTCCGCCCACTAATTAAATAAAACTCGAATACAGGAGAACGAATAGAGATATTTTCATCAAATTTGGCACGAATGTTGTCTATCATCAGAAACTTTTCGGTATTGAAAATGGGCAAAATCGAACCATTACCACGCCTAATTTTCAAATAAACGTGTGTAGGTTATATGAACTTCGACCAGGCCGAAGTTAACACTCTTTCTGGTTCTTTTTGTTATCGTTGTTGTTTGTATATTGTTGGAACCACAACAACAATATCAGTTAGTGGAGCTGTCGTCTTTTTCCCGAGTTATGTGTCTTTAAAGTTTGGAATTCCAGACCTATATCTCATGAACTGTAGCAGATAGTCATTGGTCATCTACATGTCATTGGTTTTGGAAAGATACTCGAATTTTCTTTCATTGATATAAAACAAGCGCAATTTTTCAAAACAATTTTTCGTAATTTCTCGCTTTCCCTAATGAGTAGTAGAATTTATGGAACAAGCATATGGTGAGCGTGAGTGTAAGCTTTACAATGCATTTTCCTCCGCGGATTAAGATAGAATACACCTCCTTATAATGGTAAGACACTCTACTTTCTTAATATTGTGATAAATATTTATATAGGTAGGTTAATTATATATTTTATTATAAAAAAATATTAAGAATAGAAAACATTTTACTAAAAATCTAAAAATATATAATTTAATCATGTAATCAGTATTAAATATTGCCAATTATATTAGGTGTACAAATAAGTTTCTTCGGTTTTTTATAAAAAGTTAGGAATTTATTGTGAAGGAACAGTACATTACGTTTTATTCAAAGTATTTTCCATCATTTGCCACTACTTTTCCCCATCTTTCTGGCAACATTCGGATACCCCGTCGAAAAAACTCTTCATCTTTTGACGCTATCCACAAATCTACCCAATTTTTGGTGTCTTCATATGATGTGAAGCGCTGCTCAGACAGACCATGTGACATCGACCGGAACAGGTGATAATCAGAAGGGGCTAAGTCTGGTGAATACGGCGGGGGGGGGGGGGGGGGTAAAACTTCCCATTTGAGTGTTTAGCATTATCGTGTAAAAGAATAATTTTGTCGTGTCTGGAGTAGTAATGGGAGCGTTTTTCTTTAAGTGCCCGACTCAAACTCATCAATTGTGTTCGGTAGAGAGCTCCAGTAATGGTTTCGCTTGGTTTGAGCAATTCATAATACACGACACCAAGCTGATCCCACCAAATACACAGCATGAGTTTCGAGCCATGGATTACCACTTTTGAAGCGCTGAAACCATTCAAGACACGTTCTTCCACTAATAGAGGCCTCACCATAAGTGGCTGCCTGCAATCACTCGATGCGGCTCAGCTGCAGATTTTTTCAAATTAAAGAAGTAAATCAAAAGTTCCCGCAAATGATGCTTATTCGGCACAAAACTTGACATTTTTGCAGGAAAAAAATTACGTGATGCTGATACGGAATCACTAGTACTTTAAGGTTATGGTGTTGCCGGATGACGAAACTTGGGACATTACGTTTTACATCTGACAATTTCTCCATAACCTTCTGGTGGGGCCATCTTTTGACAAACCGCGGAAACTTATTTGTACACCTAATATATCAAACCGATTTTCTCATCTCGTTATCTCTTATAAGAATTAACGAACTAAATGACCGCGTAAAGTACTGAACTAAATGAGCGAACGAACTACTGAACTAAATGACCGAGTGAACTATATGAACGAACTAGTTCACGACAGCTGATTGAACTGGAAGGATCGCTCTCTGTAGTGAACTATAATTCCCAACACTAGTAAGGTGATTTTTTTTATGAAATAAATAAAGAATAATAACTTCCTGGCGAAGAAAGGCTTATATACTAGTTTCTAAATAAATAAAAGGAATAAAAATAATTTCGAAATTTGGAAGTCACACGAAACATGACTTTATTTTAAATATCTCCAAGTAATGAACTCGATAATGCATTCCAAATCAAAGTTATTTTTATTATTATGGGGGTAGCGCACCGCGACTAAATGGTCTATTGTGCCCCCTTTATAGGACCTGTGTATTACACTGTTTTTTTTTCAACCCTAAGCTTCTGAGGAAGCTCAGTATGCCAAGGGGGTTCAGGTCATTGAGTTCCTGCTTCCTAGGCCAACGAGAGCCCAAGTGCTCCATCCTTCTTCAAGTAACAGCTTCGCATTCGGAAAGCAGGTGCTATGGCGTCTCACGGCCGTTTTCACAGAATCGACTGTTTCAATGCCCAATTTCTTGAGGTGCCCTTTAAGTCTGCAATGAGCGGTGAGAAACCCCGTCAAATCAAAGTTCTACGTTTACCTATTAATATAGTTTTTATTATTCTGAATTTATCGTAATACGACTGTATTTTAAAGTCATTTAGATTCTTGGGGCCAGTTTTTCAGTGCTTGTTTAAACCGCGTTTAAACGACGTTTAGTTAAACGTCAAATATAAGTTTACTCAGATTTGGGTTTTACAGTGAGAGTTTAACTTATCTATGTTAAACGTATCTTATCTATATTGTCAGAATGTTTTATTAATTAATTAAATGTAAGTAACAAAAGGAATTTAGAAATAACATTTCAAGTTGTAAGTTTATACTTTAAGAAAAATAGAATTGAGCAATAATGAATTACAAAATACAGCTTTTAAACTTTTGCCAGAATGTTCGTTCTATCTCGGCCGACGAGCGATGATCAACTGAACTCTTGTCGGCAACTCGGCTGACGAACCATGACTACCCTTCGGCCCTCGTTTCTTTTTCACAGTTTGGCCCTTCCTGACGGTCGTCTTCAGACGAATCGGTTCCATAATGATCCTCGACGATGTAGTGATCGTAGCTGAGGACCTTCGACACAACATACGGTCCTCTATACGCTGTATCCAGTTTATGCGATTCCGCTGTAGCCTGAGGGATATGGTCGACAACCACCTTCGACGTACGTGCGTGGCCTGCCGTGCTTTTCGTCATAGCGTTGCTTCCATTTCCGCTGATCTTCAGCGATATTCGCGCCAGCTTGGAGATGAACATCTTCTCCGCGTTCGAGACTTTGGTCGCGCAGTGCTTGAAGAATTCTGTTATGACTCACATCTCGCGGGTTGAAGTTGAATACTAAGTCGTTTGGTGAAAACTTCGTTGTTTCATTCCGTTGCGAATTTATGGCGCCTTAAATCATTGGAAGCATCGTGTCCCATTCTTTAGCTTGTGGGGTTAAGCATTTTAGAGAATTGAGAACCGTTCTATTCACCCTCTAAGCTTGACCATTTGCTCGAGGGGTTCTGACTGCGGTCTTCACATGTTGGATTCCCAACCTGTCTAAGAATCCTTCAAAATCCTTTGACGTGAAAGCGGTTCCCCTATCGGATGTCAAACGTAACGGCTGGCCAAAAATTGTTATCATGGGCGTTGTTTTCGTGTTTCGTACCGGTCTCACAATGACGAATTTACTGAAAGAGCAGACAAGAACAATTATATGTGCATTACCTCTTTTACTTCTTGGAAACGGGCCAAGGTGATCGATGTTGACGATGGGCGCGGAATGGGATTCGTAGCACCTCAATCAAATGCATCTGACCCTCTAGCTTTCCTCCTTTAACCGTATTTAGGCAGCATTCAGGGCAAGCATCTATATACGACTTAACGTATCTTCGTATTCTCGGGAACCAAAACGACACGCTGTATGGTCTTTTCAGTGCCGAAATGACCTACATCATCATGACAAGCCATGAGGATACGCCATCTAACAGCTTGTGGTAAAACCAGCTTGGTTTCGTTGTTTACTTTCCGATACAACCGCCCCGATTTAATGATGTAGTCAGTTGCGATTTGTTTTGCTGAGGTGCCCTTATCCACTCGTCCTTTCAGAACATTAACAATGTTTAACTATTCCTTGTCTGTTAGTTGCATGGTGTAGATCCAATCTTCGTCGTAATCGTTTGTCTGCCACAGTAGTGACTTCGTTTGGTAGCTGCGTCGGAACACGACTCATGCCATTTACGTGTTGCATGTGTGAACCTGCACGCTCGCACTTAAAGTTGAATTCCTGTAGCTTCAGCCACCATAAGTAAACGCGTTCCCCATAAGTAGACTCGAAAGATTTCAACTATTGCGAGAATCTCCAACTCATGGCTCGCATATCGACTTTCTGCCTCACTACAGCGTCGGCTCTACTAGTACACCGGCTTGATTATTTCACCCTTTTCACACTGCATTAGTACGCCAGATAACCCTAGCGAGCTGGCATCGGTGTGAACTTCGTGTTCCTTCTCGTAGTCAAATAAAGTTATAACCGGTTCAGTTGTTAACATTTTCTTCAACCTCTCGACAGCGTCTACCTGAGATGGTCCCCATACAAAAACAGCATTCTTTTTCAAAAGATTCGTGAGCGGCAGAGCGATTCGTCCATAGACTGGAACAAACTTTCTGAAGAAGCTAGTGATTTTTAAGAACTTTCGGACGTCATGAACTGCTAGCGGCGTTGAAAATTCACTTATGCATTTTGTCTTTTTATTTCCGGGTCTCGATTTTCCGTCGTTTATCACATGGCCTAGGAACTCTACGGTTGTCATTAAAAAGACGCACTTAGGTGGTCGCAACGTGAAATTGGCTTCTTGAATAGATTCTAGTAGTTCGATTAGAACTCGTATTCCGTGATCGGTAGATTCCGTTGCTATAATTACTTCATCGACGTAATTGATTACGTATTGCCGATTTTGCAGCCCCTTTAAGATTCGCATCACCATCTCTTGAAAGTACATCGGCGCATTCACTAGTCCAAACGGCATAACGTTATGCTCGAATAGGCCATCAGGTGTTAGAAATGCGGTGTATTGATTATCCGTTTCTCTTACTGGAATCTGGTAATAACCCGAAGTCATGTCCAATGTGGTGAAAAATCGCTTTCCCGCTAACTGAGCTAACTGTTCTTCCACAATCGGCATTGGGAATTGTTTTTTAATGGTTACGGCGTTTAAGGATCGATAATCAACACACATTCTGTCTTCGCCATTACCTTTTTTGGATAGCACCACCGATGCAGCGTGTGGTGACGTACTCGGTCGTATTATCCCGTATTCCAATAAGTTCTTGGGTATCTTACTAAGTATGCCTCTCTGCGAGAATGGTACCTGGTATCGCTTGCCAACCACTGGTTGTTCACTGGTGATTTCAATTTTCATTTGTGTTGTTCAGCTACGTCCCAAGCCTTCGATGCCCTCGGAGAAACAGTCAGCGAAACTTTCAAGTATCTTGCGTGCTTCCATTTGTGTTTCTTCGGGTAGTTGCTGATTGATGTTGAAAGATGCTTTGGTGCTGCTCTGTATTTGCAGTTCTCCTGATTGAATGATAATACGTTGATCGTCGTGGAACAACAAATCTCGACCAAGCAATATATTATGTTGAATGTATCCGTCTGGGATTACGTATAGCTGCGCGTGTGTGATGTAGTTGTCCAACTTAACTTCGCTGTTAATGAATTCGGTTGACTCCACGACTGACCCTCCAAATCCTTCCAATCTTTTCATGCCGTTTGCCCGTTGACTCGTTGGTGGCACGGATGACTCAATGATGAGCGAGTAATTACTGCCAGTGTCTACGAATGCCATTAGTGGTGTTCCGTCTACGGTGATTTCCTTGGTGACTGGGTGAGTCAACTCGGAGTCATTTCCTTCATTGTTTTCGGAGTCTACCTTCGCTACAGTTACTTTCCGTGATGATTTGCAATCCTTCGCCTCATGTCCTATTTTCGAGCACGTATTACTTCTTTGTTTACGCTGAGGATGCGGACATTTGATTGATATGTGACCCATTTCATTGCAGTTATAGCATTTAGGTCCGTGTTTGACGCGTTTACAAAGCACAAACATCGCACTATACAAAGGCACAAGGATTATGGAACTCTTGAGGACCTTCCGCGGTCCGGAAGGCCACTATCGACAACAAATAGTGAAGATAGAGCAATAACAATATCAAGCAGACGGAACAGAAGAAAAACGGCTCCAGAAATACAAGCAGAGATCAATAACAGTCGAACAAAGCCGTAAGTTTGTTCAACTGTAAGGCCGTGGTTAGGCTATCGAGTTTTGCTTGGCAAGTAGGACTTTTTTTTGTTGTTTTGTGTGTAAAAGAGAGAATGGGATATTTTTCTGTTCTCAACATCACTCTCTCACACCGAGCACGAAAACTCGGTCTAGCGTACACCGAGGACACCGAGTAAACCGGTGTTGCTTTGTGTCAATATTCACAAAAGTATTGAAAAGTGGAATGGAGTGAACAAATGGAATTAACTGATAAATCTATCAATCATATTCGTCTAATTTTCGATCCAAAATATTACGCATTTATAAATGTTAAACACATTTCAATTAATATAAACATTTGTTCTTCCATCGCATCGAAAACTACATATAAAATAATACGTTTTCTCATTTGTGTAGTAGACGGGTTGCTGTTGAAGGTGAGAAAAAATATACATATTTGAAGAAAGCAAGCGTGGGCCAAGCACAAGCGTAACCACTCATTTTGCACGGACTCCGGTCACAAAAATTAGAGAAATTTCCCACAGAGTTTTGCTCGGTAGCATAACCACGGCCTAATAAGGCGGCTAGAGATGCTGGTCTTTGTGGAAGGATTGCTAAAAAAAAACCCTTACTTCGACCACGAAATGAAAACAGAAGACTTCAATGAGCTCTAACCTAATTTTCCATTGCCATTTTTCGAGTTTTGATATCGACCCTCTTATCGACAAAAAATTGCACCACCCATACTTATGGGTATGCAATAGAGGCGAACGCATCAGTCAGTATGTGTTCAACTCTCGTCGCGTGTGGTCGCTGTCTTCCTGAGGAATGGTAAGTGGTTTTTGATTTTTTTCATTATATTATATTATATTATTATATTTTATATTATTATATTTTATATTATTATATTTTATATTATTATATTTTATATTATTATATTTTATATTATTATATTTTATATTATTATATTTTATATTATTATATTTTATATTATTATATTTTATATTATTATATTTTATATTATTATATTTTATATTATTATATTTTATATTATATTACATTAATATCATCTAACAATTATTATATTAATTAATTATTATTTAATATATTATTTATTAATGTTTGTCGCCTAATATACTATTATTTATTAATGTTTGGCAAATTTAAACATATAATTTTCTCCTTTAGGCATTCTTGGCCAATTTTTTCTGTGTATATGAGCTGTTATTTTTGAAAGTGGAATAAGTCCATTTTTTTATGTATCGAGATATTTAAAGGTTTGCGTTTGAATCAATTTAAAAATATTGGCAACCGTTAATCAATCCGAGTGATGTTTTTAACACTACACACCTATTAAATTTTATTATGAAATAATAATTATTGAAACTATTTCAAAAAATAGGGGATTTTTTAAGCTCCAAATGGACTTATTCCACTTTCAAAAATAACTTTTTTGCGATAAGATTTGTGTTGTTATATTTGAAAGTGGAATAAGTCCATTTTTTCATGTATTAGAATATTTAAGGGTTTCCATTTGAATAAATTTAAAAATATTGTCAAAAGCTAATCAATTTGAATGATTTTTTTTAACACTTTTTAATTTTGTTATAATGTAATAATAATTAAAATTATCTAATAAATAAACGATATTTTTATCTCCGAATGGACTTGTACCACATTCAAAAATAATCAATTGAATATATTATTATACATATGGATAGAATGTGTCTATATCTTACTAAAATTACCCTTAACTCATTTTTTTTTAAAAATGGACTTTTTCCACTTTCAAAAATAACAGCTCATATATGGATGATTGCACACATACTAGTTGTGTTGTAAGCGTATATGCAGGATGTTTCGCATAAGAGGGGACAGAAGATCAGGGCGTGTAGGTTGGGTCGAGACAAGAAAAAAATCGTTTGGGAGGGGGGGTCAATTTCCCCCCGTTTAGACGGGAGGGCCATTTTATAAAAATCTGACTTAACATCGGAAAAAAAAAATACTAAAAAATAATGGTTAGATACAGATAACTTTTGCTTGCACAATTCCCACGCAACAAAAGAAGAATATCCGAGCAGGACATTGATGAAATATTCAAGAGATGGCAACAGTACCTAGAAACGGAAGAGTACGAGCCGGGACCAATTGACGCAACAAGCCCAAAATACATAGCAACACAACTATCAGCAGGGTCCAAACCAATAAGCCTAGATGTCTACAGAAAGAGACAAGAGAAAATAAAAAAGATAGAGCAGATTTCAGAGAGAAAATAGCTCAGAAACCGAAGTCAAGAAAGGCAGAAAAAGAAGATTTCAAAGGGAATGTGCAGACGTTCAAAGGGTAATCAATATAAGCGAAGGAAAACAAAAGCAAAGCCTAATACAGCAACTCCAAAAACTAAAACAAAGAGGCTGGAAAGATGGGGTCAACACCGACAAAGGAGGAAATAATAAATAATAATAACGCTGCAGCTTCAGCCGCATCCGTGACCGCAGGAAACATCGATAGCTTAGGATTAATAATATATTTTAATTGCATGTGTTTGATAGTAATATTATTATTTAAGTTAAACAGTTATTATAAGAAATACATAAGAGAACAAGCACTAAAGCACATAAGCAACGTTTAAAATAACAATAAAATAAATTCTGAAAGATAAAGATTTTACTGCATATACAAAAAAAAATGTTCAAGTATTGTTTCATATGTGAGGCTAAAGTAAAAGCCCAAAAAATTGACCAACACATAAACGCTACACATGTAGAAATTTTAATTAAGACAGAGAAGGTTATGCGTAAACTTAATACTTATTCTACAAAATTTTAACATTATACAAGCATATATGGATTTTCTCGCAAAACTACATATAAACATAAAAAAAAATCCAGCTAAAAACTATTGTGAGAAATACATATAGGGTTCTCCAATAAGAGGTGTAATTTTGAATAGTTCGCTATTTCGGTAGCTGTCACTTTTGAAGCTGTTATTTTTGACATTTGACAAGTAGAAACTACGCCATTACTAATGCCAACTACTAAATGGAACGATACACGTTGCAATAACGCATTGAAATTTCAACAAGACAGCGCTACGTGGCACACAAGCAACGACACCATTGATCTTTTACGGGAAAAGTTTGGTGGCCATTTGGCTGATGTTGTTTTTCATTATTAACGGCACACCTTCCTCTTAATTACGAAATAAACATGCGATAATTTATCTCAAAAAAATGGCATTTTTCTTTGAATATCAAAATTACACCTCTTATTGGAAAACCCTATTTATTATCTTAATTTTATTGTTGCCTCTATGAGTCAGCATACTACGTAGCACATGGTGGAATGGGCAGCACATGTGTGTAGTGCATTCCACGTATGTGTTATATAGGTTGAAATTTCAAAGCGTTGTTGCAGCGTGTATCGTTCCATTTTTAGTAATGGCGTAGTTTCTACTTGTCAAATGTCAAAAATAACAGCTTCAAAAGTGACAGCTACCGAAATAGCGGACTATTCAAAATTACATCTCCTTTTGGAAATCCCTATATTAACAGCTGAAAAACAAATTCAAAACGCGTGGTTAGAAATAAGTAAGGAGGCATCAATATCAGACTTGCCGTCATTAATCCTTAAACGGGGATTTATGCATATATGAATCGTCTTAAAAATGCTCTCTAAAATCACTAGGTTGAAGCAAAATTAAATGTTCGCTAGACATAATATCTTAAAATTAATCAATTAAAACTTCTAATACGTTCTTTGGTTTATTGTTAAATTATATTATAAATAAATGTAAAATACGGGTAAACTGAAAAAATTTTTTTTTCGGGTTTTTCATTTTTGGCAGTGTTTGAACCAAAATTATTTCTACAAAATACAAAAAATCTTACAATAAAATTATAAATTTGCAAGATTGATGTGTGTTTTAGCGACGATTCATATACGCATCAGTGCGCATAGCGTCATACTTCACTTTTCTTCAGTGTGCCTTTGTCGACTGCTTTTAGAATATGAATATTTATGATATATGTATGATATATTTATGTGCGCCAATAAACTCATTATAGTGGTAATAAATTGAAATCAGAGTAAAGGGCTTTAGGTAATGAGTTTTCCTCAGAATTTTTTGGAAAATTTATGATGGTAAACCATTTCGAAACGTTAATGGGTCTAAAATAAAGGACAGACAACCCTTTTGAAAATTTGTATGATCTATTGAAAAGAATACCTGACCTTTTCAAAGATCAATGGTTACCCAGTCAATCATATTTCATTGGATGTTATTTCATTTTTTGAATATACAATATATACAGTGGTCGCACAATTTATTCGTACACCCTCAGCTCTGTATTTACTTTGCGCCAAACTTTTGTGAGGTCCGTCTGGTCCGAAAACATTGAATTTTGATTCATCATGAAGATGACATTCTCCCAAAAAGAATCTGGCTCCATTACGTAGAATTTTGAATTCTAATCTCTTCTTTTTGTTAATATTAGATATGTATGGCTTACAGCGTGCGATAACCAGCATTATGTAGGCAATTACGAATTGTTTGTGTGCTTATTTTTTTTTAAAGACTTTAGCATATCTTGACATAGTATCGTGGCTATAAATATCGTTATTTTCGGTTTTTGCACAACGGAAGCTATTATTTTACGCTCCTCGCTCCTCAATATTTTTGGCCTTCCGGCTTGTTGGTGATTTGCTGCCAATCGACAGAAAATGCTTAGATAAATGATACTTCGTTTTCAACAAAATTAGTCAAAACTCAGATGTCGATTGCCGTTATATTTGCAGCAACAGGATCATAAGAAGAGAGTGTATGAATCATTTGTTTGCAATATTTTACCATCTCTGTTTGTTTTTCATGGAACTCTTCTGTGTGAGCAGACATAACGGTTGTTTTTTGTGGCAGATCATAAAGAAAACAACATTCTTACATTGATCCAAGAGAATGGCCTAATTGCAAATACGTAAAGAAAAAAACTGCATATTTAGTATGCAATGCAGGGTGTACGAATAAATTGTGTGACAACTGTACATATATGCATGAAAAGCGAAGAATAAAAATTCTTCCGCCATTTCAATATTAAAATTCTAAAAGTGTGCATCTGTTGTGAATTATGAAAAAATAAAAAATATGTTGTGAAAAAGTTAAGCTATTTTCTCAAATTGCATTCGGACAGCGAATATTGAAGCAATTGACACTGATCGTATACCGATCTGAGATGAGGATGGATTTGAGCGAAATTGCGAATGGTTTATTTCTTCATGATCATAAGACTGACGACATTGCTGTCGAGCCCTCTTCCCCACCCACATCAACTGAAACATTTCGGGTACCCTCAAAAAATTAATTGGAAAGGCTCTTGTGGAAAAGAAAAAAATTTGATACTAACTGAAGATGAATTCAAATTTACAGAAAGGTCTTCAAAATTTCCCGATATAATTGGAAATTACAATAAGCATATGGGTGGAGTAGACCTGATGGACAGTTTCATTGGAAGTTATAGGATCACCATCAAATCGAGGAAATGGTACATACGAATATTTCATCACCTTTTGGATATGACCTGTATCAACTCCTGGCTTCTATATAAAAAAGCATCTCAATTAAAGGGTGTTCTTCCAAACAACCAGGAGAATTTTAGATTCGACTTAGCACAAATTTTGTGTCGAATCGATTTCGCTGGCAAGCGTGGCAGAAAACCAAATCGTTCTTCACCATCGATTGCAAGCCAACATGACGCAAAAAGGAAAAAGTGGACTACAACTAAATTTTTTCTCCATTGACGTAAGCCACGATGGTATATCCCGCTTTCCAAAAGTGGTAAGCAATCGGACACGATGCAACTTCCACGCTGTTTAGAACCGACCTTTTTAAAGAGTACAAAATGTAATACAGCTTTATGTATAAATATAGATAGAAACTGCTTTCTACAAATTCATTCCATATAAAAATATCCAAATTTAATATTAATTTATTAAAATAATATTACATTACTTATAAAATATAAGAAATAAATAATTAATAAACCAATTAAAATTAATAAAGAAATTAAACACACAAAAAATATTTTTTATATTTTACAAGCAGGTTTTTATGCGCTAGCGGGCAGTGATGCATATTTGAATCAACTAGTTTTTTTAAAAATTTAGCAGTAAAATAAAAAAATTAAGAAAAACTAAGTATGCTACTGTTCTCAGGAGTGCCTAAATAACCCACATTAATTTTTTTATTCAAATCGGAGATGTGGCCCGTTTAAGGGTTAAAAGAAAAATATGAACGAATACTTAAGGACATTTGTGAATATTTAACACTTAAGGAAACCGATCCCAAAACCGATTCTGAAACTGATTCTGAAGGCGACTCAGAAGATATAGGAACAAGAGAAGAAATTGACAAAAATATAGAAATCAAAATAGAAAATCAAACAATGGAAAATTTTGACCTTATAACAGCGTCCAAACTCATACTAGAATTTCAGGGTAATGTAAAGGAACTTAATAATTTCCTAGGGCTAATAGAATTTTATCATGAAACCCTCAAAGCAGAACAAAAGCCTACATGCATTAAATTCATACTAGCAACTAAGTTGTCCGAAACCGTCAAAAATAGAATTCTAGTAGAAGAAAAACCTACAAACTTTGAAAGTTTGAAAGCCACTCTAACAAAGGCATACCGATCAAACAAGACTACGACAGGACTCCATAGTGAAATAACAATTTCCTTTCAAGGAAATCAAACAATTTCATCATTTGCCACTAGGTTAGAGTCTCTTTTAACAGATTTAAATGAACTGCAGATAAACGACCAAGGTACAGAACACAGAGAAATTATAACCAAACTAAATGATCAGATAGGACTAAAAGCATTTAAAAATGGTTTGAAAGAAACACTTAAATCTGCACTTGCGGCGGCAAGGCCACAAAAACTTGCTGAAGCAATTCAACTGGCCACAGCAATGGAATTCCAAGATCACACTTCATCCCAAAATAGAAAATTACATTACAATAGAACACAAAGAGGTAGAGGAAATTTTAACTTACCTCGCAATAGTTATAACAACGATAAGATCTTAATACCACTAAATTAAAGTATAATGATCGACCAATTAGTTTATTACGCTCGAATAATTTAAGATTTAGAAGTAAGTACGAAATAAACGGTATAAATAATGGCACGATACCGTCTAGGGGGACAACACGATTAAATTATTATTAGAAGACAGTATTAGACAGTATTAGTAAGAAATTAATAGATATGATTCCAACACAGACAATTAATATAATAACAAGAAGTATGGCGCAAAGATTAAAAGACAACAAAGTAGAAGAATCTGATATTCCAAATAAGGAGATTGATCACCTTCATGTTTGGAATGCAACATCAATATCAGATGTAAGGTATATAGACAAGCTTGTATTTAAAGAAAATAATGATAAAGAGAGGTTTAAAAAGAAAATAGGGATCCCAGGAATAAAAATTGGCAGCAAAAAGGTATATAATCGTAGAATATACAAAGAATAATTATCAGAGATAAAATTGATCTTGAAGACGTTATTGTTCAATACAAATACGATGGAAATAAGAAAGCTAGCGCTAGCAGAGAATAATAAAATATTTAAAAGAATTAGCATGCAAGAATTTAAAAACATGTTTAATAAGCTGCAAGAAGAAGTAAGTTCAGAAAATTGTCTAGACATATTGATTTATAAACCTCCGAAAGAAATAAAAAATAAGGAAGAGATGAGAAAGTTAATAAAAGATTATCATAATTCAGTACATGGAGGACACTGCGGTGTAAAAAGATGCATATCAAAACCTAAGCAGAAATATGTATGGAAAGGAATGAATAGAATGGTAAAAGATTATATTAACAAGTGTAACATTTGCAATTAGGTTAAAATACTAAAGAGAGATTGGAAATAACAGAAACACCGAATACAGCATTTGAGACAGTGACTATAGATACAGTAGGACCATTACGACCATCAAATAACTATAGCTATATTAACGATGCAGTGTGAATTGATAAAATGCATAGAAGCTATACCTTTAGAAACAAAAGACGCGCTAAGTGTAGCAAAAGTTATAGTAGAAAGATTCATATTAAAGTATGGTTGTTTCAAGAAATTAAAGACAGACAAAGGGACAGAATTCACGAACGAACTACTTAAAAATATATGCAAGCTTCTAAAAATTGAAAAAGTAACCTCGACACCTTATCATCATGAAACGTTAGAAACGGTAGAAAGAAATCATAAAGTTCTTAACGACTATCTCATGACTGCAGAATGTAGAACTCTGGGATGAATCGATTCCATATTATGTTTATAGCTATAACTCAACTCCACATGTTACTACAAATTACACGCCTTTTAAATTAGTATACGGTAAAATATGTACGCTTCCTTGTGAAATATTGAGAAGTAAAAATGAAATATACAATATTGATGACTATTGTAATAAATTGAAATTAAGATTGAAACATGCTCAAATAATAGCTAAAGAAAAACTAGTACAAGCAAAATGCAAGAGAAGAGAAAGACAAGAAAATGTGCATGAAACCAAATTTAAAATAAATGATTATGTATATGTAAAAGTAGGAAATAAAAAGAAATTAGAAGCACCATTTAAAGGGCCATTTAAAATAATTTCGCAAAATGGAACAAATAGTACCATGTTAATAAATAATAGACATGTCGAACTACACAATAATCTATATATATAATATAAAAATAAGTTGTCCTATGTTCGTGATTTTATAACTCGAGAACCACTCAACCGATTTTCAAACGAGTACATGCGTTGGAAAGGTCTACTTGTACTGATGGTTTATAAAAAAAACATCGAAAAATTTTTACGAATATGCGTTATACGCGCACTTTTATGATAGTGTGTTTTCCCTATATAAAATGTATTTTTTTTATGCGAATTACATTGTGTCGGTATAAGGCTCTGCTTGCTCGCGTCATTTGACTTATTTAATTTCTGTGTGTTTATTGATTGTCATTTAAGTTTACAGTGCGAGCATTGACATTCTTTAATTATTGATTTGTTTTAATACCACGCATCCCAATGATTCCCACTGATATGCCATTTAAATTTCAACGATTACAGTTTCCTGTTCGTTTGGCTTTTGCAATGACTATTAATAAAGCCAATCGTTGCAAGTTTGCGGCATAAATTTAGTATTTCCTGTATTTTCACACGGTCAACTGTATGTTGCATGTTAACGTGTTGGGAAGCCAACATTATTTATTTATTTTTTGTGAAAATGGCAAATAGTAATCTTATAAAAGCTAGAGATAAGTAATAGAGAGGAAACATATGTAATATACTATATTACATAATACTATGTAAAAATTATTTTCTTATACTAATATAACAAAATAATTTTATTTTTAAAAGGGTAAGGGTGTAGTGCGCCAAGGTTGGCGACACCTTAATTAATTAATTAATTGTTATTAATTGTTGACCGTGCGAACTTGCTTACCTACAGCAATCGCGAAAACTAGGGCACGTGTTTTTGTTGTCGATCTGGTTGCAATACGTCGACGCGTGCTGTGACCCAAGCAAGCAGCGACTCGGCATACTTGCAGGGATCATATTCACTATGACTAGGTCAACAAAGCAATGATTGCAAATTAGCACTAAGCAAGCGATTTGTATTTGTTAGCATGTAAGAGATAATGTATAAATAGGCAAATTATTGTAAATAAAAATTAATATCAATTCTGAATCAAACTCAGACACCTCGATATTCTTTCCTTTCGGCTCCAACATAGAGCTTAGAACTCATCAGCTCCTTCAAGAGCTCAGTTAAAAGTCGTGCGACCAAAAGGATGGCGCATGTAAATATTCGGCTGAAGAGCTCAGTAAGTACTTACGCTTTTTTTTTAAAAACGACAAATCTAAATTATTATAACCACGTAGAACTCTTCAAACACAATTCCCACGCAACAGAACAAACCAACATTACACTCTTGTGATCGTGATTTCCATCGTGAAGGGTGTGAAGGAAATTAATAATTTCCTAGGACTAATAGAATTTTATCATGAAACCCTCAAAGCAGAACAAAAACCTACATGCATTAAATTCATACTAGCAACTAAGTTGTCCGAAACCGTCAAAAATAGAATTCTAGTGGAAGAAAAACCTACAACTTTTGAAAATTTGAAAGCCACTCTAACAAAGGCATACAGATCAAACAAGACTACGACAGGACTCCATAGTGAAATAAAAATATCATTTCAAGGAAATCAAACAATTTCATCATTTGCCACTAGGTTAGAGTCTCTTTTAACAGATTTAAATGAACTGCAGATAAACGAGCAAGGTACAGAACACAGAGAAATTATAACCAAACTAAATGATCAGATAGGACTAACAGCATTTAAAAATGGTTTAAAAGAACCACTTAAATCTGCACTTGCGGCGGCAAGGCCACAAAAACTTGCTGAAGCAATTCAGCTGGCCACAGAAATGGAATTCCAAGATCACGCAACATCCCAAAATAGAATATTACATTACAATAGAACACAAAGAGGTAGAGGAAATTTTAACTTACCACGCAATAGCTATAACAACGACTACAATAATAGGAATTATAATATTCACAATAATAATCATGGTAATAATAGAGGTAGATATAGTAATAACAATAATAGGAATAACCAGGGAAACGGCTATATCCCCGGGCAACAAACCCGGAGAACACAAATAAACAATTTCAGAAGAAATTAAATATACGATTAGATCCTAATACCACATCTACTAATTACATTAAATTAAAGTATAATGGTCGACCAATTAGTTTCTTAATAGATACAGGAGCAGATATATCAATAATAAAGGATAGCAAGATAAGTTCGAATAATTTAAGATTTAGCAGTAAGTATGAAATAAATGGTATAAATAATGACACGATACCGACTAGAGGAATGACACGATTAAAATTATCATTGGAAGTAGAATAATAGAACATAACTTTAATATAATATATGATTCAAATAATTTAAGTACAGATGGAATAATAGGTAGAGATTTCCTATTAAAATATAATTGTAAGATAGACTTCGAAACATGTGCATTGGCAATTCAAGTACAGGACGCAGAATTAGTTTTACCCATGAATATGGATAGCAAAAGCATTAGTAAAATCATAATACCACCAAGATCAGAGATAATTCATGCAGTTGATTTAGATTTCGAAGAAGATAGTATAATTTGCGGAATTATATTTGTCTAGCCTTGCCTGTGCACGGCTAGACTTTTCAGGAATAGGTAGCTGATATAGTGACATTTCGAACTGTATACAACGTTTGTCCAAGTTATGTTTTTTGTTGAACAAAGTGTTTGTCGAAGTGTATGAGAAGGTGCACTGGGTAACCAAACGTTGGCCACTGACGCCACATCCTTGCCTGTGCACGGCTAGACTTTTTAGGAATAGGTAGCTGATATAGTGACCTTTCGAACTGTATACAACGTTTGTCCAAGTTATGTTTTTTGTTGAACAAAGTGTTTGTCGAAGTGTATGAGAAGGTGCACTGGGTAACCAAACGTTGGCCACTGACGCCACATCCTTGCCTGTGCACGGCTAGACTTTTCAGGAATAGGTAGCTGATATAATGACCTTTCGAACTGTATACAACGATTGTCCAAGTTATGTTTTTTGTTGAACAAAGTGTTTGTCGAAGTGTATGAGAAGGTGCACTGGGTAACCAAACGTTGGCCACTGACGCCACATCCTTGCCTGTTGCACGGCTAGACTTTTTAGGAATAGGTAGCTGATATAGTGACCTTTCGAACTGTATACAACATTTGTCCAAGTTATGTTTTTTGTTGAACAAAGTGTTTGTCGAAGTGTATGAGAAGGTGCACTGGGTAACCAAACGTTGGCCACTGACGCCACATCCTTGTCTGTGCACGGCTAGACTTTTCAGGAATAGGTAGCTGATATAGTGACCTTTCGAACTGTATACAACTATTGTCCAATTTATGTTTTTTGTTGAACAAAGTGTTTGTCGAAGTGTATGAGAAGGTGCACTGGGTAACCAAAGGTTGGCCACTGACGCCACATCCTTGCCTGTGCACGGCTAGACTTTTTAGGAATAGGTAGCTGATATAGTGACCTTTCGAACTGTATACAACGTTTGTCCAAGTTAAGTTTTTTGTTGAACAAAGTGTTTGTCGAAGTGTATGAGAAGGTGCACTGGGTAACCAAACGTTGGCCACTGACGCCACATCCTTGCCTGTGCACGGCTAGACTTTTCAGGAATAGGTAGCTGATATAGTGACCTTTCGAACTGTATACAACGTTTGTCCAAGTTATGTTTTTTGTTTAACAAAGTGTTTTACGAAGTGTATGAGAAGGTGCACTGGGTAACCAAAGCTTGGCCACTGACGCCACATCCTTGCCTGTGCACGACTAGACTTTTCAGGAATAGGTAGCTGATATAGTGACCTTTCGAAATGTATACAACGTTTGTCCAAGTTATGTTTTTTGTTGAACAAAGTGTTTGTCGAAGTGTATGAGAAGGTGCACTGGGTAACCAAACGTTGGCCACTGACGCCACATCCTTGCCTGCGCACGGCTAGACTTTTTAGGAATAGGTAGCTGATATAGTAACATTTCGAACTGTATACAACGTTTGTCCAAGTTATGTTTTTTGTTGAACAAAGTGTTTGTCGAAGTGTATGAGAAGGTGCACTGGGTAACCAAACGTTGGCCACTGACGCCACATCCTTGCCTGTGCACGGCTAGACTTTTCAGGAATAGGTAGCTGATATAGTGACCTTTCGAACTGTATACAACGTTTGTCCAAGTTGTTTTTTGTTGAACAAAGTGTTTGTCGAGGTGTATGAGAAGGTGCACTGGGTAACCAAACCTTGGCCACTGACGCCACATCCTTGCCTGTGCACGGCTAGACTTTTCAGGAATAGGTAGCTGATATAGTGACCTTTCGAACTGTATTCAACGTTTGTCCAAGTTATGTTTTTTGTTAAACAAAGTGTTTGTCGAAGTGTACTTCAAAAAGGGGTGGCTACTTCCGGTTCCGGTTTTATAGCCGTTTGAAGTTTGAAATTTAACTGCCCATATCTACTAAACTATAGCAGATATCCGGTTGGTTTGGGTGCCGTTCTAAAGGTACTTAGAGTATCTTCAACTTATGTAATATATAATATTTCGAAAATCTTATACTTCTCGAAAAAATCGTAATTTAAAATTTTTAATACTTTTTTATGAATTCAATAATTGTTTCATTAGTAAAATATGTAATCAACACATAATTATATAAATCCTAAGAAAGAACAGATCATTAGCTTTCTACAGAAATTTACTTGACCATGATCGGTGTAGAAATTTAGCAGAAATTGCATGTTTAAAATCGCAATGACGTGAGTACAAAGCAAGGTGAAAAATCGCGCGATTTTTCATAAAAATTTTTGGCCTGTGGCGCTTTACGCATACATTACAATAAAACAACATTACGTGCGTACAAAGCAAAGTGAAAAATTTTTATGAAAAACACGTATTTAAACGATGTATAAGTAAGACTATTTTAAAAAATGTATAGTACAATTAAAAAAAATACATACATACTTACATATGTACATACATACATACATTACATACTTACATAGTTACGTTATGGCGACCTTTAACATGCAATTTCTCCTAAATTTCTACACCGATCATGGTCAAGTAAATTTCTGTAAAAAGCTAATGATCTGTTCTTTCTTAGGATTTTATAATTATGTGTTAATTATTTATATATGTATGTGTTGATTAGATATTTTACTTAGAAAAAAATTATTGAATTCACAAAAAAAGTACTAAAAATTTTAAATTGCGCTTTTCTTGAGAAATATAAGCTTTTTGGTAAAGTATCGTATTACATAAATTGAAGATACTCTAAGTACCTTTAGAACGGCACCCAAACCAACCGGATATCTGCTATAGTTTAGTAGATATGGGCAGTTAAATTTCAAGCTTAAAACGGCTATAAAACCGGAACCGAAAGTAGCCACCCCGTTTTGAAGTTGTTTTTGGGGTCAGCGCCAAAAACAACAACAACAACAAAAAATTGAGCGTGTTGTAACGCGCCTGATATGTTCCGAACCGGTGAACCGGTGAAGATATCGGAAATCACGTATGCTTTTTATACCGAGAATGGTGGTACGTCAACTAGTTATAATAACAAAATTGCATTTCGGGCCAATGAGTAGCTTATCCGATATGCCAAATATGGGCGTGATCCGCCCACTTTTCGTTTACATAGGCCGAAATAGGTTTTACATGAGTTATATTGATAACTATGCAAACTTTTTTAATAGAACTGTAAATAGCATTTTATGAACAACAACATCATCTTCTATCCCCCTGATTTCTGAGTTATATCTCTTTAAAATTTGAATTTATTTGCTTACATCTTCTTAACTATAAAAGATAGGTGTAGATGCATACCGTTAGAAAGGTAACCTAACTCTCATTTATGTGAAGTAAGATTTTGCCGAAAAACGCATATTTTTAGAGAAAACGCGATTTTAATATTTTTAGTACTTTTTTCCCCTATTAATTAAGAAAAATGTGTAATTAACCCATATCATTTTGCGGAGAAAAAGAAGTAAAGGCGGAAAAAGTAATGGCGTTAAGTAAAAAAGTTTTAAAAAAAGTAAAGTTTTACTTTAGTAATGGCGGAAAAAAGAGTACGGACAAAATCTACCCTTGGACGGAGGGGAATTGTTGTTGGTTTTGTACTTTTTGTTGTTGTTGTAGCTACCTACAAAAACAAACCCCTCCCCCTGTTTAGAGGTTATGAGCCCTGAAAGTTTGAAGCTTTATGCCCTATATCTCCATAATCCCGGCACATATAGGAACGATATATACATCGTTGCAAAGGTAATTTTAATATCTATAATTATATACAGGGTGTTTTGTAGGGGACAAAAGACTAGGACGTGTAGGTTGGGTCGAGACAAGAAAAAAGTCGTATGGGACGGGGTAGGGGGAAATTTTCCCCCGTTTAGACGGGAGGGGCCATTTTATAAAAATCCGACTTAACATCGAAAAAAAATAATATTAAAAAATAATGGTTAGACCTAGATAACTTTTGCTTGCTGATTTTCAAAGCCAAATATCCGCTTCTTAATATCCTTTTGAAATTAGATTCCTATGTAAAATAGTTTTTTAGAAAATTTTTCTCAATTTCTCAATTTTTCAAAAAAAATTTTCTCAATTTTTTTTTGAGAAAATTAATGCCAAAGTTAAAATTTGGAATAAAAATTCGGAAAAAAGTTTTTGATCGCCATTTTTTTAAAAAATTACGGTATTAAGTATAAATATTTTTCTGACCATAAAATTCTGTAATCAATTCTAGAGAGAATGCTTCAAACCCAAAGGAACCCTATGTTTTGTGGTTTCCGAGAAAAGTGAATTACGATCTAAACTCCTTCCCCAGAGCAGTCTTCATTTATATTTTTGCACCAGTAATAAAACACAAGTAGCCAAAAAATTGGTTTTTGAAAGGAAAGTATGCTTCGTAATTTCCATTTTTCTCGAAAACTACAAAACATAGATCCTTACGGTTTTGTGGCCACGGAAACAAAATGCTGACATTAAAGGGTTAAGAAGCGGATATTTGGCTTTGAAAATCAGTAAGCAAAAGTTATCTAGGTCTAACCATTATTTTTTAATATTATTTTTTTCGATGTTAAGTCGGATTTTTATACATGGTCTCTCCCGTCTAAACGGGGGGAAATTGATCCCCCCTCCCATACGATTTTTTTCTTGTCTCGACCCAACCTACATTTCCTATTCTTTTGTCCCCTCTTATGCGAAACACCCTGTATATAATATCTCTTAAGAAATTTTTTGGAAAAGCTTTTAGTTTACCCGCAAATCGCATTTATTATTTTTACTACTATTTTTTATAGTATTTAAGTTTTTCCAAATAAAGTTCTTCGGAAGCCTGTATCAACGTTTGCATTTTAACAAAGTAGAGTTACAAGCTATTTGCAGGTGTTTTTATACCCTACACACGAAGTGATGAGGGTATATTCCATTAGTGCTTCCGTTTGAAACGCATTAAAGGAAGCGTGACAGGTATAGAAAAGTATATATGCATATTCTCGATCAGCGTGACCTGCTGAGTCGATTTAGTCATGTCCGTCCGTCTATCTGTCTGTCTGTGGAAATCACGATTACAAGAGAACGAATAGAGATATCTTCATCAAACTTGGAACGAATATTGTCTATCATTAGAAAGCAGAGCCTGAAAATAACTGTTATGGGAATGATCTTGAGCAAAAAAAGTCAACTTTTAACTTTTATTTTAAAAAGTAAAGTTAACTTTTAACTTTTATTTTGAAAGTTAAAAGTTATCTTGAGACTTTTATTTTTAAAAGTCATACACATACACATTTTGTTCCACAAAAAACATAACTTGGGCAAACGTTGTATACAGTTCGAAAGGTCACTATATTAGCTACTTATTCCTGAAAAGTTTAACCGTGCACAGGCAAGGATGTGGCGTCAGTGGCCAACGTTTGGTTACCCAGTGCACCTTCTCATACACTTCGACAAACACTTTGTTCAACAAAAAACATAACTTGGACAAACGTTGTATACAGTTCGAAAGGTCACTATATCAGCTACCTATTCCTGAAGTCTAAAAATCGCGCGATTTTTCATAAAAATTTTTCGACTGCGGCGCTTTTTCCCAATTTCACAATTTTTAAAACACAAACCTTCTTTCTACCTCTGATTGCCCTGAAAAGGGCAGACATTAATGCAATCAATGTAAAGCACTTGAAGGGTGCAAATCTCTTTTTTCGCATATACGCTGTTCTTAAAATCCTTAAAATTAAGGGAGTGATTAACCCTTAAATGGACGAATTCCTCATCGCCCAAGAAATCGTTAGACTAAAAATAGAAAACTTTAAGCAAATTAAACAAAATATATTTTTATAATATCGTACCTTCCAACAGTCCGAAATTATAGTAGTTATTATTAAAAAAAACGCTTACATACTTACGTGATAGCGACCTTTAAATTACATTTTCTCCCAAATACCTCCACCGATCATGGTCAAATAAATTTCTAAGGATAGCTAAGGATCCATTTCTTATTATTGGAATAATTATATGTCTTAATTAGGCATTTTACTTAGACAAAAAATGAAGAAATTGAGAAAACAGTACTAAAAATCTTAAATTGTGTTTTTCTCGAAAACTCTAATGTTTTCGACAAAATATTGTATAATATAAATGGAGGGTATTCTTAATATCTTTCTAACAGTACCAATTTCAATCCGATATCTGCTATAGTTTAGGAGATTTAATTTCAGATTTCTAAGGGCTGTAAAACCGGAAGTTGCCACCCCTTTTTGGGGTTGTTGTTGGGGTCAGCACCAAAAACAACAACAAAAACAACAACACCGTGTGTCATTGTTATGTAAAACCTATCTGTTCCAAGGTGGAGCAGATAGGGATCCCCACGGAAACGCCTTTAAAAAATTAAAAATACCTTTCAATCAGTACATCGTTAGTTCCGCTGCCTCTTAGTTTATGCGATAACTGACTTTTATGAAACCATTTATTTGTCCTTCAAACGGGCATAAATCCAAGATGGCTGAGCAGCCCCCGATAAAAACCAACCACTTCCGTTCCTCATCGACCCAAACAACGATAAAAAAACGATGAACAAATTCTGAGCTTGGCAGCTATTCTGCATTTATGCCTAAATTTGCTGGTGTTGGGATCTGCTCCACATGCCTAGAAGTACCTAAACTGTATGTAAGCCGAACTTAAACCTACCCTCTTTCGTCAATTGACGCAACTCCTTAGTACGCTGAAAATTTATATCCATCAACAATTGCTGTAAAGGCGTCTGAATCTTAATTAAAGTTTCAGCAGCAGGTGCCAATGACATATTATATATTTTCTGTATTTTTTTTTCTTTTATCTGTATTTCTCTTTGCACTATTAGTTGTTAACCGCTTTAAAGGTAAGTCTTAAAGGTTGTGTTGTATATCGTTTAAAATTTGATATTTTCTTCGGCACAACAAAATTCTCATAATTTTCAACACAAAAATTTAATCAAAAACACAGTTGCACGAACGAATACAAAACGTATTTCTAATTAGTGCCATGTTACATTGCAATTTTTTGATTGTTTAAATTTCTTCTTTGTTTTTGTTTTCTGTACAAAACTGTCAATTCCGTGTTTATCCATGAGAGAAAGGGAGCCGATGAACAAGGGAACCCGCAATCAAAAAATTTGCCGTCGACGACTCCAAATTTCAATCAAAACGGTGTTGTTGTGTGGCGTAATAAAAAAGTATGCACATTTTGGAGTAAAAAAGATCCACTTTTATCAGAAAAATTAATTTTGGGTGAAAATAATTGCGCAGAGCAAATCTTTAATTCTGCAACCAATTCCATCCAAGTAAAAATTTACTTCGTTGGCTGCGATTCCTTATTTGTTGTCCATTTAATTGAATTTGCTTAATCTGAGGTTCGTGCTTTGAACCAAACGTTTAGCGTTTGTTAATAATTTAAGTAGAATTCCCTCTAATTCTTTAATTGTGTGCATTGTTTATCACTTTTGATATTTGTAATTTTTGACAGATTGCTGGCAAACTGATCACAATGTAACATACCAGCATATATAAAATTGTTGAGAGAGTAAAATGTTCCAATATATAGCAATCAAAAAATTGCAATAAACATGGCATTTAGGCGGATACGGCCCATATTACATTGCAAACAGTTGTTCGATCAAACAGTCACATTGTTATTGTTTTCTGCATAAAGCTGTCAACTCTCAGTTCATCCGTGAGAGAATGAAAACGGATGAACTGTTGGCACAGCAAATACTCTGTTTGCAGGCGATGCGTGCAAACTACAAACAGAACAGAGTTGTTGTGTGGTGTAATAAAAAAGTATGCATGTTTTGGAGTGAAAAAGCTGCACTTATGCTGGAAAAAGGAGGATTGCGTGAAAATAATTGCACAAAGCAACTCTAATTATGTATATATACTACGGAAAGTGTTTGACTGTTTGTGTTTGCAATGTAACATACTAAGCAAACAGATTTGACGGGAGAGTAAAATAGTTCATTGCTTTGGACTGTTTGATCGAACAACTGTTTGCAATGTAATATGGGCCTACTACACTATGAACATTGTTCGAAATAACTGTAAAATTGTTTTTGCTTTCTGTACAAAGCTGTCAACCTTACGCTCTCAGGTTTTAGAGTTGAGTTCATCCAGAGAGGATGAACTTTTGGGAAGCAAAACAAAATGTTTGTGGTCGACGACAACAAACTTCGATTAAAACGGTGTTCTAGTATGTTGAAACAAAATAGTACTCGCGTTTAGGATTAAAATAACTGCACTTTTATTGATAAAAGGTACTTCATAATAAGAAAAAATACACAAAGCAACTCCGTAACTTTGCTTTGTATTTGTAAATATTGATATTTGGTTGCTCCATGTGTAATTACAATTCTGAACAAAATTTTGAGAGAGAGCAGAAGTGGTTCATCGACAACAAACACTGTTCATAGTGTAATATCCGCATTAGAGATTAAGGGCCAGTGCTCTGAAAAACACAATGTGTGGTTTAAAAGGAGTTTAACAGAGAAACGACGGTAACCCAGCACTGAAAAACTGGCCCTAATGCCGTGTTTACACGGGGGCCACGTGTCGCACGTTTGGAACTATTCATCGACCGTGTCCCCGATAGCGTTTTCACGGTTGACAGATTGGATTGTGGATCGTTGTGACATGGATGATTTTATTGCAATGGTATTTTTGCTACCATTTGCATAGCGTTAGCTACTATTTAAAAATGTAGAATAGTTTTTGACTATAAAATATTGCAAACCGTTTTATTACACTTTACTTCGTGGTACCGCCGTGATTGTAAGCGAAATAATAATAATAAACTACACATAATTGCTACAAAATAATATTTAACCCAACCTAAACTCACACCTATTTATTTTTGACCAATAATAATTGAAAATAAACTTTATAATAGATATTAATTGATTCGCTGAAACCATAAATAGTTTTGCAGTAGTTGGCGTTGATGTTATATTTCATGCCAGTGATTGTAAGCGAAATAATAATAATAAACTACACATAATTGCTACAAAATAATATTTAACCCAACCTAAACTCACACCTATTTATTTTTGACCAATAATAATTGAAAATAAACTTTATAATAGATATTAATTGATTCGCTGAAACCATAAATAGTTTTGCAGTAGTTGGCGTTGATGTTATATTTCATGCCAATTTAGCAAAAAAATATACGAGTTGCTGAAAACCTCAAATTTTACTCCTGTTGTTGTTGATTCAACAACAAAAAGAGTTTTCGTCTCTCTCGTCTGGTTTCCGAGTTATAGTACATTGAAGTTCAAATAATTATTTGCTATATCTCCTAAACTCTACCAGATAACTTCATGTTATTCATGTCATCAAAAACGTATTTCAATTGCCCTTCATTTATATGAAACAACATTTTGTTGAAAATCGCTCAGCAGATTTAGGACGTAAGTCTTTAAACCTTAAGGTGTAATAACTTGGAAGCCAGATGAGAGCAACAAAAAGTGTTGTGGTTTTTGGAGTTTGCATTAGAAACAACAAAAAAAAACAATAAAATTTGAGTTTACAGATCTGCTATTCCTTCTTCCTTCTAAATTAGTATACATTTACTTTTAAAATTGTAGACATTGCATACCTGATTTCAGACTATCAATTTTTTTTCACTATAACGCAACTCTGTTTTCTGGTGTCTCCAGTAAATTCCAGGGACATTTATTTCCCCATGGGACACGTTCACTTGCATACAATAATTTGCTGTGCAAACCTTAATGCTGTAAACACATAGAATGTAGCTCATAGACATTTACAACTGCAGCTTGTCAAAATTACATAGGCTCTTATGGAAAACGAGAACAAAATAAAAGGTAGCCGCTGCCTCTTCCAATGACGGCGACAATTTTGGAAAATTTTCCAATTTCGTCGTTGTCGCTGCTCTTGTTCTCCTTATCTTTATGATTGCTTACATGGTATTTGACATTTGAGTTAATATTTTGTCAAGATAAAATTGGAACACGCAGTCTTATGGAATCGGCTGATATAAGAAACGCACTCACGGAGACCTCTTCGAATTTCCAATTTTGAAAAGCGCTACGAAGTGAAGTTGGCGGCAGATGTCATGTTCATGTGCGTGTGAATATTTAAAAACTTTTTGTCAAAACGTATGTTGACGCTACGCTGTTATTTCGGTATGGCGCAGCGCCGCTTCTAAGGCGCAGTGATAAATGCAACGCACGACGCACTTATTTGGTAAAAAACTGCAAAGAGTATTAATACATAAAGAGATTTCACGAGACCAATGATGCTATCAACATTTAGTTTGATTGAGTCGAGTTAAGCTCAGGTCGAAAAACTGGTCGATATCGCGGTCGACCACTTTGACTGCGAACTGAAGACTTTTGAAGAATTTTCTAGCTAAATTTTGCGTGTAGACCATAACCAACAAAATATCGACCAGCAGAGCATTCAATAGGATTTAATAAATGTTACACATAATATAATGACTAAATGGCCGACAAATTCTTAAACAGCACGCTATGCTCGCAACGTAAATCATGCCAGTGCTTTACAAAGCTTGGGCATCGAAAAAGAACCAGAACAAAGTTACGAAAATCAAAAATTCTTCCGAAAACCATAAAATGCAAAATTTAAAACGATTCCACACGGACGGACGGCTGCACATGGTTTGTTATTGTAAGAGAAGCAAAAGAAGACGAATCGCACCGTTCTTCTCATCGCCCGCTGTATTCCAGAAATTTATCGATTCTTTCTTTCACACTTTACTTGGCATACGAGTGGCTGGCTCGATCTCTTCTTACGCATATTCGCTTGCATTGTTAGTGCAAAATAACAGAAGCAAAGCCCATAACCCTTTAATACTCATTAAAAAAGATCTTCCGAACCATTCACTCCTTAGTAGATCATTCAATTTTGCTTTGCTACGAGCGCAGGAGTCTTCAGTTCGCAGTCAGAGTGGTCGACCGCGATATCGACCAGTTTTTCGACCTGAGCTTGACTCATTCAAACTAAATGTTGATAGCATCATTGGTTTCGTGAAATCTCTTTATGTATCAATACTCTTTGATAACTGTGGTACCAAAGAATATGTAATAATATAGAAGACGCATGACTCAAAATTTCAAATTTTTCAAAACAGATGCGGTCGGTCGCAGGCAGCGGGTGTAAGCAAATGAGTGAAAACAGCTTCACTACTCGCGAAGTTACTCTCTTTGCCATGCTTCGGTTTTCTCAGCGCTGATAACAAAGCAAAATTGAATGATCTACTAATGAGTGATGGGTTCGGATCTTTTTAATGAGAATGAAGGGAGCGAAAGATCGACTTTGCTTCTGTTATTTTGCACTAACAATGCAAGCAAATATGCGTAAGAAAATCGATCTAGCATTCGTATGCCACACAAAGTGTGAAAGAAAGAAACGATCAATTTGTGGAGTACAGCGGGCGATGAGAAGAACGGTGCGATTCGTCTGGATTTGTGTTAAATTTTGCATTTTAAGGTTTTTGGAAGATATTTTGCTTTTCCTAGCTTTGTTCTGCTTCTTTTTCGATGCCCAAGCTTTGAAAAGCGCTGACGCGATCTACGTTGCGAGCATAGCGTGCTGTTTAAGAATTTGTATAGGCAGAAGATTTAAGAAGAAGAATACTTTAGTCGGCATATCAACACATTGAACACGTTATACGAAGGAATCGGAAGATCGACTTTGTGTTTGTTATTTTGTACTAACAACTGAAGTGCTTCTGTCTGACCGTGTAGGAATATACCTTGTTATTGTAGAGTCCAAAACCATTATTAAAATTAAATTAAAGACTAAAATTTTTAAAATTTATGTTTTTAGTTCTATTATTGTTCATTGCCTATGGGCTGTGAATAAAATGAAATCAACCCTGCATTGAGCTCAGTGCATCAAATTACCAATAACCTAATTAAAATACTAAGCATACTAAATATGCCGGCAAAATTTTACAAAAAACAAAATTTCTTTAATAACTTAAAAATAATAAAGCGAAAAAAATCCAAGCTTAATCAAGACAGACGTAAGCACCTGATTTTTTGTTATAAAGGAACCAAAAAGAAATCAAATTCCCTTCTTCCCTCAACCTCTGCTTTTATCCACAATTTCATCATTTCATTCTGGCCTCCTTTGACATACAAGATTCCATCGCTCAACTCTTCTTACGCATAATCATTTATGAAGGAATACAAGCGAACCCGATTTGTATTTATACAAAAACAAAGCAATGGCAATGAGAAGCAAATAGCACGAAATTGCCGCGAAGTTATCAAACAATGAGAAGAGAATAGAGAGAATGCGTAGCAACACAAAAAATTACTCAATGTTGCGCAACATGGACGTACGGCCACGTCCACGGAGCAAATTTTGCTGTTCAAAAATTCGTATGAGATGCGCCTTCTATATATTGTATATTCTTTGGTGGTACCTAAATAAGTGCGTCTTGCGTTGCGTTTATCACTACGCCTTAGAAACTACGTTACGATATACAGAAATTACAGTGATGCGTCACCATATGCTTTCACAAAAACTTTTTAAACATTCACACGCACATGAACATTTTTGTGATATCTGCCGCCAACTTGACTTCGTAGCGCATATCAAAATTGGAAATTCGAAGTGGTCTGCGTGAGTGCGTCTCTTATTTCAGCCACTTCCATAAGACTGCGTACTTCGAGAACATGCGAATTTCTTCACTTAAGCTTTCGCAGAGCAACATATATCCAACATGAACCTGCGCAGATTTTAACATTGTATACCCAGCTATTAACCTGACTGATCCCGTTCATGTAGACAAAAATCAAATCCTTAACTTCTTAAACTAATATTGTTATAATATACTCAATAATGTCACTACACCTTATTATATTTTCTATATCTATGCACGTAATATTAACTATAAAACCATATAGCTTAGTTTAACCACTAAAATAAAATAAAAAATGTGTGCAAGAAAGAATCGTCAATTTTTTGTATACAGCGGGCGATGAGAATAACGGTGCAAATATTCTTCAGTTGGTTCTCTTACCATAACAAATCATGTGCAACCGTATGTCCGTCTGGATTTCTTTTCAATTTTGCATTTTATAGTTTTTGAAAGAAATTTTGCTTTTTGTAACTTTATTCTGCTTCGTGTTCGATGTCCAAGCTTTTTAAAACGATGGCACGATATACGATCGGAGCATAGCGTGCTTTTGATGTATTTGTGTAGGCAGATCTATTTTACTCGGCATATCACTTCATTGAATACGTTATACGCGTAATACCAAAAGGTTGATGGAAACAAAATTATGGAAATATTTCACAGAAAATATTTATAGAAGATAACATTCAACACTCAGAATATTGCTTGCTCTTAGTATACAATGGTGTTGGGCATTATAGTTCACTACAGAGAGCGATCTTTCTAGTTCAATCAGCTGTCGTGAACTAGTTCGTTCACTAGTTCAGTTCACTCGGTCATTTAGTTCAGTAGTTCGTTCGCTCATTTAGTTCAGTACTTTACGCGGTCATTTAGTTCGTTAGTTCTTATAAGAGATAACGAGATGAGAAAATCGGTTTGATATTTAATTGGCAATATCTAATACTGAATACAAGATTAAATTATATATTGTTAGATTTTTAGTAACATTTTTTTCCATTCTTAATTTTTTTTTATAATAAAATATATATGTAAGTAACCTACCTATATACATATTTATCACAATATTAAGAAAGTAGAGTGTCTTACCATTATAAGGAGGTGTATTCTATCGTAATCGGCGGAGGAAAATGCATTGTAAAGCTTACACTTACGTAAGTACCAAACGCTTGTTACATAAATTCTACTACTCATTACGGAAATCGAGAAAATACGAAAAATTGTTTTGAAAAATTGCGCTTGTTTTATATAAATGAAAGAAAATTCGAGTACCTTTCCAAAACAAATGATATGTAGCTATCTGCTACAGTTCATGAGATATAGGTCTGAAATTCCAAACTTTAAAGACACATAACTCGGAAAAAAGACGAGCTCCACTAACTGATATTGTTGTTGTGGTCCCAACAATAAACAAACAACAACGACAACAAAAAGTTCTAAAAAATCGGAGTCATGTCATTGTGCCTGAATTGTGCCAAGATTTCAAATAAATATTTCGTGTGGAAACATCCTCTGAAATTGATCTAACGAACTGATATACAGAAAAACTAACGAGCAGCTGAACTGAAACGAACTAACGAACTGCTGAACTACAAGAACGAAAGACCTACTGAACTAGAAGACCGACTGAACTAAAAGGCCGACTGAACTTAAAGACCGAGTGAACTAAAAGAGCGACTGAACTAAAAGACCGAGTGACTTAAAAAAAAGAGCGACTGAACTAAAAGAGCGGTTGAACTAAAAGAACTAAGAACTGTGAACTAGATCTCATAGCAGAGATAATGAGATAGGACACTTCGAATTCGCTGTTTCAACACACATGCATTTTGCTGAAATTTCACTAAACCTATGACAGAAAAACGTGTGCGCTGTCCTCTCATGTGTACTTCAAAGTGGACATTGTGCTAATTTTTGGCTGTCAGTGCATAGTTGCTCAAATTTTTACAAAAAAAATTAATATTAATAACTTAATTTTCTTTTCTAACTTTGTTTTCTAATATTTTAGCAAATTAAATATTGTTATACATCGTTGATGCATTTGGGGGGTCAAACATCCGTTCGCACCTACCATTTTAGGTTTGGGAAACTTTACCACCCTGCAAGACAGCTACCGGGTAATTAACCGGTTAATTACCTGGTAGCATTACCCGACGTCTCGGGTAAAGTTTCTATTAATTTCTTAAGACCAGCGGGAAAAATTTACCCGAAACTTTTCTGTACGTGTGATCTTGCATCCCTTTCTTTCACATGCAAGAACTCATATGTGTAAATATATAGTGCGCTCTTTCGCACTATCAGCTGTTTGGATTCGCTACCAGTGAATTATCCGGTTAATTACCTGGTAGCTATACCATATCATTCGGGTATCGCTACCAGTGAATTACCTGGTAGCTATACCATATCATTCGGGTATCGCTACCAGTGAATTACCCGGTTAATTACCTGGTAGTGATACTATTTTAATACCACCATTTCCACCAAAAATTAATTTTATTATATTTTTATTATTTAAGCATATTATTATTTATTAAGAATCACAAGTGAAAAAACTTATGCTAAGCATATCTTAGACTTATACAAAATAGTTAAACTATTATAATAAGATTGTACTTCAGTTTCAAAATAAAGATTTTAAAATAACATAATAAGGCACAGCTTAGGACATTTCAATCAGTTCAATTATATCTTAGACTTATACAAAATAGTTAAACTAATAAGTTTGTACTTCAAGGTTTTAAAGGTTTCAAAATAAAGGATTTAAAATAACATAATAAGGCACAGCTTTGTTTTGTTTTATACTTTGTGCTTTTGTCTGTTGTGTGCCTTCTCAATGATTTTTTTCATTTCACTTTCGAAATTAACTCGGCCACACGAACTGAATACATCTATAGTTAAAAGAAGTGATACAGTTAAACAAAGATAAGATCTCAGTTATTATATAATTACCATATAAAATATCATTAAAAACTCCGCATTTTTTCAGCGCCCGCTTCTCCCACACTCCGTTCCAGTTGAAGTACGACAGAACTCTGAAAGTTTTTCGGAGGATAAATGATTTAGAAATGTTTTTCTTTTCATTTTTATTTAATTTTTGAATAAACAACTAAATTTACTTTAAATAAATATGCAAATGTACTTATAATTATAATAATAATTATAAAAACACTTTTAATAATAATTTCGGACAACCACCGACTTCCAATCTCGAGCTTTTTTATTTTTGTGACGTTTATTTTTGCAATATCACGATGGAAAAACAAGACGGAAATATACAATACACAAGGTACTCTCGACATCTCTTTCGCACTTAGAAGCCCTTATGAGAGCGTGTTCCAAATCTTATGAGAACGGATTAGTGACAGAGGAAAATATTGTGCTTGTGTGTGCGACTCGGGTAGTCTGGTTTTGCTGGGCACCTTTGTTTATATATGGTGAAATTTATATTTTAAAAGCCAATGGCCTTGGCTATACACAGTATCTTTTGATATGGTTTCAGTTTATGGAGAGAGAGATGAGGAAGAAAGATAAAAGTCTACAATCTGGTATGGAGTGTAAAGAATTTTTAAAACGAAACTAGACGCTGCTTCTCAGTTTTTTTGCACGCACACAAGTAAGCAGTTGTCAAACGAAAGAAGAGCAACGTAGTTTGCCAAACGCGTATTCATATTTTCTAACACTCTGGCCAACATTTGGATATTCAGTAAATTTCACACACACATTGCCACCAAGTATTTACGACTTTTGAAACCACATGAGAAACCACACTGTGTAGCCACCGATTGTATTCAAATACCTGTAGTAAAACCATTTCAAAAGATACGACGTGTAGCTAAGCTGATTTCATAACTTAATGAGTCCGTGGTAAAGCATGAAACAGCTGATTTTTTCAACATACTGAAAGACAGAAAACAAGAACAACAATATGGCAGTTCTGACGTATAGTGTACATGAATTCAACAGCTCATAAAAAATAGACGTCAAACCGATTTTTGAAGCACGTGCGTGCATTTAGCAACGAAAGTTAGCAACGATTTAGGGTGGTTTATATATTATCGTTGCTGAGTGGAACATAAATATGATGATTTTTACAAAAAATTATTAAAAATAAACGAAAATTGCAATAAAAAAACGTGTTATGAGTTTTTGAAGGAAAAATTATGGTCTGTCTCCCCTGATAAGTTGTAAAAATTTAGAAATTCTGTAAACGAAGATATTTGGAATATCGTAGCAGAGGATTTGTGGAATTCAACACAAAATCGCCGTTGCTGAATTATTTATACATTTCTGACGGAACGACACCCAGCCTATCCTAAAGAGCGTGTTTTTAGCAATTTTTTGATACCAAGATCAGTACACTAGCTCGTCAATTTTCCGAGATATTGCTGATTATGCCCTCTGGAGATCAAGCGCTGGTGCTCGGAATTGTAGCACACCGACATCCCTAAACCATATGTCATTTTAAAGTGCACACTAACAGCAAATGTTACAAAAGAAAACAAACAGCGTAGGAGTTACGCTTATTTATATATTCCCCGAAATTCCCCAGTGAAATTTACACTAAGTTCAGGCGCCGTTGCTGGCGAAGTTATATATTTCTGACGGAACGGCACCTATCCTATCTCAAAGAGGACATTTCTCCGGAACTTTGAGTAAAAAAATGATTACCCTATCTAATGTAGTTTCGGAGAAAATCCAGATTCCAATCTGATTTTTCAGGCGCCGTTGCTGGCCACTGAGGAACACTTGCCGAAAATGACAACCCGAAATCTGGAAAGCTAACGTTTTTCCAAAACTTTTGATACCTCAACGAGGTCTGTACCTAGAATAGTGCCTGAGAAAATTGAAAATGAAAATATGTTATATTATGTTCACATTTTACTACAGAGTGTGTTTTTCTTGGAAAAACGTAAAATGAAAACAAAGATGATGTTAGAAATATATAGTAATTAATGCCTTTTTTTAAGTATTAGGACTAATTTCGCTTACATGACAGTTGTGGGGTATCAAAGGGGACACCTTCAGAAACTTTTTGACACCAAGATCTTGGAAATCGGACATGCCGTTTTCATCCAAATCCACTGCAAAATTAGGTGATATTGCAATGTGGTCAGGAACCGTTGCTGGTATATTTAAACATTTCTGACGGGATGAAACCTATGCTATCTGGAAGAGGATATTGGTCCGCAATTTTGAGTGCAAAAAAGAGTACCCTATCCAGTGTAGTTCCGGAGATAATCCCGATTTCATACCAGATTATCCTCCAGATTGTGTTCAGGCGCCGTTGCTGGCGAAGTTATATATTTCTGACGGAACGGCACCTATGCTATCTCAAAGAGGACATTTCTCCGGAAATTTGAGTACAAAAATTAATACCCTATCTAATGTAGTTCCGGATAAAATCCAGATTCCATTCTGATTTTTCCAGATTTTTCAGGCGCCGTTGCTGGCCACTTAGGAACACTTGCCGAAAATGACAACCCGAAATCTGGAAAGCTAACAGTTTTCCAAAACTTTTGATACCTCAACGAGGTCTGTACCTAGAATATTGCTTGAGAAAATTGAAAATGAAAATATGTTATATTATGTTCACATTTTACTACAGAGTGTGTTTTTCTTGGAAAAACGTAAAATGAAAACAAAGTGGATGTTAGAAATATATAGTAATTAATGCCTTTTTTTAAGTATTAGGACTAATTTCGCTTACATGACAGTTGTGGGGTATCAAAGGGGACACCTTCAGAAACTTTTTGACACCAAGATCTTGGAAATCGGACATGCCGTTTTCATCCAAATCCACTGCAAAATTAGGTGATATTGCAAAGTGGTCAGGAACCGTTGCTGGTATATTTATACATTTCTGACGGGATGAAACCTATACTATCTGGAAGAGGATATTGGTCCGCAATTTTGAGTGCAAAAAAGAGTACCCTATCCAGTGTAGTTCCGGAGATAATCCAGATTCTATACTAGATTATCCTCCAGATTGTGTTCAGGCGCCGTTGCTGGCTAAGTTATATATTTCTGACGGAACGGCACCTATTCTATCTCAAAGAGGACATTTCCCCGGAACTTTGAGTACAAAAATGATTACCCTATCTAATGTAGTTCCGGAGATAATCCAGATTCCATACCAGATTATCCTCCAGATTATGTTCAGGCGCCGTTGCTGGCTAAGTTATATATTTCTGACGGAACGGCACCTATTTTATCTCAAAGAGGACATTTCTCCGGAACTTTGAGTACAAAAATGATTACCCTATCTAATGTAGTTCCGGAGATAATCCAGATTCTATACTAGATTATCCTCCAGATTGTGTTCAGGCGCCGTTGCTGGCTAAGTTATATATTTCTGACGGAACGGCACCTATGCTATCTCAAAGAGGACATTTCTCCGGAACTTTGAGTACAAAAATGATTACCCTATCTAATGTAGTTCCGGAGATAATCCAGATTCCATACCAGATTATCCTCCAGATTATGTTCAGGCGCCGTTGCTGGCTAAGTTATATATTTCTGACGGAACGGCACCTATGCTATCTCAAAGAGGACATTTCTCCGGAACTTTGAGTGCAAAAATGATTACCCTATCTAATGTAGTTCCGGAGATAATCCAGATTCCATACCAGATTATCCTCCAGATTATGTTCAGGCGCCGTTGCTGGCTAAGTTATATATTTCTGACGGAACGGCACCTATTTTATCTCAAAGAGGACATTTCTCCGGAACTTTGAGTACAAAAATGATTACCCTATCTAATGTAGTTCCGGAGATAATCCAGATTCTATACTAGATTATCCTCCAGATTGTGTTCAGGCGCCGTTGCTGGCTAAGTTATATATTTCTGACGGAACGGCACCTATTTTATCTCAAAGAGGACATTTCTCCGGAACTTTGAGTACAAAAATTATTACCCTATCTAATGTAGTTCCGGAGATAATCCAGATTCCATACTAGATTATCCTCCAGATTGTGTTCAGGCGCCGTTGCTGGCTAAGTTATGTATTTCTGACGGAACGGCACCTATTTTATCTCAAAGAGGACATTTCTCCGGAACTTTGAATACAAAAATGATTACCCTATCTAATGTAGTTCCGGAGATAATCCAGATTCTATACTAGATTATCCTCCAGATTGTGTTCAGGCGCCGTTGCTGGCTAAGTTATATATTTCTGACGGAACGGCACCTATTCTATCTCAAAGAGGACATTTCTCCGGAAATTTGAGTGCAAAAAAGAGTACCCTATCCAGTGTAGTTCCGGAGATAATCCCGATTTCATACCAGATTATCCTCCAGATTGTGTTCAGGCGCCGTTGCTGGCTAAGTTATATATTTCTGACGGAACGGCACCTATTTTATCTCAAAGAGGACATTTCTCCGGAACTTTGAGTACAAAAATGATTACCCTATCTAATGTAGTTCCGGAGATAATCCAGATTCTATACTAGATTATCCTCCAGATTGTGTTCAGGCGCCGTTGCTGGCTAAGTTATATATTTCTGACGGAACGGCACCTATTTTATCTCAAAGAGGACATTTCTCCGGAACTTTGAGTAGAAAGATGATTACCCTATCTAATGTAGTTCCGGAGATAATCCAGATTCTATACTAGATTATCCTCCAGATTGTGTTCAGGCGCCGTTGCTGGCTAAGTTATATATTTCTGACGGAACGGCACCTATTTTATCTCAAAGAGGACATTTCTCCGGAACTTTGAGTACAAAAATTATTACCCTATCTAATGTAGTTCCGGAGATAATCCAGATTCCATACTAGATTATCCTCCAGATTTTTCAGGCGCCGTTGCTGGCCACTTAGGAACACTTGCCGACAATGAAAACCCGAAATCTGGAAAGCTAACAGTTTTCCAAAACTTTTGATACCTCAACGAGGTCTGTACCTAGAATAGTGCCTGAGAAAATTGAAAATGAAAATATGTTCTCTTATGTTAACATTTTACTAAAGAAATTGTTTTTCTTGGAAAGACATAAAAGGAAAACAAAGTGGATGTTAGAAATATATAATAATTAAGAAAAAAGTAGTATCCTAGCTTGTTTAACTCTGGAGCTATTCAAGATGATTTTCCGGTGTGGTCAGGAGGCGTTGCTGGCATCTGATGGCAAGTCTTGTTAGGAGCACCTAGGGTATATGGAAGAACATAGTTTTAGAAAAATATTTGCATCAAACTGAAAGTAATGAAGCGATGGCTCTTCTAGAAAATCTGATGAATCCTATCTGTTGAGGAAATTTCATGAGTTGGTTAGGAGGACATAGACGAAATAAAATAACATTATTTTCGATGAATTTATGTGCCAAAAGGAATAGATGAGCCATAGGCTTTTTCTGAAAATCTTTGAAAATTTTCTTGGCTGAAAGTGCATTGGTCACTTATTGTATTCATCGAAAGGATTGCTTATGTTAATGTTTGAAAATTATTTTCGTAATTTTCCATAATTTTCGTTATTGTCGTTGCTATTAAATTGCGCTTATTTTAATCTAATTTCAATATTTATTTTTATAGTTGTGGCAAGTTTATTATAGAAGTTATACCCTAAAAGCCAAATTATATAAATTACATTTACATTATTACATTGCTTTTATTTTTTTTGCATTAACCTATAAATAAATAAATGAAGTAGAAATTGCAGCTAATGCTGCAAAAAAAAATTAAATTAATGAATAAATAAATACAATCAGTAAATAAAGTGAAACTTTAAATCATTCTCCTGAAAAGTAAGCAAAACGGAGTTAGGCTCTTATGGTTTGTGGCCACAGATATGCCTGTAAGCAGTGAATAATGCAGCAAAAGCAGCGACATCGACAGCGACAGCAACAGATAGAGCGGTAGCAGCAGCAGCTTCGTTGTGAAGAAATCGTTGCTGTGCTTCTGCTTGTGAACGAACGAACTTAAGCAGAAATTCGTACCAATTTTTTGTAGGCAGATAGCAACAATGCAATGTAAAAAAAACATTTGATTTTCCTGGAAGATAAAAAAAAATCATTATAAAGTAAAAACCAGGGTTCTAATAGCATACCCAATAGGTAAATTAAGAAGTGATGAGTTTTAATATAATTTTACACTTTAATCCCGACGATATCTCCAATTTTATTGTTATTGATGTCGTTGTTGTAGTTTTTAACTGTGATTCCAACAACAGCAACAGCAAATTGCGCTCACTTCCATTTCCAGCTTTATAACCATTTGAAATTTTAAATTTAACCACCTATATCTCCTAAGCTATAGTAAATATATAGTTGGTGTATGTACCGTTAGAAAGACAAAGTAAATGTCTTTCATTCATGTAATGTCGCCTTTTATTGAAAACCTTATAATTTTCGAGAAAAACACAATTTAAGATTTTTGGAACTTTTTTTCAATTCATTAATTTTTTAAGTAAAATGACAACATATATATGTTTTTCTGTCAATAATAAGAAAGTATATATTTTTAGCATTTTTTGGTGCAGTACTTCAGGAGAAAACTCATTTAAAATATTGCAATGATGCCAGTACAAAGTACTATTTTGAAAGGTAATCATACCACAAATTTTGTGGTATTCAAGACACGACAACAAATACAATTAAGTCAGCTAGCAGCACAATATTGATTTTTTTCTTCTGGGTCGTACGTAGAATTGATGTCTAGTAGAAAGACAAAAATAATGAATGCTTGGTGACAACAAAGTTGCCAAGCGAAAAAGTTTTATGAGAATTTTTACCGACCATAATGAAAAATTGTTGAAATGAAAATTATATATATACGTATAATATATTTATTAATAAATTCATAATAATTTGAGTTTTTATTGGATAAGTTTTTTGGTTCAATTTACATATATTTATAGCCTTATAATGTAAATACATAGTTTCAAAACGTAAACGAACAAACAATTTACGTTTTTCACGAGTTTTTTGTGCTTTTCGTAATTTTTCGTTTGTTTGACAACGGAGTAACAGAAGATCGAAGAAATACACCAAACACAAAAAAACGTTGGTTGTTGGTATTTTCACATGCTTTGATCAAATTTTATCAGACACGCATTGTATAATGGATCGGCAGTTTCCAGGAAAAAAGTCGCGAAACCAAGAAGGCTATCGTCTAGTATAAAATTGTTTGTGTTTTGTGTTTGTATGTCGAATTTGCAAGTATATAGTGTTGTGTATGGTGTTGCCGACACGCATTTGCACTGAATTCTACCCGAAATCTTCAACAACATTTCAACATTTTCAATATGCAATACGACGAAAGTCTGCAATACGAACGAAAAACTACTATTATACTGGTTTGGCTCGTTTCGTTTTAATTTGTGTTTTCGTTTGCCTTTTTAAAGTTTATATTATAAGGCTGTAAATGTAAAAACATAAAATAGGAGTTAAAATGCATCAAAAGATGGCCTTATTTAATGGCATTTTTTACTAAATTTATTTCGATAATGCCGTGTTTACACGTGAGACATGTGTCCCCTGGGGACACCATTTGTTTTTGTTTTGAATGTGGAATATGGATTGTATGCAAATGTACGTGTCCCCTGGGAAAACGATTGTCCCTTGATTTTTCAGGGGACTCCAAAAAACAGTGTTGCGTTTTAGTGAAAAAATATTTATAGTCTAAAATCAGGTATGTATTGTCATCATATTTAAAAAAAAATGTACATATACAAATTTAGCATGAAGGAATAGCAGTTGCTGTACACTCAAATTTTATTGTTGGTTTTCTTGTTGTTGTTGTTTCTTATTCTAACTATAAAAATAACAGTTTGTGTCGCTCACGAATGGTTTCCGAGTTACAGTACATTGAAGTTCAAATATTTATGTGCTATATCTCCTGAGCGATTTTCACCAAAATGGTGTTTTACATAAATGAAAGACAATTGAAATACCTTTTTGATGACATTAATAACATGACTTTATCTCGTAGAGTTTAGGAGATATGGCTCATAAATATTTGAACGTCAATGCACTATAACTCTAATCGAATTTGTTTAACTCAAGTAAGGATTTAAGTTATTGTCATTGTTATTAAATTGAGCTTATTTTAAACTAATTTCAATATTTATTTTTATAGTTGTAGCAAGTTTATTATATAAGTTATACTCTAAAAGCCAAATTATAAAAATTACATTTACATTTTTGGTTTTTTTAAGTTTTTTTTAATTAACCTATACCTAAGTAAAAAAAATAAAGTACAGCCAATTCTGCAAAAAAAAAGTTAAATAAATGAATAAATAAAATAAGTAAATGAAGTGAAACTAGAAAAAAGTAAGCAAAACGGTGATAGGCTGTTATGGTTTGTGACCACAACAATGCGGCAGCGATTTTGACAGCGACAGCAACAGCAACAGATAAAGCAGCAGCGGCAGCAGTTTCGTTGTGAAGAAATCGGCACTGTGCTTCTGCTTGAAGGAGCGAACTTAAGTAGAAATTCGGTGACGCAGAAATTCCTCCTAATTTTTTGTAGGCAAATAATAAAAATTAGCACTAAGATCTCTGCGTGAATATTTAACATTTATTTAGGGTACTAAAATTTCGGCCAAGCCTTAAATATTAGTTTTTGTCTTGAATTGCACTCACGTATAGTCGTGGGCCCATGACAGACGGCTTATCACTATGCGCGCATCGCTCACTCTAATAGGTTGCATCAAGCACCAAAAATAAACAAATGCATGTAATTCTTTCGTTAAAATTAAAGCGTTAAAGAAACACACACTCGAGCCCTTACATGTAAACGAATTTGAGTCATGCATAATATTTTTACGTATGGCCGTGAGCAACTTTAGAGCTTTTTTGATGCAAGCATAGTGATAAGCCGTCTGTCATGGGCCCACGACTATACGTGAGTGCAATTCAAGACAAAAACTAATATTTAAGGCTTGGCCGAAATTTTAGTACCCTAAATAAATGTTAAATATTCACGCAGAGATCTTAGTGCTAATTTTTATTATTTGCCTACAAAAAATTAGGAGGAATTTCTGCGTCACCGAATTTCTACTTAAGTTCGCTCCTTCAAGCAGAAGCACAGTGCCGATTTCTTCACAACGAAACTGCTGCCGCTGCTGCTTTATCTGTTGCTGTTGCTGTCGCTGTCAAAATCGCTGCCGCATTGTTGTGGTCACAAACCATAACAGCCTATCACCGTTTTGCTTACTTTTTTCTAGTTTCACTTCATTTACTTATTTTATTTATTCATTTATTTAACTTTTTTTTTGCAGAATTGGCTGTACTTTATTTTTTTTACTTAGGTATAGGTTAATTAAAAAAAACTTAAAAAAACCAAAAATGTAAATGTAATTTTTATAATTTGGCTTTTAGAGTATAACTTATATAATAAACTTGCTACAACTATAAAAATAAATATTGAAATTAGTTTAAAATAAGCTCAATTTAATAACAATGACAATAACTTAAATCCTTACTTGAGTTAAACAAATTCGATTAGAGTTATAGTGCATTGACGTTCAAATATTTATGAGCCATATCTCCTAAACTCTACGAGATAAAGTCATGTTATTAATGTCATCAAAAAGGTATTTCAATTGTCTTTCATTTATGTAAAACACCATTTTGGTGAAAATCGCTCAGGAGATATAGCACATAAATATTTGAACTTCAATGTACTGTAACTCGGAAACCATTCGTGAGCGACACAAACTGTTATTTTTATAGTTAGAATAAGAAACAACAACAACAAGAAAACCAACAATAAAATTTGAGTGTACAGCAACTGCTATTCCTTCATGCTAAATTTGTATATGTACATTTTTTTTTAAATATGATGACAATACATACCTGATTTTAGACTATAAATATTTTTTCACTAAAACGCAACACTGTTTTTTGGAGTCCCCTGAAAAATCAAGGGACAATCGTTTTCCCAGGGGACACGTACATTTGCATACAATCCATATTCCACATTCAAAACAAAAACAAATGGTGTCCCCAGGGGACACATGTCTCACGTGTAAACACGGCATTATCGAAATAAATTTAGTAAAAAATGCCATTAAATAAGGCCATCTTTTGATGCATTTTAACTCCTATTTTATGTTTTTACATTTACAGCCTTATAATATAAACTTTAAAAAGGCAAACGAAAACACAAATTAAAACGAAACGAGCCAAACCAGTATAATAGTAGTTTTTCGTTCGTATTGCAGACTTTCGTCGTATTGCATATTGAAAATGTTGAAATGTTGTTGAAGATTTCGGGTAGAATTCAGTGCAAATGCGTGTCGGCAACACCATACACAACACTATATACTTGCAAATTCGACATACAAACACAAAACACAAACAATTTTATACTAGACGATAGCCTTCTTGGTTTCGCGACTTTTTTCCTGGAAACTGCCGATCCATTATACAATGCGTGTCTGATAAAATTTGATCAAAGCATGTGAAAATACCAACAACCAACGTTTTTTTGTGTTTGGTGTATTTCTTCGATCTTCTGTTACTCCGTTGTCAAACAAACGAAAAATTACGAAAAGCACAAAAAACTCGTGAAAAACGTAAATTGTTTGTTCGTTTACGTTTTGAAACTATGTATTTACATTATAAGGCTATAAATATATGTAAATTGAACCAAAAAACTTATCCAATAAAAACTCAAATTATTATGAATTTATTAATAAATATATTATACGTATATATATAATTTTCATTTCAACAATTTTTCATTATGGTCGGTAAAAATTCTCATAAAACTTTTTCGCTTGGCAACTTTGTTGTCACCAAGCATTCATTATTTTTGTCTTTCTACTAGACATCAATTCTACGTACGACCCAGAAGAAAAAAATCAATATTGTGCTGCTAGCTGACTTAATTGTATTTGTTGTCGTGTCTTGAATACCACAAAATTTGTGGTATGATTACCTTTCAAAATAGTACTTTGTACTGGCATCATTGCAATATTTTAAATGAGTTTTCTCCTGAAGTACTGCACCAAAAAATGCTAAAAATATATACTTTCTTATTATTGACAGAAAAACATATATATGTTGTCATTTTACTTAAAAAATTAATGAATTGAAAAAAAGTTCCAAAAATCTTAAATTGTGTTTTTCTCGAAAATTATAAGGTTTTCAATAAAAGGCGACATTACATGAATGAAAGACATTTACTTTGTCTTTCTAACGGTACATACACCAACTATATATTTACTATAGCTTAGGAGATATAGGTGGTTAAATTTAAAATTTCAAATGGTTATAAAGCTGGAAATGGAAGTGAGCGCAATTTGCTGTTGCTGTTGTTGGAATCACAGTTAAAAACTACAACAACGACATCAATAACAATAAAATTGGAGATATCGTCGGGATTAAAGTGTAAAATTATATTAAAACTCATCACTTCTTAATTTACCTATTGGGTATGCTATTAGAACCCTGGTTTTTACTTTATAATGATTTTTTTTTATCTTCCAGGAAAATCAAATGTTTTTTTTACATTGCATTGTTGCTATCTGCCTACAAAAAATTGGTACGAATTTCTGCTTAAGTTCGTTCGTTCACAAGCAGAAGCACAGCAACGATTTCTTCACAACGAAGCTGCTGCTGCTACCGCTCTATCTGTTGCTGTCGCTGTCGATGTCGCTGCTTTTGCTGCATTATTCACTGCTTACAGGCATATCTGTGGCCACAAACCATAAGAGCCTAACTCCGTTTTGCTTACTTTTCAGGAGAATGATTTAAAGTTTCACTTTATTTACTGATTGTATTTATTTATTCATTAATTTAATTTTTTTTTGCAGCATTAGCTGCAATTTCTACTTCATTTATTTATTTATAGGTTAATGCAAAAAAAATAAAAGCAATGTAATAATGTAAATGTAATTTATATAATTTGGCTTTTAGGGTATAACTTCTATAATAAACTTGCCACAACTATAAAAATAAATATTGAAATTAGATTAAAATAAGCGCAATTTAATAGCAACGACAATAACGAAAATTATGGAAAATTACGAAAATAATTTTCAAACATTAACATAAGCAATCCTTTCGATGAATACAATAAGTGACCAATGCACTTTCAGCCAAGAAAATTTTCAAAGATTTTCAGAAAAAGCCTATGGCTCATCTATTCCTTTTGGCACATAAATTCATCGAAAATAATGTTATTTTATTTCGTCTATGTCCTCCTAACCAACTCATGAAATTTCCTCAACAGATAGGATTCATCAGATTTTCTAGAAGAGCCATCGCTTCATTACTTTCAGTTTGATGCAAATATTTTTCTAAAACTATGTTCTTCCATATACCCTAGGTGCTCCTAACAAGACTTGCCATCAGATGCCAGCAACGCCTCCTGACCACACCGGAAAATCATCTTGAATAGCTCCAGAGTTAAACAAGCTAGGATACTACTTTTTTCTTAATTATTATATATTTCTAACATCCACTTTGTTTTCCTTTTATGTCTTTCCAAGAAAAACAATTTCTTTAGTAAAATGTTAACATAAGAGAACATATTTTCATTTTCAATTTTCTCAGGCACTATTCTAGGTACAGACCTCGTTGAGGTATCAAAAGTTTTGGAAAACTGTTAGCTTTCCAGATTTCGGGTTTTCATTGTCGGCAAGTGTTCCTAAGTGGCCAGCAACGGCGCCTGAAAAATCTGGAGGATAATCTAGTATGGAATCTGGATTATCTCCGGAACTACATTAGATAGGGTAATAATTTTTGTACTCAAAGTTCCGGAGAAATGTCCTCTTTGAGATAAAATAGGTGCCGTTCCGTCAGAAATATATAACTTAGCCAGCAACGGCGCCTGAACACAATCTGGAGGATAATCTAGTATAGAATCTGGATTATCTCCGGAACTACATTAGATAGGGTAATCATCTTTCTACTCAAAGTTCCGGAGAAATGTCCTCTTTGAGATAAAATAGGTGCCGTTCCGTCAGAAATATATAACTTAGCCAGCAACGGCGCCTGAACACAATCTGGAGGATAATCTAGTATAGAATCTGGATTATCTCCGGAACTACATTAGATAGGGTAATCATTTTTGTACTCAAAGTTCCGGAGAAATGTCCTCTTTGAGATAAAATAGGTGCCGTTCCGTCAGAAATATATAACTTAGCCAGCAACGGCGCCTGAACCCAATCTGGAGGATAATCTAGTATAGAATCTGGATTATCTCCGGAACTACATTAGATAGGGTAATCATTTTTGTACTCAAAGTTCCGGAGAAATGTCCTCTTTGAGATAAAATAGGTGCCGTTCCGTCAGAAATATATAACTTAGCCAGCAACGGCGCCTGAACATAATCTGAAGGATAATCTGGTATGGAATCTGGATTATCTCCGGAACTACATTAGATAGGGTAATCATTTTTGCACTCAAAGTTCCGGAGAAATGTCCTCTTTGAGATAGCATAGGTGCCGTTCCGTCAGAAATATATAACTTAGCCAGCAACGGCGCCTGAACATAATCTGGAGGATAATCTGGTATGGAATCTGGATTATCTCCGAAACTACATTAGATAGGGTAATCATTTTTGTACTCAAAGTTCCGGAGAAATGTCTTCTTTGAGATAGCATAGGTGCCGTTCCGTCAGAAATATATAACTTAGCCAGCAACGGCGCCTGAACACAATCTGGAGGATAATCTAGTATAGAATCTGGATTATCTCCGGAACTACATTAGATAGGGTAATCATTTTTGTATTCAAAGTTCCGGAGAAATGTCCTCTTTGAGATAAAATAGGTGCCGTTCCGTCAGAAATATATAACTTAGCCAGCAACGGCGCCTGAACACAATCTGGAGGATAATCTAGTATGGAATCTGGATTATCTCCGGAACTACATTAGATAGGGTAATAATTTTTGTACTCAAAGTTCCGGAGAAATGTCGTCTTTGAGATAAAATAGGTGCCGTTCCGTCAGAAATATATAACTTAGCCAGCAACGGCGCCTGAACACAATCTGGAGGATAATCTAGTATGGAATCTGGATTATCTCCGAAACTACATTAGATAAGGTAATCATTTTTGCACTCAAAGTTCCGGAGAAATGTCCTCTTTGAGATAGCATAGGTGCCGTTCCGTCAGAAATATATAACTTAGCCAGCAACGGCGCCTGAACACAATCTGGAGGATAATCTAGTATAGAATCTGGATTATCTCCGGAACTACATTAGATAGGGTAATCATTTTTGTACTCAAAGTTCCGGAGAAATGTCCTCTTTGAGATAAAATAGGTGCCGTTCCGTCAGAAATATATAACTTAGCCAGCAACGGCGCCTGAACATAATCTGGAGGATAATCTGGTATGGAATCTGGATTATCTCCGGAACTACATTAGATAGGGTAATCATTTTTGTACTCAAAGTTCCGGAGAAATGTCCTCTTTGAGATAGAATAGGTGCCGTTCCGTCAGAAATATATAACTTAGCCAGCAACGGCGCCTGAACACAATCTGGAGGATAATCTAGTATAGAATCTGGATTATCTCCGGAACTACACTGGATAGGGTACTCTTTTTTGCACTCAAAATTGCGGACCAATATCCTCTTCCAGATAGTATAGGTTTCATCCCGTCAGAAATGTATAAATATACCAGCAACGGTTCCTGACCACTTTGCAATATCACCTAATTTTGCAGTGGATTTGGATGAAAACGGCATGTCCGATTTCCAAGATCTTGGTGTCAAAAAGTTTCTGAAGGTGTCCCCTTTGATACCCCACAACTGTCATGTAAGCGAAATTAGTCCTAATACTTAAAAAAAGGCATTAATTACTATATATTTCTAACATCCTCTTTGTTTTCATTTTACGTTTTTCCAAGAAAAACACACTCTGTAGTAAAATGTGAACATAAGATAACATATTTTCATTTTCAATTTCCTCAGGCAATATTCTAGGTACAGACCTCGTTGAGGTATCAAAAGTTTTGGAAAACTGTTAGCTTTCCAGATTTCGGGTTGTCATTGTCGGCATGTGTTCCTAAGTGGCCAGCAACGGCGCCTGAAAGATCTGGAAAAATCAGAATGGAATCTGGATTTTCTCCGGAACTACATTAGATAGGGTATTAATTTTTGTACTCAAATTTCCGGAGAAATGTCCTCTTTGAGATAGAATAGGTGCCGTTCCGTCAGAAATATATAACTTAGCCAGCAACGGCGCCTGAACACAATCTGGAGGATAATCTAGTATGGAATCTGGATTATCTCCGGAACTACATTAGATAGGGTAATAATTTTTGTACTCAAAGTTCCGGAGAAATGTCCTCTTTGAGATAGCATAGGCGCCGTTCCGTCAGAAATATATAACTTAGCCAGCAACGGCGCCTAAACACAATCTGGAGGATAATCTAGTATGGAATCTGGATTATCTCCGGAACTACATTAGATAGGGTAATAACTTTTGTACTCAAAGTTCCGGAGAAATGTCTTCTTTGAGATAGCATAGGTGCCGTTCCGTCAGAAATATATAACTTAGCCAGCAACGGCGCCTGAACACAATCTGGAGGATAATCTAGTATAGAATCTGGATTATCTCCGGAACTACATTAGATAGGGTAATCATTTTTGTACTCAAAGTTCCGGAGAAATGTTCTCTTTGGGATAAAATAGGTGCCGTTCCGTCAGAAATATATAACTTAGCCAGCAACGGCGCCTGAACATAATCTGGAGGATAATCTGGTATGGAATCTGGATTATCTCCGGAACTACATTAGATAGGGTAATCATTTTTGTACTCAAAGTTCCGGGGAAATGTCCTCTTTGAGATAGAATAGGTGCCGTTCCGTCAGAAATATATAACTTAGCCAGCAACGGCGCCTGAACACAATCTGGAGGATAATCTAGTATAGAATCTGGATTATCTCCGGAACTACACTGGATAGGGTACTCTTTTTTGCACTCAAAATTGCGGACCAATATCCTCTTCCAGATAGTATAGGTTTCATCCCGTCAGAAATGTATAAATATACCAGCAACGGTTCCTGACCACTTTGCAATATCACCTAATTTTGCAGTGGATTTGGATGAAAACGGCATGTCCGATTTCCAAGATCTTGGTGTCAAAAAGTTTCTGAAGGTGTCCCCTTTGATACCCCACAACTGTCATGTAAGCGAAATTAGTCCTAATACTTAAAAAAAGGCATTAATTACTATATATTTCTAACATCCTCTTTGTTTTCATTTTACGTTTTTCCAAGAAAAACACACTCTGTAGTAAAATGTGAACATAAGATAACATATTTTCATTTTCAATTTCCTCAGGCAATATTCTAGGTACAGACCTCGTTGAGGTATCAAAAGTTTTGGAAAACTGTTAGCTTTCCAGATTTCGGGTTGTCATTGTCGGCATGTGTTCCTAAGTGGCCAGCAACGGCGCCTGAAAGATCTGGAAAAATCAGAATGGAATCTGGATTTTCTCCGGAACTACATTAGATAGGGTATTAATTTTTGTACTCAAATTTCCGGAGAAATGTCCTCTTTGAGATAGAATAGGTGCCGTTCCGTCAGAAATATATAACTTAGCCAGCAACGGCGCCTGAACACAATCTGGAGGATAATCTAGTATTATCTCCGGAACTACATTAGATAGGGTAATAATTTTTGTACTCAAAGTTCCGGAGAAATGTCCTCTTTGAGATAGCATAGGTGCCGTTCCGTCAGAAATATATAACTTCGCCAGCAACGGCGCCTGAACACAATCTGGAGGATAATCTGGTATGAAATCGGGATTATCTCCGGAACTACACTGGATAGGGTACTCTTTTTTGCACTCAAATTTCCGGAGAAATGTCCTCTTTGAGATAGAATAGGTGCCGTTCCGTCAGAAATATATAACTTAGCCAGCAACGGCGCCTGAACACAATCTGGAGGATAATCTAGTATGGAATCTGGATTATCTCCGGAACTACATTAGATAGGGTAATAATTTTTGTACTCAAAGTTCCGGAGAAATGTCCTCTTTGAGATAGCATAGGTGCCGTTCCGTCAGAAATATATAACTTAGCCAGCAACGGCGCCTAAACACAATCTGGAGGATAATCTAGTATGGAATCTGGATTATCTCCGGAACTACATTAGATAGGGTAATAACTTTTGTACTCAAAGTTCCGGAGAAATGTCCTCTTTGAGATAAAATAGGTGCCGTTCCGTCAGAAATATATAACTTAGCCAGCAACGGCGCCTGAACACAATCTGGAGGATAATCTAGTATAGAATCTGGATTATCTCCGGAACTACATTAGATAGGGTAATCATTTTTGTACTCAAAGTTCCGGAGAAATGTCCTCTTTGAGATAAAATAGGTGCCGTTCCGTCAGAAATATATAACTTAGCCAGCAACGGCGCCTGAACATAATCTGGAGGATAATCTGGTATGGAATCTGGATTATCTCCGGAACTACATTAGATAGGGTAATCATTTTTGCACTCAAAGTTCCGGAGAAATGTCCTCTTTGAGATAGCATAGGTGCCGTTCCGTCAGAAATATATAACTTAGCCAGCAACGGCGCCTGAACATAATCTGGAGGATAATCTGGTATGGAATCTGGATTATCTCCGAAACTACATTAGATAGGGTAATCATTTTTGCACTCAAAGTTCCGGAGAAATGTCCTCTTTGAGATAGCATAGGTGCCGTTCCGTCAGAAATATATAACTTAGCCAGCAACGGCGCTTGAACACAATCTGGAGGATAATCTAGTATAGAATCTGGATTATCTCCGGAACTACATTAGATAGGGTAATCATTTTTGTACTCAAAGTTCCGGAGAAATGTCCTCTTTGAGATAAAATAGGTGCCGTTCCGTCAGAAATATATAACTTAGCCAGCAACGGCGCCTGAACATAATCTGGAGGATAATCTGGTATGGAATCTAGATTATCTCCGGAACTACATTAGATAGGGTAATCATTTTTGTACTCAAAGTTCCGGGGAAATGTCCTCTTTGAGATAGAATAGGTGCCGTTCCGTCAGAAATATATAACTTAGCCAGCAACGGCGCCTGAACACAATCTGGAGGATAATCTAGTATAGAATCTGGATTATCTCCGGAACTACACTGGATAGGGTACTCTTTTTTGCACTCCAAATTGCGGACCAATATCCTCTTCCAGATAGTATAGGTTTCATCCCGTCAGAAATGTATAAATATACCAGCAACGGTTCCTGACCACTTTGCAATATCACCTAATTTTGCAGTGGATTTGGATGAAAACGGCATGTCCGATTTCCAAGATCTTGGTGTCAAAAAGTTTCTGAAGGTGTCCCCTTTGATACCCCACAACTGTCATGTAAGCGAAATTAGTCCTAATACTTAAAAAAAGGCATTAATTACTATATATTTCTAACATCCTCTTTGTTTTCATTTTACGTTTTTCCAAGAAAAACACACTCTGTAGTAAAATGTGAACATAAGATAACATATTTTCATTTTCAATTTCCTCAGGCAATATTCTAGGTACAGACCTCGTTGAGGTATCAAAAGTTTTGGAAAACTGTTAGCTTTCCAGATTTCGGGTTGTCATTGTCGGCATGTGTTCCTAAGTGGCCAGCAACGGCGCCTGAAAGATCTGGAAAAATCAGAATGGAATCTGGATTTTCTCCGGAACTACATTAGATAGGGTATTAATTTTTGTACTCAAATTTCCGGAGAAATGTCCTCTTTGAGATAGAATAGGTGCCGTTCCGTCAGAAATATATAACTTAGCCAGCAACGGCGCCTGAACACAATCTGGAGGATAATCTAGTATTATCTCCGGAACTACATTAGATAGGGTAATAATTTTTGTACTCAAAGTTCCGGAGAAATGTCCTCTTTGAGATAGCATAGGTGCCGTTCCGTCAGAAATATATAACTTCGCCAGCAACGGCGCCTGAACACAATCTGGAGGATAATCTGGTATGAAATCGGGATTATCTCCGGAACTACACTGGATAGGGTACTCTTTTTTGCACTCAAATTTCCGGAGAAATGTCCTCTTTGAGATAGAATAGGTGCCGTTCCGTCAGAAATATATAACTTAGCCAGCAACGGCGCCTGAACACAATCTGGAGGATAATCTAGTATGGAATCTGGATTATCTCCGGAACTACATTAGATAGGGTAATAATTTTTGTACTCAAAGTTCCGGAGAAATGTCCTCTTTGAGATAAAATAGGTGGCGTTCCGTCAGAAATATATAACTTAGCCAGCAACGGCGCCTGAACATAATCTGGAGGATAATCAGCTATGGAATCTGGCTTATCTCCGGAACTACATTAGATAGGGTAATATATAACTTAGCCCTAATAGGGTAATATATAACATACCTAACTACATTAGGTAGGGTAATATATAACTTAGCCAGCAACGGCGCCTGAACATAATCTGGAGGATAATCTGGTATGGAATCTGGATTATCTCCGAAACTACATTAGATAGGGTAATCATTTTTGCACTCAAAGTTCCGGAGAAATGTCCTCTTTGAGATAGCATAGGTGCCGTTCCGTCAGAAATATATAACTTAGCCAGCAACGGCGCCTGAACACAATCTGGAGGATAATCTAGTATAGAATCTGGATTATCTCCGGAACTACATTAGATAGGGTAATCATTTTTGTACTCAAAGTTCCGGAGAAATGTCCTCTTTGAGATAAAATAGGTGCCGTTCCGTCAGAAATATATGACTTAGCCAGCAACGGCGCCTGAACATAATCTGGAGGATAATCTGGTATGGAATCTGGATTATCTCCGGAACTACATTAGATAGGGTAATCATTTTTGCACTCAAAGTTCCGGAGAAATGTCCTCTTTGAGATAGCATAGGTGCCGTTCCGTCAGAAATATATAACTTCGCCAGCAACGGCGCCTGAACACAATCTGGAGGATAATCTGGTATGAAATCGGGATTATCTCCGAAACTACATTAGATAGGGTAATCATTTTTGCACTCAAAGTTCCGGAGAAATGTCCTCTTTGAGATAGCATAGGTGCCGTTCCGTCAGAAATATATAACTTAGCCAGCAACGGCGCCTGAACACAATCTGGAGGATAATCTGGTATGGAATCTGGATTATCTCCGAAACTACATTAGATAGGGTAATCATTTTTGCACTCAAAGTTCCGGAGAAATGTCCTCTTTGAGATAGCATAGGTGCCGTTCCGTCAGAAATATATAACTTAGCCAGCAACGGCGCCTGAACACAATCTGGAGGATAATCTAGTATAGAATCTGGATTATCTCCGGAACTACATTAGATAGGGTAATCATTTTTGTACTCAAAGTTCCGGAGAAATGTCCTCTTTGAGATAAAATAGGTGCCGTTCCGTCAGAAATATATAACTTAGCCAGCAACGGCGCCTGAACATAATCTGGAGGATAATCTGGTATGGAATCTGGATTATCTCCGGAACTACATTAGATAGGGTAATCATTTTTGTACTCAAAGTTCCGGGGATATGTCCTCTTTGAGATAGAATAGGTGCCGTTCCGTCAGAAATATATAACTTAGCCAGCAACGGCGCCTGAACACAATCTGGAGGATAATCTAGTACAGAATCTGGATTATCTCCGGAACTACACTGGATAGGGTACTCTTTTTTGCACTCAAAATTGCGGACCAATATCCTCTTCCAGATAGTATAGGTTTCATCCCATCAGAAATGTATAAATATACCAGCAACGGTTCCTGACCACTTTGCAATATCACCTAATTTTGCAGTGGATTTGGATGAAAACGGCATGTCCGATTTCCAAGATCTTGGTGTCAAAAAGTTTTTGAAGGTGTCCCCTTTGATACCCCACAACTGTCATGTAAGCGAAATTAGTCCTAATACTTAAAAAAAGGCATTAATTATTATATATTTCTAACATCCACTTTGTTTTCATTTTACGTTTTTCCAAGAAAAACACACTCTGTAGTAAAATGTGAACATAATATAACATATTTTCATTTTCAATTTTCTCAAGCAATATTCTAGGTACAGACCTCGTTGAGGTATCAAAAGTTTTGGAAAACTGTTAGCTTTCCAGATTTCGGGTTGTCATTGTCGGCAAGTGTTCCTCAGTGGCCAGCAACGGCGCCTGAAAAATCAGATTGGAATCTGGATTTTCTCCGAAACTACATTAGATAGGGTAATCATTTTTTTACTCAAAGTTCCGGAGAAATGTCCTCTTTGAGATAGGATAGGTGCCGTTCCGTCAGAAATATATAACTTCGCCAGCAACGGCGCCTGAACTTAGTGTAAATTTCACTGGGGAATTTCGGGGAATATATAAATAAGCGTAACTCCTACGCTGTTTGTTTTCTTTTGTAACATTTGCTGTTAGTGTGCACTTTAAAATGACATATGGTTTAGGGATGTCGGTGTGCTACAATTCCGAGCACCAGCGCTTGATCTCCAGAGGGCATAATCAGCAATATCTCGGAAAATTGACGAGCTAGTGTACTGATCTTGGTATCAAAAAATTGCTAAAAATACGCTCTTTAGGATAGGGTGTCGTTCCGTCAGAAATGTATAAATAATTCAGCAACGGCGATTTTGTGTTGAATTCCACAAATCCTCTGCTACGATATTCCAAATATCTTCGTTTACAGAATTTCTAAATTTTTACAACTTATCAGGGGAGACAGACCATAATTTTTCCTTCAAAAACTCATAACACGTTTTTTTATTGCAATTTTCGTTTATTTTTAATAATTTTTTGTAAAAATCATCATATTTATGTTCCACTCAGCAACGATAATATATAAACCACCCTAAATCGTTGCTAACTTTCGTTGCTAATTGCACGCACGTTTTTGAAGCGGCGAATTCGAAGTGTCCTATCTCATTATCTCTGTCTCATAGTTCATGCAATTGATTCGTTCAATTGAACTAGTTCGTTCACGAACTACCCAACTCTAGTATACAGTGGGACAAGGACATTTGTCCCTTACTATTTTGTCGTTTAATTTTCTGAAGTAAGCAACAGGTCTCCATTTCCGTTTGTCCTCAGTGTTCATTTTTGGGTACCAAAAGTATTGGAGTGTTGTATGGGTTGACTGACGGTTCTATTATAAATATCTTTAATAGATCTAGATTTAAATTTATTAAGGCCCAGTGATGCTCATTTACCAAAACGACACAACTGCCAAAATGCTATTCAATTATATGGATTTGTGTGTATTCAGTTTTTCCAACCGTTCATTTAAAATGCACTACTTTACTTATCACTTTGAAATTGAAAATGTATTGTTTAATGATCTTCTTTTTCCAGACTAAGGTATACTGAAGGAAGGTTTAAAATATGTAACAGAATTCTTAAGTTGTTTATTTATTGCAAAGGGAATAGCGGCGCAGGCGAAAAATTTTTATGAAAAATCGCGCGATTTATCATAAAAATTTTTCATTTTAGTATAAGTTCAAAATTGTTTGTGAAGCAGCGTCACAGGTGCAGCAACACAACTTTCATTTTTGGTAAATTTTCTCCGCTATAATTTTCTCCGCGCGATTTATCATAAAAATTTTTCATTTTAGTATAAGTTCAAAATTGTTTGTGAAGCAGCGTCACAGGTGCAGCAACACAACTTTCATTTTTGGTAAATTTTCTCCGCTATAATGAAATGTACCAGAGTTTCATAATTGAAAAACTATAATAGTACAACTTCCAAAAGTAGTTTCTGATAAGTTTTAAAATGAGTTTTCTCCGAAATTCCTACACCGACCCAAGTGAAATAAATTTCTATACAAAGATAAGGAGCTCTACTATCTTTATATTGCCATAATTACGTAAGTTAATTATACATTTTACTTTAAAAACAATGAATGAATAGAAAAAAATAGTACTAAAAATTTTAAATAGTGTTTATCTTCGGAAATAAATGGTTCTCGGCAATATAATATTTAACATAAATGAAAGATATTATTAATGCCTTTATAAAGGTACTAACATCATATGCATATCTGTTATAGTTTAAGAGATATCGGCGGTTGAATTTTAAAGTTAGAGGCTATAACTCGGACCCCAATTGAATCCGGGATCAACTTTAGTTGTTGTTGGGGTCACCGTCAAAAATTACATCAAGATACAGGAGCAGATCTGGATTGGTCGGGTAACGCCAAACGTGTTGTGGTTGTAGCATGTGGAGCGACCGATCCCAATTTAAACCAAGATACATAACATAATTGGAGCCACATGCCTGACGTAAATATACCGTAATTATAGAAAAGCATGATACAAATATTTATATATGTACATTAATTTTCCATTTCAGGTATATCAAATACTTTACGAACAGCTTCAAAATTTTTTATATTGAAAATACGGCACCTAGGTTGTTTTTCACCACCGAACGCTAATGTAAATGGGTCTTCAGGGCATTGTTTCATGCACTGTAAACGTCCCATTTTAAAATCGTGCTTATAAATTTCCTTTAAGTCGTTTTTATCGCACTTCCATATTTTCAGTGTACCATCAACGGATGTTGATGTTAACAAATCTGTTTTTTCATCATTGAAACAAACTCCAGATATCTCTTCTCCGTGCGCTTTGTTGCACCATAGGAATTCCGTAGGCTTGCGTTTATCGGCAAATGCCAAATCTCCCTCACTATTTCCCACAATAAAGTAGTTGTAGTGCACTGGATGCCATAAAACCTTTTCTACTTCACCACTAATGAACCATTTAACACAACTGGCGTCATTGGGTTTTGAGTCACGACAATCTAACAAACGTACGATACCACCTCCACTGCCAGCTAGAATGCTTTGATATTCATCTGGATTAAACTCAATCGTCTGCACCTTCTCTTCGAAAGCAGTAATTGCTGTATGTGGCACACCACAGTCCAAATCCCACAGTATTAATGTTTGATCAATTGAACCACTAGCAAGTATATGCTCATATTGTTTATTCCATGATAGGTCAAGGACTGCATCCGAATGCCCAAATTTATCTCCATTACTTTTCTTACTACCTTCCGAACCAAGCTTAAAAGATGCTTCCATCAAATCTTGTATATCCAAGTCCCAAAGAGTTATCACTGGATCCATGCTGCCAATAGCGCACATGTTCCCTGGTTTATCACTACCCGGATCACGATTAAGGTGTTCAATGCACAGAGGATAACTTGGTAATAAAAAATCATGATGTGCATAAAAAGAAGCCTCGTCTTTATTGAAGACCCAAACTTCTAAAAAGGCAGAATCATCTTGTACATGACCCGCTAGTAGCAAATTATCGGTTGATTTTATAATATCATCTTCAGCCTCAGAGTCTGTTTCTTCATCCCATCTATAGTCCGGTTCAACTATATTTAAAATGTCAGCCGCATGTGCACTGCCCTCCTGCTCGTAACTTTGAAATGCAAATTCATCTGTGAGGTTATGATTCTCAGTATTAGTATCCGCTACTAACGAAGCTTCATTAACTCCCATTTCATCAACATCCGAATCGCATTTTTGAACTTGGGATACCAAGCATTCAGGGACGCCTAGTATTATCTTTGCCAATTCAAACTGGGATAAAACTACCTTTTCCGGTTTTTCTTTAGCAATTCCACGTGGTATGAAACAAATTGTTGGTACGAAATCGATAGATGGCCCTTCTAATCCCGCTTCCATTTTCAATTCGAATAAGGCATGTTACATATTTGCACCATAACAGCTTGGCTAGACGCAATATCCTTTGAAACCGATTGACTACTATTATATTGATACCATCGGTGGCTACACACTGTGGATTCTCATTCAGCTTCGCTAAGTATCATTTGATACGGTTTCACTCAGTTCGTTGGACAGAGAGATGGAGACCAAAGAGAAAGTCTACACTCTGGTATCAAGTGTAGAGAATTCTTGATAACAAAATAGACCCTGCTCCTCACGGGATCATTTACACAAACAAGCAAAGTGTCGGCCTTAATGATTTCGAACGGTTGCAAATCAAGTTGAAAAAATTCTCTTTTTCGAGAAATTACCTTTATTTGTCCCATTTCCGTTATTTTAATATGAAGTCACGAAAAGTTCAAAAACAATTAAAAAAAAGGGAAAAGATTAAGCGCTTCTCGAAGTGACCAATGTTGTTGTTGTTTCAGGCGTACATTACAATTAGGAAAACATTAATTAATAGAAAAAACGTACTAAAAATGTAAAATTTTATTTTTCATATCATAATGGTATCTCGTAAAGTTAAACAGATATAGGCATGGAATTTAGAAACATTAAAGGGCTATAATTCCGGAACTAGACGAGAGCAATACAAATTATTGTTGTTAGGGTCAGCGCCAGTAACAACAACAAGATTAGTTAGGTCGAGAAACGCCTGATTTTAGCCGAAAATTTCACAACACAACTGTTCAACGATTTTCACTGAACAAGAAAACCAAAGTGAAGCAGGCAATTACCGTTGCATTAAAATGTAAAAATGGGATTTTTAGAAATCCTATTTTTTCTTTACGCATTCATCATAATATAATATAAATATGGCAACTATGGCTAACATTTTGATATTCAGTAAATTTCACACACACATATGTGTATGTCAATATTGGCATAACATATTTACGGCTTTTAAAACTAAACGAGAAACTACAGTCTAGCCATAGCTAGTATCAAGATACCAGCAGTGATAACGTTTCAAATGACACTGCGTTAGCCAAGCTGATTTGGTTTCAAAAGTCATAAACATGTGATGCCAAAGTGTGTGAAATTTACTGAATTTCCAAATGTTGGCCAGAGTGAGAGAAAATATGAACACGGGTTCGGCAAACTTACTTTGCTCTTCTTTCGTTTGACAACTGCTTACTTGTGTGCGTGTAAAGAAACTGAGTAGCAGGGTCTATTTTCGTTTCAAAAATTTTCTACACTCGATACCAGAGTGAAGAGTTTTCTCTTTCTTTCTCATCTCCAGAGATAACGTGTTTGGAAACTTAGAACAATACAACTGTTCAAAAAAACAGCCGCGTGCTGTTTCTATAAATTTTCTATGCAAACTCACCTGCCAAAAGCATAAACAAACCTCTGTTTATGCCAAAGACTACAAGACTGGACACTCGCAAATTCTGTGTACACACTTATGCATTTTTGCTTGAATTTCACTAACACTATTAAAGAAAAGTTTGATTCGCTGCAAAAAACTTGTAGCCTCGCCGTAGAAACTTTGATTCGCTGCAAAAAACTTGTGGCCTCGCCGTAAAAATCTTGTGGCCTCGTTGAGGTGAAAAATTTGTTTTTCGGGGGTGCATTTTGGAAACGTCAAAACAAATAATTAAAAATATTATCCTTTTTATAAGTGTAAAATATATATAAAACATAAGTTCCCGTTCCGTATAATGGTAATTATTGTATGCTTCCATATTTTACCCCGTACTGGTTGTTGATTTCTCATTTTTACTTTGGTATAAAGTAGTTGCAAATGCATAGTTGTCTGCCTATTGACAAAAAACATTACGATTTATAACTCCAGAATGGTGGCATTTTTTTTTTATTTGTTTTCTAATATTTTTGAAAATTAAGTATTGTTAAACATTGTTAATGCAAACATTGTTAATGCATTGTTATGCATTGGGGGGTCAAACATCCGTTGGCACCTACCATTTTAGGTTTGGGAAACTTCACCACCTTTGTTTATATATGGTGAAATTTATATTTTAAAAGCCAATGGCTTTGGCTATACGAAGTATCTTTTGAAACGGTTTCACTCAGTTCGTGGGAGAGAAAGATGAGGAAGAAAGAGAAAAGTCTACACTCTATTATCGAATGTAAAGAATTTTTGAAACGAAAATAGCCCCTGCTTCTATTTCTTCTTGCGTTTCTTTGCACGCACATAAGAAAGCAATTGTCAAACGAAAGAAGAGCAACGCAGTTTGCCGACGCGTGTTCATATGTTCTCTCACTCTGGCCAACATTTGGATATTCATTAAATTTCACACACACTTTGTCATCACATGTTTACGACTGTTGAAACCAAATGAGAAACCACAGTGTGTAGCCACCGATGGTATGGAAATACTAGTAGTGAAACCGTTTGAAAAGATATGCGCTTAGCCAAGCTGATTTCATAACTAACTGAATCCGTGGTGAAACATGAAACAGCTGATTTTTTCAACATACTGAAAGCAGAAACAAGAACAACAATATGGTTGCTCTCACGTATAGTGTACATGAATTCAACAGTTCATAAAAAATAGAGGTCAAACCGATTTTTGAAGCGGCGAATTCGAGAGTGTCCAGTCTTGTAGTCTTTGGTTTATGCTTTTGGCGGGTGAGTTTCGAAGACTCGAGTGAAAACGGTGAGTTTCTATACAAATGTTACAAAAAACAAATTTAATTGAACAGATGCATGTCAAAAATGTAAAAATTGGCCATATCGTTTCTCGTAGAAAAGTCATGATAATCTCTGTTTCCCACTTTTTAAACTGTCATTCACAAATTGATTGATATTGGAACGCTAAAGATAAGTACTCGCAAAATTTTTACAAATATTTATTAATATTGTTTTAAAATGTCAACAACCAATTTCAACAATTTGGAAAGTTGAACTTTGAGCTTTACTTTGAAATCTTTGATACGTTTTGTTGTAAATATTGTGTCATTTGCTTCTATTTGCGACTTGCATTCTTACCTTTGATCTATTTCTATAAAATCAGTACCCCGTGATGTGCATGAAGTAAGGTTTGCATGTATTACATAACTTATTTACTTATTTTTTATTTTAGTATTAACTAGTAGTTAATATTAGTAATTAGTATTAATAAATTTAGTGTGTTTTGTAGTTGTAGTTGAATGTGCACGGGTGATATAGGGCTACTGGGAAACCAAACACGCTATAAAATCGGTAACTCCCCTTGACTCTTATCACAATGATGGTGTGGAAACAGCATAATCTCTATAACTTTCAGAATTGTCATCTAATAAACGACCAAAAAAATATCCTTTATACATTTTTTTCATTATAAATTTTACAAATATAGAAAACTATATGAATAATATAATATTTGAACTAAATTAAATAATATTTTAATCAAATTTCTACAATCACATAAAAATACCCACAGAAATAAATGTATGCCCACATTTTTTACTTTGTCTACTTATGGTGGCAACCGCTTGCAAAAAATTTAGGTGAATAAAACCGTCAAAAGATAAAGCGTCACTTGTTATTGTTTCTGGCTGCAAAAGAAATATAGCCAAATTCAGCAGTTCATAAAAAATCGATCGTTTTTTCATCTTTATCTGAAAATAAAAGAGTTTCCAATCTCAGTAATCTCTGCTCATCTCTCTCTACACCGTTTCAAAAGATACTGCTTATAGCCAAGCCCAAATAGCCTTAAACACAATCAAAGACGCAAGAAGCAAGATTCATTTTTAACTGTCAAAATTACAAGGGCTCTTATGGAGATCGAGAAAAAAGTTTGCTTTCCATTTTGCTTCCCTGCTTAGCTGCGAAATTACGCATCTCTCATTCGAGCTAATTTTAATTTTGACGGATGCAAAAGCGTTCTTGTTCTTCTTATTTGTTTGTGTTTGTTTACATTTCATTGTTTTTTCTATTTCAGTTGCTGTAAAATTATCTGAGTGTTTTTCTGTTGCTTTTTTATTATTATTCTGTATAATATATTATTTCAATGTATTTTAAATATATTTTAATATACATAAAAATAAAAAAACTTCGAATAAACTTCGAGAATTTTGGTTAGAATGAATCTATTGTTCTCTACAGTCAAATATTTGACATTTCATACTTCTGCTTCCCGAAAATGATTTGGTTTAAATCCGAGCCATTTCTTGCTTCGGTGCCTTGAACTTGCGTCTTTGATTGTGTTTAAGGCAATAGAATAATATCCTATCATTCTTGGTTGCACTGGACCAAAAACAGAACGTAGTTTCAAAAGTATGAAAGCTTACCTTAAGGTACGTATGCACCGACCAATAGGTATTAAACTTCAGTTAAGCGTTGAACACAATCGGAGCAACAGGATACAAGATACATTTTTAGCTGTCAAATTTACATGGGCTCTAATGGAGATCGAGAAAAAGTTTGCTTTCCAGTTTGTTGCTCTGGTTTGCTTTCCATTTAGTATCTTGTCTCCGGGCTAATTCTAATTTTGACAGCAACAGAATCATTCTTGTTTTTCTTCGGTGTGTTTGTTTACATTCTGTCATGCAAAATTTGACAATTTGCATTATGGTGGTGTCACACTAGGCATCTTAACGCCAATTTATTTAAGTTCATATTTAACGCATCCTATTCAAAGAAAAATTACTCAAAATATTTATCAATTCCTAAAGGAAATGAAAATTCCTCTAAAAAATGATGCTGGCAAAAATGTAAAAAACACTTGAAGGTTTTCTAAGGCGGCCTCAAGTGCCCTAGTGTTATACCCACCATTAAGAATTTCACATATGAAATATTTGTTGCTGAGCAACAGTTGCCCAGCCATTATAATTAACGCCATGGAATTTCTTGTTGCCATGAAATGTTGCTGTATCCTGTTGCTCCGATTGTGTTAAACGCTTTATAGCGAAGTCACACTACCACTGTAAAGGAACAGTAATTGTTCTCTTTTGTTTTTGCGCAGTTGTAGCGAGGTCACACATCACTGTTTTGCCGTTGGAAGAAAATTTTGTCGAAAGAGCTAAAAAGTGTAAGTGTATATTAAAAAATTCCTTTGAAATATTACCGGAAACATGTAACGAGGTCACGATACCACTAAATTGAATGCTACGAATGAACACTTGTACCATTTTTCTATTTTCGCAGTTACTGTGGTACCTAAATATGTGCGTCGTGCGTTGCGTTTCTGTCAAAATGAAATGGGAACACGCAGTATAAGGTAAGTCGCTGAAATAAGAAACGTACTGATGGAGACTCACTCATTCTTGGGATCGGACGAAGTGCAAAAGAGTGGTTACGCTTGTGCTCGACCCACGCTTGCTTTCTTCAAAAATATATATTTTTTCTCACCTTCAACAGCAACCCGTTTACTACACAAATGAGAAAACATACTATTTGAGTTGTAGTTTTATTAAATGAAATTAATTGAGTTTATTAATTGTTGTGTTTAACATATATAAAGGAGTAATATTTTGGAACTATAATCAGAGTAATATAATTGATAAATTTATCAGTCCATTCCATTTTTCTTCTCTACTTCATTTTTCAATACCTTTGTGAATATTGAGACTAAGCAATACCGGTGTGCTCGGTGTACGTTAGACCGGGTGTTCGTGCTTAGTGTGAGAGCGTGGTGTTAAGAACAGAAAAATATTTCTTTCTCTCTTTTCCACACGAAACAACAATAAAAAGACGTACTACTACTGTTTTCGTCGCTGTGAAAAGTGTTACTGAGCACCATGAAAAAGTAGAATATTACTACGCAGAATATACTGCTTGTATTACTAAGAGTACTAGTACTATTAATAAGTATAAAAACATATAGTGCCTTATGAATCGGCCCTCCGACAACGGATCATATGTGTTTATGTAGACCAAATGTTTGCGAATGATAATCACTAGGGGTTTTTGATTTTAAATTTTATTCACTTTAATTGGTTTTTCTTTATACCATAAAATGTATATAAAAATATACACAGCGATTGTCCGGTGAAGTTCACTGCTCGCAGCCAAGTGCCGGCTCCAATCCTACCACCAAGGCTGGAGCCGAAGAGCTCGCAGTCAAGCTTTAAAGCTTGCCTCTCCTGAGCGGCCGAAGTCCGCGCTCTGAGAGGACACGGCTTCGGACGATCAGGAGAGGCATCCCGCCCGCCTTGCAGGACTGCAAAGCTCCACGACCCTCAGCCCTGGGGTGGATTAGGCGCCTAACCGTGTAGGGCGCTATGGTGGGCCTCGCCACACTCAGTGCAGCGGCGCGTGCTGGTGCATCGTTGGCTGGTGTGGGAGCACGCCAAGCAGTTAATGCACACGTGGCGGCCTGCAAGTGTTCGCCATCGGGCCTCGACCGATAGGTCGAGGAAGAGGCCGCACTGCCGGAGCGGATGGTCCCCACGGCAGAGTGGGCAGCATCCTCGGCGGCGTGATGGACGGGAGCGACGGAGACGATCGGTACCCATCTCCCTGGTCGATGGAGGGGGAGCCTCATTGCTGCGGCGGCTGGCTCGTCGAGCGGCTGACGCTGGCCGCGCGCCCATGCCGCTCCGACATGAACCCTTGGGGATGGCGGTCGTCTGGCCTCGGGTGACGGGCGCCGTGGTGGTGTTGGGCGGCGGTGCGGATGGCCGCGTTCGCGACGCGCCGGAGAGTACGGCCCCTGAAGGGCCACCGCTAGGCGGCGGCGCCAGCCAGCTGTCCTTGCTGGCATCGCCGGGGGCGATGGTGGAGCCTCAGCGTGATGGGCCTCGAGTGAGCGTCGCGTCTCACTGGTTGGCGGCTCGAGGGAGCGCGGCGGAGCAATGTCGTCGTCCTCGGACTGGGAGGACGCACTCAGACTGAGCACGTCGTCGTCTTCGGGTTCGGGCTCCTCGCACTGTGGCATCCCGGGACCGGGATTTGGAGTAGGGGGCGCCGTCTGCACGGCGGCTGGCAGAGCCAGCATACGGCCCAGCCGGTAAAGGGCGCCGCGGCGGCGAACGCGTTTCATCTTGGATCTGTGGAGAAAAAAGGCGTTAATAACAACTCGAGACATGCACGATAAAGATACTAATTTAGAAATTGAACGCGTGAGTTGGCCGTTAGCCGTTCGGACATCGGCCACGCGGACTCGTGCGTCCTAACCCTTATACACCTTGATGGCTCGGCCCAGCCGCCAGGACGTAGAAGGAAGGTGTCTTCACGGACGACGACCAGGTCGTTGGGCTGTAGGTTGAGTTGCGGAGTCTTCCACTTGGTGCGACGCGCAAGCTCGTGCAAATATTCCGTTTTCCACCGGTGACAGAAATGCTGGGCAAGGGCCTGGACACGTCTCCATCGGTTGAGAATGGAGAGCGGATTATCGAGGGTTTCGGGCTCGGCAGGAGCGAGCAGAGGGCCGCCTACTAGGAAGTGGCCAGGAGTTATTGCCTCCATAACGTTGGGATCCTCAGATTGAGGATGAAGCGGGCGAGAATTGAGGCACGCTTCAATTTTGCTCAGGAGAGTTGAGAACTCTTCAAAGGTAAATTTGGACATTGGGGCGACTTTGCGCAGATGCGTTTTCAGACTCTTAACACCGGCCTCCCAGAGCCCTCCCATGTGAGGAGCACCAGGGGGGATGAAGTGCCATTCAACATTCTGGTGCGAATATTTCGTTTCGATGAGATCGCGGGTTCGAACAAGGAATTGCTTAAATTCTTGTTTGAGCTCTTTTGATGCGCCGACGAAGTTTGTGCCGTTATCAGAGTACACCTTTGCGGGGCAGCCTCGGCGAGCTGCAAAACGTGAAAAGGCCGCAAGGAAGGCGGCCGTGGTCAGATCACTGACAGCCTCTAAATGAATTGCTTTGGTCGCAAAACAGACAAAGATGCACGTGTAGCCTTTCGTTATTAAGCACGCCCGGCCGGTGTAATTCTTTATGTCGAAAGGGCCCGCAAAGTCGACACCGGTGTTAGCAAAGGGGCGGGAGAAAGTCGTGCGTTCCTCTGGCAATGCCGCCATAATCTGCGTTATTTGTTGCTTCCGATGCAAGATGCACGGCTTACAGCGGTGGATTGTTGTCTTGATGAGGTTTTTTACCCGCGGAATCCAGTGTTGGGTCCGGAGATATCGGAGCATCAGCTGGTTACCACCGTGAAGCGAGATCTGATGGATAAAAAGAACAAGTAACCGAGACAACTGACAGTCGTACGGCATAATTATTGGGTGGCGTTCATCAAATGCCAAATTCGGGCATGAAGACAGCCGCCCGCCAAGGCGCATCGTTTTGTCTTCATGAAGAAAGGGATTGAGTGAGAGTAAACAACTTTTCGACCTCACTGGTCGCTTGCTTTCGAGCGCGTAATATTCGTCGTGAAAATGTGTCTTTTGACAGATGATTGTGAGACGACATTTGGTGTCTCGAATCTCTGTCGCTGAAAGTAACATATAGAGGGTTCCGATTACGGCGCGTGGTATCTATAAACCGCTGTACGTATGAGTATACGCGTAGGGCTCTCGGGAGAGAGGAAAACCTGTCAAGTGGATCTTCGTCTGGTCGGAAGTGTGAAGAGCCTTTACAGGCTTTTCTTCAAGTGCGGTAGCAAACTCCGAAGCTGTTCGTAGTTCGGGCCAACGATCATTGTCGTGGAGGAGCCAAGGCGGCCCATTCCACCAAAGGGTGTTCTCAGCTAATTCTTGGGGCGTGGCACCGCGGCTAGCTAAATCTGCTGGATTGTCGTGCGAGTCCACGTGAAACCATTGAGTGTGTGGTGCTCTTTCAATGATTTTAGCAACGCGGTTCGCCACGAAAGTGGCCCAGACGCAAGGAGGCTTCTTAAGCCACGCAATTACAATCGTCGAGTCTGTCCAACAGAAGACATTCTCGGGAGGATAGTGCAGATTGGGTACGATAGCGTCGAGCATGTCTGCGACGAGTGTAGCTCCGCAGAGTTCGAGTCTAGGCAGCGATATCGTTTTAATGGGCGCTACTCGTGTCTTGGAGTACAGTAGCGATACATGAACTGTGTCGCCGATTTGGACACGGGCGTAGATGACTCCGGCGTTAGCTTTTTCGGAAGCGTCCGAAAAGGCGTGAAGATCCACTGTGCAGTCGGGGGTGAACCGAATCCACCTGGGAATTCGGATCGTGGCGATATGGTGGTAATTTCGAAGGAAACTCAACCATGTTTGCTGCGTCAGGACGGGAATCGGGTTGATCATCCCAGTCAATCTTGTCTAGCCAGACTTGTTGGATCAGCATTTTCGCGGCAACGATGATAGGTGCCAGCCAACCGGCTGGATCGAACAGCTTCGCGATGAGAGACAGCACTTCTCGTTTGGTATACGTTGGCTGTATGTCGATCGCCTGTGTGTCGAAGTAAAAGTAATCGTTGGCGGCATTCCACCGAATACCGAGCATCTTTGCGGTGCTGTTGTCCTCGAACTTCAAGAACTCAGCGTTGAGCAAATGGGATCCAGGCAAGTCGTTCAAGATGTGTCTGTCGTTGGCTGTCCATTTCCGAAGAGAGAAGCCTGCCGTATTTAACGCCTCTGACAGTTCATCGCGCATTTGAGTGGCCATGGCAAGGTTGTGAGAACCAGCCATCACGTCATCGACGTACATTGAATGTCGCAGGATGTGGGCCGCAAGCGGAAACTGTTGTTGTGTATCGTCTGCTAGCTGAAGAAGCGTACGGATCGCTAAAAAGTGGGCGCAATTCACGCTAAATGTTACCGTTTGTAACTCATAGTCCCTAACTTGGGAGCTATTCGAATCTCGGAATAGAATTCGTTGGTAGGGGGTATGTTTCGGGTCGACGAGGATCTGGCGGTACATTTTCTGAATGTCACCGCTAAAAACATACCGAAAAAAGCGCCATCTTAGCATTAAAAATGTTAAGTCTGCTTGTAGAACAGGGCCTGCGTGTAACACATCGTTGAGACTGAGCCCACTTGCGGTGGGGCAGGATGCATTGAACACGACTCTGACCTTGGTAGACGTGCTATCCGGTTTTATAACCGCATGATGTGGCAAATAATAGTGCTCAACATCGGGTTGTGGGGGCGCTACGGCCATATGACCTAAATCCAGATATTCTTGAACTACATCGTCATATTGCCTTTTGAGGTCATTATTTTTGAGTAACCTTGCTTCTGAGCGAAGGTATTGCTGGTGGGCGATGTGCCGTGAATATCCTAGCGAGTGTTGGTTTACGGCTTCGCTTTTGAATGGCAACGTAACGATGTAGCGGCCGTCAGGGCTCCTACGAGTTGTTTTTACGAAATTCTCTTCGCAAAACTTTTCGGAGGGGGATAAGTGACGAGTTTTGGGAAGTTCCTCCACTACCCAAAAACGTTCGAACTGTTGTTCGATGGTGACTTCATTGAAGAAGGCCACCCTTATGTCGGGGCTACCCGATTGTAGCAGGGGGACTGGTCCGGTGATTATCCAGCCGAACACAGTCTGTTGTGCTAGAAGGGAACCTAACACATTGCGGCGAATACCGTCACGTATGAACGCTGGAAAGAGATCGGCTCCAATGAGAACGTCAACTTGCTGACTTTTGACAAAGTTGACGTCTGCGAGCTCGATGTTACGAGGGAGGCTGCGAAGCAGCGCGCTATCGAACGAGTGGGCAGTCTGCCCGTGATTTGCGACAGCACTAGCGCTGTGGCATGAATCTGAAACGAGGGGTCGCGTGGCGACTTGAGCATAAACTCACAAGATTTTGAAACCTTTGCAGAAATGGTTTCCTGGCAACGCCATGAAATCTGAGTAGTTGCTGTATTTTCTGCGCTGATCGAATTTTTCTTGTTACAACAGCTTTGCTCTAATATTTTGGGGAATTGTTACGAATAATAGTGTCTGAAATAGTTTTTACGTGCAAATTGATCAATTTCCGTGTGCGGCCATATAGAAAGACCAGTACTCAGGTGCTCAACATATAATTTCCTTCTTTCTCTGTGAAATTGTGACCAAGCGAGTTTGTAATGGCGGATGAAAAAAATAATTATCTTCGCTGCTGCAATAAGTCTAACGGGAAACACGTGTTGCTTTGCGATTGCTGTGGCAAATGGTACCATCTTAAATGTGCCAAGGTCAATGATGAGACTTTCAAGGTACTGTCCTCGCTTGGTGATTCGTCGACCTGGTACTGCGATGCATGCTCCAAACAGCCTGACGGCCGCATGTCATCTTTCAGAAGGCTTGAAAAGTCGGTTGAAGCTATCGCTCGCAATCTTACAGCAGTTCATAAAAGACTCGACGATCTTTGCACCAATGTCAAGAAAGAATTACAAGATGCGCTGGCTGTTGATTTGGAGACCAAAATGGTGAAAATAAATGAAAGTCTCGATAAGCGCTGCAGAGAAGTCGAAACTACAGTAGCCAAGTTACAGGCAGATATCGTAGCTGGAGTAGATATAAGCAACATTGAACACCTGAGACTAATGAATGCTGAGCTCTCTGTCGACGTTGACAGGCTGGAGCGCAGAGTCAGACAATTTGACTTAATTTTATCAGGTGTCCCGTCATCAATTAGAGATGAGGAACATTTAGTACATTTTGTCGTGGCCACAGCGAAAGCACTGGGTATCAACATAGTGGCTGATGACGTGGCCAAGTGCTTCAAACTGAATACCACCAAAGGGCTACTTCTTGTAACCTTCTACAAACTCAGTTCACGTGATAACATCATTAAAGCGTACTTCGATGGAAAGAAGAAGCTGGTCTTGGGGGACATACTACCTGCCGATAGTAACAAAGAAGGGCGCATCTATGTCGGTGACAATCTTACTCCCCAAGCTCAATCACTATTCAGGACGGCTAGAAACATGTGGAAGCAGGGACTGTTAGAAGGCGCATTCGTGCGACGAGGACTAGTTTACGTTATTGAAAAAGGCGGTACCTATGTGCAGCGGAAGAGAATTACTTGCCGGGCCGATCTCAGCAACATGCAGCAGACATCGTGATGCTTATTAAGTATCTTTTCATTAACTGTTATGTATCATTGCCTTAATTACACATTTAGTATTGGTATTTCAGTATTCAGTATTCCAGCATTTGACCTGCTCACATTCAGTATTATACAGTAACAGTATTATTCAGTAGCTTTGATCTTATATTTTATATTATATATTACCTTATTATTCGCTAAACCACTATACCTCTTTGTATATCTTGTAATAGCTAGGTTCACATACTCACATTCAGTATTATTCATTAACCTTGACTGACTTTGATATTATATTATATAGTACTATTATTCGCCAAAAACAATATATCTTTTCGTACATCATGCAATGAGCTAGGCATTGTGGGGCGAATGTACCCAAGCACTATTTTAATCAGCGCAGTTACCATTATGCACTTTTAGTTGCTCTCTATAGAAGTGGATAGCTATCTTGCATCTACTAGTGTTAACTTTAACCACCGTCTCCTTCCCGTCCTTCATCCCTCCCCTTCGTGCGTATGCGTTTGTTCAAGTCAGTGGGCGCCGCTGTTTTAGCCCTTAGCGACAACAGTGTACAGTGACGGTAGAGTGGCTAGTGATAATCGACTACTTAAAGAAGCTCTTGTTAACGAACGTGGACTCAAGGTAGGGCATTTCAACGCACAAAGTATTCTTGCATCCAGTAGAGCGGATAAATTTGATGAGGTGAAATCTGTGCTAGCTGGTAACTATCTTGACTTTGTCGGTGTTACTGAAACATGGCTGACTGAAGGAATTAATAGTGAACTTATAGCGGTTCCCAGCTACAACGTTATTAGGCATGACAGGCCAACGAGGGGTGGAGGAGTAGCCCTCTATATAGGGTGCAATATTAAATGGACCACCTTGAGCATGTCTCCCGTTGGATCCAATATTGAATATCTGTTTGTCAAACTTCACGACGCAGGCCAGTCTTGGATAGTAGGTGTGGTCTATAGACCGAGAGGGGAGCTGTCTGAACTTAGCGAGTTGCTTTCCACGTTAGCTGGAACATCCGCTGACATCATTATAATGGGGGACTTCAACACCAACCTACTGAATCCGGAGGTACTTGGACAGGCTGCACTCTTCTTTGAAGGCTTCAGCTTAGAACTGGTTTTCAATGGTAGCTTACCAACCCATTTTGATATTGCCAACAACTCCCATTCCCTCCTTGATTACTTTGTAATAAGTTCACGTGACAAAATTAAATGCAATGGGCAATTCTGGGTTCCCGGAATCTCTAAGCACGCTTTTATTTTTTGTTCGGTAACCACTTTAGTAACCCGCACAGATTATTCATTCGAGTATCGTGACTTTGATCGAATCGACGTCAACAGTCTTGAGATAGCCTGTATTCAGTACGACATGAGCTCCTTTTGGACAGTAACCAATGTCAACGATAAACTTTGTATTCTCAACGCTGCGATATCTGGACTTTTTAATACCTTTGTTCCTCTTATTACCCGCCAAGCAAGAGGTGCTGCATGCCCCTGGAATAACGGGGGTATAGTTCGTGCCAGGGCAACCAGAGATAGGTTCTTCAGGGTTTACAAGCGCAGCCCCACTGTCGCAAATTGGGCTAAGTACAAAAAGCTGCGTAATAGAGTTACGCATTTGGTGAAGAAGGCAAAGTTTAAATATGGCGAAAGATGTTTTGACAGGGTACACAATTCCGGCGAATTCTGGAAATGCGCCCGTAGGTTTGGAGTATTAAAAAACAATCACACTGCAGTTCAGTTAGACGGAGACGAGCTTAATAATTACTTTGTTTCCCTGCATGATCATCCCGCTGCTCGGCCAAGAGTGGACATTGACCTTCCAGAGAGCGACCATGCTTTTGCGTTTAGAAGCGCGACTATGGATGAGTTGTACAGCGCTATTATGGCTATCAAATCGGATTCCGTGGGTCTTGACAACATACATTTAAAATTCATCAAGACGATATTCCCCATCTTTGCGAAATACTTCCTTTCCTTGATAAATACCGTATTAATGTCTTCATGCTATCCACTTGATTGGAAGGTTGCCAAGATTATCCCAATCCCGAAAGCGTCTAGCCCAAAGACACCTTCCGACTTTAGACCCATAAGCATCCTACCATGCCTGTCGAAACTGTGCGAGGCCATAATGAAGCAGCAAGTTATGGCATTCATCCACATGGACTGTAGGGTTAGCATCCACCAAACCCAATCTGGCTTCAGAGAAAAGCATAGTACCACCACTGCCCTGCTCAACCTGATAGACGATATTAGTCAGAACATAGACCGCAACCAATTGTCATTTCTTTTTGCCTTAGATTTCAGCAAAGCCTTCAACCGTGTAGACTGGGTGACATTATGCGCCAAGCTCAAAACGCAGTTCCATTTTGCCAACTCTGCGTGTAATTTAATGTACTCCTACTTATCGGGAAGACAGCAGAGTGTCACCGTGTCTGGAGGCCTGTCATCTTCTCGAGAGGTGGGCAGCGGTGTACCCCAGGGATCGATTCTGGGTCCCATCCTTTTTTTACTATATATTAATGACCTGCCTAACAGCGTATTGAACTCCTCAGTACATATATTTGCTGACGATGTCCAGTTGCTATTAGCATGCGATAGATCTGACGCAGAGATCGGACTACGCAGAGTAATGGACGATTGTCTAGCAGTCTCCCAATGGGCTATTAGTGACAACCTTACACTCAATGTTGATAAGACTCAAGCTATGGTACTAAGTAGAGGAACACGCCCTGTTGTTCTACCAACTACTCTGGACATTACTTTTGAAACAAATATCCGGAATCTAGGAGTGTGCATAGGTCAAAATCTCTCATGAGAACGACAGGTAGCTTCTGTTTGCAGCAGAGTATATACGACCCTTAGAAACCTTTATCATGTTAAGCACTTCCTACCCAGAGCTTCTAGGCTTAGACTAATTAAAGCTCTAATAGTACCTCACTTTCTATATGCTTGCGAGGATTATGGCGGATGTAGTGCAGTCTGTCTGAGTAAATTAAGTAAGTGCGTAAGGGCAGTAGTTAGGTTTGCTTAGGTTAGGTTTAGTTAGGTTAGGTTTTTGCGTAGTAGAGATCACGTAAGTCATCTGATCGCGCCTACCATTGGCATGGAACTCAAAACGCTTTACGATTACGGACTGCTACTGCTACTACATAAAGTTATTAGGGAGTGCACCCCAAGGTATTTATACTGTAAACTTGTGTCTGGCAGCTCAAACCGAACTGGGAACTTCATTTTTCCTCACATACACACTCAAGCTAGAGAACGCTCCGGCCTGGTAAGAGGCATTAGGCTATGGAACAATCTACCTACGCGCATAAAGAAAACTACCTCATTACAGAGATTCAGAAAAGACCTTTTTCTATTCTTGACCAACAACGCATAAAAGATTAACGGAGCTCAGTTAATTTGTCGCTCAGGTCACTGGCGTCATGGTCCTGACGGACGTTCGTTGCCCACTTGACACCCTGCGACTGCATACACATGAATTTAAACCACCCATAACTACCCTTCCCTTCCCACTCCCCTCCCCCTACACCCATTTAGAGTAATATACTGTATCCAAACCTTAGTCTTAAGGAGAATGTACTTTTACTTTACTTCACTTTAACTTACCATACTTTATTTAGCCTAATAGTGTTAAACGATATTAGTTTAATTATTACTGTACTGGTGTACGATATATAAGGTCTAGAATACCTTTTTTTGTACAAACTTGCGATTTGTAAATAAATAAATAAATAAATAAACAAAAAAAAAAAAAAAATGGTTTCGTTGAGACCAGAAACCGTTGCTTTCACTGGCCGCATGGGGTTCTTGAGCATCTTCTGAACGTGGTCAGAGATGAAGGCTACTTCGGATCCTGGATCGATGAGGGCACGAGCGGCATAGCAAGTACCGTCGTGGAATATAGTGACCGTCGCGGTTCCTAGCAGAACTGGCTTCGGTGCGGCAGCGAAACCAACTTGATGGTTATCGGGCTGATTTCGATCAGTGGACTGTAGTTGTTGTTGATTGATTTGAGCGGCGTTGGCCGACGTGGAGGGCCCTGTAAAGAAGGGTGCTCGCGCGTTAAGTGGGTTGTTACGGGGTTGATTGGGTTGCAATGCAGCGTTTCTACTTGGCTTAGTGGACGGACGCGACGCTGAATTCGTTAAGGGTCGGTTCTGCGCTTGATCGCGATGCAGCAACTTATGGTTTCGCGCCTGACATGTCGCGCAGTTGTATTTGCTGGGGCATCGTTGTATCTGATGCGCTTGCGCGAGACAATTCAGACAAAGACGCAACTTTTTAACTACCTCTAGACGCTTACCGGAAGTCATTTCCTAAAAATTGCGGACAAACTCGAATTGCGTGGTGTTCTGAGCACAGTTGACATATTGTCGACGCAACATTCAACTGGAATGTGTTGACGCGTTTTGTCGAGGGGGCCACCTGTTGTGGAGCGGATGACGCGCGACTCTTGTTTGCGGACGCGCCTTTTATATCTTGCACCGTTTCCAGCGTTTGAAACCGATGTGTCAGGAACGCGTCGAGATTGGACCATTTTGGAATTTCAAATTTATTCGATATTGATTGTTCCCAAAGCGACAGGCTTCCGGAAGCCGAGTAGAGCACAGAAAAACTATAATCGCGTCCCAGTGTGATGTGTCGACGCCTTGGAGCGCCAACGCGGCGAGAATATTGTTGATTTCTCGCTGTAGATATTTGATTTCGTGACCGGTTTCCCGAGTAATCGTCGCGAGACCAAAGAGATTTTTAAGCAGCGTGTTAACGAGGACGCGTTTATTTTCATATCTATCCGACAGATTTTTCCATGCTTGCGCGAATCCTTCATTCGTCAAAGGAGACTTTTGTACAATTTCCTTGGCTTCGCCTTTGGTCTTTTGGTTCAGGTGAAAGAGTTTTTCCACGGGGGCAATACGCGTATTCTGAATATACAGGGCGGTGAACACGTCGCGGAAGGAGGGCCATGACAGATAGTCGCCCTTGAAAACGTCTGTATCGCATGGAGGCAAGCTAATGTTAAACTGGGTAGGCGGCAGCTCTGCCGTATCCACAGAGGGCCGCGGCGCGGAGGACTTTGTCATCGAGTTGACTAAATCCTGGATCAATCCCACGCATCGAACATAGTTGTCATACGCTTTGAAATACTTTTTCTTAACGCTTGGTATCTGGGGTGCCAACTTCTCATCCTGTCGCATTTGTTCGAGAAGGCCGCTATACGCGGACTTGATTAGCGACCACTGCGAGTGGAGCTCCGTCATGTGCAACTCCAGGGTAGACAACGTTTGCGATTCCGTTGAACTGCTTAGAATGTGCGCGCCGAATTCTACTAAATCGTCCGCGAGACGTATAAAAGAGTTAAGCCGCTCCATTGTGTGTGCGTTAGGATTACTACTAATTTAGGAATACACGATATGAAATCGTTTTTCGGGGGTGCAACAGAGTAAAGGGGCTAAAATAGCTTAGACAGGTGGGCTAAGAAAGAAATAAAACACTTTAATATCTTTATTCCCTACAAGAATTTTTATTAGTATTTTATACCAAGGAATTCTATTTTTCGCCCACGGTGCAAGAATTATTGATTCTCTTGGCACGTTAAACGACGGCGCTATATCTGCGAGAGCGCGTAAAGATGAGCGTGTGACTTTACGTGGATCCTCCTCCACGGATAGGAGCACAGAACAATGTCTGTGTGAGTAGTTGTGTAACTCAGCGTTGGAGAGCGCGTTTATCGAACACCGACAAATTTGTGTATCCTCTTCTCAACTCAATTTGAAAATTTTGAACGTTGACGTCGAGAGTACAAGTACGGATTTTATAAGAAAAAAAAAAAACGCGCCGCTTGTAGCGTATCACGCGGAGAGAGCGATCAATGTTGAACGAAAAAACGTGTTGCTTGCTTGGCTGCAAGCTGAGAGCGTGTCTATGTGAGCGCACGTAAACCAAACCAGCCAGCAAAAGGTGGTGGTTTTTTGGTTTTTAAGAAAAGAGCGCAAACCAAAGCGTGAGCGAGCTGCAATTATGTATTCGTCGAAGAATAAATAATTGCAACACGTGCCGGTCAATACACGTATGTAACCGGGTTCACGCGCACTTATCTTATGTATAAATAAGTGAACAAATTCTAAGTTTTGGAGCACCGTTACCCCGAAATTGATTCCGCCGTTAATTTCAAGTGTTAACGGGAGTCTATAAGTGCATATATACGCGCTGCGTATATATTTACAGCTTAATCACAATATTTAAGACTTTGCAATTTATTTTAGCAATTTATATTAAATTTATTTGAAATTCAGCAACTTACCTTTTTTTTCTCAACCAAGGGCGACGATGTCGTGGCGTTGGAGCTCTATCCGGCTCGTTCTGGACCAAATGTTTATGTAGACCAATTGTTTGCGAATGATAATCACTAGGGGTTTTTGATTTTAAATTTTATTCACTTTAATTGGTTTTTCTTTATACCATAAAATGTGACAATTTTGCACAAAAATATACACAGCGATTGTCCGGTGAAGTTCACTGCTCGCAGCCAAGTACCGGCTCCAATCCTTCCACCAAGGCTGGAACCGAAGAGCTCGCAGTCAAGCTTTAAAGCTTGCCTCTCCTGAGCGGCTGAAGTCCGCGCTCTGAGAGGACACGGCTTCGGACGATCAGGAGAGGCAGCCTGGCGAGCGGTTTGCTTTGGCGTAAACAATATTTTTTTAACGCTGATTCTATTTTCTGCTTTTCGATATTTTTTCGGTGAATTGACTTCATTTCCAACGAAAGTATGGAAGGAGAAGCAAAAACGAACGATTTTTGTTGTTATTTCCACATGCTTTACAGAATTTGTTACGTCTTCGTGAATTATGCTAGTCGTTGTCATGCGAACCATATGCCAAATTGAGACGAAGAAAGAAAGCTGTCGCCTAAAACAAAAAATGGAAGTAGCTCAAATTGGAATCGAGTAGAATCTTGAAAACTTCGTAATTATTGTCTTGTAATGTAGACAAACAAAATTTATTGTTTATACAAACATTGTTATTATTTTTCCTAAATATCATAACATTAATTTGAAACCTTCAAAAACAACTTTAAATTCACAATTTCATAACAAGTAACCGCAACCACCATTACTATTAAAATGTCAGATTTGTTTTGCTGTATATATTGTTACCATTTTATTTGGTGATGCTTGACGCAACGTTACATTACGTTTATTGTTGTGGTCTTTTCTTGTCTTAAAGTGCTGACTGAACGCTCTAATATATTTGTTGTTGTAGTGTTTTTTACGCTGACCTCAACAACAAAACAGGTTCGGGAAGAAATGAAGAATAGCGCGCTACCTCAGAATTCTTTTAATTTTTTTTACCGTTAGCTGGGACCGTTAGAAATGAAGTGGCCATTTTGTTCGGGGGCTGGTCAGCCATCTTTTATTTATTCGTTATTTTTATTGTTTTTATTTGTTTATTTATTAATGAAGCCTATGACATAAAGCATTTCAGGCAAAAAATATGCAAAAGCATATAATTATTATATAAAGGCCATCGCGATGCATCGCGACCTGCTGAGATATATTGTGCTGCCTGTGAGTACACTGTTGGGTTTTGTGTCTCAAATTGTGTAGTAAGGCACGAAGGGCTCACCGAAATGGAGTTGCCTTCTCTTAGAGATTGCAGGAGAGTCACATGATCAGAAATCTCTTGAGCATCCATGCAACTGTCTGTGTCGCTTAGTCCGATTCTTGTGAGGTGATATCTGAGACTACAATGTCCCGTGGGATAGCCCGACAGGATTCTTAGGTTGTTGCTGTTTAGAGCGAAGAGTTTTTCGGATACTGCCTTTGCCGAAGGCCAGCCGTTGTCGTCCAAAGTTTGTTCAACTCGATTTCTTCCCATTTTCGGAAGGAATCTCTCGCCCATGACCGCCTGGTAGTCCAGAAAAGGGTTCTGGTCCTATGAATGGCCTTCGAACGACACAGTCGGCCCGTTAATTTCCTTCGTGGCCAGGGATCCAGTTTAGTATTATTATACCCCTTATATATACTCCTTATATATAGTCATTGAGGATATTGTGGAACTCATCCACTAGTTCAGAGTAAATTGTGTTGCAGACAAGGGTTTCGAGAACTGCTTGGCTATCAGGTAATATATAGATATGTGCTCCAGATGTGTTCCTGCGCCAACACTCTCTCGTAGGCACATACTTCGATAGCGAAAAATTTAGTTTACAAATTGTCATAAGCTTACCCATGAGTATAGCCTTTTGAAGTCTGTGCTTAGCACCGCCAGCCCCAGTGTCACCGGTTCCAAGTGCCAGATTTGTAAGCTTGGTGCGAAGTTTATATTATTTGTACTCCAGGCTTCCCGTTTATTAATTAAAATTATAATTCCTGGAGAGTACTAGTTTATACGAAATACTCTCATGTAGTTTGACAATTAGGTCGTTTATGAAGATTTCTGCAATGTGTAAAACAGTAGCTGAGTAATAGTCATAGCGCGTGGATAATCAGAAGGTATTCACCGTGAGTATAGTAAGGAGTGAGTAGCTGAGCATGAGTGCGGATCATCAGAGCGGTCACCGTAAGACCAGCTAGGCAATAGTGGCAGTAAACAGATCATTGTTGAACGTGAGTAGAGAAAAGAACGTGCGAACGTCTTCTTGTGGGTGTTTAGTGGAAGCGCGAATAAATTAATTGAAATTAAACTGCAAATTTAGAATCCCGGTAAAACTTTCGCGGAAACATATACTTGTGCTATCGAGGTATAGCAGATTCACCGATCTATCGAATCCATTTGAACGACTATACTGATAAGCGAAGTTAGGGGCCTATCGGGTCCATTTGTTCGTTCGATGGCACAATTATAACGAACGTTATAACTCAGCAACCCGATGTAAAATTTCAGCGAAATATATAGTTTGTAAATGGTGCCTATCGGATCCATTCGTTCGTTCGATCACAGAATAATAGATACCTTCGGAATGGATGATTAGAGACATAAAAGCGAATGTTACAAGCGTCTTCATTCACAACACTCACCAGCGCCGGCTACGTGGGCACCACACGTTTTGTTTCGAGCTTGCTTCGAGTCGCGCTACTAAAGCTGCGCCCGCTGTAATGAGTTAAAAAATGGTTAAAACGAGTATTTATATAAATATTTTTTTATGTTGACATTTTTTTCCCTATAGGGTTATCCACTAAATGTAGACAGTACTGGTCAAGAATAAGAAAAATGGGAATACAGAAACAATAGTTAGAGAAAATATAACAAAAGATCGAAACAGAATTAGGAAGAAAAAATTGTTCGAAAACAATGTTTCATACCAATATTACGGGGTGGTACCGTTAGGCATGCAAAGTGGCAATAGCGTTAGAGGGAGTGGGATGAGAACCTCGGTGTCATACAGTTGATTGGTAGAGATTCATCTGTGAAGAGTGACAAAAATTAAAATTTCGATCATTAAACCGAAATTGTATTCCTTAAACTAGAATTGCCAATAAAAATTGAGATCACTGAACTGAAAATAGAAAACGACAATTGTAATTATTAATTATACGACTTCGAATTAAACTAGGCGAAAACATTGAATTTCTATGGTCGCAATCACGTCACAAACACATCGGATAAACTGGAAGCAGCATTTTGTTAACTACAATTATAACAACTTCAGCATCAGCAAAATAAATAGCAACAATATTTTAAGAATAATGAAAAAACGCATTACTCAATACATTTAGACAAGGGACAAAAATATAGAAAAATACATATGTATTTCCTCACGGATTTTATATGTACGAGGGCGGATTGAAAAGTAACCTCCTTGACCGCCAGAATGCGTTGCTACTGCAAAAAAGGCTATGGTGCGTCGATGATTTCCTCGCGTGAGCTGAATTTTTTATTGATGAGCCATTTTTTGAGGTTTGCGAAGAGTTAATAGTCCAAGGGAGCCGTAAGGCATTGATTTGTGCGCCGGCGCATTGTCTAGCAAAAACAAAATTTTTTTTCGCTTCATGTGAGGCTGGTTTTTGATGCGATGTTGGCCTTCAATCGCTCCAATAATGCACAGTAATATTCGCGCACCTTCACTTTCTGGTCAGCCAACACCATTTCATGTATTTTTTTGACATTGTCCTCTGTAATCGCATCGGAGAGCCTGCCGCTGTGGACTTCATCGGTAGTGGAGTTGCGGCCACCACGAAACTCTCGAAACCAATATTTGACGGTGTAATCTGACGGAGCATTAGTCCCATAATATTTATCCAAGTTTTCTTTTGTTTTCTTCGCCGTTTTGGCAAGGCACCATAACCTTTTTTGCAGTAGCAGCGCATTCTGGCGGTCAAGGAGGTTAGTTTTCAATCCGCCCTCGTAGATATAAACATAAAGATATAATATACTATAAATGACCCTGCCTTAAATTTTGTTACATGTTGATCAACCTACCTATATTGTTTTAAGGAAGCGACCAGAAAAGATGTTGTTCTTAAAACAAAAATATAGACGTATAAGCTACAGGATACGCGATTGAACTGTTACCTATTCAAACGACCATATTCTTTCCGGGTAAAATTATATTTTATTGATTTAAATTACAAAGATGTGTGGAAATAATAAAAATTGCAGAATTCATTCACTTAACTCAATGTGGCCACCTTTTGCCTTGACTATGGCCTTCAAACGATTAAAACTGCACGAATATGATATTGCGGTATTTTGGCTTATTCTCGTACAATGGCTTTCTTCAGCACATCCACACTGGCCTAGTTTTTAGTCCTCACCTTGCTCTCCAAAATGGCCCAGATGGAATAGTCCATCGGATATGCAAGTAGTTGTTCTATGTATGTTCTGGCGCAAGGTAGCGACTGCGCTGCCTGGTGCTCTGCCCGCAGCCTGGAGCTCTGCCCGCAGCTTGGTGCTCTGCCCGCAGCCTGGTGCGGAGGGATGAGGGAGGGAAATGGGCGGCACAAAACGGGCGTGACTAAAGGTACAAATGGGCGATACAAAATGGGCATAGTCAAAGTGGGTGTGGTAAAAGTGGGCGATTAAAGGGTGTGGGGAAAAGGGGCGTTGAAAACGGGGCGTGGCGACAAGGGGCGTTAAAACGGGGCGTGGACAAAAAAGAGGGAGGGCAAAGTGGGCTTGTCAAAATGTGGGTGTGGAAATAGAGACATATGATCGTAAAGTAAAAAACCCAGCGGAAGGTTAACGGATTCATATCCACCCAAAACCATCCTTTTTTATCAGCACTGCACTATGCATGTTTCTATAGGCACGAGCAGTTTTCAATTGTTTGGATATAATGAAACCATATCAACTCAAAGTCGACCTTTTTTTATCAGCACTTGCACTATGCAACGTAATCCTTTTGGGTACGATGACGACCTGCTGTGTGCGCGTTAGTTGTATCGCTGCACTCTTGAGATACTTTCCGAGATACCTACTCAAACATGGAAAGAACGCAGCTAAGGAAACGAACGCAGTTCGCACCATGTGTCAATCTCATTATCTAATGCTTACTTATATGAGCAGAAGGGTAGGCCATTGTTGAAGGGTAGGTCTCGCCATTGTTTATTGTGATAAACCATTTGATCTATCCGATCCGTTGCTGGGATAGTGATAGAGAAACGTATCCTAAATAAACTGTACTATTTCTGTTGCTGACCATGTGTTGGCTTATGGTATTTTTATCAGCACTTGCACTATGAAGCGTGAGTGTTTAGGTACACAGTAGTAATTTTGGGGCTTTGATCACCTGTTGTGTGATCGTAGGGAAGCATGTACGTGTTTGCAGTCGACCTTTTAAGGGATAATCTACAGGCGGTCGGATGGAATAGTCGAAGTTGTTGTTGTAGGAGTTTTCTTTGCTGTGTGTGTTGTGCCTGTTAATTTATAGAAACGTGTTACTTTGGGTACGCTGGCCCCCTGCAGTGTGTGTGTTTTTTTTTTTTTTTTTTTTGGTATGACGACCTGGATTGTGGAATCTTCATAGATACTAATGGACCGGCCCAATTAGCATGCACGATTCACCAGGATTGGTGCCTACGTACTAAACCACAACCCGACGTACTTCAACCACTATCCCCCGCGGGACTGCCGTTAGGTATTACTTCACGGGGGCTGGTAAGCAATCATGCTATCTCTGTACGTTTATATCACACTATTAGTTGCTTCTGGTGACTTCTCTGGTCTCAGCAAACCGCCTTCTCTCTATGGTTCGGAGCTCCGTAAGGACAACTGAAATGAACGAGTCAAGTTTAGTCCAGTTGTCTTCACACTGTAGCATAAACGTTTCTACAAATCGTGGATCCATAATCGGGGCACCATGTGTTCTAAATCGTGGGCAGTGGAATATGACGTGGTTTGCATCTTCAACTTCATTTTCACAGTTTGGGCACAAAGGCGAACTGTCGTGTCCAAATCTGTGGAGGTACTGACGGAAGCAACCATGACCCGAAAGGAACTGAGTCATGTAGTAGTTCGTAGCTCCATGATGTCTATCGTACCATGCAGCAACATCTGGAATGAGTTGGTAAGTCCACCTCCCTTTCGTGGCCATGGACCAACGTAATTGCCATCTGGCAATAGAGATGGCTCTTTCTTCCTTAGCAATTTCCGATCGTCTTCCACTTAGTCTGCGTCCATAGATGCGGGAAATTTCGTCCGCTAGCATGTCTATGGGCAAAGCAGATGCTATGACGCAAGCGGCATCATCTGCAATCGTCCGAAAGCCGCTAATGATTCTCAGAGTGCTGAGCCTGTATATTGACGTAAGCTGCCTTCTGACTGCTTTTATGGCTAGCGCATGTGACCAAACTGGAGAGGCATAGAGTATCACCGAGGTGACTACATTTGCCAGTAACTTCCGCCTGGCTGGCTTCGGTCCTCCTATATTCGGTAGCATTTTTGCCAAACCGGCTTGTATTTTTGCTGCCTTCGTAGCAACATAACTTACATGGGTTTTAAAACTCAACCTGCCATCCAGCATTACTCCAAGATATTTGAGAGAAGAACTTGATCTTATAATGCTCTCACCAACTCTAACGAAGATGTGCTCAACTACTGCAGTGTGTGTGTGTATGTGAGTATTTGATTATTGTATCGCTTTAACAAATGTGTACTTATCACACTCTTGGGACCCTTTCCGGGGAAAAAATTATTCAAAGTGTGCACGTGTTTCCTATTCACATGGTTGTATATGCATGAAATTTTTAACAAGTCCATACCGCTTTCAATGTGCACGGGTTTTCATATGTTTTAACATCATTCGCTCTATAAGTCGAGCTTTATTTTAGTGCTCCGTGAATTTGTGTTTTTGCTATATTTTTTACATATTATTAAATATTAATTATATTTAATTAACCATTAAAATACTCTGGTATTTGCAACAAAAATTGTGAAAAAACATTTACAAAACAAAAAATTCGTTAATCAACAAATTAACAAAAATTGTGAAAAAACATTTACAAAGCAAAAAATTCGTTAATCAAATCAAAAAAAATGAAGGGATTCATTTGCAATGACTGTGGGGAACAGTTCACGGAAAATCGCAGCCTCAAAAGACATCATAAGAGCAAACACGCTAATACGACCTTCTGTTGTGAAGAATATGGGGCGAAATTCACCAGACGCTACAACCTGCAGAACCACAAAAATGTGGTTCACTCGAATTCATCGTTAGCAACACTACCGACATCATCATTAATAACAACAGAAGTACCATCATCATTAATAGCGGCACCATCAACATCAAAAGCAGTCGCAGTACCATCAACATCAAGAGCATCACTATCATCAATAGCAGCACCATCAACAGGACCATCAACATCAAGAGCATCACCATTATCAAGGGCAGCCATAGTACCAGGACCAACATCACTAGCCGAAACTACTAATGGGGACGTTCGTTGTACCAATTGCAATGAAGATGTTTCTGGAATACACTGGAACCACCATGTTAGAACCATCAAACATAAAAAGAATTGTTGGATGACAATACACGGTGGTCTGAAGCTCATGAAATCAGCTTTTAAGGATAGAATACAAACGCTTGTATTCCAAAATGAAGATGAGGGTCTTCTCATTCCTGAAAAGTTTTTTGAGAACGCTCAAAATATAATATCGGAAGAGCTATTGAAAATGCTAGAGAAGCATACAACTTTTAAATTCAACATGGAATTGTATGCTGATTATTTCAAAATGATAGATGAGGATGAAATGGTGGTTGAGGTGAAATCTTTTCAACCAAAGATGATTTTACTTCAAAAAGTTGAAGACATAAGTTCCATTTATGATGACATGTGTGAACAACTTACCAAAAAAATGGGTGAGTTCCAGGAAAGGGACAGTGGATGGTCCCTATTTAGAATATGTCACCTGGAGGTGAACATCAACAAATATAGGCCATTAAAGGGATCTTCATACATCCCGCTCCCAGAATCCCTGCAGAAGAAACACGCCTGAGTCAATATAAAAAAGAACGATCCGTACTGCTTTACATGGGCAATAATATCACCCTTTACTGACATACAAAAAGATCCCCAAAGACCGCAAAATTATGAGATCAACAACATCGAAGCAGAGGAAATTGTACTACGCAATGGAGCTGTAATAAACGTTGTGGGATTGACGTTCCCCATGCCTATAAGCAGCATTGACCAATTTGAGAAGCAGAATCCAAACATAAGCATCAACGTGTTTGGATTTGACGAAGTTTCGAAAAACACCGAGGGACCCTATCACTGCACACAACATGAAAAGGAGCAACATATAAACCTGTTGCTGCTGCAGGAAGGAGAGGGGTTCCATTATGTGTGAATTAAAAAGATATCAAGGTAATTGCAATTATACGACAAATTCAAATTTTTGTTTTTATATTAAACTTTTATATTAAGTATAATATTAATAAATATTTTTTCTTTTGTTTTCCAGATTAATAAAGCATCAAAGTACGAGTCATTGCAGAAAACTTTATTTATGCAACAGCTGCCTGCAGTACAACACAAACTGGTGTGTGGGAGGACAGTAGCGGAGATGCCGGCGTTAGATAAAGCGGTAATTAGTTTTACGAATTATACCAATAAATTGTATGTACCATTTGTCGTCTATGCAGACTTCGAATGTGTACTAAGTAGGGTAGATTTAGATTTACTGAGTAATATTAGAAATATAAATAAGCATATTCCGATAGCTTTTAGTTATTATATTAGTTGTAATTATAATAGTATGTAACGTGCACAACGTTACAAATAAGATACAATTAAGATTATTACAATTAAGATCACTAATATATATAAGTAAGTAAAACCAAACAGAGAAAATAACATAAACACAGTCGCAGCGCAGTCGCGGCATTAAGCAACACAATGAAAAGATCGCAGGTTCAAATCCCAACAGCGATCAAAATATTCTTTTTCTCTTTTTAAGAAACCAAGCTTAGGAAACCGCATATCGCAGGTTCAAATCCCACCAGCGATCAAAACATTTTATCTCCGTATCAATTCTTGTAGTATGTGTGTTTGTATTCTTGTGCACACGCGGCAAACAGAAAACAGAAGAAACAACACGAAACCGGTTTCGCCATACATACACATACATGATATACAATAAAATGATCGATACTAGTAGTTTGCGCTCACTACGCGCATATAATTCGCGTACCGTTTATGGCAGCCGGCTCATAAGGCTGCGATAAAAATATTCTAATTCGAGTTGCGCTGAGTAAAAGGTAAGCCTTATACTTAAGATCCTAAACAAATCTTGCGACTTCATTATCGGCTTCGGCCCGCGGTAATATTCTTATATATTACCATTCGACTTCGGTCCGCGGTGAATGCTTTATCATTCACCTATCGGCTTCGGCCCGCGGTAATATTCTTATATATTACCATTCGACTTCGGTCCGCGGTGAATGCCCTATCATTCACCTATCGGCGCAGGCCACCGGCGTGCAACAATATTTGCACGCCACCGGTAGGAAAGTCCCTTAAACAGGAGATTAACCTAACCAGTATTTTGGTTCGATAAATTAAGGCCTTCCGCCGGGAAGCACTTGAGCTCCCAAGTCCTTACCTGAGACCTTCCGCGGGGAAGCACTTTTCCTTTCCCTTATATAAATTAAGGCCTTCCGCCGGGAAGCACTTGAGCTTCGAAGCCCTTATCAAGACCTTCCGCAGGGAAGCACTTTCGCTTCCCCTTATATAAATTAAGGCCTTCCGCCAGGAAGCACTTGAGCTCCAAGCCCTTACTTTGGGCCTTCCGTAGAGAAACACGCTGGTTAAAAATTCCTGCTTAAGCGATTTACATAGGGAAACTGTACAGCCGTCTGCTGCGTGGCACTCTGCCCTTAGTTTGGAGTAGACACAACCACACGCATTGTACGTATTATAAGTTATAGAAATTGTTAAGTAGATTTAAGGATAAAACTAATACAACCAATCCACCGAGCTGAACTCTGCAGAGAGTCAGTGCTAGACTGTGAGAACAGTCGTTCGAAATTCGTGTGGCGGTTTAATAACTTGGAGGGCTACGAGACCCCTTTGAGCGAACCCTGGACAGATTGAGCTTCATCCAGGCTGGAAAGCAAAAACTCGTTACAAATGGCGCCCGAACAGGGACTCTCTTCAACAGAGAGTCAAGCACTAACGTTTGAAAGTGCACAAACACAACCAACACTAAGTATCAACACGGATGCCATAACATCCAACCTAAGCGGGATTTACTCTCTCAAAAAGGAGGAGTTAGAAGAACGTCTTAGAGAGTCAGGATTACCAGCAGAGGGAACGGTAAAAGAACTCAGACAGCGACTGAGCGACTTTTTTAAAACGCAACGCGTCGAGAGAGGAACCACCACGGCGCTGAGTCCCCGGTTGATACAATACACACTGGCAACTACGCCACTGTTGAAGACACAACCCGAAGGCAACCCAAATAATAACAACACCGTGGACATAATGAACACAGTAAGAAAATGGGGTCTCGCTTTCAATGGGAACCGCCCCCTCAACGAATTTCTAGAAACCATAGAGGAGTTGGCCGATTGCTACAGAATCGAGTATAACCATCTACTCTTACCGCTGAACGAAATCCTGAAGGACAGAGCGCGAGAATGGTGGCGGTACAAAAGAAATGAAATACAAACATGGCGAGAATTCCGAACAGCCGCTGAAAAATTCTTCCAACCACCGCGACACTTACACCGGCTTGAAGAAGAAATAATGCGTAGGAGACAAAACATCCGCGAGAGAGCCAAAGACTTTATAATGAGTCTCATGTCACTGATACGGCAACACCCTCACATGCGAATGGAACAACAAGTAGAGCGAGCATTTGAAGGACTCCGCCCAGAATATCGCCTCTACATAAAACGCAATGACTTCCATAGCATTGACGATCTCATGACACAGGCAGAGGAATATGAATACATTCGGGGTGAGGAAACTAGAAGCAACCGCCACTCCAATAACTGCATCACGTCTACACCCTATGCACGAGAAACGCATTGTTGGTCTTGCAGACAACCAGCACACACTAGAAGTAACTGCCGAGGCCGAAGACTACTCTTCTGTTCATACTGCGGAACCACAGGAAGACTATCCCGTGACTGCCCCTGCCATCAAAACGCAAACGAAGTACCTCCAATCACCGGCCGCTTCTACCTGAAAGTCGAATGCAATAACCACACCGTCAACGCACTCATTGACACCGGAGCTTCACTCACGTTCATGGGCACTGACCTGAACAGGAAGATCAAGCATCAACCACGCGCTCGACAGCAAGCTATTCCAGTGACACTAGCGAATGGGAAAATAATCTCGGCCCAAAACCACGGAGAGGTGACCATTAAAATAGGGGGGAACCAATATCAACATAAAATATACTTCATGCCAGGAATTACTCAAGAACTAATTCTGGGAATGGATTTCTTACATAAAATAGGCATCCACTTCACCATTGGCAGCCAGGAAGTATTACCCAGTGTCACCAACCACCACCCTAGTTTACATACAATAAACCAGAGGCGTGACCACGACTGGGGTACAAAGAAAAATCCAACAAACAACAAAAACCAGCAAAAACAAAAACCAACGACAACAAAACCAAACCGAAAACAAGCCTGACCAAAATACGGGAACACCTGATTCGGATCGGCCCAGCACTATGTACCCGCCTCCGAATACCGAAATCAACAAACACACCGAGAGATACACCGAAATCAATAAAAACACCGAGAGACATACCGAAATCCACAAACGCACGAAAACCACCGAAAGGAACCAAACCGAAAACCGTCAACTCAACAAAAAACCAAATGACAAACATCACCACTACACCAAAAAAACATCAGAGAGGGAAAAGGATGGCTACACCAGACTACCGTTCGATCGCAGCTGACCACCGATCGCCGTACATTCCAGATGCAGCGACCAGAAGGAGTAGTCACCGCCACAGTACAAGGCGGATGAGCCAAATTAACCCACACCGCCGAATGGAGTGTGATGACCCGCAACAAGAGTCACACCGCACACCGAACATGTTACACTCAAACGTTAGAAAAGGAATAGTAGGAGTTAAAATGAATTTAAGAAAAAAAACTTTTTTTTTTTAAAGCCGAGCTGAGCCCTCGTGGCCAGTAAAAAGTTTTGCATTAGCAAAACGTGCATAAGTCGCTTTCCACCATAAAATCAAAATCTTTTTTTTTCTTCTCTTTCTTTTTTTTTTATATACCATCGTAAGGATAGACTGTAACGTGCACAACGTTACAAATAAGATACAATTAAGATTATTACAATTAAGATCACTAATATATATAAGTAAGTAAAACCAATCCGTGAGGAGTTGCCAGGGTCTCCCATCGGACGCGTCCACAGGTGGCGGATAGTGGATCGCTCGGTATGTCCTCGGCATGCTGGGTAGGTGGGATAACGTACCACCCGCGGACCAAAACTGGATAAGGGTACGGTCCCTGAAAACAAAACGAACATGGACGGAAATAGAGAGGAGAACCTTACGGTGCAGGGGAACGGATACCCAGTACCGGCGGCTTTGGTGTGTGAGCAAGCGGGCTCCCAGTCGTCGTCATCCTATGACCGCAGTGCCTTGGTGGTGGGCAACTTGGCTACCAGGGCATTTATTGCTACAAGATCGGAAGACACGACAAGCGTGGACGTGGACAGGGACTGGACGGGGGAGGACAAACTGAACGATACCCTACTGGACCCAACAGACTTATCGATGGACTCGGACGTGACCGTGATTGTCCGTCCGTCAAAGACCGATACGGAGAAGCTGGACCGACCCAAGAAACGGCTCTCTGGCACGGCCCGGCGCAAAGCTGCCAGGCTGAAGAAGTTGACCGCAGAAGGGGAGGCCAGCCTACCCAGGTTATCGGCAACTCCTAAACCCTCCGGCGAAAGGACCGTGGTGGGGGCCGCTTTAGTGGACTCCGCCAATAGGCTCTGTTCTCCGGAAAAGGTACTTACCGCACAGGACGCAAAAAGACGGCGACAGGGGACAGTAAGCGGCACACAAGGGACCGGGAAGGAGCTCCGTCAGAAAGAGCAACCAACCACCTCTAAGGCCTCCCGAATCGGGCAGCGTAAGCCACCTAAGGAAGGAGGCGTGGTGACTAAACGGGCTCGCTCGGATGCCGGAGTTCTTAGGGCCGGAACCTCGTATGCAGAGGCCGCCAAGGAAGGGGACGACAAGCTAAGCTTTGCCGTCATAGACAAAAGCAAACCGGGAGGTAAAATTGGTGACGAAAACCAAGGCAAACTGGAGGAGGCTTGGAATGATGCCCTTATGGACGTTATCCTAGCATCCGATGATGGATTGCCGGTTTTCCAAATCGACCACTACCGGTTTGCAAGAGGAATATTCCTGGTTCAGGTGGCAACAGAGGGTTGCATAGACGGACTGCGCAGGATGGTGGGCAATCTGCCGGAGCTTTGGGATGAAGCTCAATTGCGACTAGTCGCAAGGAAGAACATCCCGGAGCTGAAGAAATGCACCATCTTCCTGCGTGGCCACGTCACAAAGCTTCCATCGGGTACCATCTTGAAACTGCTGGGAAAAAAGAACTCGGGCCTAGATGTGGAGAAATGGGAGGTATTCCGCCGTGAGGAACTGTCGGAAGTCAATCTCCTCATTGTTGGGATTGACCAGGACTCCCTGAGGACACTGAGCACCACTAGAGGACGGGTGTTCCTGCTGTCAACCACAGTCACCATAAAGGTGGGCAATAAGCCACCCGGAAGGGACGCTGTTTCAGCAGCCCCCGGGGGTGCTGGTAGACCACAGGTGAATAGTGGGCCGACAGAAGGGGCTAAGGCGGAAGACCAAGACCGTCCAAACGCACACCGGACAGATGACGGAAAGACACAAGAGGAAGGGTTGGACCTGGACGTAGGGGTCACCTCCTCACAGGAAGATGACCTGCTGTTGTCTCCGGTATGCTGATCACACATATCAACCTACACCGGAATCGAGCAGCCACGCAGGCGCTGCTTGAGAGGATGATGGCAGGTAAGTGTGACGTTGCCCTAATACAGGAACCTTGGACCGTTGATAACAAAGTTTCTGGATGGGGTGGCGTATCGTTCCAAATATTTTACAATGCAGGGCCAGGTAGACCCAGGACCTGCATAATATGTAAAAAAAGTTACAACTTGATCTCTTCCGCAGGTCCCTCATCAGTCGACGTGGTGGTGGTGGAGGAGGTGGGATCTTCCCTAATGCTGGCCTCCCTCTACCTACCGTATTATGCACCAGGACCACCGCCATCGGAGGAACTGGAGGCGCTGAGGGCATTTGCGGAAAAAACAGGTAAACGTTTATTAATAGGATGTGATGCTAACGCTCACCATACGTCTTGGGGTAGTACAAACTTAATGGTAGGGGGACAGCACTGTTTGATTATCTTAACGCCAATGACCTGACGGTCCTAAATGAAGGGTGCGAAGCAACCTTCATAAACAGGAACAGACGGGAAGTGTTGGACGTAACTATATGTGATAAAGATACTGTGGCGCAGGTCAGGGATTGGCATGTGTCTATGGCACATTCCTTCTCGGATCACGTCTACATCAGTCTTAAACTAGTCAATTTAGAAGGGGCACCTCTACTGTTTAGAAACAAGAAGACCACCAACTGGCCAAAATTTAAAAAGCTAGCGGAGGACTGGCTAAGATGTAATGATAGGAATCTATTGGATACCTGTAAAGGGATCGAAAAGGAAACCTATATCATTACGAAAGGACTCGTAAGAGCCTTCGAGGCAGCCGGTCCTTTAAAAAAGACAGGCCCTCCAGGGAACAAAGCTTGGCTCACACCCGATCTGCGCGACCTACGCAGGCACTGTAGAAGACTGTTTAACCGGGCGAAAAGGTTAGGCACAAGCACTCTCTGGGATGACTACCATGGAGTGTTAAAACAATATAAGAATAAACTCAGGGAGGCCAAGCGTAACTCCTGGAGATTATTCTGTGAACAAGTTGACTCAGTAAACGAGGCAGCTAAAATCAAGAAACTTTTATCGAAAACTCACTCGCAACCTGGACTAGTGACAGGGAAAGACGGGGTTCCAGCAAGGGACGTGGAGAGTTCGATAAAAATACTGATGAGCGAACACTTTCCCAACTGTCTGGGGGCATATACGCAACCAAACAGGAAAGGAACGCACGAGCATAGAGATGGAGTAAAGATAACCCATCACATGGTGAGGAAAGCTATAAATGGCTTCAATCCCTTCAAGGCACCAGGGGCGGACGGCATCTTCCCAGCAATGATTCAGAGCTGTGAGGACTGCAACACAGACTAGCCTCACTATTTACGGCATGCATCCAATTGGGATACACTCCGAAGGCTTGGAGACAGGCGAAGGTGGTCTTTATACCCAAACCAGGGAAAGAGGACTACACCTCACCTAAGGCATACAGACCAATAAGTCTGACATCCTTTATGCTCAAGACCATGGAACGCATTTGTGATGACATGATCAAAGAGAGCATTCCAAGGGAAGCACTCACATATAAGCAGCATGCTTATGTCAAAGGCAAATCAGTAGAAACCGCACTGCAATAGGTAGTGTACGGTATAGAAAAGTCATTGGACATCAAAGAGTATTTTAAAGCCGAGCTGAGCCCTCGTGGCCAGTAAAAAGTTTTGCATTAGCAAAACGTGCATAAGTCGCTTTCCACCATAAAATCAAAATCTTTTTTTTTCTTCTCTTTCTTTTTTTTTTATATACCATCGTAAGGATAGACTGTAACGTGCACAACGTTACAAATAAGATACAATTAAGATTATTACAATTAAGATCACTAATATATATAAGTAAGTAAAACCAATCCGTGAGGAGTTGCCAGGGTCTCCCATCGGACGCGTTGCTCTCGCCGCTTTTGTGGACATCGAGGGAGCTTTCAACAATGTCTCCACTGAAACCCTTATAGGATCCTTAAGCTCGTTTAACGTGGAACGGTCCATTCTGAGATGGATAAAACACTTATTGAGCTATAGGTACATAAGGTGTGAACAATGGGGTATAAAGGTGGAAGGCAAGGTACTACAAGGAACCCCGCAAGGGGGCATTTTGTCACCACTGCTGTGGGTCACTGTAGTTAACAGCCTCTTAAGGATTCTAACGGAGGAAGGCCTCCAAGTGGTCTGCTATGCCGACGACATAGTAATCATAGCCACAGGTAGGTTCCCTCAGTATTTATCAAGAAAAATTCAGGAGGCACTGAGCAGAGTTGTCGAATGCGCAAAGCCCAGGGGCCTAAACATAAACCCTGAAAAAACGGACCTATGCCTATTCACCAGAAAAAGGAAGATACCTGATTTTGATCTTCCTGTCCTGGAAGGAACAGAGTTGAGGCTTCAGGATAAGGTCAAATATCTCGGAGTGATCCTGGATAGGAAACTTAACTGGAAAGAACACATTGAAAGCAGAGTGAACAAGGCCTATAGAGTGTGGGCCACCTGCAGAAGATGTATAGGACCCAGATGGGGACTAAAACCACATATAGTCAACTGGCTATATCTAAGCGTGATACTAAGCCCAATACTAACTTATGCTTCATTAGTCTGGTGGTGCGCGCTAAAAACCAAGTGCAACGTAAAGCCGCTGGAAAGGGTGCAGCGGTCATGCTGCATCGGGATCTGCGGAGCGTTAAGCACTACCTCAACAAAGGCGATGGAGGTTATCCTCTCCATACGCCCAATAGAAATACAAGTCAAGTATGAAGCTGCTGTAACAGCAGTAAGACTGAGAGTCCTGGGCTCCTGGTATGACAGGAACAATATTACAGGACCATCATACCATATGAAGGTCAAGGACCATATGTAAGGCCCGACGAATGGGATTGCGACCGTATTGCGGATATCCAGTCCAGAACGCCAGTGGAGCCAATCATTCCATAGAGATGCGATTGGAACACGGCATGGATAGGTGAAATGAGCCATAGCATTCACCTATAAACGGACGGATCGAAAATGGACGGGCGCGGGCTTTTACTGTATGAACAACAACTATGGAGCAAGCATCAGACTACATAACTCTAACACAGTCTTTCAGGCTGAAATTGTTGGGATTATGGAAGGTGCTAAATGGCTAAACAGCAACGCCATCCCAGGCAGGAGCTGCAAAATCTTCTCAGATAGCCAGGCGGCAATCAGGGCAGTATCGAATGACCAGGTGACATCAGAAGTGGTGCGTAGCTGCAAAGAAGCTATAACACTTCTGGCGCAAAGGTACTTGATACAACTGATATGGGTGCCAGGACATCGAAACATTGAGGACAATGAGAGGGCTGACGAGCTAGCGCGAAAGGGCACCTTGTTGGACGAGGTAACCCTGGCGGTCAAAAGGCCTTTTCAAGCCCTAAAAAACCAGATAGCGGGCGTCGCAGACAGTCTGCATCACAGGTGCTGGACCACGACGGAGGGCTCCAGGGTTACGCAGAAACTATGGGAAATCCGAACGCGGCCCAAACTAGGAAACTTCTGGCTAGAAGTAAAGGTAAACTGAGAATAATTATAGGGATTCTGACAGGACACAATGAACTCAGAGGCTACTTACGAAAAATACGTAACCTGGAATCTGATTTGTGTAGGTCCTGCTTGGAACACCCAGAAACACTGGAGCACTACTTATGTGACTGCCCTGCCTTTTGCAGGGTAAGGTTACAGACACTGGGCTCCACGCAGATAACTGCCCTTGAGGACGTCGGCCGCAAGGGCTGGAAGGCTATAAAGAGCTTCGTGTTGGGCACGGGGCTCTTCGACTAGAGTGGCGAATGGCACCCACTCTCCCACCCCTTCCTCCACTCCTTTTTCCTTTCCTTAGGAGGCGCACAATGGGCCTCTTGGCCTAAGTGCATCCGGTCGCCAGCGACAGGATGACTCTATAGATTCCCTCTAATTAACCTAACCTAACCTAACCTAAGTAAAACCAAACAGAGAAAATAACATAAACACAGTCGAAGCGCAGTCGCGGCATTAATCAACAGAATGAAAAGATCGCAGGTTCAAATCCCACCAGCGATCAAAATAGTCTTTTTCTCTTTTTAAGAAACCAAGCTTAGGAAACCGCATATCGCAGGTTCAAATCCCACCAGCGATCAAAACATTTTATCTCTGTTGTATTTTGTTCTGGGTGGTCTTCTTTCTGGTTCAGTTGAAATAAAAAACCTCCTTGCGTTAGGATTTCTACTATACCTTCTTTTATTATTTTTCACTTACTTTCCGTGCTAACGCTAACTGTAATTTTAACACTTAATTTAAACTAACTTAACTTTTATTTACAGGTTACTTAATCGCGACTTGATACGCGATTTGAGAAAGACGACCACGTCGTTTAGACTTTTCTACAACACTCCAGTTGGAATCTTTTCTAGATTCCACGTTAGCTCGGTCGTCGACCGAACTGAAGTGGGTCAGTATGCCGTGTTTCGCAATTTCCATTATTTCGCAATATTAAAATTGTAATATTCGCAGAATCAATACGCGGAAGAAAATCGTTCTCAATTTAATTCTTCCGCGTGTGGATTCTGATCGTTGGTTATTTCAAACCAAGCGATTCAATGGTTTGGAAGCTTGCTAATGAAAGCTAGCTTCCACAATCCACTCCAGTCGCCACGCGCTATGGATTTTAGGGTATGGAAGCTCGCTACTAAATGCCAGCTTCCACAATCCATTCCATGCGAAGTGTTCTGGTTGCTACCTTAGCTTTGGAAGTTAATTAAACCAAAGCTTGACTAAAACAAATGAAACTAAAGCTTCGGGTTTACCAAGCAAGGTGCTGTGGTTGCATTAATGTGAACTTGGCCTTGACTCACTCGCGGAGTAGTATTATAAAAACAATAATACTGACCTTGAAAGTTCTTATTTCCCGGAACTGGAAATTGCGATCGCGACATACAACATCCCTCCACCCTGGGGGAAGAAAAATTTAGTATCGTGCAAAACGATATTAAATTTTTCTTGTACATTTATTGTTTGTTGAATTGGGGGTGGTCGTGTGTTTAGGCTGATTTTGATTATTGTCTACTTATGTATGTTAGTGTATTTCATTTCATGAAGATCTCATGTGCTACGTCAATATTCATTAGTTATTAGTTATAATTACAACTTCAATACACTTAATTATTAACAAAATTGTAATAAAAACTGATTACAATAATACTACAATAATATGACCGGTAGCTGCCTTTCTTCGGTGTCATCTGTGTGTAGGTGGATGATGATTTGGTGTGGATATTGATCTTGAAGTTGATGTACCTGTTGTTGTTGATGATGGGTTTGATGTAGATGTTGCTTTTGATGTTGATGTACACCCCGTTGTCTCGATGTCTTCTTCTCGATGTATTGTGGGAATGTTGCTGCTGGGTAGCTGACGTGTTGTGTGTTATGCTTGCTGCTCAGATGTAGTTGTTTGGTGTCGGTAGTATCGTTGTCCCGCAATTGGGATCCATTGGCTTTCCTTTCACGGTAGTTGGTGGTTGAGATGTTACCAAGATCATCATTTGTAACGTCTTGCTAAACATCTTCAACATTTTTCTTGTCGACAGTGGTGATGTGTTTGAATCGTTATCTCTTGAGGTACTGTTGTATAACGTTCCTGCGGCGTAAGTTTCAAATTGTCGTCGTGAATTTAACTGGCGAACCTCTGACTGCATTATAGGTTCGCTGCTATTTCGTCGTGATTTTGTTGCCGCATACGCGTGACGTAACTTCCGCTTAAGCGTAGATTAGTGGCAAAGGCATTAATGCAAAGCTGCCGTAACTGAATATGTTGCCGTACTATGGCGTCGTGATACTGGTGATCGGCTACCTTTCTTCAGAGACTATCTTCCTATTATGTTGTTGGAATGGTTTCAAGGCTGCTGACGGTAATGTGTCAGTCAGTTTGCCAGTTCGTTGCTGCTATGAGACCTCTTCGAAGGTAACTTCGTGTTTGCTTTCTACTGTTGTTGCATTGATTGGTTTGGTTATTGCAACTATTTTATCCTTTCGTTTCGATGTTTGTTGTTGCTGCGCTGATCCGCTGTTCCAGCCACCCTTCCCCCGTCTAGTTGGCTGGGCGCTAATTGTCGCCCTGTTGTCAAAGTGCTGCTGTGTGGTGTGTTGTTGCACTTCTGCTGTTGTGATGGGTGTACATTGTGATTCCGGTCAGCTTCTCTGCATACTGTCTTCTTTGTCCTATGCTTTTGTATTCAACTAACAATTTTTACCGTATTGTGTTCTACTAAATTTTTTTTATTTTTTTTTTTGCTATTTATAATTTTATGCAATAATTTTTGTGACGTGTATTATTTTAAGTTTAATTCGAAATATTTTATCTTTATAAGTTTTATTATATAATTTCTAGTATTAGTCTAACTCAATACAAATTGTAATTCTTACGTTAAACATCGAGGTTATATCATTTGTTTATTACCAATTTAACATAAGATGAATTTCGACTAAAGTTACTTTTCTTTTTCCCTTTTTTTTTTCTCTTAATTAGTTAACGTTGTTTTTTTTCGTATTGAAGGTACATATTTTATTCTAAATTACAATTTAGTTAAGTTTTAAATTATTTTTATATATGTATGTATATGTGTACTTTATTATGTTTATTATTTCTTATTTTTATTATTTCTGGTTTGAATGTACGTATTTTAAATTTTTTTTTTTTTTTTTTTTTTTTGCGTTTTTATTTTTGCTTTCCTCATTTGGCTTGTGTTACAATTTTGATTTACTGTTTTTGTTTTTTTTTTTTTCTCATTAATTGTTTAACTGACACTGCATTCTGCTCGTGTTCAGTTGCTCTACTTCCGCACCTGCCTTGTTGCAGTGCTTGCGTTAATCGCTCAATTCTTTCTTGGTTTGTTATTAACGCGACTCATTATTATTTTACATGGATTCTTAATCAACTACATATTATATTTTGTAAAAATTTTATTTTGTATGCAATAGTTATGGCTGTGTATTTAACGGAACAGCTACTTTTCATATACCGTATATTATTAATATTAATTTCACGTAAAATTATCTTATATTTCGTGGTTTGAAACGAAACGTGGTTTTGACTTGCCTTTTATTTTTTCATTATGAAATTCAATGAATTTCATTCGTTATTCAAATGTAAGACTGAAGTTAAATTAGAATTATTAGTAGGAAAATTAAAACTAAGTCTGTTAGTTTCCTACTATCCTATACTAAGTTCTGTCAACTCTATTATATATATATTTATTGTATACTTCCCCTAATAATGTGCTTATTATTGTTAAATTGACTTAATTTCCTCCCCAACCTATTTTCCTTATTTTACGTGATTTTAATGGATTCTACGTTATTGTCTAGTTAACCCTAATTTCTACTTAATCGCTATTATATAACTTAAGTAAATTATTGTGGAATGGTTTTTCCCTTCCCTTAATATTTAAGACTGTCGTAATTGGACTTTTAATTCTTTCTACCCTATATGGCCCTATCCATATGGGAGAAAATTTATTTTTCCTAGTTTGGTTCTTAATTAACACCCTATCTCCTACTTTAAACTCCACTAAATTTAATTTGTTATCGTATTGATTTTTGGCTACCTGTTTAGCCTTTTCCTGATTTTTTCTCACTATTTCGTGATCCCTTTGTATTTGAAATTTCAATACTTTATTTGGATCTTCCGCATTATAAACCTGACTGCACTTCCTTTTTAAATTAGTCGGCATTTCTATGTCGAACCCGAATAAGGTACGAAACGGAGTTTGCTTGGTCGTAATGTGGGGTGTGTGGTTGTGAACGTGCATTGCTGCAGTTAACCATTGATCCCAATTCGACCCATCTTCTTTAGCAAAACTACGCAAATATTCCGCTAGAGGTCTGTGGCTTCTCTCTAATGAGCCATTAGCTTGCGGATGATATGGTGTTATATGTAATTTCTTAATTCCTAACAATTTAAAAGTATCTGAGAACAATTTCGAAATGAAATTAGTTCTGTTATCTGTAATTAAAATCCGCGGAATTCCGTAACGCGTGATTACTTCGTCATAAAAAGCCCTGGCGACAGTACTTGCTTCGTCATCTGTGATCGCTGTACATGCCATAAATTTCGAGAAATCATCCTGAAAAGTCAGAATGTACTTATTTCCGGACACAGTTTCTGGTAGAATACCGACTATGTCCATGTAAACTTTGTCGAAAGGCCGCGTTGGTGTATCTGTTAGCACCATGGGCATTTTTGTTAATTTCGAGCTTTTGTTAGCTTGGCATTTCGGACAGTTTTTTATGAATTCCTTTACTTGCTTTTGCATTCCGGGCCATCTAAATTGTTTCCGTATTCTCAAATATGTTTTCACTGCACCCTGATGTCCTCCCAGTGGTGAATTGTGAAAGTCTTTGATTACTGTTTCTATTTGTTTCGGGTCGGATAGCAATGTCGCTGTGTTATTTGTTCCGTTTCCCGGTTCCCCATCATCTTTATCAATTTCGACGATTGGTCCTTGTTGTTGCTTTTGCTGTACTGTTTTTGCTTTCGACCGTGTTTGTACGGCTGCTATTGTTTTGTGTTTTTCCTGAGGAATTCTACTTAGTGCGTCTGCATTTAAGTTTTTCTTTCCTGGCTTATATAGAATTTCGAAGTCGTATTCCGATAATTTATGCCTAAATCTTGCCAGTCTTGAAGTCTGGTCCTATAAATTGGCTATTCCCTTTAATGGCTGGTGGTCAGTAAAGATTTTGAAATGTCTGCCTAGGAGATATGCTCTAAAGTTCTTTGTTGCCCAAACTATCGCTAAGAATTCGTTTTCTATTGTTGAATATCTCTTTTCTGTGTCACTTAGCGCTCGGCTAGCGAAAGCTATTGGTCTATCTTCGCCACTTCTCCTTGAGAAAGAACCGCGCCTAACGCTTCATTACTTGCGTCCGTAGTTAAAAGAAATTCTTTTGTGAAATCTGGATATGCCAAAACTGGTGGTGACATGACTGCTTCTTTTAGCTTTTCGAATGCTTGCTGGCAGTTTTCTGTCCAGATAAATCTTGCGTCCTTACGTAATAATTTGTTAATCGGTAGCGCTATCTTAGCTGTGTTTTCAATAAATTTCCTATAATAATTTATTAGTCCAAGAAATACTTGTACTTCTTTTCTGTTTCTCGGTACTCCGATGTTCTTTACACATTCTACCTTGTAAGGGTCTGGTAAAGCACCATTTTCCGAGCATTTGTGTCCTAAATAAACTATTTCCTTTCTCAAAAATTTGCATTTCCCTGTATTTAGTTTTAAATTATGTTCACGTAAATTCTGTAGTACTGAACATAACCTCTCTTCGTGTTGTTCGAAATTCCTACCATAGATAACAATGTCATCTAAATAAACAGTCTATCCCTTGTAGACCTGTTAGGATATGATTCATTATCCTTTGGAATGTGGCTGGGGCACCTGTTAGCCCAAAAGGCATCCGATTGAATTCGAAATGTCCTAGTCCTGTACTGAATGCTGTCTTCTCCTTGTCCCTATCATCGATTAAAACTTGGTGATATCCACTTGCCAAATCTAGCGTTGTAAAATATCTGCTGTGGCCTAATTGCTCTAAGATTTCGTCAATCCGCGGAATGGGAAAAACTTGTTTAATCGTTGCTTCATTGAGCTTCCTGTAATCTATTACAAGTCTCCATTTCTTCCCCCCGTCCTTGCCAGTCTTCTTGGGCACTAAAAGCAACGGCGAGTTCCATGGTGATGTGCTATGTGTGATTACATCATCATCCAGGAATTTGTTCACTTGTTTATTTATTTCTTCTCTATGTATTTGAGGTAATCTATATTGTTTTCTATTTATTGGCGGTTGATCTGCGCCTGTTGGAATTTCATATTTCAATACGCTTGTAAAAGAAAGTTCGTCTCCTTCTAATAAGAAGACATCATGAAATGACTTTATTACTTCTTCTATGGAATTCTTTTCCTCTATATTTAAATGTTTATCTAGCTCAATTTCCTTGAGCAATTCATTTATTCTTCTGTTGGCATCTATTCTGCCTATACTATTAATTGACGTAGTACCTTGTATTGTGTACTCGTCGGAATTTGTGAATTTTGGTTTAAATTCGCTGTTTATCTCGTAGTCATACTCTGTTGTATTTAATATCGGAGCATAAACCGTATTATTTTTCACATTTACTAATGTGTGTGGTATATAGATTCCTGGATCTATTTCTTCTTTCTGAATTAAAACATTCTTAAATTTTGTACGTAGTTTTAATGGTACTATCGTAATCGTTCTTGCGTTAACTGGTATGTAGTATTCTTTACTTTCCTTTTCTATCTGTTCGATAGTTTTTATTGGTAATTCCAAAATAAGCTCTTTCTTCTCATTGAAGAGTGTTAAAATCTTTTCCATCGCATTTATAATGGAGTTGTTCCACAAATTATCTCTTCCTAATATGCCGTCTGCCGGTACTCCTTGTTTAAGTGACACAACGTGTAGCGTTAAACGTAAGGACTGTACCTCATTATGACATATAGTAGTTGATCCTTCTGTGGTTACACAACCTCCAAATGCTCCGCTCAAGTCTTTCCTATTTGACTTGTTTATTATTATGCTATCCCTTATTGCACTTTTCTTTATCAGGCTTGTATCTGCTCCTGTATCTACCAGTAAAATAAGTTTTCCATTTATGGCCTCTACGCAAGGTATTTCGATGAACACGTCATTTAGCTGGGTTTGTGTGCAGTTAGATACCCCTGTTTCTACATTTCTATTTTTATTGTTACTTGCTAACTTATTCATTGAGCAAGGTATTTTTGGATTTAAATTTTCCTTTTTCTTTCCAACTTTGAGTGGCATTTCCGAATCAACTGTTTCTACAATTGTATGATTTCTCTCTATGACATTGCTTTTATTATTATCAGTCTTCTTCAACTTGATATTAATTTTTAAGTCTTTTGAAGTTGGTAACGTTTCAACTATCACTTCCGATGTCGGACTTACGGTTACCAATTTATTTTTTAAAGTTGGTAACGTATCCACAACCGGTTCGGATGTATGAATTACTGCTACTCCTTCATTTGGCCTTAAGTTACTAATATTTTTGGGTTCCCAGATTATTGGCCTGTTCTGGGCCCTTGATAGTTTCCCGGACGATTACTTTGCAACGTTTCCCAATTTCTTTTTGCCTCGCAATTTTTTATCATATGACCTGGTCTATTGCACCAATGACATATCGTTTGGCTCGCTCTGTTCGGCGGGTTTATAGGAGTCTGATTCCTCTGCAAGCCGTTAAGTGTATTAGGATTGGGGTTTATTGACCTTCCTTGATTCCCGTTCTGTTGAAATTGGCACCATTGGTTTTGATTCCAATTTTGTTGGGTTTGGTTTGGCTGCCAGTTTTGTTTTACCTGGCTTGGTTGCCAGTTCTGTTGTATTTGGTTTGATTGTCTATTTGGCTGGATTGGATTCCCTTGCTGCCTTCCTTGATTTCGAAAATTAGTCCCTTGATATGTGTTCCTTGCCACATTATTCTGGCCTCCTTTTTGGTCACACCTCCAGTTTGGCTCGTGTCCATATTTTGAACACTTGTTGCAATATGGTGTGTTCTTCCGAGTTAAGCAATCATCTCTAGTATGTCCTCGCTTGTTGCAAAATAGCATATTATTCTCTCGGTCGCTCCTTGTGGAGGGTTTTGTGTCCTGGGTGGTTGCCGAACAATTCGTTCTCCTGTAGCTCTGCCCTGGCTTCCCTGTTGAGTTTGCTCTTGCTGGTTGTTCATTGAGGCACGAAAAGGTGAATTCATGTTAATGTTTAAATGGTCTGTTTGGAGGGAGCTACTGTGTATGGTTTCGAGTGCCTTTACGGCCAATTCTACCATTTGTTCAATGATTTTCTTCGTCACATTGAGCATATATCGTCCCTTATTCCTGTTTTAAATGATTTTTCTACGACCCCTTCCAGCATACTTAATAGTGCCCTATCTCCATCTCCGTTGTAATCCATTCGAATTATCTCTATAGCCTGTGTTCTTAGCGCGTTTAGGCGTCTTGCAAACTGTCTTATATCTTCATTAAGCAGTTGGCTACAATTTTGGATACTCTGTATGACTGTATCTAAGGTGATTTTAGGTAAATACGCCCTTTTTATTGTGAGGTAGAATTCCTCGAGGTTATTGAAGCGTTCTGACCTCACCAAGTCATAGGCATCCCCATGCAACCTCTGCTTAATGCAGTCTATGTAGTCCTGACTATTGTTTGTACCTACTTCCCTTGTGGCTAATTCGCACCCTTGTATAAATTTGTAGACTTCGCCGCGTAAGTCTGGTGACTGTGTGCTCGAAAAGAGCGGTACCAGCCTATTCGTAATCTTGGCTATCTCACCTATACCCATTTTATCTGTCGTCCTAATTTGTTTAAATGGCCTTCCGTTGTAATCTTCCGCAATAACTGCGGATGGAGTAGCTTCCTTATGATAAAGCGTCTGATCGTTAGCTAATTCTATTTCTTGCTGTAGCCGTCTGTTTTCCTCTTTCAATTCTTGGATTCTTTTGTGCGCTTCTTCTAAAGAACTACAGTCTTCTCTAGATTTCTGTGAAAATCCCTGTTCTAACGTTCTATTCAACGTTTCCTCAGTTATTCCCTTTTTCTCTAATAGTTCCCTTAGTTTTATGTTCTCGCCCTCTACGTTCCTTAGTATATCCTCCTGAAATACTTTATCTACTAAGTAATTATCATACCTATTCTTCAGTGCATTAAATTCTGATTCCCATGTCTTGGAATCTTCTGTCTTATTCTGTATTATCTGGTTTAGGAATGTAAGCAGTTCCTCTACTACTGCGTCTGCTCTTTCTACACTTGTAAGGTCTCCTAGCTCCCCTACTCTAGACTTTATCAACTCTAAGTTCTCTTTGTTGCCTACAGTCCCTTTTAAAATTGCCCAATATTTAGATATAAACTCTCCCAACTGGCGTTTCAGTTCTTTATGAGTCCTATCTAATTCTAAGTAACCTTGCTCCTGTAATGACTCGGCCATTAATTAAACGAACGACATATAGTTTAATGGTTTTTATTTTATTAATATGTACATATGTCTTGTATCTGTAAATCTTTCCCAATTTTCCGTACTTAAATTTCTATTAAAGCGATTACTTAGCGCCACCAATTATCGTTTAATCGTTTCATTAAACGTTTAATTCTTAATACTACCCATAGTACTTTGGAATGAGAAACCATTAAAATTCTTAATATGAAGTTTCAACTTCCTTAACCTGTTTAGATTTCATTTTCGCTTCGTTTACCCAGCGTGCAGTAAACATTCGCTGTACATCTGTTTATTTGTCTGTACGCTAACGTCCGCTGCTGCTTTGTTTGAAGCCAAAGCGTCAAAATTTTCGTGAGTACGCTATTCTGCTTTCTTTCAAGCAGAGACGAAGCGTCAAAATTTTCGTGACTGCGCTATTCTGCTTTCTTTCAAGCAGAGACGAAGCGTCAAAATTTTTGTGACTGCGCTAAGGTAATTTAAGACCTCACAGAATGGGACGAACGACCTGCCTCTATTCTTCAGCGGCCAACGAAACTGCCTCGTTTGCAATTTCGAATTCGGACGATTAACCTAGTGAGCTCGTTTGAGTTCTTTCTCAGTTAAGTGCTTTCTATCTTTGATTGTTTTTATCAGCAAGCAATTTTAATTGCTTGTTAGTGAAACAATGATTCTAATTTTTCTTTGATTCTTCAACCAATATGAAGTCTCCAAGCGCATTACCTTAAATGTTTAACTTCTAATTTTGGTTTTTGTTTTAAAAATAACCAAAAAAAAATAATTCTATTTAATGTTTTAATTCATTGTAATCCCGATTATTACCCCTTTTTTTCTTTTTGAAATCTCATACGTTTGCGAACGTATGACGTATTAGTTACAAAAAAAATGTGTGACTTGAACTTGAATAAACTGATAAATTTAATTATTTATTAATCAACTTAAAATGTGCGACTTTGAAATCAAATTACATGTTAAACAGTGTAATTTGAAGACAAAGGTCTAAGACACACCCGAAACTATACAACGTATCCGTATACTTTACGCGTTTTGTTTTAGTATTGGATTGGTTTCCTGTTTTAACAATTTGGGGAAATTTATCATTTGACCTTTTGCACCTTAAATAGAATCTATTTAAGTTAGCAAAATTATTATGATTTTCGCCAATTTGTCTCACAGTGACCAATATCGTTAATTAAAAAAAATTGCAAAAATTTGTATTTGTTAATGTTGGCGACGTTTAAGTCGTTGCTGTTGACTACTGGCATTAACGAAAGATAACTAGCACATAAACCAGTATCTTTCACCAGGATATCTGCTGATTTGTTGGCATTCGGAACTTGAACCGACTGTCAACGCTGAAAATTAAACTGCTGTTAAATAAATGTATAATTTGATTATTTTAAATCTAGTTATTTTTATTAGTGAACGTACTGTACTTTTCACTAATTCCCCAGTTTCCGTACTAACGCTTCCTTGCGTTTTGTTCACCTTTTGTTTTTTGATAAATGTCAATTTTCCTTTTTTTTTTTTTTAAAAAAAACAAAAAATCCTATTTCCTCTAATACTTTATCCTATACTTATAAAAATATGAGAATGACTTCCCGAGTGAAATGGGTCGGACTCAGCAAAGATTTTGTCCAGCTAATGCTATTGGACAGATAAGTTTGCCGTGCAATTAAGCTAGCATCCTTTTGATGTAACCGATGATTTTGGGACCTGAAAGTTATTTTATGTTTTATATAATATATATAAAATAATATATTTGATATAATAATAGAATTAAATTCTTTCAATTCTATTACTATCCTTTTCACTTTTCCTTATTATTTGATTCTACTTTTATTTTCCAATTTTTTAGTTTCACTGTTTTAATTTTTCCTGAACTTATTATTTCACTTTTTTGTCAATTTTCCTTTTTATACCCTACAGCTACTGGCAGGCGTAGTCAAGTCCATGGCTATGTGCGGAATGTCGGTGTGGGAAGATACTCTACTAGTAAGAAGCTATGCGAGGGGTATAAAGGCTACATACCGGCTGTGTGCCTTGAGAGTATGCTATGGTTTCCGTACGATCTCTGAAGATGCGGCATTAGTGATCGCGGGGCTGACTCCTCTGGGTCTATTAGCTGAAGAAGCACTACAGTACCAACGCACAGACTCAAATAATGCGCCCCTCACATTGGAAGGAGCGCCTGCAGCTCGGTCTGCAGCTAATCGTCGCGCGGCACGACAATTAACTACCGAAGGATGGCAGCAAAAATGGCAAAATGCTAACAATGGAAGGTGGACGTACCAGCTCATCCCGAACCTAGATTCTTGGCTGAACAGAGCACACGGAGAAGTAAATTTCTACCTGACGCAATTACTCAGCGGACACGGATGCTTCAAGTCATACCTGCACAGATTTGGATACGAACAGAATCCATTCTGCCAACACTGTGAGCCACTGACAGTCGCAGATGCTGAACACGTGTTCTTCAAGTGCCAGCGGTACGAAGTTCTAAGAAGCGACTTGCAAAGACAGATCGGTACTGATGTTACACCAGCAAATATAGTGAGCATAATGGAAGCGAACCCAGCGTATTGGAACGCTGTGAGCCGAATGGCGGCGCTCGCCATGACTGAGCAAAGGAGACTTGAAAGAGAGAAAAAGAATAGAGGAGATGGCTACATAAAGCCAGCGCTCCCCACGATGTAATACTTAACGGCAGTCCCGTGGGGCGGATGAATACGAGATGAGGTGGTTTTAGTGAGTAAGAGTCTCACATACCTGACTGCTCAGAGGACCTAGCAGCAGAACCCATGAAGGGTTTCGACCAGACAAAAAAAAAAAAAAAAAACACACACACACACATGTTATTTATTTCAGGGGATGATTCACTTCGATACTTTGATCGTAGCAACCCAAATCAACCTTTTTTCAGCACTTGCACTATGTAGCGTGATTATGTTGGGTACACAGTAGTAATATCGGGGCTTTGTGTTGATGTGATAGTAGGGAAACATGCACGTGTTTGCGGTTGACCTTTTAAGGGATAAACTAATAACCTACAGGCGGTCGGATGGAATAGTCGAAGCTGTTGTTGTAGGAGTTTTCCTTACTGTATTGTGGTTGTTAATTCAAATCAACGCAAATCAGCCTTTTGATTTTTAGTATTTTTATATGGTAGGTGTTTGGTATATCAGTAAAGTGCTATGCTATTGTAGAAGTAATTTTCTTTCCAAGTTTTATGTATGTATGTAGTATATTATTATAATTTAAATTTTATGTTTATATTTATTTATTTATTTTATATATTTATTTATTTATTTATAATTAGAATTATAATATATTTTTTTGGTTAATTTTAGAGACTATTATCCACACATTCATAAACACAGAAGATATACAGACAGACATACAGATAGTTATACAGACTAACAAACGGACAGACTGACAGAGGTAAAGGACAGACAGACATACACACATATAGACCGAAAGTTTTTCGTTGTTTTCGTTGAAATTTGATCTTGTCGTTTTAGGAGTTTGGCTTATGTTGTTGTGGTATACGATTTACTTTTGCTATGTTGTTGTTGTTCTTTTTAGAAATATATGTAGTCGCGTGTCGCTGATACTCAATACTTGTATAACTTCTGTTAGGATAAGATTTGATGTTCGTGCGAATTTTTCAGGAATGGAGTGGCGAGTCGATAGAGTTAATATAACAAATTTAGGGATTTCTTTTTATACACATGAAATAATATTTTGGCGAAGATATACATGGTTTATGTTTTCGCGTTGGGAATATGTTTAGCGTATGCTGTACTTGTTGAAATTTAATCTTGAGAACATTGATGGAATATTTTTTATTGCTTTTATTCTATTCCTTTTTTTTTTGTTATTACTACATGAATTATGAACTTTTCAAGTGAACTTTGGTTGGTAGCCTCATAGGTTATTACTAATATGGGTTATTTAATTTTTTTGTTTAGCTAATCTGCCGACACACTTATGGAGAAGTTTTCTGTATCAGTTTTGCTTATGTTGTTCTTGTAATAGACGATTAATTCTTGTGGTGTTGTTGTTTTTATACCCTACACCTTAAGGTAAGGGTATATTCACTTTGTAACGAAATGTGTAACGCATAGAACTAGAGACGATAGGTATAGAAAAGTATATATATTCTTGATCAGCGTGACCTCCTGAGTCGATTTAGCCATGTCCGTCCGTCTGTCTGTCTGTCTGTCTGTCTGTCTGTTGAAATCACGATCACAGGAGAACCAATGAAGATATCGTGATGAAACTTTGCACATATATTTTTTTATGTGGTGGGCAGGTTGGTATTGAAAATGGGCAAAATCGGTCCACGGCCACGCCTATTTTTTATTAAAAATGTGATATCAACGTTCGTTTTTGAGCTATTACAACAAAATTTCATTCCTGGGTATAGAGTAGCATTATCCGTGAATGTGCCAAATATGGGCGTCCACTTTTAGGTTACACAGGCAAATGAGGGTTATATTGTTAAATATATAAACTTCCTGAATAAAACTTTAGATAACAACTTGTTTTACAAAAAAACATTATTACATCAAAACTGGGTGCGGTCCGCCCACTTTTACACTACATATACAGTATAGCAGTATGAAAAATAGTTTATTATCACGGAAATAAAGTTTAAATGAACACAATTATAAAACAACTAAGCTAGTTATTTTGTTTTGAAAAAGGTAATGACCACGCCTACTATTTATACAGAGGCGTAGCTAGTTCTCATGGAGCCCGGGACGGTTAATCAACTTGTAGCCCCAAAAATGCCTAGAATTCAATAAGTTACTACTTGAGTTTCACAACTGCCGCCCCCGACATTGTGCCGCCCAGAGTGGACCGCCACCCCCGCCCCATCCTAGCTTCGGCACTTTTTTTAAAACTTTTAGGTGTAGGGTATCTAAGATTCGGCCAGGCCGAATATAGCTTTCTTACTGGTTTTCTCTTAAACTTGTTTTTCGCATATACGATCACTTGCTCTTAACTTTTAATTTTAACTAGCTTATAAATTATAACTTTTCCTTTTCAATTTATTCTTTTTTTTGTTTTTTTTTAAAATGCTATAATACTTCTTTATGATATTTCATTTAAAGGTATGTCGTGTTCTAATTTATTTTATTCTAAAGATACTTTCCACTTAAATTTTTCACACACTTTCAAGGTAATTTAAAGTTGTATTTTAATTTTATTTGGTCACGCTTATACTTTCGATTTCAATTTAATCCTAACATTATTATTTCACTTTTTGAAATTTCCTGGCAACTTTATTTCTAAATTATTGTTTCACTTCCTGTCTTCCCTTAACTATTCAGATATTGATTATTTAAATATCTTATTCTACGTACTTTTTTCCTTATCGAGCGATCCTCGGCTCGAAAATTCCGGCAGCGCCAATATGTTGTATTTTGTTCTGGGTGGTCTTCTTTCTGGTTCAGTTGAAATAAAAAACCTCCTTGCGTTAGGATTTCTACTATATCTTCTTTTATTATTTTTCACTCACTTTCCGTGCTAACGCTAACTGTAATTTTAACACTTAATTTAAACTAACTTAACTTTTATTTACAGGTTACTTAATCGCGACTTGATACGCGATTTGAGAAAGACGACCACGTCGTTTAGACTTTTCTACAACACTCCAGTTGGAATCTTTTCTAGATTCCACGTTAGCTCGGTCGTCGACCGAACTGAAGTGGGTCAGTATGCCGTGTTTCGCAATTTCCATTATTTCGCAATATTAAAATTGTAATATTCGCAGAATCAATACCCGGAAGAAAATCGTTCTCAATTTAATTCTTCCGCGTGTGGATTCTGATCGTTGGTTATTTCAAACCAAGCGATTCAATGGTTTGGAAGCTTGCTAATGAAAGCTAGCTTCCACAATCCACTCCAGTCGCCACGCGCTATGGATTTTAGGGTATGGAAGCTCGCTACTAAATGCCAGCTTCCACAATCCATTCCATGCGAAGTGTTCTGGTTGCTACCTTAGCTTTGGAAGTTAATTAAACCAAAGCTTGACTAAAACAAATGAAACTAAAGCTTCGGGCTTACCAAGCAAGGTGCTGTGGTTGCATTAATGTGAACTTGGCCTTGACTCACTCGCGGAGTAGTATTATAAAAACAGTAATACTGGCCTTGAAAGTTCTTATTTCCCGGAACTGGAAATTGCGATCGCGACATACAACATCTCCGTATCAATTCTTGTAGTATGTGTGTTTGTATTCTTGTGCACACGCGGCAAACAGAAAACAGAAGAAACAACACGAAACCGGTTTCGCCATACATACACATACATGATATACAATAAAATGATCGATACTAGTAGTTTGCGCTCACTACGCGCGTACCGTTTATGGCAGCCGGCTCATATAAGGCTGCGATAAAAATATTCTAATTTGAGTTGGTCTGAGTATAAGGTAAGCCTTATTCTTAAGATCCTAAACAAATCTTGCGACTTCACTATCGGCTTCGGCCCGCGGTAATATTCTTATATATTACCATTCGACTTCGGTCCGTGTGAATGCTTTATCATTCACCTATCGGCTTCGGCCCGCGGTAATATTCTTATATATTACCATTCGACTTTGGTCCGCGGTGAATGCCCTATCATTCACCTATCGGCTTCGGCCGCGGTAATATTCCTATATATTACCACTCGACTTCGGTCCGCGGTGAATGCCCTATCATTCACCTATCGGCGCAGGCCACCGGCGTGCAACAATATTTGCACGCCACCGGTAGGAAAGTCCCTTAAACAGGAGATTAACCTAACCACCATTTTGGTTCGATAAATTAAGGCCTTCCGCCGGGAAGCACTTGAGCTCCCAAGTCCTTACCTGAGACCTTCCGCGGGGAGCACTTTGGCTTTCCCTTATATAAATTAAGGCCTTCCGCCGGGAAGCACTTGAGCTTCGAAGCCCTTACCTGAGACCTTCCGCAGGGAAGCACTTTCGCTTCCCCTTATATAAATTAAGGCCTTCCAGGAAATTAAGGCCTTCCGCCGGGAAGCACTTGAGCTCCCAAGTCCTTACCTGAGACCTTCCGCGGGGAGCACTTTGGCTTTCCCTTATATAAATTAAGGCCTTCCGCCGGGAAGCACTTGAGCTTCGAAGCCCTTACCTGAGACCTTCCGCAGGGAAGCACTTTCGCTTCCCCTTATATAAATTAAGGCCTTCCAGGAAGCACTTGAGCTCCAAGCCCTTACTTTGGGCCTTCCGTAGAGAAACACGCTGGTTAAAAACTCCTGCTTAAGCGATTTACATAGGGAAACTGTACAGCCGTCTGCTGCGTGGCACTCTGCCCTTAGTTTGGAGTAGACACAACCACACGCATTGTACGTATTATAAGTTATAGAAATTGTTAAGTAGATTTAAGGATAAAACCAATACAACCAATCCACCGAGCTGAACTCTGCAGAGAGTCAGTGCTAGACTGTGAGAACAGTCGTTCGAAATTCGTGTGGCGGTTTAATAACTTGGAGGGTTACGAGACCCCTTTGAGCGAACCCTGGACAGATTGAGCTTCATCCAGGCTGGAAAGAAAAAAACTCGTTACAAGTAGTTTGAGTAGATTTAAAATTTATTCAGGGGAAGGTGCCCCCAAAAAATTTATAGAATATTTAGTTAGTGATGTAAGAGATATTTATAATAATTATTTAAGTGTAGTTAGACCAATGAACTCGTTGTCTAATGAAGAGGTAAAACTCCAAAAAACTCCAATTCTTGTCATATTTGCGAACAAGAATTGGGGGCTGACAGAGTGGCAGATCATTGCCATTTAACTGGAAAGTACAGGGGGCCGGCACATAACGAATGCAATTTCAAATTTCAAATTGCAAAGTTTGTGCCTGTATTTTTCCATAATTTTTCTGGCTATGACTGCCACCTCTTCATTAAAGAATTGAATTTATTTGAGGGTGATATTCATGTTATCCCCTTAAATAAGGAATTGTATGTATCCCTTTCCAAACGTATACAAGTAAGCGAAAAGAAAACAATTGAAATCAGATTCTTGGATTCTTTTCGTTTCATGGCATAGAGTTTGGATGCATTTGCGCAAAATTTATCATCAAGTGATTTCCAAATAGTGCGCCAAATGTATCCAAACAATGATGAGTTTCAGCTCTTAAAATTAAAGGGGGTATTCCCTTATGAATACCTCAATTCAATTGATCGTTTAAGAGAAACCAGTCTTCCCAGCCATGATAAATTTTTTAGTGTTTAACTAACAAAAATTGTTCGGTTGAAGACTATCAACACGCCTTAAAGGTTTGGAATGTCTTCAACTGCCAAACACTAAAAGATTACATGCTGCTATATTTGAAGACTGATGTGTTTATCTTAGCAGATGTTTTTGAAAACTTTAGAAAGGTTTGCAAAAATATCTATGAGCTAGATCCATGTCAATATTACACAGCTCCAGGTTTATCGTGGGATGCAATGTTGAAAACAACAAAGACAAACCAGGAACTCTTCACTGATATTGACATGCACCTTTTTGTGCAAAAAAGTATTCGAGGCATTCCAAGGCAAATAATAAGTATATGACGGGGTACGATGAAAGTAACCCATCAACATATTTAACATATTTGGATGCCAACAATCTGTATGGATGGGCAATGTTGCAATATTTACCTTATGGGGGATTCGAATGGATGGAAAACATCGAACAATTTGATGTTCTTAATATTCCATCCGATTCTCCCATCGGATACATACTTGAAGTAGATTTGGATTACCCACAGAATTTACATGATGCGCATAATGATTTACCATTTTGTGTTGAGAATAAAACTGTGGGTAATTCAAAGTGTAAAAAGTTGATTACTGACTTAACCAACAAAACTCGCTATGTCATTCATTATATAAATCTTCAACAATGTATCCAACAGGGTATGTTGCTAAAGAAAACATATAGAGTGTTAAAATTTAAGCAGTCTTGTTGGTTGAGTCAGTACATCAACCTTAATACAATAATCGCAGTTTAGCAAAGAATACTTTTGAAAAGAATTTTTTCAATCTGCTAAACAAGAAGGTGTATGGGAAAACCATGGAAAATGTAGATAAGCGTAAAGATGTCAAAATAGTAACCGATTGGGAAAGTAGAGGAAGGCGGTTAGGAGCCCGAGCACTAATTGCCAAACCAAACTTCAAAAGCTGTACACAGTTTACAGAAGATATGGTTGCTATACAAATGTCTAGAGCTCGCTCTGTCTATAATAAGCCCATATATTTAGGAATTGTTGTTCTCGAGTTATCAAAATGGAAAATGTATGATTTTCATTACAACTACATGACACCCAAATTTGATAACTTGAAATTAAATTATATTCGGTGTGAAGATTTTTATGCTGATATTCGGGATCATATCGATTCAAAGTTTGATACACCTGTATATCCCATAGATAATCTGTATGGTTTCCCCCTTAGAAATGCCAAAGTCCTTGGCATGATGAAGGATGAGAATAAGGGGGAAATTATGCTTGAATTCATTGGGCTCAGGTCAAAAATGTATTCGTTAAGTGTAGATAATAACATAGAGATTAAGAAATCAAAAGGTGTCAAACAATCAGTCGTAAGTAATTTAAGTTTAAAATATTACAAAGACTGTTTAGTTACTAAGAAAATAATATATGGAGATATGTATATATTTATATCTAAGATCCACCAAATTTATATGCAACTAGTTCATAAGATTTATTATTATTTAAGCTTTAAGTCCTTTAGATGATAAGCGTTTTATCAGAAATGATGGTATAAACACATATGCGTGAGGCATTATAAAATAAATTTAGAATCAGAGTTAGATATAGATGAAGATATATTTATGAATATTGTTTATTAGTGAACTGTATTAAATAAAAACACATACATACATATATTGAAATTTTAAAATATTTGTTTTATTTCCGAAATTCTTAGGACTAATACATTTTAAGGTACAATTTTCAGAGTATGCATGACATCGTACAGAAGTTGGAAAAGTTTATATAATGTTAGTTTGAAGCAACTTAGATAATTTTCTTAATTTCACCGGTGACTGGAGTATATTCAAAGATTCTATTGTGGATGAGCACACAGTATGCAGATGTGCCAGCTGGAATGTTCTTCAATGTTTTGCATTCAATCCTAATATCAATAGGTCCAGTTTTTATTGCTACGTTCTGATGTGTTACATCCAAAACTATTATCGGATATTCATCTTTAAATTGCTCACGTAGCAGCAGAGGTTGTGGTTCACGCATAAAATAACTTTGTTGGAATTTAGCATACATATCATATAGGATAGCATAACGATCACTTTCGAATTTCAGATTAAGATCATCATAGGGATCGTATCCGAGTTAAGATGTACTTTTATATCGGTTAAATCACAATGCTTAAAATTGTTATCTTTTCTAAAGGCAATCAGAATAAAGCGTGGTCTCTCATTTTGTGCTGCTAGCTTTACATTCCACAAATGATTCGTTCCTTGAGTAACGGAAGGATTAAAATGACAATCCCAACTGCGAAATGATATTGTTATAGGTTGTGCACTCTGAATGGTTTTGAAAATTTTCAATTTTGTATAATCAGCCAATTTTATATGCGGAATTTTCCATGTGATGTTTGTTAGTTGTAATTTTAATTTTTCATTTGCAACAACCGAGTATACAACATTCTCATCTGACTTGGAGCGTGATAAAATTAGCTCATGTTTAGAATTTACCAGAATTTTATTAAAGTCTTCAGCGTGTCGAATGTCGGGTACGATCAATTTCTATACCATTAAGCGAATCATAGCGAATCTCATCAAACAGATAGGCAAGGAAATTATTTCTCAATTTACCATTTTTAGATATTGTTCAATTTTCTAAAGTGACAAATCCTTCGATATAAATATAACTCTCACTGGGCAAAACAGATATCTTAGTTTTGAATTGAAATTCTAATTTCATCGTTGTTTTTAAATGATTGCAATACGGCGAATAGCTGTGATAATCTTTTTTAATAATACTATCATCGTAAATCGGTTTTTGTGTAACAGTTAGCATGCCACTCATTATTATTGTTTTAATACAAGTCCCAGCGATTTTAAAAATTTTTTGTTGTTCGTTGTTAATGTCCTGCCTTTATTTGTTGATTGAGGATCCTTTAATCTTGATTGTTCAACCACCAATGTAGGAATGATGGAAGATTCATGGGTGAGTGTGTTATATTGTAAATAATCATATTAATCGAGAGGTTTTAAATGAAGTCTTAGAGTTATTTAGGCAATTCACAGTTACCCTCATAAGTCGTCGTAAGTCATAAGTTGTCATAACTTAAAACAATTTATGACTGTCGTAAGAAAATTTTTTGTTGTTTTGTATGAAAATCTATGTTAGCACGATTACAACACTCACAGGTATGTATTAGGAAAGTTGTATTGAAATCAACTGTTCATGCGATTGCTGTCTTTATTCGTTTTGGTTGAAAAAAAAAAAAAAATTAATTTCAAAATTTCGATGGATGAGAAAAAGAAAAGAATTCGGAAATTACCTCCAAAGAAATGGATGCCGCAGGAAGATGCTGTGCTAATTAACTTTTTGAAGGAGAATCGGAATTTTGAGGTACATTGCTTTTTTTTTGGAACAAATGCAATTCAGCAAATATTCCAATTTCAGAAACCAACAGCTCAAATTTTTTATCGACGCTTTATTGAGAAGACCTCAATAATAGCAGATTGGAGTCTTATACGAGCAAAGATACGGAATATGAGAACAAAATATTCCCAAGCAAAAAGATTGGAGACCACAACGGGTGCAGGATGTTTTGAAGGAGAAACTTTTCAAAGTATTTTGTAATTTGCTGTATTTTTTACTATGAACTAACCATAAATTTATGAGCTCAGATGCTGTATCAAAGATGTGCCCCTATTTCGACGAATTCGACGAAATTTTCAATTGCAGAGAAGTTGAAAACGCAAAGTTCCTTGAAAGCACTGAAGATTACGTTGTTGCAAATACGTTAAATTCCCCAGAACGAGAAGAGGATGCAAGTTTTGGTGACGTTTCTCTTATATCACCACAGCCCAAAAAAGGAATTTATAAGAGAACCGCCCTGACGGATATTTTAAAATTTCAAACCGAGGCAATAAAAATTAAAAGAGAAAAGCTAGAATGCGACAAGAAATTGACGGAAACTGAAATAGAATATCTTAGAGAAAAATTCAGTTTTGAAAAAGACAACGCAGCGAAGGATAGAGAATTAAGGAAGAAGGAAATGGAAAGTAATGAGCTATGCAGAGTGCTAGAAATCGAAATGAAGGAGAGAATAGCATTGAAAGAGTTAGAAATGAAAGAGAGACTAGCATTAAAGGAATTGGAATTCAAACATTTCAATTTATAAACGTATTTATTAGTTTTTTAATTTTATGTGTATAAGGTATATATATATATATATCTATATATATATATATATTATTAATAAATCAACTAATGATTACATATAAAATTAACCAAACAAGTTCTAACATCTTGCGACGAGGACATTTCGAGAGGGATACGAAGTGGCACTTCGTTGGTTGACTCCTCTTCTGTATCATTGAACTCAATTAATATGTTATGCAAAATACAGCACGCCATTATCCACTCATTACATTCAGTGTGACTGTCATCTTTTTGGAATCGAAACCTTAGTTCTTTCAAACTGCAGAATTTTTCTTTCAGCTTCCCGAAGCAGTTTTCAATTCGAACACGATATCGTGAGAAATACGTATTAAATAAATCTCTCTTTGCCTTTGTAAATTGATTGCTGTTTTGCCTAAATGGTGGAACTAGATAAGTTTTCAAAGGATAGGCGGTGTCCCCAGCTATCCATTGCGAATGACTAAAGAAATTTATGGGTGATTTTGATATGGCTGATTGCGAGAAAACTTTTGCATCATGAACACTCCCTGGATGACCTACTACAGCGTGTCGTATACGCAGTTTGTAGTCACATATTGCTTGTATTTTTATAGCGTATTGGCGTTTTCTGGAGTAATATAACTCATGCCGTTTTACGGGTGCTTCGGCCAATTTGATTTCACTTCCATCAACATATCCAATAGAGTCTGGTAACTCATTAATCGTTTTAGCAACAATTTTTGATCTTTCTAATTCAGAAGGCCAGGTCAGAAACTTTGTTTTAAGATTTAGTATTGCTGCTAAAACCCGTTTAGTCATCAAATTAAGGGTTCCTCCTATGGCAAAGCGCGATACAATTTTGCGCACTGAAGCACTTTCACCAGATGAACCCAATCTGAATAATGTGATCTGCAGCTGTAATTCCACAGGAATCTGCTGCACACAGTTTTTATTTTTGAAAACAGGGTCATCTTTGATAAGGATAAGGATATGCGCGAACTCTTCTGGATTCACCCGAAGCATTTGTCGGAATCTTCCATCATCATATTTTATCAAAATTCGTTTGTACCAAGTGCGCGACTTAGCTTGGTCGATTCTTCTATGGCTGATCAAAAGTTGAGTCATACAGTTGAACTGATCAGCCTGCTCCTCTTCTTCATCGCCTAAACCAAATGTAATTTTATTTACCAAATCCTTTCAGCCATATTTTTACTTACTTGAAGAGAGCACAATGGAGTCCAATGCATAATTAAAGCAAATATCGCTAATTAGCCTTTCCTTATTTGTTTTAGGCATTTTAATAGAAGTGAAATAGAAATAGATATTTTTCAAGTTTTAAAAATCCAGTGACAAACAGCTCTTCATGAAAAACCGCGTTGTAAATTTTTGACACTTTATAAAGCGACTGCTCACAGTTCGAAGTCATAACTTAGTATCTCATAACTTATGAGGGTAACTGTGAATTGCCTAATTGTTTCTCCACAAAAATTAATTAATTTTCCGCTTTGATCGACAACCTTAACTGTAACCGAACTTATCTGTTTGGTGTTTACTGGTAAATAGATGACATTTTTCGGAATTTCGTCTATTTTATATCCAGAACTAACCATCACTGCAAACATATGAATTGTATGCGCTGGTTCGTTGTTAATATATGAACCGACCACAATGTTGCACTCAAGGTGTATTGCAGATATATTCGTTATATTCAAAGGTAAGTCTAATGGATGTGATTTTCCTGCTTCCAACTCAATAGTACTGAAGCCTAGTAATGAACCAATTGTGCGCCCCTTATTAAAATAAATGATATCTTTGCTGGATTCTACAACTGTTTGAAGTGTGTTGCGATTTGCAAATATATTTAGGGTTTCAGCTGGTTCTAACCTAATATATTCCTCTTTAATATAAGCAGCAATATCATCAAGTTCATATGAAGCAACTGGAATTTCAATGATGTGAGCACCTATGTTTAACAAATTGTTGTCGATGTTAGGTATAGAATTGTAGCTGTGGAAATCAACGAGACCACACACATAGTTTCTGTCCAATTCTATTGGTGGAAAGTAATCGGCTATAAGAATTCACTCGTTACCGATCAGAGTAAGTGTTATAGACATCTCGAATGTTAAGAAAGTAATGAAATTAAAAACTTGAATAATGTGGTTTTATTTAAAAAATTTATTTAATTCTAAAATACAAATACATATATAAATAAAAAAATACAACTGAATTTTTAGAGTATAGCATTATTGTTGATCCAAGAGATATGATCATTCGAATATCCCAACCATTTAACAAAACATCTGCTTCATTTGGTTTTGAGAAATTTTTTCAACGAGGTATGTATTGGGATATCTTTTCTTATGTAGTTCACTTTCATAGAAACCGCCTTTAACGGAATTGCCTTGATAGTCTTCCAAAATATATGTTGTTGGATTCGTGATTTGTATAGTCTTTATTTTGAAAATTCTCTGTTGTCCAGTTCGGTGTATAGCCTTTCTCAAAAATGTGCTTATGTATATTTACTGATTCTCACAAAGTCACCCTTGCGGAATTTCGGTTTATTAAAAATTTTTACGTTATTATATGCAATCTTTAATAGAGAGGTTTCATTGGAAGCGTTGACATTCTCAGGAGCCATGTTAATAGTTCTATGTATTTTAGCATTATATTTATCAACTAAATTTTTGTAATTGTAAATCCATCGATATGATCCATGGTAACTGAATTCCTTCCACATCATACCGTTAAGTGTTCTATTGAAACGTTCAACGATTCAAGCTTTTAATATACTATATGATGAGTAATGGTTGATGTGATATTGCCTAATCAAATTTTTAAATTGATTGTTGAAGAACTCTTTACCATCATCGGTATGTAGATTTTTTGGTATTCGTCCAAATTTTAATATCTTATCCATAGCTTTACTAACATCAGCAGAGTTTTTAGTTTTTAGTGCTATAGCCCAAGCAAATCTTGAAAATGTATCGATTACGGTAAGAAGAAAACGATATCCATCATTATATGTGGAAAAATTACCCATTTCCACTAAATCTGTCTGCCAGAGATCATCTATTCCTTTGGTTATTACTCGCCTTCGCTTAAAATTCTTACGAGCTTGCTTGTGAAGCTCTTCCACTAAACCTCTCTTCATCGACATTTGATGGTTTTCTTTTTCCTCTTTTCTAAATTTTAGTTTTCTTTTTTATGTCATCTAAGTATTTGTGTATATTTTGAGTTATTGCATAGATGTGATTGATTTCTTTGGAAATACTTTCCTTAAGCAATTCGTTTTCCTCTCGTAGTCTTATGTTGTTCTGGTCAATATTTCTGCGGATGGATTCCTTTATCAATGTGGTCTCGTCTTGAATTTTTGAGATAATTTGATTTAGATTTTCAACAACAAATGCTTTCTTCTGATCAATATCTTTGCGAATGGTTTCCTTTAGCAAGGTGCTCTCATCTTGAATTTTTGTGTAGATCAATGTGTTCTCATCTTGAATTTTTGTGTAGATCAATGTGTTCTCTTCTTGAATTTTCGAGGTAATCTGATTTAGTCTTTCAATTAGACTTTCAACAACAAATGCTTTTGTAGTGGCATCACATTCCTCTTTAGGTTCTCCAACATTTTTTACGCGCCTTTTCTGGAAGTTTACATTTCTATCATGGTATACATTAAGGCCTAAAGTGTTTAGAATATTTCTTTTTAATTTTATTTGGTTTTCACCTTGCTGAGAATAATGACCGAGCTTGTCAACACTCATTTTACGAATATTATTTTCAGTTATTGTATATAGCATTTATACAATTATAATTGTATAACATATATTGCAGATATAATTATATCTGCTTCCCTAAGTTCTTCAATTATTGAGACTACTTCATTATTATGATTGTTGTGACCAGCAGATTCAGATGATATTAATAATCTTAACCTATCTACCAACTGATTTGGATCATCCCAATATATATAATTTGGCTTATACTTAAACCGCTTCCTTTGTGTGATGATGATGAAGATTTATTCTCATTGAATAACTTTTGTTTTATTTTGTATTTGGATGCTCTAGTCCCCATGTTTTGCTTAGTTGAGCTATAATTGGGTTTATGAGCATTTATAGTATGTAAAATTTGTTTATACATTTGTAGATCTGCATTGTTATAATTTTTAGGGTTCTTATGAGTAGTGGTTATAGGCCGGTTCAAGAACAAAGGAAAAGTGGGAATAAAATTTAGGAGTGTGCCTTTGCTAAAAATTGGGTTGTGTCTTTGCTATAATTTGCTGTGTGCCCTTGCTGAAAGTATAGTTTTAGGGATTTTTAAAATGATTATTGCATTTTTAGCCATTTAGGATTGTGTCTTTGCTAAAAATACGGTTTTAGAATGTTTTCTCGGGTAATTTTTTGTCTTTTAGGCGAGAGGTTTGTAACTATGCTATCGTCCACCAGATGGCCATCGTGAATAAGTGCTTTGGAATGTTCATTTAGTCTGTGATATAGACTTAGGAATGCCGATCGTTTGCTATACCGAAGTAGAAGGCGTTAGTGGGGAGTTTTTAGTGTAGCATACTTTTTTAGTCTTTTTTTCTAATTTCTCGGTGTTGGTTATGAAGGTGTGATTTTGTCTTTGGTGTGAATAAATAGGGAAGAGAAAAGCGTAGCATACTTTTTAGTCTTTTTATATGACGTGTGTTTGGTATATTGGTAAAGTGCTAAGCTATTGTAGAAGTCAGAAGTTTTGCTATGTGGTTGGTGTTGTTGTCATTTATTTTAGGGGATGATTCGCTTGCTGTGTGATAGTAGATTTAAAGATCAAGTGTTGTATATGTATGTATGTATGTATGTATGTATGTATGTATGTATGTATATTATTATAATTTATAACTTATATTTTATATTTATATATTTATTTATATTTATATATTTATTTATTTAATTATAATTATAATATTTTTTCTTTTGAATCTGTTATTTTGCTATGTGGTTGTTGTTGTTATAATATTTATTTTAGGGAATGATTCACTTCGGCACTTTGATCGCCAGCTGCAACAATCTGGCTCCGAAGTTCTGTGGAATTTCAATTAAATAAAGTCGTAAATTAAGGTTCGGTTGACATTTTAATGGGATAACCTTTTGTTATCAGCACTTGCACTATGAACCGTGAGTGTTTTATGTACACAGTAGTAATTTCGGGGCTTTGATCACCTGTTGTGTGATAGTAGGGAAACATGCACGTGTTTGTGGTCGACCTGTTAAGGGATAATCTGTAGGCGGTCGGATGGAATAGTTTTCCTTGCTGTGTGTGTTGTGGTTGTTAATTCATAGACACGTGATAATTTGGGTACGCCGGACTCCTGCTGTGTGTGTGTGTAAAAGTGTTTGATTGTTGTATCGCTTCAACAAAGGTGTACTTATCACACTCTTGAGACCTTTCCCTTTTCGTGGAAAAAAAAATATTCAAAGCGTGCACGTGTTTCTCGTCCAAATGGTTGTATATGCATGAAATTTTGAACATGTTCGTACATGCACTAATTCTATTCTTCGTAAACTCAATATGGTTTACTTTTCGAGGGAAAGCTGTTAGAAAATATTTTTTATACGCTATAAGAATAAAAATGTTTGATTGTTGATCAGTAGACATGGACAAAGTAAATATTTCCATATATTTGAAGCTAGTTCACGAATTTCTAATCAAACAAAAAGAATCATTGTTGGATGAGCATTATGATAAAATTCTGAAATGCTACATCAAACTAAGCCGTTGCGAGCATGAAATTATAATAAAATCAAATCATGGACATCATTATAAATCTTGTTGTTGGGCTTCAAACGAATGTTTCGATGGACCAGACACTTGTGCATTCTACATGGTGGAACGTGTTATTTTAAGAATAAATAAATTAATGCTATTGTATTCTAGATTAATGGGGTCATTCTGTATCTTTCAACGGAAACGTCAGTGAACGTTCCCAAACGAACGCCGTGTTCTTAAATTTCTATTCACTAGCTTTTCCAATGGATTTCGTTGAGCGAACTCGATTTCGTTCAACTTTCCAGGCAACTTCAACCACCAAACGCATACATATTCTACACTTGTTTATGTTATACAGACAGTTTGCTTTTTTCGTCTTATAAGTAATTGTATGCGTTCAATAATGTTGCTTTGTGATCTCTTTTTCTCGCGTCATTATACAAGTGAATGTTATAAATTATAGTGTTCTTAAATATTTATAAATAGTGATCTAGTGAAAATAAAAATTGATAAAAATTGCATAATGAATTTTGAACAATTTTCGTCATCGAGTAGCACGGAAGAGGAGGATGCAAATCCGAACACTTTGTGCCGAGTTCGGAACAGAGAAATTAGGAGCAATGGCAGTGTACTGGATATGCCGACTCAAGAGTGAGTATTTAATAAATTATGTGAATAAAAGGTTATTGTTTTGATATTCACATTGTTATTATACTAGATTTCGCAGAAATTTTCGGATGGATAAGGAATGCTTTTTACAAATTTTAAATGAGGTTTCACCTAAATATTCTCCAACATCAAGAAGCACAGCTATTCCGCCAATTATAAAACTCGCTACATTTCTGCGCTTCGCGGCAACCGGAAATTACCAAACAGGTGTTGGGAACGAAAATGCTTCGTCGATGTCCCAAGCCAGTGTTTCCCGTATTATTTGGGAGCATTTAAATATTTTTGAAGAGGATTTGGCGACAAAATGGATTAGGCTGGAGATGACTGCGGAGGAAGAACTCCAGATAAAACAGACATATTTTGAGAGATTTGGAATACCTGGCGTTATAGGATGTGTGGATGGCACACACATTAAAATAATGTCGCCTGCTCATGATCAAAAGCATTTGTACTATAATCGGAAGGGCTACTATAGCATAAATGCGCTCATGGTAAGATAATACATGAATGCATTATGTATATTTTTACTGGTTTGCTATTTGCAGATTTGCGACTGTGATCTAGTTGTGCGATTCGTCGATGCAAGGCATCCGGGTGCAAATCACGACGCATTTGTTTGGCGAGTTAGTGCTGCTGAAGGGCACTTGTCTTCCTTGTATGAGGCTGGCAAACGGAATATGTGGCTCTTAGGTGCGATCATTAGAATTTATATTTCTGATAAAAAATAATAATCAGCTAAACGTCCTTATTACAGGAGATTCTGGCTACCGCTTGTTGCCTTACTTAATGACTCCATATAGGAATCCAACGGAGAGCCACGCGGTCCAATATAACATAAAATTGTGTAGTGCTCGAAACACAATTGAACGCTGTTTCGGAGTTATAAAGAGCCGATTTCGATGTGTGCATCAAGAAAGAGGACTCCACTATTCCCCGCAGATGGCAACCAAAATTATAAATGCTTGCTGCATTTTGCACAACATTTGCATTTATCATAAGAACCACTGGGAGCCGGATGAAAATTTGAGCAACAATTCCGTACACAGCCCCGACGGTGAGGAAGCTGAAAATCCGACAAGAGCGGGCAACGCAACCCGTGATCGGTTAGCGAGAGAAATAGCGCTCATTTCCCGATGAAATTTTGATAAATATTGAAATAATTCCGACTTCAAAATATTAAAATAATTTTAACTTAAACATATTTTCAAAACATCAACTGTACAATAAAGAAAAACATTTGGTAGTTAAATTCTTCTATTTTCATATTATAGTGATATCTTCTAAACTATGAGGAACATATGTTGGTCGTCCATTCTTGTGTCAAAAAAACATAAATAAACATTCATTGCATCTCATAAACTAAAGGAACAACTAAACCTAAATAAATAAACATTCATTGCATATCTCATAAACTAAAGGAACAACTAAACATAAAAAAAATAACATTCATTGCATATCTCATAAACATAAAAATAACATTCATTGCATAACATATTAATTAAGTACAGAAAAGGATAGGTGGTTAATTTTCCATTCCGAAATTGAGCAGTACATCTGCTGCCTGCCTCTGCTGTACTGCTTCCGCAAGGATGTCTCCAAGCCGCTGCAGTGCTTCTGTGTTGGCTTCTAGCATTGCCTTCAACATGCGATTCTGTTCACGCATCTCTGCAACAACTGCCGATTGCGTCGCATTATGTTCACGCAATAGCGACATGTGTTCCTCTCGTTTGCCGTGGCGACGCAGTGGTTGCATGGCCCTCTCTGATTTCTGCGGCTGGCTTTGTGGTTCTGCTGCGCGTCTTGGACTGGCCACTTTCGACACTTCCAAACATGGCTGAATGTTCTCTGTCATCAGGTCTTCGCTGTCCACATGCATTATAGATTCCATGGCTGCATGTGGTGAAGACGCGAGTGGGTGAATGGCTGTCATTTTAGAATGTAAGGATTTAAAAAATTTGCATTTCACTTTTTAGAAAATATTCACATGACGCTTCAATTTGGACAGCAGTTACTGCTGTTTGTGGCAACCCTAAGAATCTCCCATGTGGCGTACCAACTGAGCTATAGCTCATAACAGCCACCGTCTCCTTTTCAATTTCGCTCAGAGGGATTTCGACAAATGGACCGCCTCCAGTCTTCATTCTTGCTGCTGTGTTCTCTGATATCTTCTTCCTTGACCTGGCTTTCATATCAGACCAAATCTAAAAAAGCGGATAAATACAGATTTGCGAGCAGAATATTGTTTAACTTATTTCACCTTTTTCCACTCTCTAGTTTGCCTAATCGGAGGGCCCAGATTATTTAGCACCCGTTTGATTCTCTCCCATTCCTTGTCTATAGACAGTTTATTTTCCCCAAACACGGGAGTTCCTGTTGCTAAGGAGGGATTCTCTCGCATTTCTTTCAGCAACTGCATAAATTGCTCGGAGCTTGTTAATCTGCAAGATAAACATAATCACACACAATTTATAAGAAAAATAAATTCCACTTACCTTTTTTTCATAGGTTCCATAATAATTAAACAAAAAACAAATGTAACAAAAAACACACACCTTATGCTCAGATCGTAGGCAAACGTTTGCTTTTTTCTGTACGTTTGATTTGACAAAGAAACACGGGTGCGTTTCCATTCTTAAAAAGTACTGAATTCCTTTTTCCAGGGCAAACACACAAACAGCGTGGAAAGTATTGTTGTAAATTGGAAGGAACGGCGATTGCCACTTCAAAATAAATAAGAACCGTCGGTGTACGTTGAGCAGCATTTCGATCAGCTGTTTTACGAAAAACACAAAGCAAAACGGGTGTAAACGTTTCCGTTGAAAGATACAGAATCACCCCATAAATAAAATCTAAATCAAATATAAAATTTTTTGTCCAAATAAAAACAAATTTATTTAAAATTTGTGAACTATTTATTTATTATATATATGTATATATATATTTATTTATACATTTTTTTTTTGTTAGATCTTAAAGATACATGTTGGTTTCCGGAAAGTCCACCATCACCTCCAGACGAAAATGATCCTCATTTGTCGTCATTACTTTCGTCAAATAGTAGGATCCGTTGGAGAATTCTCTTATAGTTTCGTCGCTGAGGTTGTTGAATCTTGGCGGCAGAAAAACGATGCTGTCGTCCACTTCCATTAGAATCCGCTCGCCATATTTGGTTTTGCGAACAGTTTTTATGCCGTAGCTTCTATTCGGCTCCATGTTTTTAATACTCAGCACTGTCTTCAACGTATAATTCCTCTCGTTGAAATCTTCCAAGGCGGTAAAGGAATATGCTGGTTTCTGCATTGCTGACATTCTGTTTTGTTTTATCTACAACGACTAAATTGTTAGAGGCAAGGAACGTATTATTTATACATTTTTTAATTTGAGTAGAAAAACAATGGAAACAGAACTGAAATTGGGTGAGAAACAAACAACACACACCACCAAAATGTTATGTGTATGGAGAAGCGAGATAAATAGTGAAAAAACAACTCATGTGAGATTGAAAGGAGTGAAACAGCCCTTCGCACAGTATTTAGTTCTCCTGAATTCTACCTCAAAATAAATAAAACTCAATTTGATTTTCTGCTCAAATATAATAAAACAATGTTTATTGAGTATTTTTAGTGATATTATATAGAAATTTTAATTAGGAAAAATTATAGGAAACAATTATTCAGATCCTCCAGATGCTAAACCTCCAAGTGCTCCAAGTGCAGCCAAGACTGGCACCAGTGGTAGAAAACCTCCTCTTTTCGGTAAGGGTATAATACGAGGTATCTCAATTGAAGCTTTCTTTTTTTTGAAGGATTTGTTTACTAATTTTCGTGCAATTTTAATAGCGCTGCGAATATCGTCTGGTTTTCGTTGATTAATAGTCCTCATAGCGTTTTTTATAGCATTAGTGAACAATTTTTTCGTACATTTTCGCTTAATTGTTTTCTTTATTTTCTTAATATTCCTGAGTGTGTTCCCCATACCTAATTTAGTCTTAGCTTTCATAGCACTCGCAACTAACTAAGCATTTTTTCTCTCTGAAACACCTTTGTCTTTGGATTTTGCGCTTTTCCAAGCGTTTTCTTCCAATATTTTATCAGCAATGTGTCTTTTACTGAGATCCTTAGTTTGCGAATAAGTAATATCGTGCTCTCTGCACGCAGCATCTAATGAATTAATTCCTTTATCGCCTCTTGCTAAACGTTTTTCTAATTTAGTTCCGGGGCCACAGAATTGATAACCAGGTAAATGAAGTTCAATTGGTAGTGCATCTATTAAATTATTTATTAAACCTTTCCCAAGTACAGATGGCTTTCGACTAAAACTCTTTTTATAAAATACAACCATTTTAAATCTTTTCAATTAAATAGTTGCGATAGAAATGAATATAAAGGGCTGATGCTTCCGCTTATATATCAATTGCTAAAATGCGTTTCGTTAAACAAGACAAGAATATCGTTGTTAAAAATTTAGATCTGTCGACTAATAAATGTAATACACAGTTCATTGCGGCCGAATTCTATACGAAGGCTACTTGTTGGTCCCTCAAATTGTGGAAAGACCAACGTAATGTTGAGTCTAATAGAGAGTCCGAATGGACTAAAGTTTGCCAATATATATTTGTATTCAAAGTCATTATATCAACCAAAGTATGAATACTTGAAGAAATTATTAGATCCGATAAAAAACATGGACTTCTATACATTTTCCGAAAATGAAGATGTTTTAGAACCAAATGAAGCTAAACTCTATTATGATATTCGATGATGTCGCATGTGAAAAACAAAATAATATTCGAGCATACTTTTGTATGGGTCGACATAAAAATATTGATAGTTTTTACTTATCAACTCGAATCACTTTCACTTTTACTTTTATATACACGAATCCCTAAACATCTGATACGTGATAATGCGAATTTAATAATTATGTTCAAACAAGACGAAATGAATATGAAACATATTTACGGTGATCATGTGGGTACAGATATGTCATTTGAGAAGTTTTCAAATATATGCAGAGAATATTGGAAAGATAAATATGGATTCGTGGTTATAAGTAAGGACGATTCAATTGATGGCGGGCGTTATACAAAGTAATTTGATGATTATATTCTACTATAAACTATAACTATAAAGCCACATTCATCCTTCTATTATCTATTAGTACTTTATATGACTTCAACCTCATCATAAGTTCATAATCAAAACCTGTTCAAAAGCTGATCAGAAGCAGTTCAAAGCTGTTCAAAAGCTGATCAACCTGATACATTAAGAATCACAGGAGAGCGCAATGGATGAAAAAGTACTTAAGGACATCATAAAGACTAGAAATGTATTAAAGAAAAAATTTAATAGTTTAAAATTAGATGAAGCTGATATGGAGAAAAGATTAGAAGAAACATTTAGCCCCATCACAAAACCTCTAAAAGAAATAGTTAAACAATATAAATCAAATGATAAAGTCAACAAAAACAATATCACAATCAATAAGAAAGAACTTTTCCTAAAAACCAGCACACCGTATAAAGTAAGAAATGAAAAACCATTCAAAGATGAGAATGCAAACACTATTACTGAGAGTAATGATGATGATGATGATGAAAATCCCTTTTTCTCGCAAATGGATTCAACAGCAGTTGCTAGTAAATCCTCTAGTAATATATCACATTTATATGAATTGGAAAAGCAGGATAAGTTAGATACTCTATATGGACCACATAGAGGTTAAGATGGTAAATGGAGAATTGGTAATAAAACTTTTGAAGTAGATGATAACAAAATATCTATTTCTAATCATAATTGGAACTTAACATCAGGATTGTCTGAACTATTATTCCATAAGAACCCTAAAAATTATGACAATGCAGATCTACAAATGTATAAACAAATTTTACATACTATAAATGCTCATAAACCCGATTATAGCTCAACTAAGCAAAACATGGGGACTAGAGCATCCAAATACAAAATAAAACAAAAGTTATTCAATGAGAATAAATCTTCATCATCATCAAACAAAGGAAGCGGTTTAATGAGTGTTAATAAGTATAAGCCAAATTATATATATTGGGATGATTCAAATCAGTTGGTAGATAGGTTAAGATTATTAATATCATCTGAATCTGCTGCTCACAACAATCATAATAATGAAATAGTCTCAATAATTGAAGAATTTAGGGAAGCAGATATAATTGTATAAATGCTATATACAATAACTGAAAATAATATTCGTAAAATGAGCGTTGACAAGCTCGGTCATTATTCTCAGCAAGGTGAAAACCATATAAAATTAAAAAGAAATATTCTAAACACTTTAGGCCTTAATGTGGACCATGATAGAAATGTAAATTTCCAGAAAATACGCTTAAAAATGTCTGAGAACCTAAAGAGGAATTTGACGCTACAACAAAAGCATTTGTTGTTGAAAGTCTAATTGGAAGTCTAAATCAGATTACCTCGAAAATTCAAGAAGAGAACACATTGATCTACACAAAAATTCAAGATGAGAACACATTGATCTACACAAAAATTCAAGATGAGAGCACCTTGCTAAAGGAAACCATTCGCAAAAATATTGATCAGAATAAAGCATTTGTCGCTGAAAGTCTAAATCAAATTATCTCGAAAATTCAAGACCAGACCACATTGATAAAGGAATCCATTCACAGAAATATTGACCAGAATAACATAAGACTACGAGTGGAAAACGAATTGCTTAAGGAAAGTATTTCCAAAGAAATCAATCATGTACGAGAGGAAAACACATTACTAAAGGAAAATATGTTCAAAGAATTCAATCACATCTATGCAATAACTCAAAATATACACAAATACTTAGATGACATAAAAAAGAAAACTAAAATTTAGAAAAGAGGAAAAAGAAAACCATCAAATGTCGATGAAGAGAGGTTTAGTGGAAGAGCTTCACAAGCAAGCTCGTAAGAATTTTAAGCGAAGGCGAGTAATAACCAAAGGAATAGATGATCTCTGGCAGGCAGATTTAGTGGAAATGGGTAATTATTCCACATCTAATGATGAATATCGTTTTCTTCTTCCATAATCGATACATTTTCAAAATTTGCTTGGGCTATAGCACTAGAAACTAAAACTCTGCTGATGTTAGTAAAGCTATGGATAAGATATTAAAATTTGGACGAATACCAAAAAATCTACAAACCGATGATGGTAAAGAGTTCTTCAACAATCAATTTAAAAATTTGATGAGGCAATATCACATCAACCATTACTCATCATATAGTATATTAAAAGCTTGAATCGTTGAACGTTTCAATAGAACCCTTAACGGTATGATGTGGAAGGAATTCAGTTACCATGGATCATATCGATGGATTTACAATTACAAAAATTTAGTTGATAAATATAATGCTAAAATACATAGAACTATTAAAATGGCTCCTGAGAATGTTAACGCTTCCAATGAAGCCTCTTTATTAAATACTGCATATAATAACTTGAAAATTTTCAATAAACCGAAATTCCGCAAGGGTGACTTTGTGAGAATCAGCAAATATAAGCACATTTTTGAGAAAGGCTATACACCGAACTGGACAACAGAAATTTTCAAAATAAAGACTATACAAATCACGAATCCAACAACATATATTTTGGAAGACTATCAAGGCAATTCCGTTAAAGGCGGTTTCTATGAAAGTGAACTACATAAGAAAAGATATCCCAATACATACCTCGTTGAAAAAATTTCTCAAAACCAAATGAAGCAAATGTTTTGTTAAATGGTTGGCATATTTGAATGATCATCTCTTGGATTAACAATAATGCTATACTCTAAAAATTCAGTTGTATATTTTTATTTATATATGTATTTGTATTTTAGAATTAAATAAATTTTTTAAATAAAACCACATTATTCAAGTTTTTAATTTCATTACTTTCTTAACATTCGAGATGTCTATAACACTTACTCTGTAGAATTGGACAGAAACTATGTGTGTGGTCTCGTTGATTTCCACAGCTACAATTCTATACCTAACGTTGATGTCGACAACAATTTGTTAAAGATAGGTGCTCACATCATTGAAATTCCAGTTGCTTCATATGAACTCGATGATATTGCTGCTTATATTAAAGAGGAATATATTAGGTTACAGCTGAAACCCTAAATATATTTGCAAATCGCAACACACTTCAAACAGTTGTAGAATCCAGCAAAGATATCATTTATTTTAATAAGGGGCGCACAATTCGTTCATTACTAGGCTTCAGTACTATCACAGAATAAATAGTATACAGAAGTTGCATCTCATACAAAGCAAATTTTGTTCTAGGGTTCCAATATTGGCATCCAATATTGAACAGAGAGTAATCGTGCAATCGTTTTTCTCTCGGCTATTCACATATACACGACAGCACTCGTCGTTTTTTCACACCGACATTAGTGATCGTTCCTATAAACAGCAGTCAGTCGACGTACAAACTTCAAGCAAGTAACATCGTACTTCGCTTTTTTATGAATGAACTGTGAAAAATATTTAATAAGGAATGGGAGAATCACTGTTTGTTTTTTGAAAATAATTTAGGCGAAACACAATGTCTGATTTGTTGATCAATATTAACTACAATATCATTCCCATTAATGTTTATGGTTATTTTTCGTTTTTTTTTTTTTGGTGCGCCGCCCGTGCTTCCATCTTCTCAGTGTACCTCAGAAAGAGATTTCTTTCGCAAAACAAGCTCTCTCGAAGCTTCACATGTTGTTTGATCTTTGACCTCAGCTCTTCCACCCTTACCATAAGTTGGAGTTAATAAAAAAGAAGTGATTGGGATTTGAACCAGTACGAAAAGAATCATATGATTCTGCTCATGGATGAAATGGCGATTAGAAGGGAATTGCGATACAATTCCAAACTAGATTTAGTGGATGGGTTTGAGAAAAATGCGGTTGAAGGGACAAACCAATCAATGTTTTCCAACTGGGCGCTTACATTTAATTATTTTGTTTCCAAAAAAGGACTTTCTGCCAATATACAGATCATTTTACGAAATTTAACATTTTTGAACAGTTTTGGCATCATAGTTAAAGTTGTAACTTGTAACCAAATGTCCTCTAACAGGAATTGGGAGATACTCTCGAAATACCCTATTTTGTGTATAATGACAGTAAAATTTTCTTTCAAAATGAAATACCGCCGCTGTTGATTCAAAGTGCCGGCAATATTTAATTTTTCTCTAGTAATTTTTTACTAGAGCACTACAATTAACCAGTAACTCCTGTTGATGCTGCACATAGTTATGCAATGTAAAATATGAAACTTTCAAGGGAAGAAAACCAAAATACAGAAATCAAAAGCTTGAAACAAAATTTTGTCAACACCTCCTCACAACACTCCCCTCAATTGTTCCGACCGCACCAGAAAGCGAAAAAGCATCAAAGGCCGAGATGCGACTTCTGTATACTATTTATTCTGTGGTACTATTGAGTTGGAAGCAGGAAAATCACATGCATTAGACTTACCTTTGAATATAACGAATATATCTGCAATACACCTTGAGTGCAACATTGTGTTCGGTTCATATATTAACAACGAACCAGCGCATACAATTCATATGTTTGCAGTGATGGTTAGTTCTGGATATAAAATAGACGAAATTCCGAAAAATGTCATCTATTTACCAGTAAACACCAAACAGATAAGTTCGGTTAAAGTTAAGGTTGTCGATCAAAGCGGAAAATTAATTAATTTTTGTGGAGAAACAATAACTCTAAGACTTCATTTAAAACCTCTCGATTAATATGATTATTTACAATATAACACACTCACCCATGAATCTTCCATCATTCCTACATTGGTGGTTGAACAATCAAGATTAAAGGATCCTCAATCAACAAATAAAGGCAGGACATTAACAACGAACAACAAAAAATTTTTAAAATCGCTGGGACTTGTATTAAAACAGAAATAATGAGTGGCATGCTAACTGTTACACAAAAACCTATTTACGATGATAGTATTATTAAAAAAGATTATCACAGCTATTCTCCGTATTGCAATCATTTAAAAACAACGATGAAATTAGAATTTCAATTCAAAACCAAGATCTCTGTTTTGCCCAGTGAGAGTTATATTTATATCGAAGGATTTGCCACTTTAGAAAATGGAACCTTACCTATTTTTGAATAAAAGAATTTGAAATAAAAGAAATAAAAGAAATATTTTAAAATTTAAATATACATGTGTTTTTTATTTAAAAATTTGTTTTATATTCAAATTTGTTTGAGTTGATGAGGAATTAAATATGTAGTATATACATATATATTTGTTTTTATTTACAAATTTTTAGGAATTAAATATGTATATATATTTGTATTTTATTTATAAATTTTTTTGGGAGTTAAATAAATACATTTGTGTATATTTAAAAATTTTGTTTTGATTTGATGAAGAATTTTTAAAAATCTAAATCTTCAAAGAATTCCTCATCATTGCTTAAATCTAAGTCATTATTTAAACCTGTCTTATAATGGCTTCACGCATAAGTGTGGATACCATCTACTTTAATATAACTCTTATCATCTATTGCACTTAAAGCTATCTTACGAATATGTTGAGTATATATATCATGGAGCTTAGAGCTAAATATATACATGTCTCCATAAATTATACTCTTATTAACTAAACAATGCTTATAGTCACTAAGACACCTTTGGCCTTCTTACTAGGTGTGCAGGCAAAAACATCGATGGAATACATTTTTGACCGCAGACCTACAAATTCCTTCATAATTTTTCCGTTGTTCTCGTCTTTCATCATACCCAGAACCTTGGCATTTTTCTGCGGTATATGGAAAGAATTGTTGGAGGGATATTTGGATATATCAATTTCGAATCGATATCATCCCGAATATCAACATAAAAATCATCACAACGAATTGAGTAAATAAAGGAGTCTGTGTCCATATAATTTAGCTTGAGGTTTGTTGTGAATTTAGGCTTCATGTAATCATAGTGGAAATCATACATTTTCCACTTTGACAACTCCAACACAACAAACCCCAAGTAAATTGGTTTATTATAGACTGATCGAGCTCTACCCATTTGAATTGCCACCATATCTTCAGTGAAGTATGATACACTGTGAAAATTGGGCTTAGCAATCAATGCGTGAGCTCCTAAACGTCTTCCTCTACTCTCCCATTCAGTTGCAATTTTTACATCTTTCCTCTTGTCAACATATTCCATCGTCTTTCCATATACGGCATTATTCAATAATTTGAAGAAATTTTTCTCAAAATTATTCTTAGCCAAGGTTCTATGGTGAGTGTTGAGATCGATATACTGCTTTAACCAACAAGACTGTTTATACTTTAAAACTCTATGAATTTTAGCAAGCTTTAAACCATTCTTCAGACATTGCTGAAGATTCTGATAGTGAATTGTATAAGCAGTCTTGTCGGTTAAATCAGTTATCAGTCTTTCAGTTATCAGTTAGTAGTCTTATGTTATTCTGGTCAATATTTCTGCGGATGGATTCCTTTATCAATGTGGTCTCGTCTTGAATTTTTGAGATAATTTGATTTAGATTTTCAACAACAAATGCTTTCTTCTGATCAATATCTTTGCGAATGGTTTCCTTCAGCAAGGTGCTCTCATCTTGAATTTTTGTGTAGATCAATGTGTTCTCATCTTGAATTTTTGTGTAGATCAATGTGTTCTCTTCTTGAATTTTCGAGGTAATCTGATTTAGTCTTTCAATTAGACTTTCAACAACAAATGCTTTTGTAGTGGCATCACATTCCTCTTTAGGTTCTCCAACATTTTTTACGCGCCTTTTCTGGAAGTTTACATTTCTATCATGGTATACATTAAGGCCTAAAGTGTTTAGAATATTTCTTTTTAATTTTATTTGGTTTTCACCTTGATGAGAATAATGACCGAGCTTGTCAACGCTCATTTTACGAATATTATTTTCAGTTACTGTATATAGCATTTATACAATTATATCTGCTTCCCTAAGTTGTTCAATTATTGAGACTACTTCATTATTATGATTGTTGTGACCAGCAGATTCAGATGATATTAATAATCTTAACCTATCTACCAACTGATTTGAATCATCCCAATATATATAATTTGGCTTATACTTATTAACACTCATTAAACCGCTTCCTTTGTGTGATGATGATGAAGATTTATTCTCATTGAATAACTTTTGTTTTATTTTGTATTTGGATGCTCTAGTCCCCATGTTTTGCTTAGTTGAGCTATAATTGGGTTTATGAGCATTTATAGTATGTAAAATTTGTTTATACATTTGTAGATCTGCATTGTCATAATTTTTAGGGTTCTTATGGAATAATAGTTTAGACAATCCTGATGTTAAGTTCCAATTATGATTAGAAATAGATATTTTGTTATCATCTACTGCAAAAGTTTTATTACCAATTCTCCATTTACCATAAGTTAGAGTATCTAACTTATCCTGCTTTTCCAATTCATATAAATGTGATATATTACTAGACGATTTACTAGCATCTGCTGTTGAATCCATTTGCGAGAAAAAGGGATCTTCATCATTACTCTCAGTAATAGTGTTTGCAGTCTCATCTTTGAATGGTTTTTCATTTCTTACTTTAAACGGTATGCTAGTTTTTAGGAAGAGTTCTTTGTTGTTTATTGTGATATTGTTTTTGTTGATTTTATCATTTGATTTAAATTGTTTGACTATTTCTTTTAGAGGTTTTGCGATGGGGCTAAATGTTTCTTCCAATCTTTTCTCCATATCAGCTTCATCTAATTTTAAACTATTAAATTTTTTCTTTAATACATTTCTAGTCTTTATGATGTCCTTAAGTAATTTTTCATCCATTGTGCTCTCCTGTGATTCTTAATGTATCAGGTTGATCAACTTTTGAACTGCTTTTGATGAGGTCGAACTGCTTTTGACAGCTTTGAACTGCTTCTGATCAGCTTTTGAACAGCTTTGAACTGCGTCTGATCAGCTTTTGATTATGAACTTATGATGAGGTTGAAGTCATATAAAGTACAATACTAATAGATAATAGAAGGATGCATTTGGTTTTATAGTTATAGTTTATAGTAGAATATAATCATCAAATTCCTTTGTATAACGCCCGCCATCAATTGAATCGTCTTTACTTATAACCACGAATCCATATTTATCTTTCCAACATTCACTGCATATATTTGAAAACTTCTCAAATTATATATCTGTACCCACATGATCACCGTAAATATGTTTCATATTCATTTCGTCTTGTTTGAACATAATTATTAAATTCGCATTATCACGTATCAGATGTTTAGGGATTCGTGTATATAAAAGTAAAAGTGAAAGGGATTCGTGTTGATAAGTAAAAACTATCAATATTTTTATGTCGACGCATACAAAAGTATGCTCGAATATTATTTTGTTTTTCACATGCGACATCATCGAATATCATAATAGAGTTGCTTTTAGCTTCATTTGGTTCTAAAACATCTTCATTTTCGGAAAATGTATAGAAGCCCATGTTTTTTATCGGATCTAATAATTTCTTCAAGTATTCATACTTTGGTTGATATAATGACTTTGAATACAAATATATATTGGCAAACTTTAGTCCATTCGGACTCTCTATTAGACTCAACATGACTTTGGTCTTTCCACAATTTGAGGGACCAACAAGTAGCCTTCGTATAGAATTCGGCCGCAATGAACTGTGTATTACATTTATTAGTCGACAAATCTAAATTTTTAAGAATGATATTCTTGTCTTGTTTCGGCTGCTCGACAACATATTTGGTAAGTGCGTCAAAGCTTCGTGACCAAGAGACTGCCTAGACGACCGCCCCTTGCCTCCTCTCGCTCATCATCAGCTCGCCAAGATATAGACTTAGTATTTACTTTACGAATGTAAACCTAAATGTAAAGGAAGTGAAAATCAAGCTACGAATAAAGATAGTATTTGAGCAGAAGTCCCAGTGAATTATAAATTTTCTGTGACGAACCGTGGACATCCGACGAGCGTACCCGTGCTTTTCAACCCGGACGAACGGGAAGCTTCGTTACAGTGGCGCCCGAACAGGGACCCTGCCAAATACAACAAGTCTGCGAACCATGAGTGTTACAAATAACAAGAGCAAACTACGCAAGTGCGGTAGAAGTTGATCATACGAGAATCGTGCAACCAGAGTAAGATGGGAGTCTCTTGGATTTATCTATTACGCAAAGATGCATTGACAGAATGCGCGAAGGAATTCGGGTAAGAGGCCGAAGGCACAGTAGAAGATCTTAGGAAGCGACTCGCTACTTTCGCGACAGGACCAGGACTATCCCCTGAGATACAGGCTCGCCTCGGAAAACTAGAAGAAGACCACCGACAAGGCACATCACTATCGGCTGGTACTTCAAAAACATCTACCACACTACAAATACCAACGGCATCCACCTCGGCTGTACAGAGGGCGTCAATGGAAGAACAACAAAATAAGTCACAGCAAACTGGACCTATGCCAGAAGGCTACTTTTACTGGAACCCAACAGTTGGTACCCCCCTGAATTCTACGGGAAGTTATATGGCCATGCTTGATCGTATAAAGAAGTGGGGAGTCAGCTACGACGGAGCCCAAGATCCACTAATATTTGTGGAAAGAGTAGAGGAGCTGGCAGAGGTGTACAACGTGGATGTAGATTTTCTTCCTAAGGCAATGCCGGAACTGTTACATCAGCGAGCGGTACAGTGGTTCCGGTGTAATAACAAACGATGGGACACGTGGGTCGCATTTAAACGCGACTTCCTCCACTTATTAACTAAACAATGCTTATAGTCACTAAGACACCTTTGGCCTTCTTACTAGGTGTGCAGGCAAAAACATCGATGGAATACATTTTTGACCGCAGACCTACAAATTCCTTCATAATTTTTCCGTTGTTCTCGTCTTTCATCATACCCAGAACCTTGGCATTTTTCTGCGGTATATGGAAAGAATTGTTGGAGGGATATTTGGATATATCAATTTCGAATCGATATCATCCCGAATATCAACATAAAAATCATCACAACGAATTGAGTAAATAAAGGAGTCTGTGTCCATATAATTTAGCTTGAGGTTTGTTGTGAATTTAGGCTTCATGTAATCATAGTGGAAATCATACATTTTCCACTTTGACAACTCCAACACAACAAACCCCAAGTAAATTGGTTTATTATAGACTGATCGAGCTCTACCCATTTGAATTGCCACCATATCTTCAGTGAAGTATGATACACTGTGAAAATTGGGCTTAGCAATCAATGCGTGAGCTCCTAAACGTCTTCCTCTACTCTCCCATTCAGTTGCAATTTTTACATCTTTCCTCTTGTCAACATATTCCATCGTCTGTCCATATACGGCATTATTCAATAATTTGAAGAAATTTTTCTCAAAATTATTCTTAGCCAAGGTTCTATGGTGAGTGTTGAGATCGATATACTGCTTTAACCAACAAGACTGTTTATACTTTAAAACTCTATGAATTTTAGCAAGCTTTAAACCATTCTTCAGACATTGCTGAAGATTCTGATAGTGAATTGTATAAGCAGTCTTGTCGGTTAAATCAGTTATCAGTCTTTCAGTTATCAGTTAGTAGTCTTATGTTATTCTGGTCAATATTTCTGCGGATGGATTCCTTTATCAATGTGGTCTCGTCTTGAATTTTTGAGATAATTTGATTTAGATTTTCAACAACAAATGCTTTCTTCTGATCAATATCTTTGCGAATGGTTTCCTTCAGCAAGGTGCTCTCATCTTGAATTTTTGTGTAGATCAATGTGTTCTCATCTTGAATTTTTGTGTAGATCAATGTGTTCTCTTCTTGAATTTTCGAGGTAATCTGATTTAGTCTTTCAATTAGACTTTCAACAACAAATGCTTTTGTAGTGGCATCACATTCCTCTTTAGGTTCTCCAACATTTTTTACGCGCCTTTTCTGGAAGTTTACATTTCTATCATGGTATACATTAAGGCCTAAAGTGTTTAGAATATTTCTTTTTAATTTTATTTGGTTTTCACCTTGATGAGAATAATGACCGAGCTTGTCAACGCTCATTTTACGAATATTATTTTCAGTTACTGTATATAGCATTTATACAATTATATCTGCTTCCCTAAGTTGTTCAATTATTGAGACTACTTCATTATTATGATTGTTGTGACCAGCAGATTCAGATGATATTAATAATCTTAACCTATCTACCAACTGATTTGAATCATCCCAATATATATAATTTGGCTTATACTTATTAACACTCATTAAACCGCTTCCTTTGTGTGATGATGATGAAGATTTATTCTCATTGAATAACTTTTGTTTTATTTTGTATTTGGATGCTCTAGTCCCCATGTTTTGCTTAGTTGAGCTATAATTGGGTTTATGAGCATTTATAGTATGTAAAATTTGTTTATACATTTGTAGATCTGCATTGTCATAATTTTTAGGGTTCTTATGGAATAATAGTTTAGACAATCCTGATGTTAAGTTCCAATTATGATTAGAAATAGATATTTTGTTATCATCTACTGCAAAAGTTTTATTACCAATTCTCCATTTACCATAAGTTAGAGTATCTAACTTATCCTGCTTTTCCAATTCATATAAATGTGATATATTACTAGACGATTTACTAGCATCTGCTGTTGAATCCATTTGCGAGAAAAAGGGATCTTCATCATTACTCTCAGTAATAGTGTTTGCAGTCTCATCTTTGAATGGTTTTTCATTTCTTACTTTAAACGGTATGCTAGTTTTTAGGAAGAGTTCTTTGTTGTTTATTGTGATATTGTTTTTGTTGATTTTATCATTTGATTTAAATTGTTTGACTATTTCTTTTAGAGGTTTTGCGATGGGGCTAAATGTTTCTTCCAATCTTTTCTCCATATCAGCTTCATCTAATTTTAAACTATTAAATTTTTTCTTTAATACATTTCTAGTATTTATGATGTCCTTAAGTAATTTTTCATCCATTGTGCTCTCCTGTGATTCTTAATGTATCAGGTTGATCAACTTTTGAACTGCTTTTGATGAGGTCGAACTGCTTTTGACAGCTTTGAACTGCTTCTGATCAGCTTTTGAACAGCTTTGAACTGCGTCTGATCAGCTTTTCATTATGAACTTATGATGAGGTTGAAGTCATATAAAGTACAATACTAATAGATAATAGAAGGATGCATTTGGTTTTATAGTTATAGTTTATAGTAGAATATAATCATCAAATTCCTTTGTATAACGCCCGCCATCAATTGAATCGTCTTTACTTATAACCACGAATCCATATTTATCTTTCCAACATTCACTGCATATATTTGAAAACTTCTCAAATTATATATCTGTACCCACATGATCACCGTAAATATGTTTCATATTCATTTCGTCTTGTTTGAACATAATTATTAAATTCGCATTATCACGTATCAGATGTTTAGGGATTCGTGTATATAAAAGTAAAAGTGAAAGGGATTCGTGTTGATAAGTAAAAACTATCAATATTTTTATGTCGACGCATACAAAAGTATGCTCGAATATTATTTTGTTTTTCACATGCGACATCATCGAATATCATAATAGAGTTGCTTTTAGCTTCATTTGGTTCTAAAACATCTTCATTTTCGGAAAATGTATAGAAGCCCATGTTTTTTATCGGATCTAATAATTTCTTCAAGTATTCATACTTTGGTTGATATAATGACTTTGAATACAAATATATATTGGCAAACTTTAGTCCATTCGGACTCTCTATTAGACTCAACATGACTTTGGTCTTTCCACAATTTGAGGGACCAACAAGTAGCCTTCGTATAGAATTCGGCCGCAATGAACTGTGTATTACATTTATTAGTCGACAAATCTAAATTTTTAAGAATGATATTCTTGTCTTGTTTCGGCTGCTCGACAACATATTTGGTAAGTGCGTCAAAGCTTCGTGACCAAGAGACTGCCTAGACGACCGCCCCTTGCCTCCTCTCGCTCATCATCAGCTCGCCAAGATATAGACTTAGTATTTACTTTACGAATGTAAACCTAAATGTAAAGGAAGTGAAAATCAAGCTACGAATAAAGATAGTATTTGAGCAGAAGTCCCAGTGAATTATAAATTTTCTGTGACGAACCGTGGACATCCGACGAGCGTACCCGTGCTTTTCAACCCGGACGAACGGGAAGCTTCGTTACAGTGGCGCCCGAACAGGGACCCTGCCAAATACAACAAGTCTGCGAACCATGAGTGTTACAAATAACAAGAGCAAACTACGCAAGTGCGGTAGAAGTTGATCATACGAGAATCGTGCAACCAGAGTAAGATGGGAGTCTCTTGGATTTATCTATTACGCAAAGATGCATTGACAGAATGCGCGAAGGAATTCGGGTAAGAGGCCGAAGGCACAGTAGAAGATCTTAGGAAGCGACTCGCTACTTTCGCGACAGGACCAGGACTATCCCCTGAGATACAGGCTCGCCTCGGAAAACTAGAAGAAGACCACCGACAAGGCACATCACTATCGGCTGGTACTTCAAAAACATCTACCACACTACAAATACCAACGGCATCCACCTCGGCTGTACAGAGGGCGTCAATGGAAGAACAACAAAATAAGTCACAGCAAACTGGACCTATGCCAGAAGGCTACTTTTACTGGAACCCAACAGTTGGTACCCCCCTGAATTCTACGGGAAGTTATATGGCCATGCTTGATCGTATAAAGAAGTGGGGAGTCAGCTACGACGGAGCCCAAGATCCACTAATATTTGTGGAAAGAGTAGAGGAGCTGGCAGAGGTGTACAACGTGGATGTAGATTTTCTTCCTAAGGCAATGCCGGAACTGTTACATCAGCGAGCGGTACAGTGGTTCCGGTGTAATAACAAACGATGGGACACGTGGGTCGCATTTAAACGCGACTTCCTCCAATTTTTCTTGCCGTCCCGTTTCTTTGAAAGATTGGACGACGACATCCGGCAACGACAACAAGGGCCACGAGAGAGTTTCAAAGACTATGTGGTAACATTACAAAGTTTAATGCGACACGCAGGTCTAACCGAAAGCGAGCGCCTCGAGCGAATTTATCGGAATAGTCATCATGAGCTGAGATTTTATGTGAAGCGAAGTGAATTCAAGAGCCTAGAAGAACTGGTAAATCTGGCAGGGGACTGGGGAAACTTGAAGACAGACGCACAAGTGCCATCTACACAAAGACCGCAAAGAGCGGTAGAATCTAACCGACCCACAGGAAATTTACGAACCAACGATTGTCATCGTCAAGTCGTGGATGAGAGAAACACCCACGTTAAAAACCCACAAGCCGCGTGCAGAAGATGCGGACAAGAGGGACACTTCGCCCGTGACTGCCAAACCGAGCCGGTTTTATTCTGCTGGGAGTGCGGCCGCATGGCATCAGAACGAAAGAGTGTTGCCGGAGGCGGACGGGAAACGAACAGGGCCAACACCTGAATCGAGGGGGTGTTTAAATGGCCAGAATGCCTCGGAAACAGACGTGGGACTTAGGACTGAAGGACAACGCGTCGTAGCTAGGGTGACAATTGCGGGTGAACCGGTGGATGCTACTCTGGACACGGGAGCCACGAGGAGTTTGATGAGTGTACAGACGGCTCAAAGGTTGCATGTGCCGGAAAAACGAACGAAAATAGAGACGCGAATCTGCCTGGCGAATGGTGAGGCACAAGTGGTTAAGGAGGCTCTCACAACGCAAGTTTTCTTGGGGACTAGTAGCTGCACAGTCACGCTCCTAATCCTACCGGAAGTGGTGGACGATCTAATTCTGGGTTTCGATTTCCTGGCCCACATGGGAACGACCATCAGATGTGGCGACTACTCCACTGAGATCAGAGGATCACCAGTGAGATACTTCCCAGCCAGATGCACCTGTGTGCGAGAGGAGCTCTCCGACCAAGAAAAGATCGACACATTCCTACGGCAAGAACTGAAAGGATTCGAGGAGATCCAGGGAATCTCGAATATAGCCAGTCACCGCATAACCATGCGCGATGAACAACCAATCAAGCAGCGTTACTTCCCCAGGAATCCCGCTATGCAAAAGATCATCGACGAAGAGATTGACGAACTCCTGAAACAGGGTTGCATCGAACCGTCTCGGAGCCCACATAGCGCACCAATAGTGCTGGTGAAAAAGAAGACGGGGAAGTGGCGGCTGTGTGTGGACTACCGCCAACTGAATGCTCGTTCGATATTCGATGCCTACCCACTACCACGGATTCATCATATACTGGACAGGCTCAGGGATGCCAAATACATAAGCAGTCTGGATCTTCGCAACGGTTACTGGCAAATCCCTATGGAGGAATCGAGCAAGGTTTATACCGCCTTCACGGTACCAGGGCGAGGTCTTTACCAGTGGAAGGTGATGCCGTTTGGCCTCCACTCGGCGCCCGCCTCGTTTCAGCGAGCTCTTGATACCGTAATTGGGCCAGATATGAAGCCAGTAGCGTTTGCGTATCTGGATGACATTATCGTGACAGGAGATACGCTAGAATCACACATGAACAATGTAAAAGAAGTGTTCCGTCGACTAAAAGATGCCAAGCTCCGTATAAATACGGAAAAGTGCGAGTTCTTCAAAAACAAAATCAAATATCTAGGACACGTAATCAGTGAACAAGGAATACACTCTGATCCGGACAAGATTGCCGCCATCAAGGAGTTACGACCACCACAGAATGTCCGGGAACTTCGAAGGTTCTTGGGAGTAGCCTCGTGGTATCGGCGATTTGTCCCGGAGTTCGCTAAAGTTACTCACTCGCTTACCTCCCTCCTGAAAAAGGGGAAACACTACCGGTGGAATCAGGAACAACAATCCGCATTCGAGGACCTAAAATGTCGTCTCACAGAAGCACCAGTGCTAGCCTGCCCCGACTTCGAACAGCGATTTCTCTTACAAACCGACGCTTGCGACTACGGATTAGGGGCCGTATTGACCCAGATATTAGACGGCCAGGAACGAGTGATAGCATATGCTAGCCGCCACCTTAACGGCGCAGAGAAAAACTACTCAACGACGGAGAAAGAGTGCCTAGCGGTGGTTTGGGCGGTGCGCAAGATGCGGCCATACCTCGAAGGGTATGCCTTCACCATCATCACCGACCACCTCTCCTTAAAATGCCTCAACTCAATAGAAAGTCCGTCAGGCCGGATCGCTCGATGGGCCCTAGAACTGCAGCAGCATACGTATGAGGTACAATACCGACAGGGCAAGCAGAACGTGGTGGCCGACGCACTTTCCCGGCAGCCCACGCAGGAGATTTGCGCTAGAACAAGAGTGAACCCTCAAAGCTCTCGGTATGAGAGTAAGTACAAGGAAGTACAGAAGAATCCCGGAGGGTATCCCGACTACTGCATCGAGAACGAGAAACTATACCTACACCCACCAGCAATCGACGATGATTATCAGTGGCAATGGCAATTGTGCGTACCCAAGCACCTGCGTACGGAGGTAATCCGCGAGAACCATGACGCGCCGACGGCTGGGCATCTAGGAATAAGGAAAACAATGGCTCGGGTGGCCCAGAAATACTACTGGCCAGGGATGTATCGTCAGATCAGTCAATATGTGCGAAGGTGCAAAAGCTGCCAGTGTTATAAGGTATTACAACAAAAACCGGCAGGAGAGATGCTGACGCACCTTGCAGAAGAACCTTGGACAACAGTAACCGCGGACTTTATTGGCCCTCTACCGAGGTCCACCTATGGAAACACGGCTCTATTGGTCTTCACGGACAAGTTCTCCAAGTGGGTGGAGTTAATTCCGTGCAGAAAGGCGTCGCAGGAAGTTTTGGTAAGAGCATTCAGAGAGCGCATTTTGGCGCGGTTTGGAGTACCAAAAAGATTCATATCGGACAATGGCGTTCAATTCACTAGCAGAATGTTCCAGCGCTTTGTACAAGAACTTGGCATACACCACCGTTACACAGCCCCATATACTCCTCAGGAGAATCCGACGGAGCGGACCAATCGCACGATTAAAAGTTACAGGCACTGGGCATGGTTCAAGTACCCCCACCGAACACGCGGAACGCATTCGAAAGGCCTTCGCAGTCACAAGAGAAAACATGCGACAAGCGGCACAGACCCAAGCGAAATACTACAATTTGCGACGGCGGAAGTGGAGGCCGAAGATCGGCCAACAGGTCTTGCTGAAACAGCACCCGCTCTCCAAAGCAGCGGATAAATTTGCAGCGAAATTGGCTCCACGCTTTGACGGACCGTACCAGGTGTTAGGATTCGTTTCCCCGGTGATAGTCAAAATACGCAGGCCCGGTGACAAACGGACGCGAACATCACACGTGGCCGAACTAAAAGAATTCCACTCAACCAGCAATACCAGTAACGTGGAAGATCACTCCGAGGAAAATTCAAACCAACTTCCCCAGGGCGACACTATTAATTGTAATCGAATCACATCACACCAGCGAGGTAAGAGACACAGAAGAAAGACAGTTGCTCATCAGTTAGCAATTGATCGTGAACGCAGCAACATGCAAGGCGAAGATCAGTTCGAACGTAGTGCGCAGAACTTTCGAAACAATATGGAGAGAGCGAATCGTGAACAACCGAGGACGCGTCGCCTGAGTGACAGTTGGGAGGAGGTAGTTGATCATCCCGAAGATCGATGGCCACGCATCCGACTACAACCTGTGGTGGTGGATGAAGTTAACGAGGCACCCGATGAGTTCAGACGAGAAGACTCCAGCGACGACGACATCGTTTGGATAGATTGGCCCGACGAGCAGGCGGAATGGGGCAAGACCCACAGCGATGATCAGACCAAAGGCAAACCCTGTGGCTCCGACAGTAGCGCATTCCACGGTGAACCCCAAGATGACCTCGAGGTTGAGTCTGGATGGGATCGTGAAGTACCACCCCCACCCCCCACTGGCAACAATTGGAACTACGATCCTGAAGTCCAGGAAGAACTCCAGAACGCGAACGATGATGCCAGCGGCGACCTGGCAAGCGAATACAACGGCGTGGTAAGTGAGGATGATGGCTCGGCAAACGGCGACGACGATCGACAAAGGGCATTTTGTACCACTACGACCGACCAAGAACTTGTCACCGGACCAGGGTACACTCAGCAGATTACGACCCTGAAAATTATTAGGACGGTGTTGAACCCTGAAATCTGGACAGACGAGGCCCTGGATGGAGGCACCTGGCCGAAAGAAGTACCCCGACCACTAACCCGGCGCCCTGCCCATGAAACTCAGGTATCTCAGTGGTCCGCATTGGTCGGCATTTCGAAGCCGTTCATATCCCAGGACAACAGGAGTCGGGTGGACATGCTTGGTGTACCCCCGTTAGAAGCGAAGCTTTCCGAAGAGAAGAGCACGGGTAAACAAGGTCCAGACGAGGACATCGGGATAATTCTGGAGAACTTCCTGGACGATGCCATCTCCCTGAATGCTGAGCTATGGAATGAAGCTGATATAGCTGATGTAGCCGACATCGCTGACAACGCGACCATCGCTGACGTCGCAGCCATCGCTGGCATCGCAGACATTGAGGCACTACCACCCGATGACAGATACCTAAGCGGTGAACTGTGGAGAGAAGCTGCGGTCACCAATGCCGGGGTGCTACCACCCAACGACAGGTGCCTGGGTGCTGAGCTGTGGGGAGGAGCTGTCTCCAATGGCTTCCCACCCGATGAGGCAGACGTTGCAAGAAGTCTCGAGCAGGAAGCAGCTAAAGTTTTGGCCCGCTGGAAGCCGGGACGCCAAATCAAGACTCGACGTACCATAGGCGGTATGTTATACCGAATCCAGGTCTCCAGAGCCGGGGCGATCTCCTGGCGTGTCATTCCCGATCCGAAGTGAGGGGAAGGTGTGACGACGGAATCTCAGGCGAATTCCGCCACACAATAGCATAAGCTATGTATTTTTCTTTCTATATTTTTTTTGTGAATTGAATTAGTTTTAGTTATATAAAATTGAAGTATTATATATTTTTTTAAGCAAAAGAATAAAGAACATGTATATTTTATTTTTCTATATCATTGAATTGTTATTGATTACTTAAGATTGAACACATACAGTAGATTAAGTTATTATACTAAGAAAACTAACGACATCCCTGTACTATCAAGAATATAAGACATTAATATAAGAGAAGATTTATAAACATAAGGCCTAGCGATAAGGAAGTAAAGAGCGAGAGAGCGGTCGGAAAAGAACATCATTCATCAGCGCCAAACCACAGAGCAAGAAGCGAGATGCAATTAAATTGAGCAAATACAAAGAGCGACAGAACGAGCGAACAAAGCGAATGAGAGCGAACGAGAGAACACTGCATGTATACACAGCACCAACCTATCAGCAGGGAATAATACACAGTGAAACAGAAGCAAACACACAGACACATACGAAAGCAGAATCACGAAAACAGAAGACAAGCAGAGGTTAGCTGCAAACTCAGAGGCAACTACACTATGACTTGAACATCGGCTGCTGGATCGAACGGACGTGCACACTTGAACTCCAAGGAAGAGACACAGTATCGCTTGGTAACCGAACAGGCAGGCAACGGGAGCAGAACGTAACCGGACAGGAACCTACGGAGAACTTGTTGTTAGGGAAACGGTAAATATAATTGATTAAGAAGTTATCAATATCTGTTGTCGACTGTACTGGCATTACGACGCTCCGGCTCGGGTACTAGATACAGTAGTCAGTGCGAATCTTACGACTCGGCTGCTCGACAACATATACGAGACACGTGTTAGTTTATTCGGCAGAAAGTAAAGTTTGCACCAGGTTCCCCAAATCTGCGGTCGACTGTACTGGCATTGCGACGCTCCGGCTCGGGTGCCAGGTATAGTAGTCAGTGCGAATCTCACGACTCGGCTGCTCGACATCATATTTGGTAAGTGCGTCAAAGCTTCGTGACCATTAGACTGCCTAGACGACCGCCCCTTGCCTCCTCTCGCTCATCATCAGCTCGCCAAGATATAGACTTAGTATTTACTTTACGAATGTAAACCTAAATGTAAAGGAAGTGAAAATCAAGCTACGAATAAAGATAGTATTTGAGCAGAAGTCCCAGTGAATTATAAATTTTCTGTGACGAACCGTGGACATCCGACGAGCGTACCCGTGCTTTTCAACCCGGACGAACGGGAAGCTTCGTTACAACTGTTTAATTGAAAAGATATAAAATGGTTGTATGTTATAAAAAGAGTTTTAGTCGAAAGCCATCTGCAGTTGGAAAAGGTTTAATAAATAATTTAATAGATGCACTACCAATTAAACTTCATTTACCTGGTTATCAATTCTGCGGCCCCGGTACTAAATTAGAAAAACGTTTAGCAAGAGGCGACAAAGGATATTAATTCATTAGATGCTGCGTGCAGAGAACACGATATTGCTTATTCTCAAACTAAGGATCTCAATAAAAGACACATTGCACATAAAATATTGGAAGAAAACGCTTGGAAAAGCGCAAAATCCAAAGACAAAGGTTTTTCAGAGAGAAAAAACGCTTGGTTAGTTGCGAGTGCTATGAAAGCTAAGACTAAATTAGGTATGGGGAACCCTCTCAGGAATATTAAGAAAATAAAGAGGACAATTAAACGAAACTGTACTAAAAAACTGTTCACTAATGCTGTAAAAAACGCTGAGGACTTTTAATCAACAAAAACCAGACGATATTCGCAGCGCTATTAAAATTGCACGAAAAGTAGTAAACGAATCCTTCATAAAAAAGAAAGCATCAATTGAGATACCTCGTATTATACCCTTACCGAAAAGAGGAGGTTTTCTACCACTGGTGCCAGTCTTGACTGCACTTGGAGCTCTTGGAGGTTTAGCATCTGGAGGATCTGCGATCTATAAAGCTATTAATGCTGCAAAAGTTGGTAGAGAATTACTGAATGAAGCAAGTCGCTATAATAAAGTAATGGAGGAAATAACTGTGGGCAAAGGTTTATATCTGAAGCCATACAAGAAGGGATTAGGTTTATATTATAGCCCGCAATCAAAAAACCTTTAAGAAAGCTACCCAGAAGACCGCTCACAGACATCGACTTGATGGAGCATGCAAAACAATTGCCACATTTTAGAGGTGTTTTCATGAGAGATAGCCTACCGAAACGTGTACGTCAGACAGAATGTGGAATTATCAATCTGGATTCATCGAGCGGTCCAGGTACTCACTGAGTAGCATATTATAAGAACGGAAAAATTAAGAAATATTTTGATAGCTTCGGAAATTTAAAACCACAAGAAATAAAGTATATGGGAGAGAACATACGCTACAACTATTATATATTCAACATCAAAATTACAATTCATATAATTGTGGTCATTTATGTTTATCACTAATATAATAATGTAATATCACTAAAAATACTCAATAAAGGTTGGCTTATTATCTTTGAGCAGAAAATCAAATTGTGTTTTATTTATTTTGAGATAGAATACAAGAGAACTAAATACTATAAGAGTAAAACTAATTACGAAGGATTGTTTCTCTCCTTATTCGTCTCAATTGAGTTGTTTTTTACTGTTTATCTCGCTTCTCCATATACATTGTTTTGGTGGTGTGTTGTTTGTAAGTCAATTATTCAATGTTCTGTTTGCATTATTTTTCTACTCAAATTTAAAAATGTATAAATAATACGTTCCTCGCCTCTACCAATTTAGTCGTTGCAGATATTTGGAATCATCCAAAGGTAAAAAAAAAAAAAAAAAAAAACAGAATGTCACCAATGCAGAAATCAACATATTCTTTAACCGCATTGGAAGATTTCAATAAAAGACAGTGCAGTAAAAGACACGTTGAAGACAGTGCTTTAAATAAGTATTAAAAATATGGAGCCGAATAGAAGCTATAGCATAAAAACAGTTCGCAAAACCAAAACCAAATATGGCGAGCGGATTCTAATGGAAGTGGACGACAGCATCGTTTTTCTGCCACCAAGATTCAACAACCTCAGCGACGAAACTATAAGAGAATTCTCCAACGGATCCTACTATTTGACGAAATGACGGAAAAAAAAGTAATGACGGAAAACTCATCAATTTCGCCTGGAGAAAATTGTTGACTTTCCTTTAGCGAAACCATGTATTTCCGACATGTTTTTTTAAGATGTTGAAAATGTGTAAATAAATAAAATATATGTATAATAAACAGTTTATAAATTTTAAATAAATTTGTTTTTTTATTTGGACGAAATTTTATATTTGGTTTAGATTTTATTTAATCTATAATACAATAGCATTAATTTATTTATTATTAAAGTAACACGTTCCACCATGTAGCATGCACAAGTTTCTGGTCCATCGAAACATTCGTTTGAAGCCCAACAACAAGATTTGTAGTGATGTCCGTGCTTTGATTGTATTATAATTTCATGCTCGCAACGGCTTAATTTGATGTAGCATTTCAGAATTTCATCATAATGCTCATCCAACAATGATTCTTTCTGTTTGATTAGAAATTCGTAAACTTGCTTCGAAAATAAGGAAATATTTACTTTATCCATGTCTACTCATCAACAATCCAATCTATATTGATGTTACATTTTTATTCTTATAGCGTATAAAAAGTATTTACTAAGAGCTTTCCCTCGAAAATTAAATCATATTGAGTTTACGAAGAATGGAATTAGTGCATGTACGAACTTGTTAAAAATGTTCATGCCTATACAAACATGCATAGTGCAAGTGCTGATAAAAATACCATAAGAGAACACATGGTCAGCAACAGAAATAGTATAGTTTATTTAGGATACGTTTCTCTATCACTATCCCAGCAACGAATCGGATAGATCAAATGGTTTATCACAATAAACAATGGCGAGACCTACCCTTCAACAATGGCCTACCCTTCTGCTCATATAAGTCAGCATTAGATAATGAGATCGACACATGGTGCGAACTGCGTTCGTTTCCTTAGCTGCGTTCTTTCATTGTTAGGGTAGGTATCTCGGAAAGGATCTCAAGAGTGCACATGTGGTTGCAGCGATACAACTAACACGCACACAGCAGGTCGTCATCGTACCCAAAACGATTACGTTGCATAGTGCAAGTGCTGATAAAAAAAGGTCGACTTTGAGTTGATATGGTTTCATTATATCCAAACAATTGAAAACTGCTCGTGCCTATAGAAACATGCATAGTGGAAGTGTTGATAAAAAAGGTTGGTTTTGGGTGGATATGAATCCGTTAACCTTCCGCTGGGTTTTTAACTTTACGATCATATGTCTCTATTTCCACACCCACATTTTGACAAGCCCACTTTTAACGCCCCTTGTTGCCACGCCCCGTTTTCAACGCCCCTTTTTTGTCACGCCCTTTTTTGTCACGCCCTTTTTTGTCACGCCCCTTTCCCCCACACCCTTTAATCGCCCACTTTTACCACACCCACTTTGACCATGCCCATTTTTACCACGCCCACTTTTGTCGCGCCCACTTTTACCACGCCCACTTTAGTCACGCCCGTTTTGTGCCGCCCATTTCCCTCCCTCATCCCTCCGCACCAGGCGGAGCACCAGGCAGCGCAGTCGCTACCTTGCGCCAGAACATACATATAACCACTACTTATGCATCTGGCGAATTCGAAAGCCATTGTGTGGTAGAAATGTGGAACATGGTTTTTTAACAATTCTTGGTTCACACGAGCTTTATAAGATGTTGCCGAGTCTTGTTGGAATGCCCATGGTGTACGACCGAAATGTTTGCGTGCCCATGGCTTTAAAGCAGATTCAAAAACATTTTCCCGATAATAATTCTCATTGACTTCCACACCACGCTCGATGAAAACGATTGGACAGCGTCCATCGGCAGTCCCAGCTGTCCATAGCATTACTGGAGATAGAAAATTACTTCCGGTTGCCGTTCGTAGGCTTAAATTATCGTAAGTGCGTTCAGTTAAGTAAACACAATCATTTTGAAAGTTTATGCACTGCTGAATAGAGAAATTTTCCTCATCAGAGAATACAATATCTGGAATTCGCTACGTTCGTGCAAGCGTAACAACTTTGATTTGATTTGATTTGATTACCACTACGGCGCACAGTGGCCGGTATTTCAACTTAGCGGTCAAAAATCCATATCTTTTGACTCTCTTGGAATATTTTATTCGGTTTTTTTTGTTGGATTCTTCTAATCTTAACCTTAAATGTGAGACTACAATCATCAAAAAAATCGATTGTTGAAAACCAGAGAAATGAGAGTTTCAATCAGGGTACCTACTAAAATTTTCTTAAAAGCCTCAAAAAAATGATTATAAAAATAATATGTTTCCTCTTATTTAATGGCTAAAGACTTTTTATTATCAATAACGAACATATTAATAAAATACATTAATAAAAATAAGGTAATAAATAAGGAACTAATGCATATTAAACAATTTTTTCAAAACATTCATTGACAGAATTCCGCTCATCTAGTAGTAAATTTTGTGCATCACTATCTAACTCGATTGAGCTAGATTTCCATTTGTGACGGATATTTCAAATATATGGATCCGATGTGCACAGCAAAACTGCAAGCAGATCCTCATTGGTACAATATCTTGAAATTTTCCTTGTTCGCGAAAGAATCTGTAATCCTTGTTTTTTTCTTGTGCTTCTTCGGAAAGATCACCAAATGGAAGTATACTATTTTCAATAATTTGAATTTATACTATTTTTCATAATTTCAAGAATTTTAAGAATGGTTGATGGCATATTCCTCCAGGGATATATTTCGTTGTAAATTTTTTGGCATCAATCATTGTGCTTCATGTTATAACTTTTATTATTATTTTGAATCGCTTAATTAATTCAATGTCCACTCCTGTAATGAAAGTTTCCGTCTCAGGATCTGAGAAAAATCTACTAGCGGTGTTTCCATCATTCGTATTTCCCTCTGCTTGTTTTGGCTGGTCAATTATTAGCCCTATTTCACGATATTGTTCCTGTATTTGGCTTTTTTCAGCTTCCGTTTCTCCATATTCAATGCATTTTGTCTAACCGTTTCTGTTGCTCCGAATTCTAAATCAGAGCCCAATTTGAGTATATGTTCCATGAAACGAATTCTAGTGTGAAGAGGCGACAATCCGAATTCGTATGCCTCTTCAGAATAATTGGCATCTGCTGGTGCTTGGCTTAGTGTACTCGCGGTTAAATGGCATATAATACAGCTAGAGGATGCCTTAGTATCAGTTAAGGCTTGTCCAACTTTTCCATCAATCATGGTGAGCAGAAGTTTGAAATCTATTTGAATAATATGGCCATGATACTCAAATAGCCGCGGCTGAAGTTCATCAACTTGCCTCCTAATTTTATTAACTTCATCGGTTATCACATCTTTTATCACATCACTTACAAAGGCCAAGACTTTTCACATATTTCTCTTCCAATGAAAGCAATAATCTGTTCACATTTAGAGTACATATGCAATAAGAGTTAATTACCTGATAATTACTGCAAACTATCCCAGTACCTTTCCATACATTGAAATATATATAGATTTTGAAAGAAAAGTGTAACACTAACAAAGAAACCAGAAAGAGTGTTAACTTCGGTCTGGCCGAAGTTCATACACCCTACACACGTTTATTTGAAAATTAGGCCATTTTCAATACCACTAAGTTTCTGATGATAGACAACATTCGTGCCAAATTTGATGAAAATATCTATATTCGTTCTCCTGTAATCGAGTTTTATTTAATTAGTGGGCGGACCACGCCCATTTGTGGTAGTCTGTTTGGGTCAGAGGCAGTGGACTTCTGGACTAAATTTCAACCCCAAATTCGTTCTACAAGCTGAGAAATTGAGCTATAAGCATGGATGAATTTATATTTACTATAAAAAGTAGGCGTGGCAATGGTCCGGTTTGTCCATTTTCAATACCGATAAGTTTCTGATGATAAACATTCGTCCCAAATTTGATGAAAATATCTCTATTCGTTCTCCTGTAATCGAGTTTTATTTAATTAGTGGGCGGACCACGCCCATTTTTGGTAGTCTGTTTTGGTCAGAGACAGTGGACTTCTGGACAAAATTTCAACCCCAAATTAGTTCTACAAGCTGAGAAATTGAGCTATAATGAATGAATATACATGGATGAATTTATATTTACTATAAAAAGTAGGCGTGGCAATGGTCCGATTTTGCTCATTTTCAATACCGATGAGTTTCTAATGATAGACAATATTCGTACCAAGTTTGACGATCTCTATTCGTTCTCTTGTAATCGTGATTTCCACAGACAGACAGACAGACAGACAGACAGACAGACAGACGTACAGACAGACGGACGGACATAGCTAAGTCGACTCAGGAGGTCACGCTGATCAAGAATATATATACTTTTCTATACCTGTCATGCCTCCTTTAATGCGTTACAAACGGAAGCAGTAAGTGAATATACCCTATTCACTTCGTGTGTAGGGTATAAAAATAACGGAAAACATGTTAAAAACCTTTGCAGTGTGTGACTTTGACTCATATAATGAGCAAACATAATGGATATGGGCTTTTAGAGAAAACTTTCAGTTTTACGATGGTGTAAAATTCGTTTTGGAGCGTTTTGGAATACAAAAGTCCTGCTCCAAATACGACGAAATTTAACCAAATTTGGAGCATTTCTGGAATTCTTGTTACGTAATAACTATACCACAGTTTTACTAAATTGTAACAACATCTGACAACGAATATATCCAAGAATTTAATAAAAAAAACCGGTACTTAATATCTGAAATATTGACAGAGATATGGATATCTAAATCTGGGAAAAGTTGAAAAAATGTGTTTATTTTAGTTGAAAATAAAAAGTGCTGTTTTTTATTGCATAGTTACTAATGAAATAATCAAGATAAAGCTGCAATTTTTTGGCTCCCTAGGTTCTCAGGTTTTTACTTTCATATGACCTAACCCATTTTGAAATCGGTGACATTGAAAAAGTACTTTTGGCCGCTAAGTTGAAAAACCGGCCACTGTGCGGCGTGGATTTCGTACAAGTAGAGCCTTCACTTTCCACTCATAGCGTTTGGCAATTCGGCCTCTATCATTATAACGATTTATGGTGCGATACACAAACATTTTATTAATTTTGAGATGCCTGAGCTATAACATTTGTTCTAAACTTAGACGCAAATGCTTGTCGTAGCTTGTCACCAATATAAACACCTGACATTGGTATGAATTTGACATAGTTGGCAAAATTGCGTTGCCAGATATACCAGTGTGAAGTTGGTAACACTTCAATTGCCTAAGCCTGTATATATATTTTATTTTGAAAAGCTTTCTATGTGAAAGAGTCAGAATGAATTAATTAATTAATTTTTTTAAAAGAAGTTTTTTGTGCGGGGTAAGGTTTGCCCGTGATTGGGGGAAAATGGTATCTTTCGTGGGCAAACAAGTCGACTTCTCCCTCCTCGTGGTGCCCCCTGGAAACCGTTTCTGCTGAAACGGGCTAACAGAAGCGACCCCTCCCACTTCCCACCCCTCACCCAGAATCCATACACCCCCTATCCTTAGTTTCACCCACCGAAGGCAAAGGTGTTAGTAGTGGTTATAGGCGGGTTCTGGGACAAAGGAAAAGTGGGAATAAAATTCAGGAGTGTGTCTTTGGTAAAAATTGGGTTGTGTCTTTGCTATAATTTGCTTTGTGCCCTTGCTGAAAGTATAGTTTTAGGGGTTTTTGATGATTATTGAATTTTTAGGACTTTAGGATTGTGTCTTTGCTAAAAATTGGTTTTGGGGTGTTTTCTCGGGTAATTTTTTACCTTTTAGCCCATAGGTTTGTAACTATGCTATCGTCTACCATCGTGAATAAGTGCTTTGGAATGTTCATTTAGGCTTGTATCTGTGATATAGACTTAGGAATGCCGATCATTTGCTATACCGAAGTAGATGGCGACAGTGGGAAGTTTTTAGTGTAGACTAAAAAAGTAGTCTTTTTTTCTAATTTCTCGGTGTTAGGAATGAAGGTGTGATTTTGTCTTTGGTGGGAATAAATAGGGAAGAGAAAAGCGAAGCATACTTTTTAGTCTTTTTATATGACGTGTGTTTGTTATATCGGTAAAGTGCTAAGCTATTGTAGAAGTCAGAAGTTTTGCTATGTGGTTGGTGTTGTTGTTATTTATTTTAGGGGATGATTCGCTTGCTGTGTGATAGTAGATTTAAAGATCAAGTGTTGTATATGTATGTATGTATGTATGTATATTATTATAATTTATAAATTATATTTTATATTTATATATTTATTTATATTTATATATTTATTTATTTAATTATAATTATAATATTTTTTCTTTTGAATCTGTTATTTTGCTATGTGGTTGTTGTTGTTATAATATTTATTTTAGGGGATGATTCACTTCGGCACTTTGATCGCCAGCTGCAACAATCTGGCTCCGAAGTTCTGTGGAATTTCAATTAAATAAAGTCGTAATTTAAGGTTCGGTTGACATTTTAATGGGATAACCTTTTGTTATCAGCACTTGCACTATGAACCGTGAGTGTTTTATGTACACAGTAGTAATTTCGGGGCTTTGATCACCTGTTGTGTGATAGTAGGGAAACATGCACGTGTTTGTGGTCGACCTGTTAAGGGATAATCTGTAGGCGGTCGGATGGAATAGTTTTCCTTGCTGTGTGTGTTGTGGTTGTTAATTTATAGACACGTGATAATTTGGGTACGCCGGACTCCTGCTGTGTGTGTGTGTAAAAGTGTTTGATTGTTGTATCGCTTCAACAAAGGTGTACTTATCACACTCTTGAGACCTTTCCCTTTTCGTGGAAAAAAAATATTCAAAGCGTGCACGTGTTTCTCGTCCAAATGGTTGTATATGCATGAAATTTTGAACATGTTCGTACATGCACTAATTCTATTCTTCGTAAACTCAATATGGTTTAATTTTCGAGGGAAAGCTCTTAGAAAATTCTTTTTATACGTTATAAGAATAAAAATGTTCCATCAATATACATAGATTGGAATGTTGATGAGTAGACATGGATAAAGTAAATATTTCATTACTTTTGAAGCAAGTTCACGAATTTCTAATCAAACAAAAAGAATCATTGTTAGATGAGCATTATGATGAAATTCTGAAATGCTACATCAAATTAAGCCGTTGCGAGCATGAAATTATAATACAATCAAATCCTGGACATCATTATAAATCTTGTTGTTGGGCTTCAAACGAATGTTTCGATGGACCAGAAACTTGTGCATGCTACATGTTGGAACGTGTTGTTTTAAGAATAAATAAATTAATGCTATTGTATTATAGATTAAATAAAATCTAAACCAAATATAAAATTTTTTGTCCAAATAAAAACAAATTTATTTAAAAATTTATGAACTATTTATTTATTATATATATGTATATATATATGATCCAGACGAAAATGATCCTCATTTGTCGTCATTACTTTCGTCAAATAGTAGGATCCGTTGGAGAATTCTCTTATAGTTTCGTCGCTGAGGTTGCTGAATCTTGGTGGCAGAAAAACGATGCTGTCGTCCACTTCCATTAGAATCCGCTCGCCATATTTGGTTTTGGTTTTGCGAACAGTTTTTATGCCGTAGCTTCTATTCGGCTCCATGATTTTAATGCTCAGCACTGTCTTCAACGTATAATTCCTCTCGTTGAAATCTTCCAAGGCGGTTAAGGAATATGATGACTTCTGCATTGGTGACATTCTGTTTTGTTTTATCTACAACGACTAAATTGTTAGAAGCGGGGAACGTATTATTTATACATTTTTTAATTTGAGTAGAAAAGCAATGGAAACAGAACTGAAATTGGGCGAGAAACAAACAACACACACCACCAAAATGGTATGTGTATGGAGAAGCGAGATAAACAGTGAAAAAACAATTCATGTGAGATTGAAAGGAGTGAAACAGCCCTTCGTACAGTATTTAGTTCTCCTGAATTCTACCTCAAAATAAATAAAACTTTATAATTATAATTCCTTTGTTGAGTCATTCTGAGTTCAATAATAATGAAATTAGTTTTATTTCACTTAATAATGCGTTGATTTATTAAGCCAATTCCTTAAAAATACTTTGCGGTTTGCTCTGTAAAAAGCAAATTTATTCGTTTTTTTTGCTTGCTTGTTAGTAATGCAACTCTGGCAAATGTAGCGTAAAAGTAGCGTAAAAACTTTTCGCTACAAAAAATGGCGACCGCTCCGTGAATATGTAAACAATAGGGTACGTTCAGTGACATCAAAACAATTGAGCGCTCCCTGAGCGCTCGACCGCTGAATGCGGCTAATGTTTATTGAGTATTTTTAGTGATATTATATAGAAAAACCTTTCTCTTTGGATTTTGCGCTTTTCCAAGCGTTTTCTTCCAATATTTTATCAGCAATGTGTCTTTTACTGAGATCCTTAGTTTAAGAATAAGCAATATCGTGCTCTCTGCACGCAGCATCTAATGAATTAATTCCTTTATCGCCTCTTGCTAGACGTTTTTCTAATTTAGTTCCGGGGCCACAGAATTGATAACCAGGTAAATGAAGTTCAATTGGTAGTGCATCCATTAAATTATTTATTAAACCTTTTCCAACTGCAGATGGCTTTCGACTAAAACTCTTTTTATAACATACAACCATTTTATATCTTTTCAATTAAACAGTTGCGATAGAAATGAGTATAAAGGGCTGATGCTTCCGCTTATATATCAATTGCTAAAATGCGTTTCGTTAAACAAGACAAGAATATCGTTGTTAAAAATTTAGATTTGTCGACTAATAAATCATCACATGTAAGACACAGTTCATTGCTGCCGAATTCTATACGAGGGCTTCTTGTTGGTCCCTAAAATTGTGGAAAGACCAACGTCTGATGTTGAGTCTAATAGAGAGTCCGAATGGACTAAAGTTTGCCAATATATATTTGTATTCAAAGTCATTATATCAACCAAAGTATGAATACTTGAAGAAATTATTAGATCCGATAAAAAACATGGACTTCTATACATTTTCCGAAAATGAAGATGTTTTAGAACCAAATGAAGCTAAACTCTATTATGATATTCGATGATGTCGCATGTGAAAAACAAAATAATATTCGAGCATACTTTTGTATGGGTCGACATAAAAATATTGATAGTTTTTACTTATCAACTCGAATCCCTTTCACTTTTACTTTTATATACACGAATGCCTAAACATCTGATACGTGATAATGCGAATTTAATAATTATGTTCAAACAAGACGAAATGAATATGAAACATAGTTACGGTGATCATGTGGGTACAGATATGTCATTTGAGAAGTTTTCAAATATATGCAGACAATGTTGGAAAGATAAATATGGATTCGTGGTTGTAAGTAAAGACGATCCAATTGATGGCGGGCGTTATAGAAAGGGATTTGATAATTATATTCTACTATAAACTATAACTATAAAGCCACATGCATCCTTCTATTATCTATTAGTACTTTATATGACTTCAACCTCATCATAGATCCGATCAACCTCATCATAGATCTGATCAACCTCATCAAAAGCTGTTCGACCTCATCAAAAGCTGTTCGACCTCATCAAAAGCTGTTCAAAAGCTGATCAGAAGCACTTCAAAGCTGTTCAGAAGCAGTTCGACCTCATCAAAAGCAGTTCAAAAGCTGATCAACCTGATACATTAAGAATCACAGGAGAGTGGAATGGATGAAAAAGTACTTAAGGACATCATAAAGACTAGAAATGTATTAAAGAAAAAATTTAATAGTTTAAAATTAGATGAAGCTGATATGGAGAAAAGATTAGAAGAAACATTTAGCCCCATCACAAAACCTCTAAAAGAAATAGTTAAACAATCTAAATCAAATGATAAAATCAACAAAAACAATATCACAATCAATAAGAAAGAACTTTTCCTAAAAACCAGCACACCGTTTAAAGTAAGAAATGAAAAACCATTCAAAGATGAGATTGCAAACACTATTACTGAGAGTAATGATGATGAAGATCCCTTTTTCTCCCAAATGGATTCAACAGCAGATGCTAGTAAATCCTCTAGTAATATATCATATTTATATGAATTGGAAAAGCAGGATCAGTTAGATACTCTATATGGACCACATAGAGGTTCAGATGGTAAATGGAGAATTGGTAATAAAACTTTTGAAGTAGATGATAACAAAATATCTATTTCTAATCATAATTGGAACTTAACATCAGGATTGTCTGAACTATTATTCCATAAGAGTAGTGGTTATAGGCCGGTTCAAGAACAAAGGAAAAGTGGGAATAAAATTTAGGAGTGTGTCTTTGCTAAAAATTGGGTTGTGTCTTTGCTAGAATTTTCTTTGTGCCCTTGCTGAAAGTATAGTTTTAGGGGGTTTTAAAATGATTATTGCATTTTTAGCCATTTAGGATTGTGTCTTTGCTAAAAATATGGTTTTAGAGTGTTTTCTCGGGTAATTTTTTGTCTTTTAGCCGATAGGTTTGTAACTATGCTATCGTCCACCAGATGGCCATCGTGAATAAGTGCTTTGGAATGTTCATTTAAGCTTGTGTCTGTGATATAGACTTAGGAATGCCGATCGTTTGCTATACCGAAGTAGATGGCGTTAGTGGGGAGTTTTTAGTGTAGCATACTTTTTTAGTTTTTTTTTGTAATTTCTCGGTGTTGGTTATGAAGGTGTGATTTTGTCTTTGGTGGGAATAAATAGGGAAGCAAAAAGCGTAGCATACTTTTTAGTCTTTTTATATGACGTGTGTTTGGTATATCGGTAAAGTGCTAAGCTATTGTAGAAGTCAGAAGTTTTGCTATGTGGTTGTTGTTGTTGTTATTTATTTTAGGGGATGATTCACTTCGGCACTTTGATTGCCAGCTGCAACAATCTGGCTCCGAAGTTCTGTGGAATTTCAATTAAATAAAGTCGTAAATTAAGGTTCGGTTGACATTTTAATGGGATAACCTTTTTTATCAGCACTTGCACAATGAAGCGTGAGTGTTTGTGTACACAGTAGTAATTTCGGGTCTTTGATCACCTGTTGTGTGATAGTAGGGAAACATGCACGTGTTTGTACAGGCATGAAAATGCACCATTATCATTTTCGGGGTTTTTATCGCCAGCTGCAACAATCTGGCCCCCGAAGTTCTGTGGAATTTCAATTAAATAAAGTCGTAAATTACGGGTCGGTTGACCTTTTAGGGGATAATCTACAGGCGGACGAATGGGATACTCGAAGCTATTGTTGTAGGAGTTTTCCTTGCGGTGTGTTTGTGGTATTTATTGTTAATTCGTAGCAACCCAAATCAACCTTTTTTTATCGCCAGCTGCACTATACAGCGTGATCGTTTTGGGTACGCTGACCTCCTGTGATGTGTGATTGTTGTATCACTTCAACAAAGGTGCACTTATCACATTCTGGGGACCCTTTCCGTGGGAAAAAAAAATGTTCAACGTGTGCAGGTGTTTACAAATAATTTCCATTTTCGAATCTAGCGAACGATTTTTTCGTATAAATAGATGCTACATTTCAGGAGCAAGTCAGAATCCGACATTCACTTGGTGAGTAACGTTTTCTCGCGGAACTGGGTACTGAAAGGTGCCCGTTCCAACACACTTTGGTTGACCTCTGATCGCCATAATCATTGGTGGAACCTAACCGCCACTATAACAAAAAGGTATTGTTATCTAGCCCCTGACAAAATCAGATTCTGTCAGGGTACGATACAATTAATAGGCAAAATTTTTTTGTTTAGGATTCAATTAATTTTTTTTTCTTTTATAATTTTTCATAAATGCACATACATATCAATGAGTGTTTAGTGATGCGAGAGTAACCAGACGTGTTTTCTTGGTCTCCGCCGTAAAACGAAAACGAAAAACTTGCGTTTTTCATACGATTAATCGGTCATTTGATCGCGTTCTTGTGCATAATAATTTCAACAACAACTTGGAAGTTGGCATACAATTGAATTAGTGTATTTTATAACATATGTATATCAAAAGTATTTAAATAAAAGAATAAACATTTTTGCTGGTGCCAAATTTATTGGAGTTAATATACATACATACATACTCGAACAATACACCCATTTCTGTGGAACATGAGTAACGGTTCTTCCTCTCACGAAGTGGTCAACACACGCTCTAAGAAAGCTCAGTCTGCAGTACTTGGCGCTGTGACGTCAGCTCACTCCACCAAAAATACGGTAAAGGTGAGCGAAGTACATAACATGTCGCTCACAGCACGTGAACTTGAAGAGCATCTACATAAGCAAGCCGACCTTCTGCTGAGTCGCTTCTCAGTAGAATTGACCTGTCATCGGAAAGAGCTCTCTGATCAAGTGAAACAGATTGAGAAGAACATTACTCAGAGATTGAATGCTTTCGACGAATCTTTGAAAGATCTACAGCAGCGCGTGGTATGTGTGGAGGAGCAGAGAGGTGATTGTGAGCAATTAAAAGCAGATTTTGTCACAGCCAAAGAATCGTCAGCTAAACTGGAATTGAGGTGTGACGCAGCTGAGAGACGCGAAATTGCGTGCGATGCAATACTTGCAGGCGTTCCCAAACTTGATGATGAGGACTTAAACAAAATTTTTAATACGATGTGCTGTGCTGTGGGATACACTATGCTTGCTGCTGTCTCAATTTTTCGTCCACCACAGCAAAACCGTGATCTGGATCCACCCATTATCATCAAATTTAATTCGTTGTCCGAGAAGAACGCAGTTTTTAAAGCTGCTGCTAATTTTCGAAAACGAGAGGCTCGTCAGCTCCGGCTTTCAGACGTCGGTATGGAATCTACTAAAAGCATATTCCTGAATGAGAGCTTGACGCGGCCAAATCGCTTGATACTCCAACTTGCTGTCAAGTTAAAACGTAACAACCTGATTTATGCAGTTTCCACGAGACGTGGCGTTGTTACCGTGAAATCGAGGAATAACAGCAGCTGGACAACCATTACACATGCTGGAACATTGCAGGCTATGGTGGATAGCGGCCAAGTCGACGATAACCATCAATGAAAGCCTCACATAGATATCATCACTTGCAGTTGTTATTAAGTATCTTATTACTTTGTAGCACAAATTTGTTGCCTATAATTTTCACATTTATTTTCTTGCTATGTACTTCTGTCTTACTTAATCTATCTTATCATTTTTATTTTTCCACTACTTCTCACCACTATGGAACTCCTGCGACCGACAACCTGGATACATGTATTCCAATCTTAAGTACTAGGTACTATATCAAAACAAGCCGAATGTACTGGTGGTTGTTCTCCTTGTCTAATGTCTGTCATGAATACAGGTATCACTAATAATGGAAGTTCCAGTGCCTGCGTGTATAACATGGTGCGTGTGTTTTGTAGACAAAGTGATGGTCTCAAGATCTGCCATATTAATGCACAGAGTCTAAATAAGAAAATTGACGAATTTAGATATATCTTTGAGAGGTCTGATATAGATGCTGTATGCATCTCTGAAACATGGTTTAACTCTACATTGCATGATGGCCTGTTTTCAATTCATGGTTATCGATTACTTCGGAATGACAGACTGTCGCACGCAGGGGGCGTTGCAATCTATATCAGAAACAATATCTGCTGTAAAGTGAAACTCAAATCACCCCCAAACTCAACTATAGAATATGTATTTGTTGAAATTCATTCCGAAGTTGACAAGTTGCTGTTGGGTTCCGTCTATAGACCAAATTGCCAAGTAAACATGGATGAGTTTTTTGACACCATTCAAAACTTAATGCCCTGTTATCTGAACATTATTATCGTCGGGGATCTAAATGGTAACTTACTCGTTGACAATGTCTTAACCGACCGCATGTGTAGTCTCGCTCTATACCCGGTAAATGTCGACGTACCTACACACTACACATGTACTAATGAGACCCTTATTGATGTCATCTTTGTGTGCGAAAGAAATAAAATCCGATTCTACGACCAATTATCTGCACCCCAATTTTCGCGACATGATTTACTGTTTCTCGTGTACGATTTTAGACTTAATTACCTTTCTGGCTCATTTACCTTTCGAAGCTTTAGAGATATCAACATTCCTGGCCTACGCTCAGATATTGCACTTGTTAACTGGAATGCTATTCACACAATGTTATCAGTCAATGATCAAATAAATTTTATTAATCAGGAAATCACGAAAGCTTTTGATAAGTTTGTTCAGCTAAAAAGAAAGGTTGCAAAATGCCCTGACAAGCCCTGGTTTTCTAATACAATTAAGGAATTGATTTCACAGCGGGATTTAGCGTTCAAGCGTTGGAAGCGATTTAGACTAGCGGCTCTGTATCTGAAGTTTACTCAAGCTAAAAGATTAGTAACCAAAGCCGTCAAAAAGTTAGTTCCAAGCAAACTTGGAACCGAATCCGTGATGCTGGTTTTATAAAAGATTCTAGATCGTCGTATCAAGTTGACGTAAACTGTGATGCACTTAACAACAAATTTCTTAATATTAATGTACCACAAATTAGTGTTAACCATTATATGACCAGCAGCTTCCGCTCGCTTGGACCCTCCAATCCAGTAGTTGATTTTTGTTTCAGATGCGTGAATGGAAAAGAAGTTCTAGCGAGTCTAACAAGTCTTAAATCCAATTCCGTCGGACTTGATGGCATCTATCCCTCCTTCATCAGACTGATAACTGCTGAATTACTACCCGTCATAACGTACACTCTTAATAGGATCTTTACGGCCTCAACATTTCCGGATGCCTGGAAAGTCGCTAAGGTTATTCCAATCCCGAAATCCGATAACGATTTTCGTCCAATATCGATCCTCCCTTTTTTATCCAAAGTTTTTGAAAAAATAGCATTTAACCAAATATCTGAATATATACTCTAATCTCTGAAATGCAGTCGGGCTTCAGAAGTAGCTGCATCACTGCTTTAATTGAGGTTATTGAGGATGTGCGCTTGAACATTGAGGATGATAAAGTCACCTTTCTTATACTACTGGATCACTCCAAAGCATTCGACTCAGTTGACCACAATATCTTACTTACAAAGCTTTCACGCATGTTTGGATTCTCGTCATCAGCAGTGAATTTAATTAAGTCTTATCTTGCTAACAGAACACAGGTAGTATGTCATAATGGATCTGTCTCCCAGCCCCTTTACATAAAGCGGGGTGTACCCCAAGGCTCCATACTGGGTCCCTTATTGTTTTCTCTGTACATTAATGACTTACCTGGTGTTCTAGTTCACAGCAAAATCCATATGTATGCTGACGACGTGCAGGTCTATTCTACTTGCAAGTACAATAACCTTGCCCTTATGCGTTAGTGACCTAAATAACGACCTTGAAAGAATTAATCAGTGGGCACTTAGAAATGGGCTATGTCTTAACCCATTAAAGTCGAAATGCTTAGTTATTAGCAGAAAGAAAATAAGTAATACTAGCCTTCCCAAACTAAACTTGAATGCGAACACAATTGAATATGTAGGCAACGCGAAAAATCTTGGAGTTGTCATAAGTAGTTCCTTATCGTGGAATGATCACATCAACCATGTTGTAGGGATTACTTATGCAAAACTTCGAGCTCTCTGGTGTACTAAATCTTTTACTCCATTTAAAATCAGACTTTTGCTAGCAAAGACGTATCTCATGCCAAGTCTTTTATATGGTAGCGAGTTGTATTGCAACTGTGATGTCGCAAGTAAGGGTAAATTAAGTTCCGCATATAATAATATTGTAAGATATATTTGGGGCTTAAAACGATTCGATCACGTATCGATATATCGTAATTTGGTGTATGGCATATCCTTCGACTCCTTACTAGTTCTTAGGGTTTTGACTTACAAGCCTACACAAAGTAATCACTCTCAAGGAGCCCTCATATTTAGTCCGTCGGCTAAAGTTCTCCAGATCTAACCGCAATAACGCTTTAATTCCACTTAGGCACCAGTATCTGATTTCTGAGCGTCATTTCTATATATTTGCAATCAGGCAGTGGAATTCCTTACCAGCTTAGATGCAGAGAATCACCAATACATGGCACTTCAAGACCAAATTGATACAATATCTCACTTCCGCTTCCCAATAAACTCACAGATAGTCAGTGTCGGTTCCATCTCTTTCTTTCTTTCTTTCACTCTTGATCTCTCTCACTATATCCTGTCTTTCTAACCACCTTCTGAACTGTATATCAACATCATTGTTTTTCTGACCTTTCTGGGTCTGCTAATTATTATAATTATGTTACATTAAAATCGTTTTGTTTTTACATTATTATATTTACTATTTAGTTATTACTAAATTTTCTAATTATATATTATTATTATTAGTATAACTATACATTTATTCCTTGTACAACGAATTATACAACTTATAAGACCTTAAAGTCTTAATGTATAATGAATAGAATGAATAAATAAATAAATAAAATAAATAAATAAAATATCTTTCTTTTTTTTTTTACTTTTTGTTTACGTATAGTTAATTTAACTTTTTAGTTATTTTATAATTTTTGTTTAATTTTAATTTTTGTTTAATTATTTTTCTCTTTTATATATTTTTAAAAATTGTTTGGTTTAATTATTTTTCGTTTCGACATCTTTAGAAGTATGTTACTTAAATTTTTTCGGTTATATTTGTTACTTTTTAGAATTTTACTTTTTATATTTTTTTACATTTTTCCTGGTTTTTTAAAGTTTTATATTTTTAATAGTTAATTTAGTTATTTTTCCATTTTATTTTCGAATAAAGATTTGTAAATTTTTTTCTGTTTTATTTTTCTACCTTTTTTTGTTTTTTCCTTATTATATATTTTTTTAAAATTGTTTGTTCTAATTAATTTTCGTTTTAATATCTTTAGTAGTATATTATTTAAATGTTTTCTTATATATATGTTACTTTTTTTAGAATTTTACTTTTTATATTTTTAATAGTAAATTTAGTTAATATATTTCTTCATTTTATTTTCGAATACATATTGTAAATTTGTTTTGTCTTAATTTTTTTGTGTAATTATTTTTCCTCTTTGTATATTTGTAAAAAATTGTTTGTTTTAATTATTTTTCGTTTTTATATATTTTTTAAAATTGTTTATTTTAATTATTTTTCGTTTTAATATCTTTAGAAGTATATTATTTAAATTTTTTCTGTTATATTTGTTACTTTTTTTTAGAATTTTACTTTTTATATTTTTTTTTTTTAACATTTTTCGTGGTTTTTAAACTTTTATATTTTTTAATAGTTAATTTAATTAATTTAGCTATTTGACGAAAATATTTTCGAATACATATTGTAAATTTCTTTTTGTTTAATTATTTTTCCTTTTAATATATTTTTAAAAAATTGTTTGTTTTTATTTATTTTTCTTTTTCCTGTTTTAATATTATAATATGTTCGAATTCAATTCGAATTTTTTTGTTGTTATTTATTCCTTTTTTATGTTTTTTTTGTTATATGTATTTTATTTGAATTTTTCTCTTTTTTTCCTTTTTCAAATAATGTGTATGTATATTATTATAGTTAATAATATATTTATATTCATTTATATATTTTTATTTACTTAGTTTTTTATTTTTTTTTTGTTTATTTTTAGAATTGTAATTCACACACACACACACGAGTATATATATATACATATATCAAAATTTAAAAAATGCAATTCGTATGCAAAATATGTGGCACTTGCTTCACAGCAAAATACAATTTAGTTCGGCACACTAAGGCCATGCATGAGGAGAAACTCTTAGAATGCAATGATTGCAAAAGAAAGTTTAAACGCAATTACATGTTGCAAGCACATAAGTGCGTAAAGACAATGCAATGCAACGTGGGAGCTGGTACTTCAGCTGAACTGAGGACAATTCAAAGCACTACAACATCCTACTGCGCAGGATGTAAGGAAAACGTTGCTGCGAAGAATTGGTCCTATCACGTCAGGACAAACAGGCACAAGAAAAACTGCTGTGTGTCCACAAACAGCAGTTTGAAACATTTAAAGGGTACCTCCAATGAAAGAATAGAATCTTTTATATATGAAAATAAGGATGAAGGTACTCTTGTGCCGGAAACATTTTTCCAGAACGGAAAAGACGACATGTGCCGAGAGCTACAGATTAGCCTTGAGAAGCACATGTCGTATAAGTTCAACTTGAAGATGTTTTGTGAGTTTGTTAAAATCACGACTGACGCTGAAATGATTGTGGACTTGAAATCATTTCAGACCAAGATGACGATAGTTCAGCTGGAGGAGCAAATAATGCCAGTCCTAGATGAGATGTTCGCTAGCTTAGGGAAAAAGATAAGCGAATTCCAAGAGCGAGACAGTGGCTGGAGCCTGTTGCGGATATCTCATCTAGAAGTGTACATAAACCAATATAGGGCATTGAAGGGCTCCTCATATATCCCACTACCAGCAGTCCTGAATAAGAAGCATGCCTGTATCAACATCCAAAACAACGATGTTTATTGTTCTAAATGGGCAGTGACTGCAGCGCTGAGCCCTACCGTCCATCACAACCCACGAAGGCCCCAAAATTACAACATTCGGAATATTGAAGATAGCGAAATAAGTCTATCTAATGGAATTGTTGTAAACTTTGGGTGTTTAGCATTTCCGCTAGCACTCAAAGACATTGAACGATTCGAACGGTTAATGTCGATATAAGCGTCAATGTTTTCGGGTTTGACGAAGATATTAGTGCTATGGTCGGCCCATACTATAGCACCAACGCAGAAAAAAAATATCACGTCAACATGCTTCTTATTCAGGACATGGACCGATCCCACTATGTGTGGATTAAAAATATTTCAAGGTAGGTTAAGAATAAAAATCCTATAAATATTTCTATTTTTTGTTTTTAAATTTCTTTCTGTTTTCCAATAAAATTTGTTTATAAGAATATAATGCATTATACTTATACACATTTCTTCTTTTCTCTTTTATTTTACATTGTTTCAACAGACTGGTACGCTCCCAACAGACGCATAATGACCATGCAGCACATTTCTGCAACAGCTGCCTGCAGTACTCCAGAAGCGGCGACATCATGGGCAGGCATAACTGTAATAAGGTCGTCACAGTTATGCCCGAGCAGAATAGGGCGACCATAGCTTTTAAGAACCATGAACGTAAGCTCTTAGTCCCATTCGTTGTCTATGCAGACTTCGAATGTATTTTAAGTAGTGTAGATAGTAGTAGTAATAGTAATAATTTAGTTAGTAAGCATATACCAGTGGACTTTAGCTATAACATTCATTGTAGTTATGATAATAGGTTAAGTAGATTTGTAATTTATTCGGGGGAGGATGCTCCCACAAAATTCGTAGAATTTTTAGTTAGGGATATTTTAGATGTATATTATAAGTATTTGAGTGTTATAAAACCGATGGCCTCCTTAACACCTCAGCAGTCAATGCATCAGAGTTAATGCAAAAACTGCCATATTTGCAATTTGGAATTGGGTGCAGACAGAGTGGCGGATCATTGTCACCTTACTGGCGACTATAGGGGTCCAGCACACAACAGCTGTAACCTACAATTCCAAATTGCAAGTTTTGTCCCCATATTCTTTCATAATTTTTCCGGGTATGACTGTCATTTGTTCATCAAGGAATTAAATTTAATTGATGGGGATATAAATGTGATTCCTATGAACAAGGAGTTATACGTCTCTCTTTCAAAGCATATCAGAGTTAGCGAGAAAAAGACAATTGAGCTAAGATTTTTAGATTCCTTCCGGTTTATGGCCGCAAGTTTGGATGACCTGGCATGAAATTTAACAGCGTCAGACTTCAACAAAATCCACCAAATGTATCCAAGCAATAATGAATTTAGTCTTTTAAAAAGAAAAGGTGTATTCCCATATGAATACCTAAATTCATTAGGGCGACTTGAAGAAACTTCTCTTCCTTCTCGAGAGGAATTCTTCAGTCGCTTAACAAACAAGCAATGTTGGGTTGACGACTATGAACACGCCGTTAAGGTTTGGCAAACATTCAATTGTCAAACTCTTAACGACTACATGCTTTTATATCTGAAAACGGATGTTCTTATTTTAACAGATATTTTTGAAAATTTCAGGAAAGTCTGTAAAAATATTTATGAGTTCAAAAATATTTATGAGGATCCATGCCAGTATTACACTGCCCCAGAATTATCCTGGGATGCCATGCTGAAAACCACTCAAATAGAACTAGAGTTGTTTACGGATATAGACATGTATATGTTCGTACAGAAAAGTATAAGGTGAGGCATTGTCCAGTGCTCTAAGAGGCATTCAAAAGCTAATAACAAATATATGGTGGATTATGATTCCAATAAGACATCAGAATATTTGATGTATTTGGATGCCAATAACTTATATGGCTGGGCAATGTCGCAATATCTTCCTTATGGTGGTTTTGAGTGGATTCAAAATGCTGAAGAATTTGATGTACAATCAATCCCCGAAAATTCATCTTTCGGCTATATTCTGGAAGTGGATTTAATTTATCCAGATAAGTTGCATGACGCTCACAATGATTTACCATTTTGCGCAGAAAATAAAAAATCTCCAAATGGTAAATTTGCGAAGCTGATAACTGATTTAACCGACAAGACTGCTTATACAATTCACTATCAGAATCTTCAGCAATGTCTGAAGAATGGTTTAAAGCTTGCTAAAATTCATAGAGTTTTAAAGTATAAACAGTCTTGTTGGTTAAAGCAGTATATCGATCTCAACACTCACCATAGAACCTTGGCTAAGAATAATTTTGAGAAAAATTTCTTCAAATTATTGAATAATGCCGTATATGGAAAGACGATGGAATATGTTGACAAGAGGAAAGATGTAAAAATTGCAACTGAATGGGAGAGTAGAGGAAGACGTTTAGGAGCTCACGCATTGATTGCTAAGCCCAATTTTCACAGTGTATCATACTTCACTGAAGATATGGTGGCAATTCAAATGGGTAGAGCTCGATCAGTCTATAATAAACCAATTTACTTGGGGTTTGTTGTGTTGGAGTTGTCAAAGTGGAAAATGTATGATTTCCACTATGATTACATGAAGCCTAAATTCACAACAAACCTCAAGCTAAATTATATGGACACAGACTCCTTTATTTACTCAATTCGTTGCGATGATTTTTATGTTGATATTCGGGATGATATTGATTCGAAATTCGATACTTCCAAATATCCCTCCAACAATTCTTTCCATATACCGCAGAAAAATGCCAAGGTTCTGGGTATGATGAAAGACGAGAACAAAGGAAAAATTATGAAGGAACTTGTAGGTCTGCGGTCAAAAATGTATTCCATCGATGTTTTTGACTGCACACCTAGTAAGAAGGCTAAAGGTGTCTTAGTGACTATACGCATTGTTTAGTTAATAAGAGTATAATTTATGGAGACATGTATATATTTAGCTCTAAGCTCCATGAAATATATACTCAATATATTCGTAAGATAGCTTTAAGTGCAATAGATGATAAGCGTTATATTAAGGTAGATGGTATCCGCACTTATGCGTGAAGCCATTATAAGACAGGTTTAAATAATGACTTAGATTTAAGCAATGATGAGGAATTCTTTGAAGATTTAGATTTTTAAAATTTCTTCATCAAATCAAAACAAAATTTCTAAATATACACAAATGTATTTATTTAATTCCTAAAAAAAAAATGTATAAATAAAATACAAATATATATACATATTTAATTCCTAAAAATTTGTAAATAAAAACAAATGTATATGTACATATACTACATATACTACATATTTAATTCCTCATCAACTCAAACAAAAATTTGTATATAAAACAAATTTGTAAATAAAAAACACATGTATATTTAAATTTTAAAATATTTCTTTTATTTCAAAATGGATGCAATTTCTTAGGAGTAATATATTTTAAGGTACAATTTTCAGAGTATGCTTGACATCGTACAGAAGTTGGAAAAGTTTATATAATGTTAGGTTGAAGCAACTTAGATAATTTTCTTAATTTCGCCGGTGACTGGAGTATATTCAAAGATTCCATCATGGATGAGCACACAGTATGCAGATGTCCCAGCCGTAATGTTCTTCAATGCTTTGAATTCAATCCTAATATCAATAGGTCCAGTTTTTATTGCTTCGTTCTGATGTGTTACATCCAAAACAATTATCGGAGCTTCATCTTTAAATTGTTCACGTAGGAGCAGAGGTTGTGGTTCACGCATAAAATAACTTTGTTGAAATTTAGCATATATATCATATAGGATAGCATAACGATCACTGTTGAATTTCAGATTAAGATCATCATAGGGGAACGTATCCGAGTTAAGATGTACTTTTATATCGGTTAAATCACAATGCTTAAAATTGTTATCTCTCCTAAAGGCAATCAGAATAAAGCGTGGTCTCTCATTTTGTGCTGCTAGCTTTACATTCCACAAATGATTGGTTCCTTGGGTAAGAGAAGGATTAAAATGACAATCCCAACTGCGAAACATTTTTTGTTGTTCGTTGTTAATGTCCTGCCTTTATTTGTTGATTGAGGATCCTTTAATCTTGATTGTTAAACCACCAATGTAGGAATGATGGAAGATTCATGGGTGAGTGTGTTATATTGTAAATAATCATATTAATCGAGAGGTTTTAAATGAAGTCTTAGAGTTATTGTTTCTCCACAAAAATTAATTAATTTTCCGCTTTGATCGACAACCTTAACTGTAACCGAACTTATCTGTTTGGTGTTTACTGGTAAATAGATGACATTTTTCGGAATTTCGTCTATTTTATATCAAGAACTAACCATCACTGCAAACATATGAATTGTATGCGCTGGTTCGTTGTTAATATATGAACCGACCACAATGTTGCACTCAAGGTGTATTGCAGATATATTCCTTATATTCAAAGGTAAGTCTAATGCATGTGATTTGCCTGCTTCCAACTCAATAGTACTGAAGCCTAGTAATGAACGAATTGTGCGCCCCTTATTAAAATAAATGATATCTTTGCTGGATTCTACAACTGTTTGAAGTGTGTTGCGATTTGCAAATATATTTAGGGTTTCAGCTGGTTCTAACCTAATATATTCCTCTTTAATATAAGCAGCAATATCATCGAGTTCATATGAAGCAACTGGAATTTCAATGATGTGAGCACCTATGTTTAAGAAATTGTTGTCGACATCAACGTTAGGTATAGAATTGTAGCTGTGGAAATCAACGAGACCACACACATAGTTTCTGTCCAATTCTATTGGTGGAAAGTAATCGGCCGTAAGAACTGACTCGTTACCGCTCAGAGTAAGTGTTATAGACATCTCGAATGTTAATAAAGAAATGAAATTAAAAACATGAAGAATATGGTTTTATTTAAAAAATTTTTATTTAATTCTAAAATACAAAATAAATATATAAGAAAAAAAACAAATGAATTTTTATAGTATAGCAGTATTGTTAATCCAAGAGTTATGATCATTCGAAAAGCCTAACCATTTAACAAGACATCTGCTTCCTTTGGTTTTGAGAATTTTTTCAACGAGGTATGTGTTGGGGTATCTTGTCTTCAGCAGTTTCATAGAATCCGCCTTTAACAGAATTGCCTTGATAGTCTTCCAAAATATATGTTGTTGGATTCGTGATTTGTATAGTCTTTATTTTGAAAATTTCGGTTGTCCAGTTCGGTGTATAGCCTTTCTCAAAAATGTGCTTATATTTGCTGATTCTCACAAAGTCACCCTTGCGGAATTTCGGTTTATTGAAAATTTTCAAGTTATTATATGCAGTATTTAATAAAGAGGCTTCATTGGAAGCGTTAACATTCTCAGGAGCCATTTTAATAGTTCTATGTATTTTCGCATTATATTTATCAACTAAATTTTTATAATTATCAATCCATCGATATGATCCGTGATAGCTGAATTCCTTCCACATCATACCTTTAAGGGTTCTGTTGAAACGTTCAACGATTGAAGCTTTTAATATGTTATATGATGAGTAATGATTGATGTGATATTGCGTCATCAAATTTTTAAATTGATTGTTGAAGAACTCTTTACCATCATCGGTTTGTAGATTTTTTGGTATTCGTCCAAATTTTAATATTTTATCCATAGCTTTACTAACATCAGCAGAGTTTTTAGTTTTTAGTGCTATAGCCCAAGCAAAATTTTGAAAATGTATCGATTATGGTAAGAAGAAAACGATATATCCATCATTAGATGTGGAATAATTACCCATTTCCACTAAATCTGCCTGCCAGAGGTCATCTATTCCTTTGGTTATTACTCGCCTTCGCTTAAAGTTCTTACGAGCTTGCTTGTGAAGCTCTTCCACTAAACCTCTCTTCATCGACATTTGTTGGTTTTCTTTTTCCTTTTTCCACTTCTAAACTTTACCTTTCTTTTTTAATTCGTCGATATATTTGCGTGTATTTTGAGTTATTGCGAAGATATGATTAATGTCTTTGAAAATATTTTCCTTTAGTACTGTGTATTCCTCTCGTATATGATTGATTTCTTTGTAGATATTGTCATTTAGCAATGCGGTTTCCTCTCGTATACTTGTGATTTCTTTGTAAATATTGTCTTTTAGCAATGCGTTTTCCTCTCGTAGTCTTATGTTATTCTGGTCAATATTTCTGTGGATGGACTCCTTTAGCAATGTGCTCTCATCTTGAATTTTCGAGGTAATCTGATTTAGACTTTCAGCGACAAATGCTTTTGTAACAGCATCACATTCCTCTTTAGGTTCTCCAACATTTTTTAAGCGCCTTTTCTGGAAGTTTACATTTCTATCATAGTCCACATTAAGGCCTAAAGTGTTTAGAATAGTTCTTTTTAATTTTAATTGATTTTCACCTTGCTGAGAATATTGACCGAACTTGTCAACGCTCATTTTACGAATATTATTTTCAGTTACTGTATATAGCATTTATACAATTATATCTGCTTCCCTAAGTTCTTCAATTATTGAGGCTACTTCATTATTATGATTGTTGTGACCAGCAGATTCAGATGATACTAATAATCTTAGCCTATCTACCAACTCATTTGGATCATCAGAAGTGGGTATGTGGCGGTTCTGGGCCAACGTAGCGACTGCGCTGCCGTGAGGAGCGTGAGGAGCGCTATGTGTAGGAGTGAGAAAGGGCTATATGAATATATCAGAGTGAGTGAGAAGGAGATAGCTTCTGCCTGTAGACTGAAGCGCTGCTTTGAGCGGGCCATGTCACACTTGTAATCATGATGTCAGCATCACTCTTGCGATTGCTTCATTCAGGGGCATGTGTGATATGGAGCATTGTGGCAAAAAGTGGGTGGGAGGAAGTGGGCGTAGAAGAAAGGGGCGTGGTGGTAAGTAGTCGTGTGAAAAGTGGGTGTGGTCGGAAGTGGGAAGAGGCAGATGAAGGTGTGACATATTGGGGCGTGGCAAAACGGACACACAGACGGATATACATACATATATACCGACAGACATACATACATATACACCGACAGACAGACATACATAGCTCGGCGTGCTGGCTGTTGCGAGTGTGGTGTGCTTCTCTGCCTTGTTCTCTACCCGCTTGTGTATCATGTTGTTGTTCTGAATATGCGTAGCGTTGTTGTTGGAAAATATTTTTTATTGCTCTCATTTGATTGCTTTTCGTCATTTTGCTGTGTGGTTGTTGTAGATTTAGTAAATGAGTTATGAGTATTTCAAATGGTCGGTTGGCTCGCGATCACACTTATCGAATGTACATATATTAATACAATTATTTCAATCTCGGAATTGGAGTTGACAATTTCGGTACTTCTGTTTACAAAATATTTCTCGGAATAAAATGTCGTAAATTAGCATCATAATGGGAATAAACGGCTGGAGAATATGGGGATACTCAAAATGCTTTTAATAGGAGTATTGTTTATGTTCAGTACAGATGGGTGGTGGATGCAAATACAGCTGGCTTGGTAGTAGTTTTGCCATGTCGTTGTTGTTGCTCTTTTTCTTTTCTTAACGGTCTTTTAAAAATTTTTGTTTTTGTATGTAAATAATGTATGTATCATAATGTAAACAAACGCAAGTGGTCATTTAGACAATGGACGAATTTGTTTGTATATTGAACTATGAGTGAATGCAGATGGCTGGATATAGAGTCGTTGTTGTTGTTCTTTTTTTTAATAGGCAAATAATTTATTGTGGTTGGGGTCTCTGCAGCTCGATCCCAAGCATAAAATTAGGTCCAGCGAGAAGAAAGAATCAATTGTAAAAGTGTCGTCAAAGAGTAAAGATCTAATTTTTTAATAAAAGAAAAGTGTTCTAAAAGTTGCAGATGCAAAAAGTTGTAAAAGAAAAGTTGCTTATTTTTTTCTGAAAAAGTAAAAGTGAAAAAAGTTAAACATAGTATTTAAAAAGATAATAAAATATAAACAAATTTAATAAATTCAACAACAATTAAAAGAAACTGAAGAATATTATTTAAAATCAAGTGACAATTTGGGAAGTAAAGTGAAAAGCTAAATAAACTATTAAATAACTAATTAAAATATAAACAAATTCAACAACAATTAAAAGAAACTGAACAATATACTATTTTTTAAAAGTAAAGCAAGTGAAATATTTTTAACAAAAAACAAAATGAAGAGCTTCATATGCAATGTTTGTGGACAGGAGTTCACAGCAATGCGCAACCTCAAAAGGCATGTGCAAGGGCAACATGGAAATTTGCTATTCCAGTGCGAAGAATGTCATCAACATTTTCCTAGACTAGATAACATGCGTAGACACAAAAATTTAGTCCACAAAATACCCAACGCAACTTCATCAACATCTCTAACAGCACCTTCATCATCATCAACAGCAACATCATCATCATCAACAGCAACGCCATCAACATCTGTAGCAGCACCATCATCATCTAGCATCACTAGCTGCAGCATCATCAATAGCAGCACCATCATCATCATCATCACTAGCCGCAGCAACATCTATAGCAGCACCTTCATCATCAACATCAAGAGCAGTACCATGACTACCAGTCAAAGCTAACGAGAACGTTCGTTGTCCAAATTGCAATGAAGATGTTTCTCGAAGAGACTGGAACCATCACATCAAAACATTGAAGCACAAAAGGAATTGTTGGATTCCCGTAAGTGGTGGTGGTCTGAAATGCATAAGATCATCTTTCCGGAATAGAATTCAAACCCTGATATTCCAAAATGAGGATGAGGGTCTTGTCATTCCGGAAAACTTTTTTGAGAAGGCTCAAAATATATTGATCAAAGTGCTAGTAAAAACGATAGAAAAGCATGCATCATATAAGTTCAACATGGAGCTGTATGCTGAATATTTCAAAGTGGTGGATGATGATGAAATGGTGGTGGAGATGAAATCGTTTCAAACCAAGATGATTTTGGTGGAAAAATATGAAGATCTAACTGTCATATACAATGACATGTGCCAACAGATCAGCTCCAAAATGGGTGAGTTCCAGGAAAGAGACAGTGGATGGTCGCTACTGAAAATATGTCACGTAGAGGTGAATATTAATAGGTATCGACCGTTGAAGGGATCGTCATATATCGCACTACCCAAACCCCTGCAGGAAAAGCACGCCTGCACCAATGTTCAAAATGACGATCCCTACTGTTTCAAATGGGCGATCATCTCAGCTCTCAGACACCCACCGAGAACCATCCACACAGAACCATAAATTATAATGTGGAGAACATTGGGGCTGATCTCATAGTGCTGGATAATGGATCTCAAGTGGATTTTAAAGGATTGGCGTTCCCCATGCCAATAAATAACATTGGTCAATTTGAAAAGCAGAATCCAACGATAAGTGTCAACGTCTTCGGAATCGATGTTGCAGAGATGCCGGCAATAGATAAGGCGGTAATTAGTTTTAAGAATTTTGAACGTAGTTTAGACGTACCATTCGTTGTCTATGCAGATTTAGCGAGTAATACTAATAATATAAATAAGCATATACCCGTAGCATTTAGTTATTATATTAGTTGTAATTATAATAGTAGGTTAAATAAATTTAAAATTTATTCAGGGGAAGATGCCCCCACAAAATTTATAGAATATATACTTAGTGATGTAAGAAATATTTATAATAATTATTTAAGTGTAGTTAGGCCAATGAACTCTTTGTCCAATGAAGAGGTAAAACTCCAAAAAGACTCCAATTCTTGTCATATTTGCGAACAAGAATTGGGGGCTGACAGAGTGGCAGATCATTGCCATTTAACTGAAAAGTACAGGGGGCCGGCACATAACGAATGCAATTTAAAATTTCAAATTGCAAAGTTTGTGCCTGTATTTTTCCATAATTTTTCTGGCTATGACTGCCACCTCTTCATTAAAGAATTGAATTTATTTGAGGGTGATATTAATGTTATCCCCTTAAATAAAGAGTTATACGTATCACTTTCAAAACGTATCAAAGTGGACGAAAAGAAAACAATTGAAATCAGATTCTTGGATTCTTTTCGTTTCATGGCATCGAGTTTGGATGCATTAGCGCAAAATTTATCATCAAGTGATTTCCAAATAGTGCGCCAAATGTATCCAAACAATGATGAGTTTCAGCTCTTAAGACGAAAGGGGGTATTCCCTTATGAATATCTCAATTCAATTGATCGTTTAAGAGAAACCAGTCTTCCCAGTCATGATAACTTTTTTTAGTCGTTTAATTAACCAAAATTGTTCCGTTGAAGACTATCAACACGCCTTAAAGGTTTGGCATGTCTTCAACTACCAAACGCTGAAAGATTACATGCTGTTATATTTGAAGATGTATTGATCTTAGCAGATGTTTTTGAAAACTTTAGAAAGGTTTGCAAAAACATCTATAAGCTAGATCCGTGTCAATATTATACAGCTCCAGGGTTATCATGGGACGCAATGTTAAAAACAACAAAGATAAACCTGGAACTCTTCACTGATATTGACATGCACCTTTTCGTGCAAAAAAGTATTCGAGGCGGTATTGTCCAATGTAGCACTAGGCATTCCAAGGCAAATAATAAGTACATGACGGGGTACGATGAAAGTAAACCGTCAACATATTTAACTTATTTGGATGCCAACAATCTGTATGGATGGGCAATGTCGCAATATTTACCTTATGGGGGATTCGAATGGATGGAAAATATTGATCAATTCAACGTTCTTGAAATTCAATTCGATTCTCCCATCGGATACATACTCGAAGTAGATTTGGATTACCCATAGAATTTACATGATGCGCATAATGATTTACCATTTTGTGCTGAGAATAAAGCTGTGGGTAATTCAAAATCTAAAAAATTGATTACTGACTTAACCAACAAAACTCGCTATGTAATTCATTATAGAAATCTTCAGCAATGTATAGAAAATGGTATGTTGTTGAAGAAAGTATATAAAATACTGAAATTTAAGCAGTCTTGTTGGTTAAGTGAGTATATCGATCTAAATACCCATCATCGCAGTTTAGCAAAGAATACGTTCGAAAAGAATTTTTTTTAGCAGACACAATAGATTTGTGTCTGCCCAAACAAAAGTACTCTCGAATGTTGTTTTACTTCTCTCAAGCTATGTCATCGAATATAATTATTGGGTTGGTTTCTGCTTTAAAACAGTCTTAAAATTTGTGCAGAACCCAATGTTTTTATCTAAAAATAATAGCTACTTCAAGTACTCATACTGTCATTTATATAATTTGCAGATATATTTACTCGTATGTTAATAAAATTTAGTCCGTTCGGACTGTCTATATTAAATTCAGTCTTCTCGTGATTAGAAGGTCACAATCGAAATGGATTAATGGAGATACATACTTACTACAAAAGATATGCCATTCTCATAATGGTTGCTGTGCACTAGAAAATGCAATGTTACTCAGAAACTTCATCTTACATCCACAAATAAAACACATCAATTTGAATTTTTAAAATATATTTTACATTTAATTAATTAATTTTTATTGAAAATAAATATTTTTTTCTTAAATTAATTTACAAATATTGTTTATTTTCTTATAATATTATATTATTCATATCCATAAGTATATCTTCATCCCTACTTAACTCTAATTCTAAATCTATTCTATAATGCCCCCACGCATATGTATTTACACCATCTTCCCTAATAAAACGCTTATCATCACTAGAACTTAATGCTATCTTATGAACTAGTTGGGTATATATTTGATGGAGCTTAGATCTAAAATTGTACATGTCTCCATATATTATTTTCTTATTAACTAGACAGTCTTTATAATTGCTTAAACTTAAATTACTTACTACTGATTTTTGAACCCCTTTGCTTTCTTAATGACTATGTTATTTGCTATACTTATTGAATACATTTTCGATCTAAGGCCAACGAACTCTTGCATAATTTCCCCCTTATTCTAATCCTTCATCATACCAAGGACTTTGGCAATTCTAAGGGGGAAACCATACAGATTATCTACGGGATATTCAGATGTATCAAACTTGGAATCGATATAATTCCGAATATCCCTATAGAAATCATTTGTCTCGATTGTATAGATAAACGAATCCGTGTCCATATAGTTTAATCTCAAGTTGTCAAAGTTGGGTTTCATATAACTATAATGGAAGTCATACATCTTCCACTTTGACAACTCAAGAACAACAAAACCTAAATATATCGGTTTGTTGTAAACCGTACGGACCCTAGACATCTCGATGGCAACCATGTCTTCTGGTAAATGAGTACAGCTTTGAAAATTGGGCTTGGCTATTAGCGCTCGGGCGCCTAATCGCCTTCCCTTACTTTCCCAGTCGGTTACTATTTTGATGTCTTTTCGTTTATCTACATTTTCCATCGTTTTTCCATACACCGCATTGTTTAGCAATTTGAAAAAATTCTTTTCGAACGTATTCTTTGCTAAACTGCGATGATGGGTATTTAGATCGATATACTCACTTAACCAACAAGACTGCTTAAATTTCAGTATTTTATATACTTTCTTCAACAACATACCATTTTCTATACATTGCTGAAGATTTCTATAATGAATTACATAGCGAGTTTTGTTGGTTAAGTCAGTAATCAATTTTTTAGATTTTGAATTACCCACAGCTTTATTCTCAGCACAAAATGGTAAATCATTATGCGCATCATGTAAATTCTATGGGTAATCCAAATCTACTTCGAGTATGTATCCGATGGGAGAATCGAATTGAATTTCAAGAACGTTGAATTGATCAATATTTTCCATCCATTCGAATCCCCCATAAGGTAAATATTGCGACATTGCCCATCCATACAGATTGTTGGCATCCAAATAAGTTAAATATGTTGACGGTTTACTTTCATCGTACCCCGTCATGTACTTATTATTTGCCTTGGAATGCCTAGTGCTACATTGGACAATACCGCCTCGAATACTTTTTTGCACGAAAAGGTGCATGTCAATATCAGTGAAGAGTTCCAGGTTTATCTTTGTTGTTTTCAACATTGCGTCCCATGATAACCCTGGAGCTGTATAATATTGACACGGATCTAGCTTATAGATGTTTTTGCAAACCTTTCTAAAGTTTTCAAAAACATCTGCTAAGATCAATACATCTTCAAATATAACAGCATGTAATCTTTCAGCGTTTGGTAGTTGAAGACATGCCAAACCTTTAAGGCGTGTTGATAGTCTTCAACGGAACAATTTTGGTTAATTAAACGACTAAAAAAAGTTATCATGACTGGGAAGACTGGTTTCTCTTAAACGATCAATTGAATTGAGGTATTCATAAGGGAATACCCCCTTTCGTCTTAAGAGCTGAAACTCATCATTGTTTGGATACATTTGGCGCACTATTTGGAAATCACTTGATGATAAATTTTGCGCTAATGCATCCAAACTCGATGCCATGAAACGAAAAGAATCCAAGAATCTGATTTCAATTGTTTTCTTTTCGTCCACTTTGATACGTTTTGAAAGTGATACGTATAACTCTTTATTTAAGGGGATAACATTAATATCACCCTCAAATAAATTCAATTCTTTAATGAAGAGGTGGCAGTCATAGCCAGAAAAATTATGGAAAAATACAGGCACAAACTTTGCAATTTGAAATTTTAAATTGCATTCGTTATGTGCCGGCCCCCTGTACTTTCCAGTTAAATGACAATTATCTGCCACTCTATCAGCCCCCAATTCGCAAATATGACAAGAATTGGAGTCTTTTTGGAGTTTTACCTCTTCATTGGACAAAGAGTTCATTGGCCTAACTACACTTAAATAATTATTATAAATATTTCTTACATCACTAAGTATATATTCTATAAATTTTGTGGGGGCATCTTCCCCTGAATAAATTTTAAATTTATTTAACCTACTATTATAATTACAACTAATATAATAACTAAATGCTACGGGTATATGCTTATTTATATTATTAGTATTACTCGCTAAATCTGCATAGACAACGAATGGTACGTCTAAACTACGTTCAAAATTCTTAAAACTAATTACCGCCTTATCTATTGCCGGCATCTCTGCAACATCGATTCCGAAGACGTTGACACTTATCGTTGGATTCTGCTTTTCAAATTGACCAATGTTATTTATTGGCATGGGGAACGCCAATCCTTTAAAATCCACTTGAGATCCATTATCCAGCACTATGAGATCAGCCCCAATGTTCTCCACATTATAATTTATGGTTCTGTGTGGATGGTTCTCGGTGGGTGTCTGAGAGCTGAGATGATCGCCCATTTGAAACAGTAGGGATCGTCATTTTGAACATTGATGAACATACAGCTCCATGTTGAACTTATATGATGCATGCTTTTCTATCGTTTTTACTAGCACTTTGATCAATATATTTTGAGCCTTCTCAAAAAAGTTTTCCGGAATGACAAGACCCTCATCCTCATTTTGGAATATCAGGGTTTGAATTCTATTCCGGAAAGATGATCTTATGCATTTCAGACCACCACCACTTACGGGAATCCAACAATTCCTTTTGTGCTTCAATGTTTTGATGTGATGGTTCCAGTCTCTTCGAGAAACATCTTCATTGCAATTTGGACAACGAACGTTCTCGTTAGCTTTGACTGGTAGTCATGGTACTGCTCTTGATGTTGATGATGAAGGTGCTGCTATAGATGATGCTGCGGCTAGTGATGATGATGATGATGGTGCTGCTATTGATGATGCTGCGGCTAGTGATGATGATGATGGTGTTGCTACAGATGTTGATGGCGTTGCTGTTGATGATGATGATGTTGCTGTTGATGATGATGAAGGTGCTGTTAGAGATGTTGATGAAGTTGCGTTGGGTATTTTGTGGACTAAATTTTTGTGTCTACGCATGTTATCTAGTCTAGGAAAATGTTGATGACATTCTTCGCACTGGAATAGCAAATTTCCATGTTGCCCTTGCACATGCCTTTTGAGGTTGCGCATTGCTGTGAACTCCTGTCCACAAACATTGCATATGAAGCTCTTCATTTTGTTTTTTGTTAAAAATATTTCACTTGCTTTACTTTTAAAAAATAGTATATTGTTCAGTTTCTTTTAATTGTTGTTGAATTTGTTTATATTTTAATCAGTTATTTAATAGTTTATTTAGCTTTTCACTTTACTTCCCAAATTGTCACTTGATTTTAAATAATATTCTTCAGTTTCTTTTAATTGTTGTTGAATTTATTAAATTTGTTTATATTTTATTATCTTTTTAAATACTATGTTTAACTTTTTTCACTTTTACTTTTTCAGAAAAAAATAAGCAACTTTTCTTTTACAACTTTTTGCATCTGCAACTTTTAGAACACTTTTCTTTTATTAAAAAATTAGATCTTTACTCTTTGACGACACTTTTACAATTGATTCTTTCTTCTCGCTGGACCTAATTTTATGCTTGGGATCGAGCTGCAGAGACCCCAACCACAATAAATTATTTGCCTATTAAAAAAAAGAACAACAACAACGACTCTATATCCAGCCATCTGCATTCACTCATAGTTCAATATACAAACAAATTCGTCCATTGTCTAAATGACAAATCTAATAACAAACACTTGCGTTTGTTTACATTATGATACATACATTATTTACATACAAAAACAAAAATTTTTAAAAGACCGTTAAGAAAAGAAAAAGAGCAACAACAACGACATGGCAAAACTACTACCAAGCCAGCTGTATTTGCATCCACCACCCATCTGTACTGAACATAAACAATACTCCTATTAAAAGCATTTTGAGTATCCCCATATTCTCCAGCCGTTTATTCCCATTATGATGCTAATTTACGACATTTTATTCCGAGAAATATTTTGTAAACAGAAGTACCGAAATTGTCAACTCCAATTCCGAGATTGAAATAATTGTATTAATATATGTACATTCGATAAGTGTGATCGCGAGCCAACCGACCATTTGAAATACTCATAACTCATTTACTAAATCTACAACAACCACACAGCAAAATGACGAAAAGCAATCAAATGAGAGCAATAAAAAATATTTTCCAACAACAACGCTACGCATATTCAGAACAACAACATGATACACAAGCGGGTGGAGAACAAGGCAGAGAAGCACACCACACTCGCAACAGCCAGCACGCCGAGCTATGTATGTCTGTCTGTCGGTGTATATGTATGTATGTCTGTCGGTATATATGTATGTATATCCGTCTGTGTGTCCGTTTTGCCACGCCCCAATATGTCACACCTTCATCTGCCTCTTCCCACTTCCGACCACACCCACTTTTCACACGACTACTTACCACCACGCCCCTTTCTTCTACGCCCACTTCCTCCCACCCACTTTTTGCCACAATGCTCCATATCACACATGCCCCTGAATGAAGCAATCGCAAGAGTGATGCTGACATCATGATTACAAGTGTGACATGGCCCGCTCAAAGCAGCGCTTCAGTCTACAGGCAGAAGCTATCTCCTTCTCACTCACTCTGATATATTCATATAGCCCTTTCTCACTCCTACACATAGCGCTCCTCACGCTCCTCACGGCAGCGCAGTCGCTACGTTGGCCCAGAACCGCCACATACCCACTACTCCACTGTTTTAGATAAGTTAAGTCTTAGTGACTATAAGCATTGTTTAGTTAATAAGAGTATAATTTATGGAGACATGTATATATTTAGATCTACGCTCCATGAAATATATACTCAACATATTCGTAAGATAGCTTTAAGTGCAATAGATGATAAGCGTTATATTAAGGTAGATGGTATCCACACTTATGCGTGAGGCCATTATAAGATAGGTTTAATTAATGACTTAGATTTAAGCAATGATGGGGAATTTTTTGAAGATTTAGATTTTTAAAATTTCTTCATCAAATCAAAACAAAATTTCTAAATAAACACAAATGTATTTATTTAATTCCTAAAAAAAAAATGTATAAATAAAATACAAATATATATACATATTTAATTCCTAAAAATTTGTAAATAAAAACAAATATATATGTATATACTACATATTAATTCCTCATCAACTCAAACAAAAATTTGTATATAAAACAAATTTGTAAATAAAAAAACACATGTATATTTAAATTTTAAAATATTTCTTTTATTTCAAAATGGATGCAATTTCTTAGGACTAATATATTTTAAGGTACAATTTTCAGAGTATGCATGACATCGTACAGAAGTTGGAAAAGTTTATATAATGCTAGGTTGAAACAACTTAGATAATTTTCTTAATTTCGCCGGTGACTGGAGTATATTCAAAGATTCCATCATGGATGAGCACACAGTATGCAGATGTCCCAGCCGTAATGTTCTTCAATGCTTTGAATTCAATCCTAATATCAATAGGTCCAGTTTTTATTGCTTCGTTCTGATGTGTTACATCCAAAACAATTATCGGAGCTTCATCTTTAAATTGCTCACGTAGGAGCAGAGGTTGTGGTTCACGCATAAAATAACTTTGTTGGAATTTAGCATACATATCATATAGGATAGCATAACGATCACTTTCGAATTTCAGATTAAGATCATCCCTGTGATGATCCGATTTAAGATCGTATCCGATTTAAGATGTAATTTTATATCGGTTAAATCACAATGCTTAAAATTGTTATCTTTTCTAAAGGCAATCAGAATAAAGCGTGGTCTCTCATTTTGTGCTGCTAGCTTTACATTCCACAAATGATTCGTTCCTTGAGTAAGGGAAGGATTAAAATGACAATCCCAACCGCGAAATGATATTGTTAAAGGTTGTGCACTCTGAATGGTTTTGAAAATTTTCAATTTTGTATAATCAGCCAATTTTATATGCGGAATGTTCCATGTGATGTTTGTTAGTTGTAATTTTACAATAAATTGATAAAATTAGCTCATGTTTAGAATTTACCAGAATTTATTAGGAATTATTAATTTATTAATTTATTACGCAAGGAAATTATTTCTCAATTTACCATTTTTAGATATTGTTCCATTTTCTAAAGTGGCAAATTCTTCGATATAAATATAACTCTCACTGGGCAAAACAGAGATCTTGGTTTTGAATTGAAATTCTAATTTCATCGTTGTTTTTAAATGATTGCAATACGGCGAATAGCTGTGATAATCTTTTTTAATAATACTATCATCGTAAATAGGTTTTTGTGTAACAGTTAGCATGCCACTCATTATTTCTGTTTTAATACAAGTCCCAGCGATTTTAAAAATTTTTTGTTGTTCGTTGTTAATGTCCTGCCTTTATTTGTTGATTGAGGATCCTTTAATCTTGATTGTTCAACCACCAATGTAGGAATGATGGAAGATTCATGGGTGAGTGTGTTATATTGTAAATAATCATATTAATCGAGAGGTTTTAAATGAAGTCTTAGAGTTATTGTTTCTCCACAAAAATTAATTAATTTTCCGCTTTGATCGACAACCTTAACTGTAACCGAACTTATCTGTTTGGTGTTTACTGGTAAATAGATGACATTTTTCGGAATTTCGTCTATTTTATATCAAGAACTAACCATCACTGCAAACATATGAATTGTATGCGCTGGTTCGTTGTTAATATATAAACCGACCACAATGTTGCACTCAAGGTGTATTGCAGATATATTCCTTATATTCAAAGGTAAGTCTAATGCATGTGATTTTCCTGCTTCCAACTCAATAGTACTGAAGCCTAGTAATGAACGAATTGTGCGCCCCTTATTAAAATAAATGATATATTTGCTGGATTATACAACTGTTTGGAGTGTGTTGCGATTTGCAAATATATTTAGGGTTTCAGCTGGTTCTAACCTAATATATTCCTCTTTAATATAAGCAGCAATATCATCGAGTTCATATGAAGCAACTGGAATTTCAATGATGTGAGCACCTATGTTTAACAAATTGTTGTCGACATCAACGTTAGGTATAGAATTGTAGCTGTGGAAATCAACGAGACCACACACATAGTTTCTGTCCAATTCTACAGAGTAAGTGTTATAGACATCTCGAATGTTAAGAAAGTAATGAAATTAAAAACTTGAATAATGTGGTTTTATTTAAAAAATTTATTTAATTCTAAAATACAAATACATATATAAATAAAAATATACAACTGAATTTTTAGAGTATAGCATTATTGTTAATCCAAGAGATGATCATTCAAATATGCCAACCATTTAACAAAACATTTGCTTCATTTGGTTTTGAGAAATTTTTTCAACGAGGTATGTATTGGGATATCTTTTCTTATGTAGTTCACTTTCATAGAAACCGCCTTTAACGGAATTGCCTTGATAGTCTTCCAAAATATATGTTGTTGGATTCGTGATTTGTATAGTCTTTATTTTGAAAATTTCTGTTGTCCAGTTCGGTGTATAGCCTTTCTCAAAAATGTGCTTATATTTGCTGATTCTCACAAAGTCACCCTTGCGGAATTTCGGTTTATTGAAAATTTTCAAGTTATTATATGCAGTATTTAATAAAGAGGCTTCATTGGAAGCGTTAACATTCTCAGGAGCCATTTTAATAGTTCTATGTATTTTAGCATTATATTTATCAACTAAATTTTTGTAATTGTAAATCCATCGATATGATCCATGGTAACTGAATTCCTTCCACATCATACCTTTAAGGGTTCTATTGAAACGTTCAACGATTAAAGCTTTTAATATGTTATATGATGAGTAATGGTTGATGTGATATTGCCTCATCAAATTTTTAAATTGATTGTTGAAGAACTCTTTACCATCATCGGTATGTAGATTTTTTGGTATTCGTCCAAATTTTAATATCTTATCCATAGCTTTACTAACATCAGCAGAGTTTTTAGTTTTTAGTGCTATAGCCCAAGCAAAATTTTGAAAATGTATCGATTATGGTAAGAAGAAAACGATATATCCATCATTAGATGTGGAATAATTACCCATTTCCACTAAATCTGCCTGCCAGAGGTCATCTATTCCTTTGGTTATTACTCGCCTTCGCTTAAAATTCTTACGAGCTTGCTTGTGAAGCTCTTCCACTAAACCTCTCTTCATCGACATTTGATGGATTTCTTTTTCCTCTTTTCTAAATTTTAGTTTTCTTTTTTGTGTCATCTAAGTATTTGTGTATATTTCGAGTTATTGCATAGATGTGATTGAATTCTTTGAACATATTTTCCTTTAGTAATGTGTTTTCCTCTTGTACATGATTGATTTCTTTGGAAATACTTTCCTTAAGCAATTCGTTTTCCACTCGTAGTCTTATGTTATTCTGGTCAATATTTCAGTGAATGGATTCCTTTATCAATGTGGTCTGGTCTTGAATTTTCGAGATAATTTGATTTAGACTTTCAGCGACAAATGCTTTATTCTGATCAATATTTTTGCGAATGGTTTCCTTTAGCAAGGTGCTCTCATCTTGAATTTTTGTGTAGATCAATGTGTTCTCATCTTGAATTTTTGTGTAGATCAATGTGTTCTCATCTTGAATTTTTGTGTAGATCAATGTGTTCTCTTCTTGAATTTTCGAGGTAATCTGATTTAGTCTTCCAATTAGACTTTCAACAACAAATGCTTTTGTAGTAGCGTCAAATTCCTCTTTAGGTTCTCCAACATTTTTCAAGCGCATTTTCTGGAAATTTACATTTCTATCATGGTCCACATTAAGGCCTAAAGTGTTTAGAATATTTCTTTTTAATTTTATTTGGTTTTCACCTTGATGAGAATAATGACCGAGCTTGTCAACGCTCATTTTACGAATATTATTTTCAGTTACTGTATATAGCATTTATACAATTATATCTGCTTCCCTAAGTTGTTCAATTATTGAGACTACTTCATTATTATGATTGTTGTGAGCAGCAGATTCAGATGATATTAATAATCTTAACCTATCTACCAACTGATTTGGATCATCCCAATATATATAATTTGGCTTATACTTATTAACACTCATTAAACCGCTTCCTTTGTGTGATGATGATGAAGATTTATTCTCATTGAATAACTTTTGTTTTATTTTGTATTTGGATGCTCTAGTCCCCATGTTTTGCTTAGTTGAGCTATAATTGGGTTTATGAGCATTTATAGTATGTAAAATTTGTTTATACATTTGTAGATCTGCATTGTTATAATTTTTAGGGTTCTTATGAGTAGTGGTTATAGGCCGGTTCAAGAACAAAGGAAAAGTGGGAATAAAATTTAGGAGTGTGCCTTTGCTAAAAATACGGTTTTAGAATGTTTTCTCGGGTAATTTTTTGTCTTTTAGGCGAGAGGTTTGTAACTATGCTATCGTCCACCAGATGGCCATCGTGAATAAGTGCTTTGGAATGTTCATTTAGTCTGTGATATAGACTTAGGAATGCCGATCGTTTGCTATACCGAAGTAGAAGGCGTTAGTGGGGAGTTTTTAGTGTAGCATACTTTTTTAGTCTTTTTTTCTAATTTCTCGGTGTTGGTTATGAAGGTGTGATTTTGTCCTTGGTGTGAATAAATAGGGAAGAGAAAAGCGTAGCATACTTTTTAGTCTTTTTATATGACGTGTGTTTGGTATATTGGTAAAGTGCTAAGCTATTGTAGAAGTCAGAAGTTTTGCTATGTGGTTGGTGTTGTTGTTATTTATTTTAGGGGATGATTCGCTTGCTGTGTGATAGTAGATTTAAAGATCAAGTGTTGTATATGTATGTATGTATGTATGTATGTATGTATGTATGTATGTATATTATTATAATTTATAACTTATATTTTATATTTATATATTTATTTATATTTATATATTTATTTATTTAATTATAATTATAATATTTTTTCTTTTGAATCTGTTATTTTGCTATGTGGTTGTTGTTGTTATAATATTTATTTTAGGGGATGATTCACTTCGGCACTTTGATCGCCAGCTGCAACAATCTGGCTCCGAAGTTCTGTGGAATTTCAATTAAATAAAGTCGTAAATTAAGGTTCGGTTGACATTTTAATGGGATAACCTTTTGTTATCAGCACTTGCACTATGAACCGTGAGTGTTTTATGTACACAGTAGTAATTTCGGGGCTTTGATCACCTGTTGTGTGATAGTAGGGAAACATGCACGTGTTTGTGGTCGACCTGTTAAGGGATAATCTGTAGGCGGTCGGATGGAATAGTTTTCCTTGCTGTGTGTGTTGTGGTTGTTAATTCATAGACACGTGATAATTTGGGTACGCCGGACTCCTGCTGTGTGTGTGTGTAAAAGTGTTTGATTGTTGTATCGCTTCAACAAAGGTGTACTTATCACACTCTTGAGACCTTTCCCTTTTCGTGGAAAAAAAAATATTCAAAGCGTGCACGTGTTTCTCGTCCAAATGGTTGTATATGCATGAAATTTTGAACATGTTCGTACATGCACTAATTCTATTCTTCGTAAACTCAATATGGTTTACTTTTCGAGGGAAAGCTGTTAGAAAATATTTTTTATACGCTATAAGAATAAAAATGTTTGATTGTTGATCAGTAGACATGGACAAAGTAAATATTTCCATATATTTGAAGCTAGTTCACGAATTTCTAATCAAACAAAAAGAATCATTGTTGGATGAGCATTATGATAAAATTCTGAAATGCTACATCAAACTAAGCCGTTGCGAGCATGAAATTATAATAAAATCAAATCATGGACATCATTATAAATCTTGTTGTTGGGCTTCAAACGAATGTTTCGATGGACCAGACACTTGTGCATTCTACATGGTGGAACGTGTTATTTTAAGAATAAATAAATTAATGCTATTGTATTCTAGATTAAATAAAATCTAAATCAAATATAAAATTTTTTGTCCAAATAAAAACAAATTTATTTAAAATTTGTGAACTATTTATTTATTATATATATGTCTATATATATTTATTTATACATTTTTTTTTTGTTAGATCTTAAAGATACATGTTGGTTTCCGGAAAGTCCACCATCACCTCCAGACGAAAATGATCCTCATTTGTCGTCATTACTTTCGTCAAATAGTAGGATCCGTTGGAGAATTCTCTTATAGTTTCGTCGCTGAGGTTGTTGAATCTTGGCGGCAGAAAAACGATGCTGTCGTCCACTTCCATTAGAATCCGCTCGCCATATTTGGTTTTGCGAACAGTTTTTATGCCGTAGCTTCTATTCGGCTCCATGTTTTTAATACTCAGCACTGTCTTCAACGTATAATTCCTCTCGTTGAAATCTTCCAAGGCGGTAAAGGAATATGCTGGTTTCTGCATTGCTGACATTCTGTTTTGTTTTATCTACAACGACTAAATTGTTAGAGGCAAGGAACGTATTATTTATACATTTTTTAATTTCAGTAGAAAAACAATGGAAACAGAACTGAAATTGGGTGAGAAACAAACAACACACACCACCAAAATGTTATGTGTATGGAGAAGCGAGATAAATAGTGAAAAAACAACTCATGTGAGATTGAAAGGAGTGAAACAGCCCTTCGCACAGTATTTAGTTCTCCTGAATTCTACCTCAAAATAAATAAAACTTAATTTGATTTTCTGCTCAAATATAATAAAACAATGTTTATTGAGTATTTTTAGTGATATTATATAGAAATTTTAATTAGGAAAAATTATAGGAAACAATTATTCAGATCCTCCAGATGCTAAACCTCCAAGTGCTCCAAGTGCAGCCAAGACTGGCACCAGTGGTAGAAAACCTCCTCTTTTCGGTAAGGGTATAATACGAGGTATCTCAATTGAAGCTTTCTTTTTTTTGAAGGATTTGTTTACTAATTTTCGTGCAATTTTAATAGCGCTGCGAATATCGTCTGGTTTTCGTTGATTAATAGTCCAAATAGCGTTTTTTATAGCATTAGTGAACAATTTTTTCGTACATTTTCGTTTAATTGTTTTCTTTATTTTCTTAATATTCCTGAGTGTGTTCCCCATACCTAATTTAGTCTTAGCTTTTATAGCACTCGCAACTAACTAAGCATTTTTTCTCTCTGAAACACCTTTGTCTTTGGATTTTGGGCTTTTCCAAGCGTTTTCTTCCAATATTTTATCAGCAATGTGTCTTTTACTGAGATCCTTAGTTTGCGAATAAGCAATATCGTGCTCTCTGCACGCAGCATCTAATGAATTAATTCTTTTATCGCCTCTTGCTAAACGTTTTTCTAATTTAGTTCCGGGGCCACAGAATTGATAACCAGGTAAATGAAGTTCAATTGGTAGTGCATCTATTAAATTATTTATTAAACCTTTCCCAAGTGCAGATGGCTTTCGACTAAAACTCTTTTTATAACATACAACCATTTTATATCTTTTCAATTAAATAGTTGCGATAGAAATGAATATAAAGGGCTGATGCTTCCGCTTATATATCAATTGCTAAAATGCGTTTCGTTAAACAAGACAAGAATATCGTTGTTAAAAATTTAGATCTGTCGACTAATAAATGTAATACACAGTTCATTGCGGCCGAATTCTATACGAAGGCTACTTGTTGGTCCCTCAAATTGTGGAAAGACCAACGTAATGTTGAGTCTAATAGAGAGTCCGAATGGACTAAAGTTTGCCAATATATATTTGTATTCAAAGTCATTATATCAACCAAAGTATGAATACTTGAAGAAATTATTAGATCCGATAAAAAACATGGACTTCTATACATTTTCCGAAAATGAAGATGTTTTAGAACCAAATGAAGCTAAACTCTATTATGATATTCGATGATGTCGCATGTGAAAAACAAAATAATATTCGAGCATACTTTTGTATGGGTCGACATAAAAATATTGATAGTTTTTACTTATCAACTCGAATCACTTTCACTTTTACTTTTATATACACGAATCCCTAAACATCTGATACGTGATAATGCGAATTTAATAATTATGTTCAAACAAGACGAAATGAATATGAAACATATTTACGGTGATCATGTGGGTACAGATATGTCATTTGAGAAGTTTTCAAATATATGCAGAGAATATTGGAAAGATAAATATGGATTCGTGGTTATAAGTAAGGACGATTCAATTGATGGCGGGCGTTATACAAAGGAATTTGATGATTATATTCTACTATAAACTATAACTATAAAGCCACATTCATCCTTCTATTATCTATTAGTACTTTATATGACTTCAACCTCATCATAAGTTCATAATCAAAACCTGTTCAAAAGCTGATCAGAAGCAGTTCAAAGCTGTTCAAAAGCTGATCAACCTGATACATTAAGAATCACAGGAGAGCGCAATGGATGAAAAAGTACTTAAGGACATCATAAAGACTAGAAATGTATTAAAGAAAAAATTTAATAGTTTAAAATTAGATGAAGCTGATATGGAGAAAAGATTAGAAGAAACATTTAGCCCCATCACAAAACCTCTAAATGAAATAGTTAAACAATATAAATCAAATGATAAAGTCAACAAAAACAATATCACAATCAATAAGAAAGAACTTTTCCTAAAAACCAGCACACCGTTTAAAGTAAGAAATGAAAAACCATTCAAAGATGAGATTGCAAACACTATTACTGAGAGTAATGATGATGAAGATCCCTTTTTCTCCCAAATGGATTCAACAGCAGATGCTAGTAAATCCTCTAGTAATATATCATATTTATATGAATTGGAAAAGCAGGATCAGTTAGATACTCTATATGGACCACATAGAGGTTCAGATGGTAAATGGAGAATTGGTAATAAAAGTTTTGAAGTAGATGATAACAAAATATCTATTTCTAATCATAATTGGAACTTAACATCAGGATTGTCTGAACTATTATTCCATAAGAACCCTAAAAATTATGACAATGCAGATCTACAAATGTATAAACAAATTTTACATACTATAAATGCTCATAAACCCGATTATAGCTCAACTAAGCAAAACATGGGGACTAGAGCATCCAAATACAAAATAAAACAAAAGTTATTCAATGAGAATAAATCTTCATCATCATCAAACAAAGGAAGCGGTTTAATGAGTGTTAATAAGTATAAGCCAAATTATATATATTGGGATGATTCAAATCAGTTGGTAGATAGGTTAAGATTATTAATATCATCTGAATCTGCTGCTCACAACAATCATAATAATGAAATAGTCTCAATAATTGAAGAATTTAGGGAAGCAGATATAATTGTATAAATGCTATATACAATAACTGAAAATAATATTCGTAAAATGAGCGTTGACAAGCTCGGTCATTATTCTCAGCAAGGTGAAAACCATATAAAATTAAAAAGAAATATTCTAAACACTTTAGGCCTTAATGTGGACCATGATAGAAATGTAAATTTCCAGAAAATACGCTTAAAAATGTCTGAGAACCTAAAGAGGAATTTGACGCTACAACAAAAGCATTTGTTGTTGAAAGTCTAATTGGAAGTCTAAATCAGATTACCTCGAAAATTCAAGAAGAGAACACATTGATCTACACAAAAATTCAAGATGAGAACACATTGATCTACACAAAAATTCAAGATGAGAGCACCTTGCTAAAGGAAACCATTCGCAAAAATATTGATCAGAATAAAGCATTTGTCGCTGAGAGTCTAAATCAAATTATATCGAAAATTCAAGACCAGACCACATTGATAAAGGAATCCATTCACAGAAATATTGACCAGAATAACATAAGACTACGAGTGGAAAACGAATTGCTTAAGGAAAGTATTTCCAAAGAAATCAATCATGTACGAGAGGAAAACACATTACTAAAGGAAAATATGTTCAAAGAATTCAATCACATCTATGCAATAACTCAAAATATACACAAATACTTAGATGACATAAAAAAGAAAACTAAAATTTAGAAAAGAGGAAAAAGAAAACCATCAAATGTCGATGAAGAGAGGTTTAGTGGAAGAGCTTCACAAGCAAGCTCGTAAGAATTTTAAGCGAAGGCGAGTAATAACCAAAGGAATAGATGATCTCTGGCAGGCAGATTTAGTGGAAATGGGTAATTATTCCACATCTAATGATGAATATCGTTTTCTTCTTCCATAATCGATACATTTTCAAAATTTGCTTGGGCTATAGCACTAAAAACTAAAACTCTGCTGATGTTAGTAAAGCTATGGATAAGATATTAAAATTTGGACGAATACCAAAAAATCTACAAACCGATGATGGTAAAGAGTTCTTCAACAATCAATTTAAAAATTTGATGAGGCAATATCACATCAACCATTACTCATCATATAGTATATTAAAAGCTTGAATCGTTGAACGTTTCAATAGAACCCTTAACGGTATGATGTGGAAGGAATTCAGTTACCATGGATCATATCGATGGATTTACAATTACAAAAATTTAGTTGATAAATATAATGCTAAAATACATAGAACTATTAAAATGGCTCCTGAGAATGTTAACGCTTCCAATGAAGCCTCTTTATTAAATACTGCATATAATAACTTGAAAATTTTCAATAAACCGAAATTCCGCAAGGGTGACTTTGTGAGAATCAGCAAATATAAGCACATTTTTGAGAAAGGCTATACACCGAACTGGACAACAGAAATTTTCAAAATAAAGACTATACAAATCACGAATCCAACAACATATATTTTGGAAGACTATCAAGGCAATTCCGTTAAAGGCGGTTTCTATGAAAGTGAACTACATAAGAAAAGATATCCCAATACATACCTCGTTGAAAAAATTTCTCAAAACCAAGTGAAGCAAATGTTTTGTTAAATGGTTGGCATATTTGAATGATCATCTCTTGGATTAACAATAATGCTATACTCTAAAAATTCAGTTGTATATTTTTATTTATATATGTATTTGTATTTTAGAATTAAATAAATTTTTTAAATAAAACCACATTATTCAAGTTTTTAATTTCATTACTTTCTTAACATTCGAGATGTCTATAACACTTACTCTGTAGAATTGGACAGAAACTATGTGTGTGGTCTCGTTGATTTCCACAGCTACAATTCTATACCTAACGTTGATGTCGACAACAATTTGTTAAAGATAGGTGCTCACATCATTGAAATTCCAGTTGCTTCATATGAACTCGATGATATTGCTGCTTATATTAAAGAGGAATATATTAGGTTACAACCAGCTGAAACCCTAAATATATTTGCAAATCGCAACACACTTCAAACAGTTGTAGAATCCAGCAAAGATATCATTTATTTTAATAAGGGGCGCACAATTCGTTCATTACTAGGCTTCAGTACTATCACAGAATAAATAGTATACAGAAGTTGCATCTCATACAAAGCAAATTTTGTTCTAGGGTTCCAATATTGGCATCCAATATTGAACAGAGAGTAATCGTGCAATCGTTTTTCTCTCGGCTATTCACATATACACGACAGCACTCGTCGTTTTTTCACACCGACATTAGTGATCGTTCCTATAAAGAGCAGTCAGTCGACGTACAAACTTCAAGCAAGTAACATCGTACTTCGCTTTTTTATGAATGAACTGTGAAAAATATTTAATAAGGAATGGGAGAATCACTGTTTGTTTTTTGAAAATAATTTAGGCGAAACACAATGTCTGATTTGTTGATCAATATTAACTACAATATCATTCCCATTAATGTTTATGGTTATTTTTCCTTTTTTTTTTTTTGGTGCGCCGCCCGTGCTTCCATCTTCTCAGTGTACCTCAGAAAGAGATTTCCTTCGCAAAACAAGCTCTCTCGAAGCTTCACATGTTGTTTGATTTTTGACCTCAGCTCTTCCACCCTTACCATAAGTTGGAGTTAATAAAAAAGAAGTGATTGGGATTTGAACCAGTACGAAAAGAATCATATGGTTCTGCTCATGGATGAAATGGCGATTAGAAGGGAATTGCGATACAATTCCAAACTAGATTTAGTGGATGGGTTTGAGAAAAATGCGGTTGAAGGGACAAACCAATCAATGTTTTCCAACTGGGCGCTTACATTTAATTATTTTGTTTCCAAAAAAGGACTTTCTGCCAATATACAGATCATTTTACGAAATTTAACATTTTTGAACAGTTTTGGCATCATAGTTAAAGTTGTAACTTGTAACCAAATGTCCTCTAACAGGAATTGGGAGATACTCTCGAAATACCCTATTTTGTGTATAATGACAGTAAAATTTTCTTTCAAAATGAAATACCGCCGCTGTTGATTCAAAGTGCCGGCAATATTTAATTTTTCTCTAGTAATTTTTTACTAGAGCACTACAATTAACCAGTAACTCCTGTTGATGCTGCACATAGTTATGCAATGTAAAATATGAAACTTTCAAGGGAAGAAAACCAAAATACAGAAATCAAAAGCTTGAAACAAAATTTTGTCAACACCAAGTTAATTCACGACGCAGTCTATCAAAACAGATGTACGCACACATAAACGTTTTATGCTTGCTCTCTCGTTGCTTCTCTTTGTTCACGTTTGCTCTGTCGTTATTTGATCTCCCCTCAATTGTTCCGACCGCACCAGAAAGCGAAAAAGCATCAAAGGCCGAGATGCGACTTCTGTATACTATTTATTCTGTGGTACTATTGAGTTGGAAGCAGGAAAATCACATGCATTAGACTTACCTTTGAATATAACGAATATATCTGCAATACACCTTGAGTGCAACATTGTGTTCGGTTCATATATTAACAACGAACCAGCGCATACAATTCATATGTTTGCAGTGATGGTTAGTTCTGGATATAAAATAGACGAAATTCCGAAAAATGTCATCTATTTACCAGTAAACACCAAACAGATAAGTTCGGTTAAAGTTAAGGTTGTCGATCAAAGCGGAAAATTAATTAATTTTTGTGGAGAAACAATCACTCTAAGACTTCATTTAAAACCTCTCGATTAATATGATTATTTACAATATAACACACTCACCCATGAATCTTCCATCATTCCTACATTGGTGGTTGAACAATCAAGATTAAAGGATCCTCAATCAACAAATAAAGGCAGGACATTAACAACGAACAACAAAAAATTTTTAAAATCGCTGGGACTTGTATTAAAACAGAAATAATGAGTGGCATGCTAACTGTTACACAAAAACCTATTTACGATGATAGTATTATTAAAAAAGATTATCACAGCTATTCGCCGTATTGCAATCATTTAAAAACAACGATGAAATTAGAATTTCAATTCAAAACCAAGATCTCTGTTTTGCCCAGTGAGAGTTATATTTATATCGAAGGATTTGCCACTTTAGAAAATGGAACAATATCTAAAAATGGTAAATTGAGAAATAATTTCCTTGCGTAATAAATTAATAAATTAATAATTCCTAATAAATTCTGGTAAATTCTAAACATGAGCTAATTTTATCACGCTCCAAGTCAGATGAAAATGTTGTATACTCGATTACTGCAAATGAAAAAGTAAAATTACAACTAACAAACATCACATGGAACATTCCGCATATAAAATTGGCTGATTATACAAAATTGAAAATTTTCAAAACCATTCAGAGTGCACAACCTTTAACAATATCATTTCGCGGTTGGGATTGTCATTTTAATCCTTCCCTTACTCAAGGAACGAATCATTTGTGGAATGTAAAGCTAGCAGCACAAAATGAGAGACCACGCTTTATTCTGATTGCCTTTAGAAAAGATAACAATTTTAAGCCATTTAATCCATTTTGAAATAAAAGAAATATTTTAAAATTTAAATATACATGTGTTTTTTTATTTACAAATTTGTTTTATATACAAATTTTTGTTTGAGTTGATGAGGAATTAAATATGTAGTATATACATATATATTTGTTTTTATTTACAAATTTTTAGGAATTAAATATGTATATATATTTGTATTTTATTTATAAATTTTTTTGGGAGTTAAATAAATACATTTGTGTATATTTAAAAATTTTGTTTTGATTTGATGAAGAATTTTTAAAAATCTAAATCTTCAAAGAATTCCTCATCATTGCTTAAATCTAAGTCATTATTTAAACCTGTCTTATAATGGCTTCACGCATAAGTGTGGATACCATCTACTTTAATATAACTCTTATCATCTATTGCACTTAAAGCTATCTTACGAATATGTTGAGTATATAATTTATGGAGCTTAGAGCTAAATATATACATGTCTCCATAAATTATACTCTTATTAACTAAACAATGCGTATAGTCACTAAGACACCTTTAGCCTTCTTACTAGGTGTGCAGGCAAAAACATCGATGGAATACATTTTTGACCGCAGACCTACAAATTCCTTCATAATTTTTCCGTTGTTCTCGTCTTTCATCATACCCAGAACCTTGGCATTTTTCTGCGGTATATGGAAAGAATTGTTGGAGGGATATTTGGATATATCAATTTCGAATCGATATCATCCCGAATATCAACATAAAAATCATCACAACGAATTGAGTAAATAAAGGAGTCTGTGTCCATATAATTTAGCTTGAGGTTTGTGTGAATTTAGACTTCATGTAATCATAGTGGAAATCATACATTTTCCACTTTGACAACTCCAACACAACAAACCCCAAGTAAATTGGTTTATTATAGACTGATCGAGCTCTACCCATTTCAATTGCCACCATATCTTCAGTGAAGTATGATACACTGTGAAAATTGGGCTTAGCAATCAATGCGTGAGCTCCTAAACGTCTTCCTCTACTCTCCCATTCAGTTGCAATTTTTACATCTTTCCTCTTGTCAACATATTCCATCGTCTTTCCATATACGGCATTATTCAATAATTTGAAGAAATTTTTCTCAAAATTATTCTTAGCCAAGGCTCTATGGTGAGTGTTGAGATCGATATACTGCTTTAACCAACAAGACTGTTTATACTTTAAAACTCTATGAATTTTAGCAAGCTTTAAACCATTCTTCAGACATTGCTGAAGATTCTGATAGTGAATTGTATAAGCAGTCTGGTCGGTTAAATCAGTTATCAGCTTCGCAAATTTACCATTTGGAGATTTTTTATTTTCTGCGCAAAATGGTAAATCATTGTGAGCGTCAAGCAAATTAGCTGGATAAATTAAATCCACTTCCAGAATATAGCCGAAAGATGAATTTTCGGGGATTGATTGTACATCAAATTCTTCAGCATTTTGAATCCACTCAAAACCACCATAAGGAAGATATTGCGACATTGCCCAGCCATATAAGTTATTGGCATCCAAATACATCAAATGTTCTCATGGCTTATTGGAATCATAATCCACCATATATTTGTTATTAGCCTTAGAGCACTGGATGATGCCTCCCCTTATACTTTTCTGTACGAACATATACATGTCTATATCCGTAAACAACTCTAGTTCTATTTGAGTGGTTTTCAGCATCGCATCCCAGGATAATCCTGGGGCAGTGTAATACTGGCATGGATCCAACTCATAAATATTTTTACAGACTTTCCTGAAATTTTCAAAAATGTCTGTTAAATTGAATGTTTGCCAAACCTTAACGGCGTGTTCATAGTCGTCAACAGACACATTGCTTGTTTGTTAAGCGACTGAAGAATTCCTCCCGAGAAGGAAGAGAAGTTTCTTCAAGTCGCACTAATGAATTTAGGTATTCATATGGGAATACCTTTTCTTTTTAAAAGACTAAATTCATTATTGCTTGGATACATTTGGTGGATTGTGTGGAAGTCTGACGCTGTTAAATTTGATGCCAGGTCATCCAAACTTGCGGCCATAAACCGGAAGGAACCTAAAAATCTTAGCTCTATTGTCTTTTTCTCGCTAACTCTGATATGCTTCGAAAGAGAGACGTATAACTCTTTGTTCATAGGAATCACATTTATATCCCCATCAATTAAATTTAATTCCTTGATGAACAAACGACAGTCATAGCCGGAAAATTTATGAAAGAATATGGGGACGAAATTTGCAATTTGGAATTGTAGGTTACAGCTGTTGTGTGCTGGACCCCTATATTTGCCAGTAAGGTGACACTGATCCGCCACTCTGTCTGCACCCAATTCCAAATTGCAAATATGGCAGTTTTTGCATTGGTTCTGATGCATTGACTGCTGAGGTGTTAAGGAGGCCACCGGTTTTATAACACTCAAATACTTATAATATACATCTAAAATATCCCTAACTAAAAATTCTACGAATTTTGTGGGAGCATCCTCCCCCGAATAAATTACAAATTACAAATTAACCTATTATCATAACTACAATGAATGTTATAGCTAAAGGCCACAGGTATATGCTTATTAACTAAATTTTTACTATTACTACTACTACCTACACTACTTAAAATACATTCGAAGTCTGCATAGACAACGAATGGGACTAAGAGCTTACGCTCATGGTTCTTAAAAGCTATGGTCGCCTTATTCTGCTTATAACTGTGACGACCTTATTACAGTTATGCCTGCCCATGATCTCGCCGCTTCTGGAGTACTGCAGGCATCTGTTGCAGAAGTATGCCTTGCAGTTCTGCTTCGTAAGTTGGGAGCGTGCAAGTCTATTGAAACAATGTAAAATAAAAGAGAAAATAAGAAATGTGTATAAGTATAATACATTATATTCTTATAAAACAAATTTTATTGATAAACAATAACAAACAAAAAGAAATTTAAAAAACAAAAAAAAAGAAATATTTATGTATAATATTTTTATAACCTACCTTGAAATATTTTTAATCAACACATAGTGCGATCGATCCATATCCTGAATAAGAAGCATGTTGACGTGATATTTTTTTTCTATATTTTTTTTTGCTGCAAGCACTGCCCATTTAAAACAATAAACATCAGTGTTTTTGATATTGATGCAGGCATGCTTCTTATTCAGGACTGCTGGTAGGGAGATATATGAGGAGCCCTTCAATGCCCTATATTGGTTTATGTGCACTTCTAGATGAGATATCCGCGACAGGCTCCAGCCACTGTCTCGCTCTTGGAATTCGCTTAACTTTTTCCCTAAGCTAGCGAACATCTCATCTAGGATTGGCATTATTTGCTCCTCCAGCTGAACTATCGTCATCTTAGTCTGAAATGATTTCAAGTCCACAATCTTTTCGGCGTCAGTCGTGATTTTAACAAACTCACAAAACATCTCCAAGTTGAACTTATACGACATGTGCTTTTCAAGGCTAATCTGTAGCTCTCGGCACATGTCGTCTTTTCCGTTCTGGAAAAATGTTTCCGGCACAAGGGTACCTTCATCCTTATTTTCATATATGAAAGATTCTATTCTTTCATTGAAGGTACCCTTTAAATGTTTCAAACTGCTGTTTGTGGATACACAGCAGTTTTTCTTGTGCCTGTTTGCCCTGACGTGATAGGACCAATTCTTTGCAGATACATTTTCCTTACATCCTGCGCAGTAGGATGTTGTAGTGCTTTGAATTGTCCTCAGTTCAGCTGAAGTACCAGCTCCCACGTTGCATTGAATTGTCTTTACGCACATATGTGCTTGCAACATGTAATTGCGTTTAAACTTTCTGTTGGAATCATTGCATTCTAAAAGTTTCTCCTCATGCATGACCTTAGTGTGCCGAACTAAATTGTATTTTGCTGTGAAGCAAGTGCCACATATTATGCATACGAATTGCATTTCTTAAATTTTGATATATGTATACATATATGTATATACTCGTGTGTGTGCGAATTTCAATTCTAAAAATAAACAAAAAAAAAAAATAAAAAAACTAAGTAAATAAAAATATATAAATGAATATAAATATATAATAAACTATAATAATATATATACACATTATTTGAAAAACGAAAAAACGAAAAAAATTTAAACAAAATACATACGAGTATAAAAAAATTTGAGTTAAAGAAATTATAAAATAACCAAAAACATTTTTTAAATTAACTATTAAAAATATAAAGTGTTTAAAAAACCAGGAAAATAAATAAAATGTTAAAAAAGTAAAATTGTAAAACGTAAAAAATATAACAGAAAAATTAAAATAACATACATGTGAAGATATAGAGAACGGAAAATAATTAAAACAAACAATTTTTAAAAATATATAAAAAGGAAAAAATAATTACACAAAAAAATTAAGATAAAACAAATTAATTATAAAAAGTAAAATTCTAAAAAAGTAACAAATATAAAAGAAAACATTTTAATAATATACTTCTAAAGATATTAAAACGAAAAATAATTAGAACAAACAATTTTAAAAAAATATATAACAAGGAAAAAAACATAAAAAGGTAGAAAAATAAAACACAAAAAATTTACAATATTTATTCGAAAATAAAATGGAAAAAATTAAATTAACTATTAAAAATATGATATTTGAAATTCAGAAAAATAAATAAAATGGTAAAAAGTGAACATCTAAAAAGTAGCAAATATAACAGAAAAAATTTAAATAATATACTTCTAAAGATATTAAAACGAAAAATAATTAAAACAAATATTAAAATATATATAAAAGGTAAAAAATAAAAAACTAGAAAAATATTATAAAACAGAAAAAAAATTTACAAATCTATATTCGAAAATAAAATGGAAAAATAACTAAATTAACTATTAAAAATATAAAACTTTTAAAAACCAGGAAAAATGTTAAAAAATATAAAAAGTAAAATTCTAAAAAGTAACAAATATAACCGAAAAAATTTAAATAACATACTTCTAACGATGTCAAAACTAAAAATAATTAAACCAAACAATTTTTAAAAATATATAAAAAAGGACAAATAATTAAACGAAAATTAAAATTAAACAATATTTATAAAATAACCAAAAAATTAAATTAACTGTATGTAAAACAAAAAAAAAAATGATATGTATGTGCATATACGAAATATTATAAAAGAAAAAAAAAATTAATTGAATCCTAAATAAAAAAATTTTCCCTATTAATTGAATCGTACCCTGACAGAATTTGATTTTGTCAGTTGCTAGATAAGAATACCTTTTATTTTATAGTGGCGGTTAGGTTCCACCAATGGGTATGGCGATCAGATGTCAACCAAAGTGTGTTTGAAACGGGCACCTTTCAGTACCCAGTTCCTCCAGAAAACGTTACTCACCAAGTGAATGTCGGATTCTGACTTGCTCCTGAAATGTGGCATCTATTTATACGAAAAAATCGTTCGCTAAATTCGAAAATGGAAATTATTTGTAAACACCTGCACACGTTGAACATTTTTTTTCCCACGGAAAGGGAAAGGGTCCCCAGAATGGGTTGCTATGAATTAACAATAAATACCACAAACACACCGCAAGAAAAACTCCTACAACAACAGCTTCGAGTATCCCATCCGTCCGCCTGTAGATTATCCCCTAAAAGGTCAACCGACCCGTAATTTACGACTTTATTTAATTGAAATTCCACAGAACTTCGGAGCCAGATTATTGCAGCTGGCGATCAAAGTGCCGAAGTGAATCATCCCCTAAAATAAATAACAACAACAACCACATAGCAAAATTAACAAATTCAAAAGAAAAAATATTATAATTATAATTAAATAAATAAATATATAAATATAAATAAATAAGAATTAGAATTGTTTAGGCGAGGTCAATTTGAAAACATTACGTTTTACGCAACATTACGCATATAAAATATGCATATAAAACAACAAATCTTGTTGTATTTATTTAAAAAACAACAACAAATTTATTTGACTCAAACTGGCAGATCGGATAGCTATGTATTTCGAAACTTGCCAAAGTTTCTCATCAGCGATCTTAGTTGATGTGTTTTCTTATATGCAACTGCCGCTATATGAGTACAACGTTGGACAACATTGTTGTGAATTATACCGTTGTTAGGAAACTCAGAAGCAGACCATTGCAAACACAACTCAAGTTTTGAGTCAAATAAATTTGTAGTTGTTTTTTTAAATAAATACAACAAGATTTGTTGTTTTATATGCATATTTTATATGCAGAAAACGTAATGTTTTTAAATTGACCTCGAGCCTAAACAATTCTAATTCTTATACAAATTGAAATTGAAATTGAAATTTATTGAGCCTTTTTTCAACAACATTATAAGTAAAGAAAATTCAAATTACAATTGTGGACAAAAATTAAAGACTATAATGTATTATCTTAAAAACATATATGTACAGCAGTATCATACTTATAGTATTAATAAGCAGAAAACATTAAAGAAAACGATGACATGAATATTAAACGCTCTTGCTCCCGGAGCTGACATAGATTGAGATATATAAATCTCTTCACCTAGATTAGATCTTAATGCTAACTTAATGCTCTAAGTAAAGAAAAATAAAGAAAACAATAATAAAAAATTAATACAAAAACAAAAAAGAGAAAATAAACCTTTTAGACACATTTGAGTGCTAACCTCTATGAGAATGAGGTGCTGTATTTTTATAAAAATTGTGACAAAGTGACACATTTAAATCAAAATTAGCGGGAGCTTCGTTAACAAAGCTAATAGGTGATAAATACCTTAAATTTGACCAGCTAAAGACTCTTTGTTGATTGTAGATATCAAGAATGCAAACGTTATCATGGCAAGAGATTCTATTGACAAATCTATGTAGAATATCTGACACGTAAAGGCCAATTGGACATAGTTTAGCTTCGGAATAAACGAAACGATTCGAGTAACGTTTTGTAGGCGATTGGAAATACTTTCCAATACAATGACGTAAGACCTTGCGTTCCAAAATTTCAAATTCTCTAATGACAGTTGGAGAAACGTTAAACCAAATGGGAAAGCCATACAAGATAACAGGTCGAATACAGGTTTTATACAACAAAAGTTTTGTTTTCTTTGGTAAGCTTCTGTTCCAAAAAACACTTGAAAAAGTGCCCAAAATTCTGTAGGCTTTTTTTAGAACAATTCTTGCATGTTTGTTAAATTTCAGAAGACTGTAAAAATTAATGCCAAGATATTTAATGGTATCCTTAAAAGGAATCTCAGACCCATTCAAAGCGTATTGTAAAGTTTTGCTTTCAGGCACTACAAACGACTTACATTTCCCTGAAGCATTCCTGATGCAAGTGGCTTCACTTTTAGATGCAAAAAAACATTTTGAGAGATCGTTAAAGTCGGACGCGTTTCTTCTGAGCTCCTCGAATTTTACCGAAATTTGCTATTTAAAGTTACTAGAAACATTTTAAAGTTTACAAAACACTACTGTGTAAAATCCCGCGTATCGCGTAATAGAAATTCGCCAGTATACACATCTAAAAAAAGCAAAAGTAAAGGTGAACATTGTGTAAAAATAAAAAACCAATTAAAAAACTGAGCATGTCTTGTTCTCATTGTGACAAAATTCTCCCAGAAACTGGTGACTTCGTCTCTTGTCGCCACTGCGGGTCAATGTACCACTACTCCCCCTGCACCACCATCACAAAGAACTCGTATAATGCTATGAGTAGTGATCGCAAAGCCGAATGGAAATGCCAAAACTGCAGACAGAGAACTAAGTCAGCTACTTCTGCATATGATCCAGTGCCGCCCCAAAAACAATTGCGCTCCTCGGATGGAGAGAAGGACGAAGAGAATAAACGATACCGAACTGACTCCCTCTCGCTTGCTTCACTACAGAGCGACGTCTGCTCACTTCAGGCAAATGTCTCAGAACTTAAATCAGACCTAAAAGAGATAAAATCCATCATGGAGCAAATGAACAGCCAAATAGTCATCTCCAGAGAGGAAATGAAGACAGAGATGTCGCAAGCATTTAACAAGGTCAATCAGTCAGTAATGCAGCTAAGCAAACAGGTTTCCGTACTCTCAGAAGAAAATAAAAAAAAAGATGAGCGCATAGGAAAGCTGGAGCGTACAATGAGTATGCTAGAACAGGCGACAATCAGTACAAATTTACAAATAAAAAACGTACCAAAGACCGATAATGAAGATGTGAGATCAATAGCCTCCACAATTTTCAAGGCTCTCAATGTGAACATTGGCGAAAGCGAAGTAGCTGATGCTTACCGAGATAAAAAAAATGACCTAATAATAAAATTATTCTCCCTAAAATCAAAACGCCAGCTTATGCAGAAAGCAAAAGAAAAAAAAATTACCGCTGGTACACTAGGAGAATTTAAGGAGGACAACCAAAAATTAATTTTCATAAACGACCAGCTAACAGCATTTAATAAAAGATTGCTCTGGATGGCGAAAAATAGAGCTAAGGATCGAGGATGGAAATTCGTCTGGGTCCGTGAAGGTCGTTTATTTGCAAAGAAATCTGAAACATCGAAGTACATTACAATATTAAATGAAAGTGATTTAAATAATATCGCTTAAAAAAAAATAATTAGAATTACATTAAAACACAAACACTCCAATCTAAAAAATTAATTAAATTTAAAAATTAAAATACAATAAAAAACTCCAACTATGAACAATATTACAACAAAGCTTTATAAAGACTTTGAAAATCTTAAAGACAATGGTTTTCATAAACGCAGCATATCTTGCTGTAATTTAAACATTCGCTCAATGCGAAAAAATTTTGATACCTTCCTTACCCAAACTAAGAATATAATAAAACAAATAGATGTGATTGTGCTTGTTGAAACTAACATCTTTGATGAAGAAAATGAGTTTTATTCGATAGATGGTTACGATGCAAGCTTCTTCAACCGCCAAAAAAGTCGAGGAGGTGGCATCGTTGTGTACGTTAAAAAAGAGCTCAGCTCTGAGTGCAATTGTATCAATGTAGTTTCTTTCGAGACAATTCAAACAAAAATTAAACTTGACAATAATTCTCTGAGTGTACTTGCGATTTACCGCCCACCGTCTGGAAACGTAGCTGAGTTCGTGGACGAGCTACATAACATTTTAAAAAGAACAAATAAAAAGGAAAACGCGATCATAACTGGAGACATGAATATTGATTTAAACAAAGACAACAATAATACAACTCTCTACCTAGACATGCTGGCATGTCAAGGCTTCGAAAACACAAACAACGAGCTGAACACGAGAGTGGAAATTACACGACAAACGAACACAAACATCGATCATCTCTTTGTTCGATGTAAAGAGAAAGATGTACACACCTCAATTGTTTGCACCTCCATCTCCGATCACTACGCTGTGATCTGCAAAATATCCACACCTATCAGCTCCAACAACAATCACAGAGAGTGCAATAACCCAACAAACAAGGTGGCCATTAACGAACATAGGGTAAGCACACTAATAAGATCTACTGACTGGAGCAATGTTGCGAGTTTAGGTAGCGCTGAAGAAATTTTTTTCAAAATGCAAGATATTTTTAACGACATATATAAAAAATCGAAATACACTGTAAAAATTAAAAAAAGGCGAAGTAACCCGTGGATAACTGCTGAACTACTAGAATACTGCGCACAAAGAGACAAATTTCATAGGCGATGGAGGCGAAGGCCGAATGATAAGCAGCGAGAAATGGAGTACAAATCTTTTAGAAATATCGTCAATAAAAAAATCATATCTACCAAAAACAATTATTATAAAAGAAGATTTTTTGAAAACAGTACCGACATACGAAAAACATGGCAGACAATAGGTGAAATTTTAGGAAGACAAACGCCAAATCTCGATGATGTGATCATCAAAAACATGAAAAATGAAGACGTTTATGATATATCTAACAGGTTTGCAAAAAATTTCTCAGACATGATTTATAGTTCGGTCCACGACTGCAAAATCAAAACTCTCAGATGTACGGAAGGCTCAGTTGTGAACTCAATTTATTTTGATGAGGCTAATGAAACCGAAGTTTGCAATATAATACGAAACATGAAAACGAAGAGCGCAGGGTTTGATGGTATAAGGGTTAAAGACCTAAAAAATCATGTAGATTTAATGACACCACTAATAACCAAAATGATAAACTTAAGCCTCAATGAAGCCAAAATCCCGAGAATGCTGAAAATATCAACAATTCGTCCGATTTATAAAAGTGGATGCAAAGATAATTACGTCAACTATCGGCCAATTGCAATACTCTCTGCGATAGAGAAAATTCTTGAGGAAATAGTTGTAAGAAGATTAACAAGTTTCATACACAAAGAAAAGATTATACACAAAGATCAATATGGCTTCCAAAAAGGTAAAAGTATAAATAAGCTTCTAGGATACTTCTCCAGTACTCTGAATGAAAACCTTAGCAATGGATTACATAGTCTTGTGCTATTCGTAGATTATAGTAAAGCATTTGATACACTCGCCCATGAAAAACTCATTTCAATACTACAAAGTTACGGAATACGTGGCAAAACGATAAAATGGTTTGAAGACTATTTAAGCTTCAGATCGTATTGTGTTAAAGTGCGGAATGTATACAGCAAAGAGATGAACATTACTCATGGTGTTCCACAAGGATCGAAATTAGGACCAATATTGTACATATTATATGCAAACGATCTACTCAATCAGCTTAAACACAGCAGGACATTTGCATATGCGGACGATACTGCAGTTATAGTAACACATAAATCCATAGAAGCCGCAACTGCCATTATGCAACATGAAATGAACGTACTTACGCGATGGTCCCATGACCATGGCCTGAAAATAAATGCTAGCAAAACAAAAATTCTACATGTAAAAAAACCAAATATATGGCGACATACTATAAACATAATTTTCCACGACTTTGATTGTATACACAGAAATACGATAACAGCACTCGGCGTCAGCGGAGCCGAGGATGTGATGTGTTCTACTAAAATAGAACAAGTGAACAACTTTAAATATCTCGGTGTAATGGTCGATCACAATCTGACATGGCACGACCACATCGACAACGTCCGTAAAAAACTACGAAAGGTATCCTATATGTTATACCACCTGAACAACTGCTCTAATAACAAGGTCCTTAGGCAAGTTTATTTCGCACTCGGCGAAGCCTACATACGACATGGTATAACAGCATGGGGCAACTCATCTCATTGCAAAACTTTGCAAAAAAATCAGCACACTTTGCTGAAAATTTTAGCCAAAAACGCGCAAATATACGACACCGATGAACCACTCAACAAACAACTGAACATCTTAAGCGTGGCTGGAGTATACAAAACAACGCTCCTTAACGAATTTTACGGAAATGAAGATTTAAGGATTCAACTAGGCCACCAGCACGGTACACGACGAAGAACGGAGGGAAGATATCAGGTTGCCAGATTCTTCAACAAGTACGGTGCGCGAACGCTAAAAGCAGTGATACCAAGGCTGTTAAACGAGCTTCCAACGAAACTCGTTAACACCACGAATATTTTGAAAAGAAAAAAGGAACTACAGCAACACTACATCAATGTAAATGCCTAGAAACCCAAAAACACCCGAAATCAACAACAACAAGCCACAACAATTATTAATGATATTATCAACTTTTCTCTGAATTTTTAATGTACTTTTTTGTAATGTACTTTTTATATACCTTTTGTTAAATACTTCTCCTATTTTGAAAGACAACTGAGTTACAATCGATATATATTTTCCTGTGCAGACAAGCCCTCACAAGCTTCGCATATTTTAAGTATACGCGATAGTAGCCATTTTTTGTTGTTAACTTTAATTCTTTAATGAGAGAATTAAATGAATTAATTATATGTTTTATATACTAAATATGTACTTAGATAACATGAATGAATGAATGAATAAAACAAAAAAATAAATATGAAATTAATTTTAATACCCCAGTCCTCGTAAAAACGTCGAACAATTTGCAGATGTTGCACAGTCTGATCTAACGCCATCTTAGGGGACTCATGCTGAGAGTATAGAAGAGAGTCGTCAGCATACAAAAGACCCGTCGAATTAGGCCCAAAATGTGGGAAATCGCACATTAAAATATTAAAATATTGAAAAGATGAGGGGCCAAGATGGAACCCTGAGGGACTCCACAACTTATGTCACCAATGTCCGAAAGCAATCCATTAAAAAGAACGCAAAACTTTCTGTTGACAAAGAAACTCTTGAATAATTTAATAGTTGAGGGATCGAAACCAATTTGAAACATTTTAAAAAGAATTGCATTATGATATGCATGATCAAAAGCCTTTTCAATGTCTAAAGAAATTGCAACGGTGCAACGACGATTACGCAAGTTAGAATCTATATCATTTTGAAATTTCAATAAAGCATCAACTGTTGAGTGAACTTTTTAAAACCAAACTGCAAATTGGGAATATAAGATGAATCCAGCCCGACGTCCATAATTTTGCGAATAACATTTTCAAAAAGCATTCCTAGATTAGACAACAGAGGAATTGGTCTCAGGTTATTTACCTCAAAGCTGTTTGACTTTTTTTGAATAGGAATAATCTTAGAGACTTTCCACGCGTCAGGAAAATATGAATTATTTAAACAATTATTAAAAACAATTGCAATATATTCAAACGCTTTCATAGGAAGTCTTTTAATTAAGAAATTAGAGATGTCGTCTAGTCCAGAAGAGCTTTTGCTATTCAGTTCAACAACACAAGAAAAAACTCCGCCCAAATAAGTCAACTTAGGAAGGTGGCATTCATTGAGCGCACTTAAAACATTGCTAAAAATATGGGTGCTTTGTGGAGATTGAGCAAAAATATTTGTTAATGTATTTTCTATATAAGAAATGTCCCTGCCAGGAGGACAACCCTTGTAAATATTCGAAAAATGAGCTAGCAGATGTTGCAGTTCTTCATCGTTATTTTCAATATTGACGCCGTTAACTGAGAGGTTTTTTGCTAATAATTTTTTTTTAGCTCCTATTAAACTATAGATTTGTTTATGAGCCCTTGGGCCTCGCACAATTTTGATCAGTTTGTCGCTAAAAATTTTGGACTGTTCAATTTCTACTTGTTTTTCAATAATAATAATGCTCAACAGTTGAATTTGCTTAGACAAGAGCAAGTAGCTTGGACTTGAACGGTTAAAATTACAATGATAAATACGCTTCAAATCCCTCTGCCAACGATGCTTGATTTTGAACAAATGTTTTATATTGTCAGAAATAATAATTTTTTTATTTTCTCTAACAATTCTTTCGGAATGAAGCGCAACCAATGAATTTAAAGAATTAGAAAACAGTGTTATGAAAGCATCAATTTCGTGATTGCTTAAATTTCTAGAAGAGGGAGGAAAATGATTTATTATTTCATTAACGAAATCATTTCTAAACGTATCCCAATTGGTTTTTCTGAAGAAGGTGAAAAAATGTGGGGAATGGAGAAGAAATTTAAAGTCAGTGAATTTAATATGCAATTTAAGAGGGAAATGATCAGAAAAAGTAGGAAGACTGGAAATTTCAAAATTTGGATTTGTGGAGTTTAAAAGATTTGAGTTGATTAGGAAGTGGTCAAGAAAAGACGAACCGTTAGGATAAGAAGGTGTTGAGTCCGATAACCTTGTGAAGCTGAGAATATTGTGCTGTAACCAACTGAAGAGTGCATTACCATTGGTATTGTTAATGGAATCACCCCAGTCAATGTTTTTTGCATTGAAGTCTCCTCCAACAATGGCTCCATCAAAATTTTTAGACAAGCGCGCTAAGATTGAAAGCCCATCATAGACTAAAGAATGCGGAGAGTTACACGGAATATAAAACGACCCAAATAAATATTTCTTGGTGACACCATTAACTAGTGTGTCAATTGAAATAAATAAATTAGGAAAACTTATTCCAACACCGTTAATTTTGGAAAATTTCAAAGACTTCCTTAACACTATGCCAACCCCAAGCTGACTATTATCACGAATAAATGTAAAATCCTCCAGGTAAACTTTTTGATTAGCTCTCAAGTAAGTTTCCTGAACAAACGCAACGTCAATGTTATTCAAATTTAACAACTGTAGTAAATCTAGTCTTCGGCTCACTTCAATTAGTGACCTAACATTAAATGAAAGAAAGTTAAGAAAATCACGGACCATAGGAATCGTTAACTTCTTTTAAAAGAGACATGCAACGTTTCTTAGCTTCCACTTTTGACAGTGATTTGTAATCTGATAAAAATAACATAATTTTGTCTTCTAAAGAAAGCTCCACAGGTTGACACAGTGATTTTGTAATCTCTAAAAATTCCTCAATTAAAGCAGGCCTTGCGGATTTTTTCGGAACAGAATCTTTAAAAAGACTGGCAAAGACTTGTTAGGAGAAATGAAGTTAGAATTGTTGATTGAAGTGCGCACATTAGCTGAAGCCAACATTTTCCTATCAATAGATTCCTTTTTACGATTATTTTTGCCTTCAACGAATTTCTTGAACACCGGGCAACCTCTAAAACTGGACGGATGGCCAGACCGTTGGCAATTCACACAATACGAAACAAACTTACAAGCCCCTGGCAAATGCTTTTGATCACACTTAACACAAGAGAAGGGTCTGTTGCAATTATTGGACATGTGACCCCATTTCTGGCATCTCCAACACTGCACCTCCTTCTTAGAATCTCTGGGTGCCTCCCAAGTGATCTTTTGGTTAAGAAGGAACCTTAGAGCCGTTAACTCATTTGCTGACTTTCCCAAATTCAACGTAATAAGAAATAAACCTGTGTCAATGTTGTTTTTCTTTGAAAATATGGTTGAAAACTTTGAAACGTTGGACACTATGTTTGGAACTAAGAAATCGATTGCACTCTTGATCTCCTCAGTTTCAGTTTTATAATACAGTCCCCGTAAAACCAACTTGGCATGTTTCAGCTGTTTGGGAGTGTAGGAGTACGACTGCACATTTTTATCTTTTAAGAGTTGCATCATTTCGGAATGAGCAGATGCACTTTTAAGATAAAGTTTACTCTTATTTTTGCTTTTGTTCACAATTTTAAAGACAATATTTTTCTCATTTAATTGCATAACAAAATGTTTGATATCTACGTGATATAGAAAAATTGGAGGACAAAAAGTATTATCAATACTTTTAACACTGGCTTTCTGTTGTGCAGGTTGCCGAGATCTAACGGTAACCGGGTCAGATTCAACCTCCAGTCCACCCAGTATAGCAAAACGATTTTCTGAACTTATCTGTTTCGGTTGAGAAAGCTGCTCTTGACTCCTCATAGCGTACGATGTCAGATCAATGACTAAACAAATAATAAGTCAAATTATTATTAAAAAATACACAAATATAAATAAATATATAAATATATAAATATAAAATATAAGTTATTAATTATAATAATATACATACATACATACATACATATACAATACTTGATCTTTAAATCTACTATCACACAGCAAGCGAATCATCCCCTAAAATAAATAACAACAACAACAACCACATAGTAAAATTTCTGACTTCTACAATAGCTTAGCACTTTACCGATATACCAAACACACGTCATATAAAAAGACTAAAAAGTATGCTACGCTTTCCTCTTCCCTATTTATTCCAACAAAGACAAAATCACACCTTCAATCCGAGAAATTAGAAAAAAAGACTATAAAAGTATGCTACACTAAAAACTTAACACTGACGCCATCTACTTCGGTATAGCAAACGATCGGCATTCCTAAGTCTATATCACAGACACAAGCCTAAATGAACATTCCAAAGCACTTATTCACGATGGCCATCTGCTGGACGATAGCATAGTTACAAATCTATAGGCTAAATGTAAAAAATTACCCGAGACAACACCCCAAAACCATATTTTTAGCAAAGACACAATCCTAAAGTACTAAAGCTGCAATTATCACAAAAAAACCCCTAAAACGATACTTTCAGTAAGGGCATAAAGCAAATTATAGCAAAGACACAACCCAATTTTTAGCAAAGACACACTCCTAAATTGTATTCCCACTTTTTCTTTGGCCCAGAACCCGCCTATAACCACTACTGGTGTTAAGGTATACGTGCCGAGTGGCTGCATGGTCGGTAGTATTCAGTGCCTAGTCCCGGTAAGGCGGCTCTGCCGGGATGGTCCACCCCTTCCGACCTTACTCGTGGGAACAGAAATGGATACAAATAAACAAACAAACACAAACAAGACGAAGACAGGGGGAGACCGGGACAGTGGCTCGGTGGAGAGGTGCAGCGAAGACGAACTGCTCACCTCCAGCCAGGAGTCAACTTCCCCACCGGCAGTAGTGGTTAGTGCCAGACAAAGCACTGAATCCGCTGCTGCCACACCAAACATACCGAGTGCCGCCAGCCATAGTGGCACCCAGAAAAAAGCCAAATCTTCGGGCACGCTAACGAGGCAAGGCTACCAAAAGGCCCTATTCATACTTGGCAAGATTGCTAAGAATGAGGAGGCTGGTAAGCCTCACGAGCGTGACAAGGAAGACAAGGTGAAATACCAGGCGATTGTGGACGAATACCGCAAGAACCTGGAAAACAAAACTGCGAGGGTGAAGACGACCAAGCGGGTACGGTCAACAGATGACGTACTGCCGGGACAGCCGACGAAGAAGAACATGGTTGCTAAGTCTAGCAACCAGCCTGCTGACTCAGGTCCATCCTGCAGCAAGACCTCCGCAAGACTTTCGTGGACTCGGCGAGGGAGCACCTTCGCCTTGCGCTTGTTGATGAGCTCACCAATAAGCCAGCACCCGTCTGTGACCACTGGGTGAGCATCGAGTCGAAGCTCTCCGAGATGGTCATGGAATGGGTGCTAGAAGGTATGGAGGCTCCCTCGTTCGACTCCAGTAGGACCATACGGGGCTACAGGGTGATTGAGTGCGAGAATGGGTTCTCCAAAGACCTCCTTGGTAAAATGGTTGCTGAGGTAAGCAACCAATGGGACGGTTTGAAGCTCAAGCTTATCCCAGCCAGGGAGATCCCAAGGAGGCCTCGGGCTCGCATTTGGTTGCCCGTGATGAAGCTAGACGCTCAGAAACTTCTGAAGTGTCTGGCCATTCAAAACTCCACCATCCCGACGAACGACTGGGCTGTTTTAAAGGTGGAAGATCCACTTAAAAACAGCCAGTCACTTCTCCTCCTAATAACGGAGGAAAGTATACCCCCCTTGAGCAAGCCAGCTTAAGGATAAGTTTGGCATCAGGTATGCCAAAGTAAAAATTTTCCGCTCCACCGACCCCGAAGGCGATCTGGCTGAGCCAGAGGAGGTCGAAAAGCAGCTGGAGGAGCTGCAAATCGTGGACGACCCTTCCTCGTGATGCTGAGGATCGTGCAGATTAACCTACAGCACTCGAGATGTGCTACAGTTAACCTGCTAGTTCTCCTAAGGGAGGAGAACATCGACGTAGGCATCATTCAAGAGCCATGGGTGAGCGGATCCGAGGTAGTCGGACTTCCGGATCAAGACTTCACTCTGTTCTACCACAAACTTCCAGGTAAGCCCCGATCATGCATTCTTATTAAGAATAGCATAAAAGCGTATCTGTGCCCTGAGCTTTGAGGCAATGACCTGACCGTTGTCGCTCTCGAGAACAAAACTAATCATACACTTATTATCTCCTCAGCTTACATGGCGCACGATTACAGCACCCCACCGACTAAGGTGTCAACCCTGACTTCTACAGCTGCAAGGCGCGGATGGAAAATACTGCGGGGTTGCGACGCAAATGCCAGGCACTACATCTGGGGGAGTAACCCAACGAATGACAGGGGTGAGTCACTTTTTGATTTTATTATGTGTAACAACCTCGAGATATGCAACAGAGGCAATAGGCCTACATTCATCTTTCCGAGCTCCACCAATTTCCCGGGGTGGGAGGAGGTTATCGATGTAACCCTATCTACCAGAAACCCACCCTGCGAGGTCACAAATTGGAGGGTATCAAGCAAGACATCATTCTCTGATCACTGCTGGATACTCTTCAACGTAGACTTCAATCCCCCTGCACACCAGCCCCACAGGAATGTTAGGAAAACAGACTGGGCAAAATTCTCAAGAGTTCTTGAGTCTAGATTAGGAGGTATCCCCCTAGCGAACGCTGAGTCAGCTGAGCTCCTGGATAAACTCGCTTCGGAGTTCGAAGGTGCCATGGGGACAGCGCTACACCGCTCGTGTCCCCTGAGCCACGGCAAGAAATCGTTCCCTCCCTGGTGGACAGAAGAGCTAAAGGTCCTAAGGAAAATTACCAGGGCTCTCTTCAACATCTGCTACAAACACAATTACTGGGAACCTTACCAGGATTGTCGGAGAATGTACAAAAAAGTCCTCAGGAAGGCTAAATCCACGGCTTGGAAAACCTACTGTGGCAACATCGAAAGTACTAAGGAGTCAGCAAGACTCAATAAGATACTGTCCAAGGACCATTCCTGCCCTTCCGTGGTGAGAAGGGAGGACGGGTCGTGGACCACTTCCGCACTGGAATCCCTGGAAGTACTTACCAGGACACACTTTCCAGGCTGCTCTGAGGATACCATCAGGACAACCGATGCTACTGACATGTCCGGTATTATCAGCAAACCTGACACTAGGATGATAGAGGACATCATCTCAGCGGACAGGGTAAAATGGGCTGTACACTCGTTTCACCCGTTCAAGTCCCCTGGGTCAGACGGCATCTGGCCGGTGATGCTGCAAAAAACGAAGGTTTTAGTAATCCCTTTCTTAACCAGGCTCTTCAGATCCAGTGTAGAGTTTTTATACGGAAAGTGGGAAAACGTGGCCATGAGTCAGCAAAGGACTTCAGGCCGATTTCCCTTACTTCCTTCCTACTAAAAACACTGGAACGTGTTCTGGACGATAACTTGAGAACAAAATTATGCAATAAGCTATCCCATTCCCAACATGCGTACATGAAGGGAAGATCTACGGATTCTGCCCTACACAAGGTCGTGACCTGTATAGAGCGCTCACTCTACTACAAACAATATACGTTGGGAACCTTCCTCGACATAGAAGGCGCTTTCAACAACGTGAAATCCTCTGCCATCCAGGAAGCCCTTAAAGATTTAGGAGCCGAGACTAGGAGCTGCGCACAAGAGAGATTCACGCCACACTATCGTCTATGGTTATGTTAGCAGAGGGACGCCCCAAGACGCGCCTCCGGTTTTTGCACATCAACCTTAAGCTCCGATACGGAAAGAGCCCTCCGCATGATGATCGCATGGGCTACTCCAAGAGGGCTAGGAATGAACCCTTCCAATACAGAGCTAGTGCTGTTCACAAATAAGTATAAACCACAACCATTTAAGCCATCGAAGCTACACGGACGGGATCTACACCTTTCGAGACAAGCGAATTACCTAGGCATAATTCTCGACTCCAAACTGAATTGGAGCGAAAACATAGAACCGAGGATTAAGAAGGCGAATATCGCCTATTACTCCTGCTGCAAAACTTTCGGAAAGAAATGGGGACTAAAGCCCAAACTTACACTATGGTTGTACACCGCTATCATCAAGCCAATCCTAGCATATGGATGGGTGGTCTGGTGGACGGCTTCAAGCAAGAAGTCTCACTCCATACGTCTAGGGTAGGGTACAGCACACAGCGTGTGTGGGGGCCACAGGAGCTCTGAGGACTTGTACAACAGAAGCCCTAAATGCCATCCTGAATATCCTCCCCATAGACCTATATATAAAATTCGTATCAACCATCGCTGCCCTGCGACTAAGAGAATCTGGCAACTGGAATCCAGGACATTATGGTCATGGGAGCGGTCTTGACCTGACACTAAGCTCGCCGGAAAACGGTAGCACTGACTACCTCGTGAAAACTACCGACTTCGGCAGGCGATTCGAGGCCGAAATTCCTTCTAGATCCGCATGGAAAAGGCGGGCGGAACTGCTTACCGAGGACTGCGACGCCATTGTATACACCGATGGTTCCAAAATGGATATCGGAGTAGGAGCAGGCGTCTACTCGCAAAGGCCATCTATAGAGATCTCCCTGAAACTCCCAGACTATGCCAGCGTATTCCAAGCAGAAATATCAGGCATAAGGGAAGCCTGCAAGAAATTAGCAGAAGTGCGAACCAACGGCGGTAGGCTAAGCATAGCCACCGACAGCCAGGCAGCTATCCTCTCCCTGCTGGCCTCAACCACGTACTCCAAGGTGGTGCAGGGGTGCTGCATGGACCTCAACAACCTCTGCCGTCAAGCGGAGGTGAAGCTACTCTGGGTCCCAGGACACAGGGGCATCCACGGTAACGAAAGGGCGGATGAGCTCGCCAGGCGAGGATCTGCCATGTTGCCGGACAACGCAATCACCATCGACAAACCACTCAACACTCTAAAAGGAGAATTATACCGCGTTTTCTGCGATAAAGCCAACGTCAGATGGAGAGACCTTCCATCATGCCGTATTTCCAGTATGTCCTGGCCTACATATGACAAGGCCAAGACGAAATGGCTAATCAACAGGAGCCGAGCAGACATAGCTAGGCTCGTCGGGGTGATCACTGGACACTGGACGATTGGCGAGCACGCGGAACGTCTGGGCTTGCCCTACAACGCTTCCTGCCGCAGCTGTGGAGACACCTCCCAGAGAGAAAGGGTTTCCCATCTGCTATGCGAATGCCCGGCACTCATGCGGGCCACTTGGACGACTTGGGGCAAGATCAGCTTCAACGGACTGGAGGAAGTCCCCAAATTCCATCCCAAGCAGCTGCTCAGGTTCCTCAATCTGACGGGCTGGGTATGAAACTAGCACCACTTCCACCTCAAGGACATCTCCCCCCCTTCCCCCTTTTTAGGCCTCACGTTTTTCTAGGTGATTTCAAAACGAGGCTCCTCAGCCTTACTTGTTGCCCGACATCGAGTTCTTTGTTCTTTGGCGCCACCTCCTACCTACCTACCTAAAAGAAGTTTTATCAAACTCTGCTCAAAAGTAATCCGAGGCCAAGATGATGATACCAAATAAACAAAAAATTATATGAATTGGCTTCCAAATGTATTTAAGTAGAATTTTTATTTTTTATTTTTCATCCTTGTCAAATAAAATTAATAAGTAATCACTCATTCATTTTTAATATTAGAATATAGAGATAGAGATATAGAGATGATTTCTTATAACAAGGCACTATTTTTGTAGTATAAGAAAAAAAAGGATACGTAGGAAAACCTTACGTATTATATAAATACGGAAAAGGAAATACTTAGCTAGCACCAAAATAACTATTTGTCTTACAAATCAGTACCATCACCATCTTAGCACCATCAGAGGGGTCTGCCCGTTCGGATGCCAAAGCAACTAAAACCTATTATTTGATTTATATAATTTAAGACAACAGAAATCCTGTAAGCTCATTTGTTGTGTGTGTAATTGGATTCATTTAGTAATTCCTATGTCCCAATTCATGATAAATAGATTCGGTATACAATGTATATAAGCCAGTTTGTTTTCCTCCTTAAAATTTTGTAAAATATTAATATAAACTCTTTGTCAATACATAATTTCCTAGTAATTTTTCTGGTAGCATTTCCTTCTCTTCCGTTGAATTGTTCGAAACCGGACAATTGTCAATGACCGGTCCTGCGACAATCTCTATTCCGTAATATCATTAGATCACTCAGTAGCCCTTCCAGATGTTACGTGTTGCGTTGTTGCACTGTTTGATGCGTCTGTAGTAGCCGCTCAGGCAGATGGTGGAAAGTCACTACTGACCTGTTTCGTATTGTCAGACACTGCTGTCTGTGTAATTATAAATGTTGTTGGTTCTTCCATATAGTCCCACGAATGGAGGGATAGGTAGGGCCGCCGGGACATAGTCCCTATTATCACGGTAAGGCTAAATACAACCATAGGGCGCCATATACATGTGCATCTGGAGGCAACCTTTAGAAGACACACTGACGTAGTGCCATTCATCCCATGAGCACGAGTAACACCTAGAATTACGGTTTTCTTCTCTAGATCCGCTATGTTTAGTAAAATCAGGGGCTCCAGGGGGTGGCTCTTCACCACTCATATTCGCTCTTGAATGTTCAAGCTAAGGTTCGAGCGCTTTCTCGATCCTGGGACAGTACTCCATAGCTGTTATAGAGACGTTAACGACCTTAAAAACGATATACTAAAAGTAAATAGTTAATTATCGCTATAATATATGAACATATGTAATATATTATATGCGTGATGTATTATAAATAAATACACCACCCATACTTCTGTATGTGTATACACGTGAAGTATATATATCACGGTTATAATATAATACATATATTCACATTTTTAAGCGATTAGAAATATGCAAATTAAATGCAATAAATATAATATAACTAGCGAACCCCCTGCACACTTCGTAGTACAAAAAAGAAAATAAAGAAATCAATTCGAATTCATTTAAATCAGTGATGAATTGCTTTTATTGTAATGCTCTGTGGTAAACAACATTTGTTGTTTTTCCATTTTCGGTGTAAATATATATATATATATATGCTCGAATCACAATTGCATATTCATCAGATGGTATTTGATCCAGAGCAGTTTGAAGAAGTCGCACTAATTCATTTTCAGCATGCAACATATTCTGCAAACGCTCGATAATATCCCTCCGCAAATTTGATGAAATATCACAACGACGATCGGTTTCCACATTTGAGTTACCCACAAAATATATTTGCAAAAATTTATAGCTTTGATCAGGAAAGGGTAACAAAGAACCAAGTCGATGGTAAACTTGGCCTTGAATCTATTGAAGATTGAAAATTTCACAATAGTACGTTTCACGATCATCTAAATAAACATCAAAACAAACAAAAATACCTTGAACGTTGGCATAAAATTGTCGCGAAAAATATTTGTCGCTCCGAATGAAGTCATTTGAAATCCGGAGTTATACGCTTGTATGTATGTTTGCCAGAAAATGCTTTGAAATTGGTGTGCCACCAGTTATTATATTATGCAAGGGCTCCGGTGGTATTCTTGTAATTTAACTTACAAGAATATTCAATTCAATCAATTCTTGTAATTTAACTTGTCCGTTTGAACAACACAATCCAGATACCTCATGTTTAAACTTAAATGCCTTGCAATGACTGCAAACAGTAGTCATTGGTCCAATCAAAAAACAGCAATTTGCATCATAATTGAATGCAGCACGCTCCAAAGTACGTCGCACATACGGACGTGGAGCTGGATTTCGTAGAGCCCTACCACGTGCCATGGCATTGAGATGCTCTAGATGCCGCGACATTGCTAGCATTACGTGATTGACGTCCCAAATTGCTGCGCGTACGTACCATTTTGTATTAAAAAATGTGGCTACACCAATTAAATATGAAGTAATTGAAATTTTATTTATTCGAAATTCAAAAATTGAGACACATATGTTAGTTGAATAATGCAATTATTAAGAATCAGCTGATCATGAAATGTCAGTCATAGCATGCACTCAAAAGCTAGCGACCTTTGAGAAAAAGTCCGTTACAGTATTACATGTATATATTAGCTGTTTGATTTAATGTTTGAAATATACGTTAAGTTAACATATAAGAAAGCTCATTGCTGTGCATAATAAATTAAATTAATGGTTTCACTAAAATGGCTATAACTCATGAACCAATATACATACAGAGACCGTTTATACATAAAAACCTTGGTATTGACGTCACCCTTCATATGAAGGGTCTTTGCAGAAACCGGTTAACGCATTCCAGAGAACATCAATTACTAACAAAACTTGCAACTTATTTTTATATATATAGATAATACGCTAGGTACATATATTAACGGGTCCGCCATCTAACGTTTTTTTTTTCAACTAATGCTTATTTCGTGAATGGTAACACTTAGCTCATGTCTGATTTGACAGATAATTAGTTTTATCCTTCCGCTGAACGAATGTGCTTCTGTATACGCTTGAACAACGCTAGGAACAACGCCTGCGATCGACTTACAGAAGATGCCGATTTTGCCAAAAAAATCATCTTTTCAGATGAAGCTCATTTTAATCTTGGCGGGTATGTAAAGAAGCAAAATTGTCGCATTTGGGGCACAGAAAACCCGCACGCATACATTGAAAAGCCGGTGCACCCAAAACGAGTCACTGTTTGGTGCGGATTTTGGTCCAGAGGCATAATTGGGCCATTTTTCTTCGAAAATGAGCAAGGAGTGGCCGTTACAGTCAATGGCGATCGTTATCGGGCCATGTTGAACGAATTTTTGTTCACAAAAATTGAAGAGGAGGATATTGGCAACATTTGGTTTCAACAGGACGGCGCTACGTGCCACACAGCCGAAGCTACACTCGATGTTTTGCGCCCTGTTTTTGAAGATCGCATTATCAGCCGCAGAGCTGATGTCGTTTGGCCACCTCGGAGCTGCGATTTGACATCATTGGACTATTATTTGTGGGGTGCCGTCAAAGATAAGTGTTACGCCGACAAGCCAGAGACAATTGACGCTTTAAAGGACAATATTCGTGAAGCCATTGGTGAAATACAGCTGCACACAATCGATAATGTGCTTAAAAATTGGACCGATCGTGTAGGCTACTGCATGGCCAGCCGAGGCAGCCATTTGAATGAAATTATTTTCCATTATTAACCGGAAGGATTGTACTTTCAAATAAAAAAAGAAATTTGATGAAATATTCAGTAGTTTTTTTATAGCATTTTCAAAAAAAAAAAAAGTTATTTGGCGGACATATTTGGTTATATACATATGTATATAATAGCAGTAACGCAAACAGATTATACTAGTAAATAATTAAGGAAAGACTTAAGACTTACCTCAATCCTTAAATTTTGTTTTTGGATTTTTAGAAGTAGATAGAAAAGGTTGATTTGTGTAAGGGGACTTTAGTATTGGCGGTGAACAAAGAAGGTGGATTTTTGGAAAGTGACGAAAAGTTATTGAGTAAATATAATAAGAAAAGTTAAATATATACGATATTAGTTCACTGTGCCAAAATATTAATTCATTGTGCAAGAAGTATTGTGAAAAGTGAAGTAAAGCTTGAGAAATTGAAAGCTTGAATTGAACTAGAACAAACAAGAAAAAAGAAAAGAGACTAATGTGACAAAATGTCGGAAAGTAGATGAACTCACAAATAAAAATGTTTAAACTGAAATATAAAAAAATTTTAAAAAATCTCCTCTATACACACCTTATCTTCTTAAAAAGATAAATTCAAAATATATTCTACCTTAATTAAAAAATGAAATTGAGTAATTTTTCTTACTTAACTAAGATTGGAACCATAATTAAAGATTGCTAAAAGCAAACACTTAGGCTGGTGTGCTGATGGACCTAGGGGAAGGTTGCAGCCCTAGTAGGCAGACAGACATACATGACGAACGTAAGGAAATATACAGACGGACGAACAGTAACGTGGACAGATTGTTAATAAGGGAGCTCTAAGTAAACTTTGAACCAAGTGCAGCTCACGGCTGGAACTCGGCTGAGTTACACGTATGTGTTGATGATGATTCTTCATCAGGTAAGAATAAAAGTACGAATGGTAAGGATAAATGCTGGTCAGTTTGGCGAGTGGGAAGAGTGAATGTTATGGTTAGGTGTATGTGTGTGTGAGAGGGCACGATTGCCCTCTTGACAGACCCACAAGGAATCACTTAGCGTATGAGAACCTGATCTTGACAGACCCACAAGGAATCACTTAGCGTATGACAACCTGATCTAGTATATTTATTTCGCCTATTAATCCGATATCCTTCTTCTTCCTTCTTAACAACCAAAATACTTGGCCGATCTTTTTTTTCTAATGTGGGCCAGGGTGGCAAGAAACCACCCAAAATTGCCGGCAAGCCTATTCGCATGCCACCGCCACCCCAGCCTAAGCCCTCATTAGAAATGGCGCCCAACGTATTCCTCTCCTATTTCTCCACTGTTTTTCTTTTTTACTTTTCTTTATTACTTCTTTCTCTTCCTTTATTTTTCTTTTTCTATTCTCCTTTTTTTTTATCGGACTGGTTGGTAACTCTGGTTCCTGCCTCGAATTATTAAGGTTCCGTCCAGGTGTTCTTATGGCAGCAGATAGGGTTAAAACCACTTTATGTGGTGGAAAGTGTGGCGACTGGGCTCCTTCCGTAATTCACCAGTGCGTTCCAAATGGTACCAGTCGCAAGGTTTTCCACCGGGGTGTTAGACAAGTGAATTGCTGGTAGGTTCCCTACCAGAACTGAAGCTTCAAGTGGCAAGTCCTGTGAAGCGAATCTCCAGCACACTCAAGAGATAGGACGGTACAATTGGCGTGGCAGCCGGGCTTTGATTTAGATCGAAATACTGTTGTGCTACGCTCCGTGACACGACTAGACGGACAATTACGTTTGGTAACCTGGTTTCCTACTGGGTCAGCACCAACTACATCAGCATAAACAATTTAAATATATTTTTATTTTTATTATTTCAATATTTTTTTTTATTTATGTTGAAGAGACTTAGAAGCAAATAATTTTACACACCACAAGTTCTTTTGTCAAATTTGTGGCGTTTTGTGTTTTACATGCTATCTCTATGCAGGCCGGTTTCGGAATCAAGCATGAGATAGGAGCATTGTTTTGTGTATAAGTCCCTTCAACAGTTTGTAGTTCATATTAAGTTCTTATTTGCAGCTTATATAGCGAATGTTGAAAAAAGACACCAACAAAGATCGCTGATGAGGAACATTGGCATGTTTCGAAATAGTTATCCGATCTTGCCAGTCAAGTGGCTACTTCAAATTGCTTTTCTTCTTCGTTTTTGCATAACGTTAAATTATAATCTTTCATTAATTTCACTGCTCTTTCTGCAACGTCATTCACAACTTTTAATTTTGTTATAATACCTATCGCTTCGAATTCATATTGAACCGTTTGAAAAAATTATTCTCTCTTGAATAATTGATTATTCAATTATAATTATTTTTATTGTTTACATTTTGTAGTGCTTGCACCATCGATCTTTTTGTTTCTACTGAAACTTTTTTATCAAAAAACAATTACGCCGCATTCTTCGGTGACAAGTACCATAAATGGTTCACAATTTTTTTTAATGCCACATCGCTTATTTCTTCGTTAACATTTTTGTAATGAATTATATTTTTGATGAATTCTAGACCTACACGTGGCGCCTTAGCAGCCATTGGGGTCAAAATCCACGGCTCAATATAAATGTTAATTAGAAATACACATGTATCTCTAATGCTACTATACTCTTCCTGGTTGAGAGGAAATTCGTTTCGAAAAATAAATATTTTTAAAGTGTATATTATTTTAGCCATCCACCTCGCATGGTGAAATGCGCCAGGCATTTTGAATGAAATACCATCCAAAGGAATGCCCCCAAGAAAAATTATTGCTAATTCTAAAAGTTGTTTGTAGTCATCTCTTGGGTGACTCATTTTTGTGTAATTTTTAAAAATTTCGATTTTTTTTTATATCATTAATATGCTTCAGAACGTAATCGTCGTGCGTTCCCGGGATGTAATTATTTTTATAAATTTCAGGCCAACTATTTTGAAAGTTTTTAAAAAGTTGAATATTCGGGCCTGTTGTTTTCGTAATTTTTACAAGGAAAATACAAAAGATCTCTTTCAATTCTTTGTTCTAGCAATACACATCATTAAAACATAAAATTTGTGTAAAATTAAAGGGAAATTACTGAAATTTTCAAATTTCAAACCGATTGCGACACCCTGTTGTCCAATTGAGTTCTTCTTTTGCAGAACTTATTTTTTTTGGATCTGGAACAGATCTAGGGGGTCGCATAAAAAAAATCAGATGGTCGAAAAATAAGGTCCACCCTAATGCACACTCCACTAATTGGCTAACGGTGTTGATCCACAATTCCCACTCGCTGCACATGTTCTCAAGTAGAACACACACACACGCCCTGCTGTGCAGTGCTCACGTCATTGACACCGCACTTCGAACTCGATCCGAGTTTATATTTGCGCTTCGCTCCGCCGGCTTCACGCTGAGAAAATGGATAGCCAACCATCGAAAACTTAAACGGAACCCCTCCGGAAGACTTGCTTAACAAAGATTTTCTCGAATTGGAAGATCGAATTGGAAGATACCGCTATGACTCTCGGCATCTGATGCAACGCGAAAAGAGATTGTTCAGTTCAACAAATCGGCGACCGTTGAACCAGCCCAAACACACGACAAGTTCTAAAAATGCTGTACAGACATTCTGCATGGTTTGCATATTGCGGTCGCTGATCTGGTAACCAGATATATCGCACGATGGTTGCAGTCGCCGTTGAGTTCAACGCCCAGGTGCAATGTCCTCCAGTTGACGCAGCACTATTTGCGCGAAGCCGAGAATGAAGCCAACTGCGAATGCAACGTAAAATTGTATAGTAAGCACTAATTATAATATAAAAACCCTCCAGTATTGTAAATAAAGGTGATTAAGTTTTAACACTACCAACCCAAGGTGTCATTACTTAATTCTACAAGCAACTGTTCTAGGTTCAAGTGCCTGAGCAATAACTTACAAAAAAACATCATCATCATTGTCCTGGTTCAGATACCAAGACAATTGACTCACTTATTCAAGGTTTAAGTGCCTGGATAAAAAGAAAAATTTCCTTTGAATTTCCTTTTGAATTTGCAAAAATGAGCGACATCGAGGAGATCTCTCAGGAGCAAGACGCCAACGCAGTCAACCTCCAAAAAGCTATTGCGGAGATCTTTCAGGAGCAAGACACCAACGCAGTCAACCTCCAAAAATCTATCCTGAATTAGAAGAAGACAGCAAAGGATCGAAGAATTCTTTCGTTTTTGGAGACACGGATAGAGGAACTGGACCAATTATGGGACACCTTCAACAAGATGGACAACCGCATTCGTCGAGATTTTACTATCGACCCCAAGCATCCATATTTCACGAAGGATATGCATGCTTGTCTGGGTGAAAAATACAGCACCGTTCGAGCTGACATAGAAGCAGAAATCGAACTGATTAAAGTCCGCACCAAGGACAGCGCATCAACCTCAACAAGTTATGCCACTGAAACACACAAAAACTCAACGGCTCAGAGCACAGCAATCCGCTCGTTGATGAAGAAACAAGCACGAGTAACACAGATGGCGCAACAACTAGCGACGAATGTGCTAAGCGACAACATGGAACATTCGACACATTACTATGCTACAAAGGCCAAGATCCTAGAGCATCGTTGGAGGATGGTCCAGTCAATCCATACGGAAATCCTCAACCTCGCTGAAGACATTGACACATGTGGCTACGACTTGGAGGCCTATATCTCAGCTGAAACAACAATAGGGGACCAACTCTCGCAGTTACAAGAGATGGGCAGCAACAACGCAATGACAAGTCAACCAGCTTCCTCGTTACGTTCGACCAGTCCAAAGGTAGACTGCTTACCAAAGGTAACGCTGCCACAATTCAGTGGCGACTACTTAAGGTGGCCACAATTTCACGATTTGTTCACGGAATTAGTGCACAAAACTGCACTTTCAAGGATCCAGAAAATTTGGTATCTCAAGGCCAATTTAACAGGAAAAGCCGAATTACTGATACGACACATCTCACTATCAGAGGCCAACTACAACACGGCTTGGGATACTCTAACAGATCGGTATAACAATCATCGGCTACTCATCTCGGCAGTAATGGAGACTCTCATCGGAAAGCCAAAATCCAGCACCGACGGTCCAACCATTGCTGCATTAAAAACTCTTCATGATACCTCCAAAGAAGCATTATCTACGTTAAACACCTTAGGAATCGACAATTCTTCGTGGGATCATATTCCACGTTCCATAATTCCACATTCCATAATTTTAATGCATATTCTGATTAAAAAATTGAATTGAATTGAACAACTCATGCAATGTATGAACAATCCTTGGACAACCCGAGAGAACCACCAAAAACCACTGAATTCCTTCAATTCTTGGAGAAACGTTTTCAGGCATTAGAAACAGTTGGACACAAGGACAAGAGCTCATCTACAAGGCATGCTTCAATGATTACGTCATCACCAAATACACAAAATTGTCAAGCCTGCCGAGAAACAAGTCATCCCTATTTGCATGTCAAAAATTTCTGAACCTACCAATCTTCAAGAGAATACAGTTCCTCAAAGGGGGGTAAGGTTTGTCCGTGACTGGGGGAAAACGGGTCCACACGACGACCCTCCGTATCTTTCGCGGGCAAACAAGTCGACTTCTCCCTCCTCGTGGTGCCCCCTGGAAACCGTTTTTGCTGAAACGGGCTAACGGAAGCGACGCCTCCCACTTCCCACCCCCTCACCTAGAATCCATCCACCCCCTATCCTTAGTTTCCCCCACCGAAGGCAAAGGTGTTAAGGTATACGTGCCGAGTGCCTGCATGGCTGACGGGTGGTAAAACAGGTCAGCAGTTAACGGTCCCTACCGATGCCCAGGCAAGGTCGGTAGTATTCAGTGCCTAGTCCCGGTAAGGCGGCTCTGCCGGGATGGTCCACCCCTTCCGACCTTACTCGTGGGAACAGAAATGGATACAAATAAGCAAACAAACACAAACAAGACGAAGACAGGGGGAGACCGGGACAGTGGCTCGGTGAAGAGGTGCAGCGAAGACGAACTGCTCGCCTCCAGCCAGGAGTCAACTGCCCCTCCGGCAGCAGTGGTTAGTGCCAGACAAAGCACTGAATCCGCTGCTGCCACACCAAACATACCGAGTGCCGCCAGCCATAGTGGCACCCAGAAAAAGGCCAAATCCTCTAGCACGCTCATGAGGCAAGGCTACCAGAAGGCCCTCTTCATACTTGGCAAGATTGCTAAGAATGAGGAGGCTGGTAAGCCTCACGAGCGCGACAAAGAGGACAAGGTGAAATACCAGGCGATTGTGGACGAATACCGCAAGAACCTGGAAGACAAAACTGCGAGGGTGAAGACGACCAAGCGGGTACGGTCAACAGATGACGTACTGCCTGGACAGACGACGAAGAAGAACAGGGTTGCTAAGTCTAGCAACCAGCCGGCTGACTCAGGTCCATCCTGCAGCAAGACCTCCGCAAGACTTTCGTGGACGCGGCGAGGGGGCACCTTCGCCTTGCGCTTGTTGATGAGCTCACCAACAAGCCAGCACCCGTCTGTGACCACTGGGCGAGCATCGAGTCGAAGCTCTCCGAGATGGTCATGGAATCTCAGAAGCTTCTGAAGTGTCTAGCCATTCAAAACCCCACCATCCCGACGGACGATTGGGCTGTTTTGAAGGTGGAGGATCCACTTAAAAACAGCCAGTCACTTCTCCTCCTAATAACGGAGGAAAGCATACCCCCCCTCGAGCAAACCGGCTTGAGAATGAAATTTGGCATCAGGCATGCCAAAGTCAAAATTTTCCGCTCCACCGACCCCGAAGGCGATCTGGCTGAGCCAGAAGAGATTAACCTGCAGCACTCGAGGTGTGTTACAGCTAACCTGCTAGTTGTCCTAAGGGAGGAGAACATCGACGTAGGCATCATTCAAGAGCCATGGGTGAGAGGATCCGAGGTAGTCGGACTTCGGGATCAAGACTTCACTCTGTTTTAACACAAATTTCCAGGTAAGCCCCGATCATGCATTCTTATTAAGAATAGCATAAAAGCGTATCTGTGCCCTGAACTTTGTTCCAATGACCTGACCGTTGTCGCTCTCGAGAACAAAACTAAACAACCACTTATTATCTCCTCAGCTTACATGGCGCACGATTACAGCGCCCCACCGACTGAGGTGTCAATCCTGAATTCCACAGCTGCAAGGCGCGGCTGAAAAATACTGCTGGGCTGCGACGCAAATGCCAGGCACCACATCTGGGGGAGTAACACAACGAATGAGAGAGGTGAGTCACTTTTTGATTTTATTATGTGTAACAACCTCGAGATATGCAACAGAGGCAATAGGCCTACATTCATCTTTCCGAGCTCCACCAATTTCCCGGGGTGGGAGGAGGTTATCGATGTAACCCTATCTACCAGAAACCCACCCTGCGAGGTCACAAATTGGAGGGTATCAAGCAAGACATCATTCTCTGATCACTGCTGGATGCTTGAGTCTAGATTAGGAGGTATCCCCCTAGCGAACGCTGAGTCAGCTGAGCTCCTGGATAAACTCGCTTCGGAGTTCGAAGGTGCCATGGGGACAGCGCTACACCGCTCGTGTCCCCTGAGCCACGGCAAGAAATCGTTCCCTCCCTGGTGGACAGAAGAGCTAAAGGTCCTAAGGAAAATGACCAGGGCTCTCTTCAACATCTGCTACAAACACAATTACTGGGAACCTTACCAGGATTGTCGGAGAATGTACAAAAAAGTCCTCAAGAAGGCTAAATCCACGGCTTGGAAAACCTACTGTGGCAACATCGAAAGTACTAAGGAGTCAGCAAGACTCAATAAGATACTGTCCAAGGACCATTCCTGCCCTTCCGTGGTGAGAAGGGAGGACGGGTCGTGGACCACTTCCGCACTGGAATCCCTGGAAGTACTTACCACGACACACTTTCCAGGCTGCTCTGAGGATACCATCAGGACAACCGATGCTACTGACATGCTACTGAC